>OX336373.1:54610388-55275388 GCA_946902895.1 Fragum fragum | reverse complement strand
GGTTATTGTAAATAGCTTAGCAATGTAAATAGTTCAATAAAATCAGAATTAAATCTCAATGTTCATATCATGAGATATTTGTTTATTTCTTTGTTTTTGTTTTATATTATATAATCACTGACATACGAATCAATTGACCAATCGCTGGCTTCGCCCGCTGACTCCCTTGGCCCCATCCATTGACCCCGACAGGATGTTCCACTTCGATTGTTAACGGCGTCATTTTGCAAAAATTATGACCAGTAGCATGTTAAAAACAAGTAAAATGTTTGATTGGCGACTTAAACGTCGAAACTACAGTTTGAATAATGATTAACCAAAAGGGTGGTCAATGTTGGAGTTCGAGCTGAACGTCCAGTCTAAATGAATTATTATTAATTGATTAATTATAGACTTTTAAGCCATTTTAGGTAGGATACCATCCTTTTTAAGACTAAATTTTCTTTCGAACTTTATCTATATAAAATCCATAACAATAATTCGTTGAGAATTTTTGCAAAATTCAGGCTAAGTTCGCATAAGTTCGCAATAGAAACTGGACGATATACTAATATTCCGAGAAACGAACGTTATTCTACTATTTGTCATAAAACATTTATAGAATCTGAGTATCACTTTTTGATGGTTTGTCAAATATATTCAAATCTAAGAAAAACATATTTAGGTAATATACCCTTTCCGACGATAATGTCAAGCACTAACAAAAAATCAATTTTAACGTCTGCAAATTTCTTGATAGTAGTTTTGAAATACGTGAAAAATCTATTACTGATAATTCTTAGTTTTTTTTTTTTTGTTTGTTTGTTTTTTTTCCTTTTAAACGTTCATAAATTTAAACACTCCTGGGAGTAATTTGTTATACATGTATTTTGTATATTTCATATCTATATCTGTTGTCTTTGCCATATTTTCTTTGTAGTATTTGTAAATGGCCAAAGACATATTGTAATGTCGATATGCCAATAAATGAAATGAAATGAAATTTTATAAACACAGACAATTTTCAGTCGAAAGTAATGTTTGACCTTGACATGTAACAGGAAGTCCGTTTATCATGCAATAAAGAGTAAACCCTTTGCCGCACGACAACATTTTTTGACTGGTCCAAATTTAAGTGTGTGAAAACGACAATTTCAAGTAACTAAAATTTTTTAAATTTTTAACCTTTAGGATAGAAAATATTGTGGACAATGAATGAATTGCTAGCAACAAAAGATTTCTTCATTTTCCACAATACTTTAAAAAGGCTGTATTTTTTTACGGGTTTAAAGGAGCGGTACTGCGTGAAAATGGGTTAAGGCATTGTTTCCTTTGTAGGACAGATAAAATGCAGCTATTGAAACTACTAATTGTTTGTGCGTCTACAAAAGTTGCTGCCTGTACAGACAAATACTGGATGTGTGTGCAACCTCCACCGGATCCCAATTTCAACTTATATGAGGTATTTTTTTGTTTATGCAATCCTTGTCCGTGGTACATCTTCTACATTAATTGATAGATATCAAAATGACTTGGAACGATTGTCCCCTTTAAGTGGTAATAGTGTCATGCGTAAAGTTCTGATGGATACTTTCAGGTCCAAGGTCACAAATCTAGGTCATGTGATAAGTACTTAAGTGAAGACAAAATTCTGGTTTATAGTGTCATGTGTAACAAATATAAATATTACAATTGTATAGAATCATACAATATCCTGTACTTGTTTCAATGTTGGAAGAAAATTTATCCAATTATACTAGAGTAATTGATAATTCTTTATTATATCTGTAATCACAAACTAATACAGAGAATGTTGCCTATGTCATACTGGGAACGTTTTCCCATACGGTTGACCTTGTGCCAATTTAATTAGATTCGACCAAAACATTAAAACTGATATGATTGGTCAAAATCAAGGAATCAAGTGAGACCATGTGACTTTCATTTTAAATTTACTACTTTAAAAGTGGCGTTGATGTCAGTAAATGCGTAAAAATGTAAAGTTTTATTTGAGACAATGAGTCGATAATATATGTTGTGGTAGAACTGATGTAGAAATATCAGGAATCCATGATTAGGTGCTCCAATCGCCTCGTTATAACTGAAAAATTGTTAACTATGGCGTTGAAATCCATTTAATCAATCAATCAGACGAGACGTTAAATCACTATCTCAAGTAACAAATAACTGTCTTCTGGAGGCGTCATTCATTTTGGCAAATACTACTGAAGCTACGATTAATATACGAACATACATTCCAAGAACAGCTCTATTCGTGTGGTCTAAGCATCAATATGTACAATCATTGGCATGGAGAAATATTCGAGCTCGACAAAAAATAGTAAAAATATATGATTCATTTGCGTGTGGTGTACCAATATCGGTATCTTTGATTAAAAATCAAAGTACTGAAAGTACTGTAAGCTAGCAAAGCATGGTTGTATTTAGAAAATCTTTCCCTTGTTGGGTAGAAAAAATTGTGTACATTGAAGAAATTGCTTGTTACAAGCAATTTCTTCAATGTACACAATTTTTTCCAATGCTTTTTTTCTGTAGATGCTTAAAGAACGGTATTGATTGGGGATGGGTTAAATAGCATGATTTTGACAAAGTTCTCTACAATTTGAATAATTCGAATTTGCAATATTCCTGAAATACACGAGAATTACTTTTAATGGCGTAGGCATTTAATGGATTTAGTCGTAAAGCCTCCAGTGGCAGTTTGCACTCGTTGAACTTTGAGACGACCTCAAAATTTCATCTGTTTACTTAAGCTATCAAAGCTGACGCTTTGCTAGCTAAAAACACGTTGGATTTGAAAAACAATCTTTATGTACTTACAATTATCGGAATACTAGCTTGATATTTCGTTCCCCAAAACCTTTGGATTTGACATAAAAATCTGTATGTTCTAACCATTATCGGTATGTTATCTTGATCCTTCGTTCCTAAAAACCGTTGGATTTGACAAAAAAAAATCTGCGTGTAGTAACCATCATCGGAATGCTAGCTTTATCCTTCATTCAAAAAAAAAAACGTTACGTTTGACAAAGAATATTTATTTACTAACAATTATTGGCATGCTAGCTTGAACCTTCGTTCCAAAAAACTGTTTGATTTGACAAAGAATCTATATGTACTTACCATTAACAGTATACTAGGTTGATCTATCGTTCCCCAAAACAGTCGGATTTGACAAACTAGAGGCGCTTGAGCGCTTGATTCGCTTCACCGGCCTACATTTACTTACCATTTGTGAAAAAATTGGTTGAAAACCATCCTGCAGTTTGCAAGAATAAGATTTTCAAAATTTTACTATATATCTTATATGGACACAAGTCCCCTTTAAATGCTATAATTTTCATCTGAGCCATATTTCATGCAGGAATCTGACACAGAGTCACCAAAAATTCATTTTGTGAAATTTTGTTGAAAACTTATAATCTTTAATAATCTGAGATGATTGTAGGTTTCCCCGTATAACATATATGGAAATTATCCCAATCCATTAAAGCAATGTTTACAGCCAATCAATTCTTTTTTAGCAATCTAATAAGGGGTAACCAAATGATCAATGCGGTGAATTTTGGTTGAAATCCATCCATTGGTTTCTGAGAAAAAGATTTTTTAAAGATTTCACCTTATATGAAAATTAGCTCCACCCATTTAAGCCATATTTTTCACCCAATCTTAATTCTTTAAAGAACTCTGATAAATGGTCACCCAATGAGCTTTCCTGTAAAATTTGGTTGAAATCCATCCATTGTTGTCTAAGAAGAAGATTTTTAAAGGTTTAACCAAATAAGGAAATTAGCCACGCCCATTAAAGTCATATTTTTCATCCGATCTAGATTCTTTAATGGAATCTGATAAAGGGTCACCCAATGGTCATTCCAGTAAAACTTGGTTGAATTCCATTAATTGGTTTCTGAGAAGAAGATTTTTAAAGGTTTCACTATATATGGAAATTAGCCACACCCATTTAAGCCATGTTTTTCACCCGATTAAAATTATTTGAAGGAATCTGATAAAGGGTCACCAAAGGATCATTTCTGTGAAATTTGGTTGAATTCTGTTTAGAACTTTCTGAGGAGAAGATTTTCAAAAAACATTCAAAAAAGCCGTTGGATTTTACAAAGAATCTCTATGTACTTACCATTATCGGTATACTAGCTTGATCCTTCGTTCCGAGAAACCGTTGGATTTGACAAAGAATCCGTATGTTCTAACCATTATCGTTTAACTGGCTTGTTCCTTCGTTCCAGAAAAACGTTGGATTAGACAAAAAATCGGTATGTACTAACCATTATCGGTATACTATCTTGATCTTCGTACCTAAAAGCCGTATAATATGACGAAAATATGTATGTACTAACCATTATCGGTATACTCTCTTGATCCATTGTTCCAAAAAAACTTTGGATTTGACAAAGAGTTAGTATGTTCTAAACCTTATCGGTATACTAGCTTGATCCTTCGTTCCTGAAAAACGTTTGATTAGGAAAAGAATCTGTATGCATTAACCATTATCGGTATACTAGCTTGATCCTTCGTTCCCAAAACCAATTGGAATTGACAAAGAATCTGTATGTCCCAACCATTATCGTAATACTAGCTTGATCCTTCGTTCCCCAAAACCGTTGGATTTTATAAAAAATCTGTATATAGTTACTATTATCGGTATACTAACTTGATCCTTCGTTCCTTAAAAACGTCGGATTTGACAATTTTCCGCATAACGGATTGACAACTTATCAGACGACAAGAAAGTTATTCTGTTCCTAATAGAAAGAAGTTGCCGACGACATTTTTTATTTGAGTAGCTTAAATTCTTAATTTCTTTTTGTTGTTGTTGTTGTTGTTGTTGTTTTGGGCTTTTTATTGATAGAAAATATTGTGAATAATGAAGTAATTGCTTTTTACAAGCAATTCCTTCTCTTTACACAATGTTGCCCAAAGTTTGTTAGTATGTTTGGTCGGTCGGTTGGTTCGTTTGTTAGGGTTTCTTTGGGGATTTTTGTTTGTTTTCTTTATTTTGCAAGTGCAAAAAGGTCAAAATCGAGATCAAGTGGAACTGGGTTGAATTACATCTAGACTTCAAAGCAGTTAGTATAAAGTAAAATTACGTAAGCCTTCTGATAATATGCTCTCTCTATTTGGTGCGTTGTTCTATTTCTGAAAAGGTTAATATAATATTGGTCGACAATGACGAATCGTTCCTTCAACCCTATTACAGTTTAATACTCAAAATAAATCAAGTTGATTTGTCACTCTCATTTCAATATGCAAGCCCTAAATGACCTATTGTCTAAAATAAAAGAATGATTCCTTTAGAAATATTCTGTTTTATATTAACCTATAAGGGTCACTTTTTAAGTTCGTAGAATGGGCGGTCTTTTTAATACCACTTGAAATATTAAGATTTTATCTTAGACCTTCGAAATATGTCCCCTCTGCCTATAGACACATATTTTACACCGACCAACCCATTTCCGGAACGCCGCCCGGTACTCCTCTTCAGTAATAGGTAGACCGCACTACCAATACTACAGCGGGATTTCAAAACGGTGTTCTGCCAGTAATACCTTAACCCATTTCCACACAATTTCGCTTTTTGACGCCTCTCTTGAAAAACAATTAGGAAAAAATTGTGTTAAATGAAGAAGTTGCTTGAAGCAAGGAATTTCTTCATTTCAACGATGTTTTCTACCAAAAACATTGAAAAAAATCTAAAATTTCATACACTGTAAATTGTCGTCTGTAACTATTTTCAATTTGGACCAGCCTATAATTTTGTCTTCTGGTAATGGGTTAAGTATTTGGAACAACAAAAAGTCACAGGAGACATGTCAGGGCTGTATTGGAGGTGATTTAAGATATCGAACCCAGATTCTTCATGATATTCATCACCGTGGCAGATTTAAGGGCCGTGCGTTATCATGAAGTAACTTGATACCATTCGGGACTAGAACTTGAAGCACTGGACGATTTGAATCAAAGAATATTGCATAAAACATGCGATTTGATGTTTTCCAAGGCATACAACTATAGATAACGATCGCCGCCTTTGGTACGACAAGATGAGTTGTCCTGCAGGTTTCGTCATGGAAAAGGGGACTTAGCGTCAATTAACTCATCTTGCATTTGTGGCTAAAAGTTCTTGGAAGTTTACAATTATATTTTTCACCATACGCCTAAGACAATGTGTACTATATTTTAACTAGATTAGGTCATGTCATAAAGATTGGAGCTTTTTAAAACTTTATTGGGTTTTGCGGGGACGGGGGTGGCTTTCTGTTTATGTTGGTTTGTTGTTGTTGTTGTTGTTGTTGTTTTTGAGAAGGGAAGCTTAGAGGAAGTCGGGGCATTTTTCGGTCTGCAATTAAATATACAATGTACTTTTCTATCCAATGGTATAATTCTGACGTTTTATATGTCGGTCCCTTTCATTCATTTCCGTATAATTTAATTTTTAGTTTCGTCTATCAAAAACAAGCGTTCTGATTGGTTGAAAAAAATATTCGTAACTCCATACACAAAATTTTGAGCATGCAGCGATTTTGTATGCTTCCCCACAAAATAGTCCCATACAAAAAGGTATCAAAATTTGTAAAGGTTTTGTTTTCTCGCTCAATGCTATTAAATTATAAGAAACGAAGAGAATATTTTTTGTTTTCATGGAGGTATTAACCGAAAAATCTAATTACACTGTATGAATCCGCGAAGCGGATTCATTCATTGTGTGATTAGGTTTTTCGGTTAATACCTCCACGAAAACAAAAAATATTCTCTTCGTCTCTTGCTTATGTCAATTCATACCTAATTTTCTAGCCGCCGTCATAGCGCAGTTGGTAGCGCGTCGGACTGTCAATCTCGAGGTCCCGGGTTCGATCCCCGACGGCGTCACTCATCCTTTCCGACTATTTGTCTCTCACCAATGGGTCGATAATCGTAGACCTATGTGGGATAGAAGCTGGAGGCTAGGAAAGGTTGTAATGGTAGTACTGGTGTGAGAAATACCAGGATTCCATTGTTAGGTGCTCCAGCCTCCGCGATATAACTGAAAGATTGTTGAAAGCGGCGTAAAACCCCATTCAAACAAACAAACCTAATTTTCTATTACTATCCTTTTTCCCCAAAAATATTTTTCGTGTAAAAACTGAAATGTTATAATAGACATGAATTTTGTTAACAAAATAGTATTTGGTGCGAAAATGTTTTGCATAGAGATTATGATAGAATGAAATTAATAATTGATCAAAGTATTTTTGACTTTTTTAATCTCGCTCGATTTATGAAAAAAGTTTTGTAACAAGGACTTATACAGAGTGTATAATACGTCTACGGGAGCTCTTTTTTCTCTGTAGTTAGTCGGTTGTTTGTTTTGTTTGTTGTTTGCTTGCTTGTTTGTTTGTAACTTTTTTTTTGTTAAGTTTACTCAAGTTTAGAGGTTTTATTTGATTTTTTTTATTTGTTTTTGTTGTTGCTTGTCTTGTTTTGGGAGATCTTTTTGTTGGGGTTGTTGGTGGTGATGGTGGTGGTTGGTTGGTTTAAAGAGTTTGCTGGGATTTCTTTGTTGTTGTTGTATTTCAAATTTGATTTTACGTTTCTGCTCCAGAATTCCGTATGGTTAAGCCTAAACTCATTAACTGATATTATTTACAACGTTAGGTAAACTGTCTTTTTGTATTATTATCATTATGATTTCGAGATGATCCAATACGATGATCGAATACCCTTTTCGAGTCTCGACAAATGAGATGTAAATATCGACCTACAATATCGCTTAAAGTCTACTGCTCTTTTACACAGATGATGTTACAAATATTTTCGAATAAATAAATTCACGACATTTTTAAAGTGGCGTGTCTTTGTTTATTTGATTTATGATCATTCAGGTCATTGCGTGCAGACCAAAAAAAGCATGAATATTGTCGTCGGCCAATAAAAAACGTTACTACAATGATAGCTTCAATATCTTGAAATTTTATGCATCTTCATTGACCTTCCTAATCATAACGCTGACAACACTGCTACATTTGCAATGCGACGAATGCAGAAAAATCACCAAGCTGCATTTACGACGATAGGTAGCAAGCAAATAATTTCACTTTTTGTTACAAGTTACTGGCCTTAAATTTGCAAAATAATGGCGTTTAATATCGAAATGGGACTAAATGTCGGATTCAGTGGGCGTGGCCAGCGGAGTCAGTGGGCGTGGCCAGCGATCTGTCGATATAGCCTCCCCTCGGTTTTATTTCATTTGCACACAGTGACTTTTTGTTGTTGTTGTTTTGTTTTTGTTTTGTTTGTTTGGGTTTTTTTTACTTTTTTTTCTGACGCCCCTTAAGAGAAATAATTGGGAAATTATTATATAAAATGAAGATATTGCTTGTAACAAGCAATTTCTTCATTTTACACAATGTTTTCTACCGACAAAGTTAAGAAAAATAAAAATTTCATAAACTGTAAATTGTCGCCTGCAACTGCTTTCAATTTGGACCAGTCTAATATTTTGCTGTCTAGTAATGAGTTAAATAAAGAAAGAATGTTAGGAAGAGTTGTTTTATTATTATTATTATTATCATTATTCAATAGCCATTGTTTGTCCGTGATTACATTATACAGTCCAGACGGCCAATCAGGGTGGATATAGCAGCGATTGTCTACGACGTAGGCAACATATCGATGGGTTAGAGCAAAAACATAGTATGGGTCTATACATTGTATAGACCCGTACTATGTTTTTGCTCTAACCCATCGATATGCATTGCGAAAAACGCTGAACATAAATCTCAAAAGTTAGGACAAATAATCCAATTAATCTTGTGTTGGGAATCAAAGAAGCGAATAGATTCCCATTTCAATTCGGTTTTACATAGATTTTTTACTTGAGTTTCCATATCTTTTGTAATAGTCATATTGTAGATCATTCTTTATTTGTCCTACCTTTTGGAAAGCGAGGCGCGCACGTGCAAAGGTTTTTACTAATATCAATTTGTTTGTTTGAATTGGGTGTAACGCCGCTTTTAACATTTCTGTAGTCAAATTGCAGCTGGAGCATCTAACAATCGATTACTGGTATATATCGCACCAGTGCTACAATTACATCCTAACCTAGCCTCCAATTCCTATCCTACTTAGGTTTACCATTATCCACCCATTTTTTGACAGAAAAAAATCGGAAAGGATGCCGCCGCCGGGGATCGAACCCAAACAATTATTCCGTAGGACATTCTTTGTTTGGCCTACCAATTGAAAAGCGAGGCGCGCACGTGCAAAAATTGTTTCTAATATTAGTATCAAATATCTTAAACGATCGCTGCTATTGCTACGAAAATTCCACGTGTTTTCCCTTTTCCCTGTGACAAGTAACATAGCCCAAAGTATACGTCATCCGAAACCTTTCTCTCTCTACTTTTTTTTCTGTCCCAGCTTTTTTAAGTGTGGTAATGACGTTATTAACGTCAGTCTGGGACTCAACGTTGATTTGCTATTGACGGGATGTTTTTACAACTAGTTATCGTGATCTCTAGCGTTACGTTAACGTCATGTCTGAACAGACAACGTTTTCAAGTACCTCCTTTACCGGATCCTAAATTCACAGTTAAACGGGTAAATAATAATGTGTCATTTATTTGTGTTTTATTTTTGTGGAATTCAGCCACCCTGGCGCGTAAGCTACAAAATGGAACTCGTTTTTTTAAACATAGTTCACCTTTCTTTCCATAAAAAACACAAAAAGTCATTACAAGCTCGAAAAACATCGCTCCTGACAAACTGCAAAGATCATAGAATTACTGGAATTAAAAAAAAAGTTGATAATTTTTTTGAGTGTACACAGGCTTTTTACCATAGTATGCTTCACATTATATCGTTTAGTCTTCTGAAAACGACATTTCCCCCGAATACACAATTTAAACCAATTTCGACAGAAATGTTAAAAAGCTTGCCACCTTTCAAAAAAAGCTTTACAAAAATAAGTATGTGAAAAATCTCCGGTTTCCAGGCAACCAAAATGATTCTAAAGTGTATCTTTATTTTTGAGAGGGGGGTGTGGGAGGGTAGAACTTTGATATTTGGCAAAAAGCCATAATTTATTGCCAAATATGAAATCTGCAAAATAGAGGAAATACGTCTATATCAAAACACGGAAGGTTTTCTCATAATGATATCTGCCCCCAAACTGATTCGAATCGAAATTGCCAGGAGCATTCTCATGTCAATCATTCAAAAAACTAATTCTAAAATAACAGGGAAATTATTAATTTGTTGCCATGATGACGACCGAGGTGAAAGTTCAAGAAAAGAAAGAGTTTTAAAATCGTCTTCGTCTGAACTAGAAGGCCTAAAACTATGATCTTTGGTATGGGCCCTTATCAAATTACCAATCGCGACTGTCAATCAAGGATTATCGACCAAACAAATCATTCATTAAGCCCGGAATTAAAGTTTGAACTACGACAATGACCGACATTTGTGCGAAACATTTTGTTTGTGTTTTGGCAAATTAAACGTCATAACTACAGCTTATTCAAGCTGTAGGTACGACGGTGAGGAAGCTAACCAACCAATCTAATAGGCGTCCATCAGTGTTACACAGTTTGGAAAATACTATGTCAGAAGAGAAGTAGTGCCCAGTTAGGTTCTATTTTTTATTTTTCAAAACCTGTCTCCCCCAAAACAACAGTAAATTTTAAAAATGGCGTATCACCACAATTCTATATGATTCGTAGAACGCGTAAAGTCTGCTTTGAAATACAAAAACACCTACCAATAACGTACAAATAACCCGTTTGGCGTAGATGCGGTCACGGTTATATAGCGAGTATTTTTTCTATTACTTAGAGAACGTTATAAACCGCGGGAGTGGTAAGCTATACAGTTACAATACTTAGTGTTTATTGTTATTTTGAATCAGCCTTTTCAATCTTTTACCAAGCGACACGATTTTGGACTAGTTACAGACGATAATTCAAATCGCTTTGAGATTGAAAACCAAGGGCCATATAGGGTAGAAAACATTGTGAAACAAGTAATTTCTCCTGTTCTCACAGTATTTTCTTTAACGCAATTCTCCAGGGGCGTAAAAGCGTGATTGTGTGGGAATGGATTAAGCTTCTACTGGATCACGGAAGGTTTAAAAAACCTCTCATTTGTTTCTTACAGGTAATAATTCTCAATGAATATTGTTAATCTATTATTGTCCAAGTTTCTTAAACTTAATTATTTGTGGAATGTCTTCGGAAAACGATAATCTAGGAAGAATAAAAAAAGTGTTGATATTGAAATTTAGTTAGACTGCGATAAATTAAACCTGGTTTAACGTGACTTTCAGCAGTATTTTAGTAAAACTGCGGTTAGTGGGTGCAACCAAACACGGCTTCCTGTCATTTTCACACCAGTAACATGCACAACTGCAACAATAAATTTTGATCATTAAATGTTTAGATGCTCAGCCAACTTTAAAGTCAAATTATTTATCATACTTCCATCGATGAAAGACAAATGACGCGTGTGACACTGGCAATTTTACCCGAACTCGTGATCGTGCTCAGGACTCTAGAATAGAAACACCCTGTACTATATGTACCTATTAACAAACCAGGCTAGGCGAAAGGTTATGCTTAAAAAAGATTATTTACATGAAATTGCCAGTTTGTACACCAAAACGGGCATGTCACTATACTATGCCAACACGGACGTTCATCGTCAGTACTTTCAGTGCTTTGATTTGTTACATGCTGCTGGGCATAAATTTTGCAAAATAGCGCCGTTTAAGACGGAAGCGGTATTTCCTGTCGGAGTCAGTGGGCGTGGCTAAAGGAGAAAGTTGTCGGGGCCAACGATCCGCCAGTTTTTGTAAATCCATGATTAAGTGATATATGATCAGGCCTTTATATTAGTAAGGTTCATCCTTAAACATTAAAGCTTTAATTAGTTGTTTTTTTTCATCCTTAGCACATTGTTGTTTGAAATGCGTAACAGAAATTTTATAGTGTTATATAGGGTTACTTAGATAAGCCAAACAGTTTAGTTGTATTTCAGGTGAGCGACATAGGTCCAACGGCCGTTTTATTTATAAACCATTTGTAAACTATCAGATCTTGTTTAACCCTTTCCCACACAATGACGCTTTCTGACGCCACAAGAAAAAAAACTTAGGAAACTCTTTGTTGAAAACGACGAAATTGCTTGTTTCAAGTAATGTCTTCCTTATCCACGAAGTTTTCTACCCCAGTAAACAAGAAATTCGTCAACTAAGGACAAAGTTAAAAGAAATATTTTATACGGCATAAAATGATCGAATATATTTCATAGAAATATTGACTATTATTTTCAACCATCATAAATTCAATTTGTTTAAAGTCTGACATCATGATTACGTCTTTTATCAGCTGTAACCAGGGATTGAACAGGAAAGGGTTATTATCATATTCCTTTACTTTTCCAAATAATTACTCGGAAAACGAGTGATAGGAAAAGCCAGAAATTTAAAAAAATCCTAATCGAATAGTTTAAATGATTTATAACAGAATATTTTTCTACCTTTTGCCTGGTAGACTATCCCTCTTGAAGAACACGAAGGTCCTTTTCAGACTCTATATTGCTAACATAGGTTCTGGGATTTAGCTTCCGGACTGGCAGGTATAAAGGAACTTACCTGAATTTTTCTGATTTTTGTCTTTATTTTACTTCTACGCTTTTTCATGATTACCCTACAGTGATGTTAAGGACTTTTACAACAAAAGGGTTTGATAAAAAGAGAAACAAGAAAACATATAGATATGAGAAGGAGAGGCAGAACTCTTGGTTAAATAGAAATGCTCAATGAATTGTATTTAATATTTGCAAATGACGCTTGACAGACATTTGATTTTCTGATCGTCGGTTTTATCATCTGTAAGATATGTCCGTAATCGTCCAACATTTGATTGACATTTTATTACGAACAACAATTAGGTCATTTCTTTCTGATCTTTATGACAAAAAATATATCTAGCTCAAACCTCTAAACCTCACTTGTAGAGTATGAATTATTACAGACAAGGTTGAACCCATTCCCACACAATCCCCCATTTTAACGTCCCACAAGCAAAGGTTTTGGAAAACATTGTGGAAATTAAGCAATTTCTTTATTATCCAAAATGTTTTCTATCAAAAATGACAAAAAAATTAAAAATTCCATCAACTTGAAATTGTTGTCTGTAGCTTCTTTCAGTTTTGATCAGTCTATAATTTTATTTTGTGGGTAGGGGTTAAAGACGCTTTAGAACAAAGTTTCGAGTAAAAAATTAACAATGGAAAGACTTTCCACGTTCATCACGAAGTATTCTTCTAAATGAATCATTCTTAATTTATTATTATTTATATGAAGTTTCAAATAGAGATGAAAAGTAACAAATAAAGGATATTTCGACTGAATAAAGCGTTTCTTCACAAAATCTGCGATGATTTACTCAATGGGGACACGTTGAAATACTTCGCGATCGATCACAGAAAAATAACCAAAGTTATCATAATTACAATTGATCCTGATTAAACGACCACCTCTTTTAATCGACCACTTTCAAAAAGATACCACAATCGAAATCCTTTTCAAAATCAAAAGCTCCTATGAAAAAATTGTTCGTATTTGCATATCGATTCACATCCAATCTTTTGGGAACTCATTATGTACAATCATGTCGTTTAGACTATTCTAATGAGTCCCAACAGCATATGCTTTAGCAAGAATTCTGTAATTATCTATGTATGCAATCGAATTAAGCTTTCATATATTTCACAAAAATGTGTTTTAAGCGATCATTCCCTGAAACGACCTCTTTTTGGTAGTCCTGTGATTGGTCGCTTAACCCTTTCCCGTTCAAACCCGGGATTTTACGTTCCTGTGATTTTTTACTCAAGAAAACATTGTGGAAAAAGGAGAAATTGCTTGTAACAAGCAATTTCTCCTTTTTCCACAATATTTTCTACCACATAGGATGGTTTCAGTTCAAATGGCATCCAGTTTTCATTGTCGTCTGCAACCTCTTTCAATTTGGACTGGTCAAAAATTTCCCAAAACGGGAAAGGGTTAGCCCATTTCCACACAACGAATCGGTAGACCAGTCGAAACTCAAATAAATTGCAGATGACAATTTATTGTCGATGAAATCTAACAAAAAAAAGTGTTTTTTTTTTTTCTATTTGTGGATGAAGACATAGTGGATAATGAAGAAATTGCTTGTAACAAGAAATTTCCTCATTTAACCCAAACTTTTTCAGAGCTTTTTCTTGTGGGCGTAAAAATGTGAGATTGTGTGGGAAAGGATTAATGCGAGATTGGATGCATTATGACATTCGTCAATGGGCCACAATGGGCGACTGTTATTTATTCATGCTCTAGTTTTAAGATAGGTTACATTTATTCGAACGCCGTGTTGTATGAAACGGAGAATGTTCTATATGAAACAGACTAAATACGATAATTAGTTAGTACATGATCCACCAAATCTTGTTGTTTAGGTTTTAGGCACTTAACTGCAAACCTGAAGATCATGGGTTTGAACCCTGGGCTGACCATATCAAACTAATTGTTTTTTGGATGAGACGTAAAGCCGAGGCGCCGTGTGACGGTGCTTTCCATCGAGCACGTTAAAGAACCAGACAGAGCTCTCAGCAGTTTCGTCCTGTATCCTTGCACTATCCCCTTAACAACTAACCGTCTTCTTGGGGCGTAGATAATAAAGAAAAGCAAAGTAACAAGCAATTTCTTCGGTGTCTACAATGATTTTTACCCTAAAATACAAAGATTTTCTAAATTGCACCAACTTGAAATTGCCGTCTGAAACTTCTTTCAACTTTGCCGTCTGGTACTACGTTAAGTTTTAAGATGTACATACATGTTTATAATAATTAATTAATTAATTAGAATATATTAATGTGTATACTATAGTTGTGTTGGTACTTTAATGGCGGTTTCTGTATATTACAGTGGAGTGGAACATGGTATGTACAGGCTAGATACGTCCCGGCAAGTTTTATAGGTTCTGTGGAGTTCACAGACTTTGTTTTTGAGAATATTCCACAGGCGGATAGAGTTCTCTCCCCTCATATTTGGAGGTATGTTAAAATCAAACAGATTATTATTAAATTGTGCAAACAAGGCTTTAGCTTTTATATGTTGACAAAGTGTGGTTTTATCGTGCTTAGCATTTTAGCATCAATTGTGGCCGGGGCTATAGCACAGTTGGTAGCGCGTTTGACTCTCAATGGGGCCCAGGGTTCGATCCCCGGTCACGGCAAATATCCTTTGCGACATTTGTCTCCCACCAATCAGTGGATAACCGTAAATCTAAGTGGGATGAGCAGCTGGAGGCTCGGAAAGGATGTAATGGTAGTATCTTTGCGAGAAATACCAGGAATCTATTGATAGGTGCTCAAGCCGCTGCGATATAAGTGAAATATTGTTAAAAGCGGTGTTAAATCCCAATCAATCAATTAGCATCTATTGCACTCAAGCATCAGTCTTGGCCCTTCGGATTAGTTTTGGAAAATTATAACAAGAAAAATGTTTCTCTCTTTTGTTGATTTTCGACCTAAGTTTATCGATACGTGAAAGGACTGTAAAATATGCTTACTGTTCTATAAGAGTAAGGCTTAGTGAAAAAATGTCGAAATACATTTTTGTTCACGAATCAACAATTTTGAAACATACGCATCATAACAGCCTCGTGTCATTTAGAAGAAAGGATAATTTGGTCAGAAGTATGGGCTTTTGTCCTGCAATGTGAACTACGGGCCTTTATCCGCGCATTCATACAGCGTGATTAAGTTTTGAGGTTCATACCTCAATGAAAACAAAAAAAATCTCTCTCTATTTCTTAAGTGTTACATGTAATCATTCTACAGTGGCTCATCGATTCAATAAATTATCGCATAATCACAATAAAATATTACACGTACAAGTTTGGACAGAAGATTTTAATGTTCGCTCGAGAAATTCGTGTTTCGCTGTTGACCTGCCTAAGTTCATTGTATTTATGTCGTTAAATTACTCATGATTTTATGGACTTAATTAAAGCTGTGAATTCGATCATTCAAAATTAAGAAAGTAGATATTTGTTTCATTTTCTTTATTCTAAAAGTGAAAGCTTGTTCATACGTAATTCTAAGTGCAAATCAATTACTATTTGAAGATCGAAGAGTAGGGCGGTCTGTTTTAAAACCGCTTGAAATATCAAAACTTTATTTCAGACGTTCCAAATATGCCCCGTCTACCTCCATGCTTACATTTCACATCGATCTACCTATTTCAGGAACACCTTCTTGTACTCCATTTTAAGCATGTGTTGCATACACTTGTAGGGATTCAAAACGGTGCTCTGTCTGCATTTCCTTTAATCTCTGTAACAACTGTATTTCATTTAATCTTTGGAACACCAAATGTCACATGGCGACAGTTGGACAAGGGGGCTGTATGGGAGATGATCTAAGACATCGAGCCCAGATTCTTGTAGATATTCCTGTACCGTAGTGGATTAATTGGCCGGCACATTATCAAGGAGTATTTTAAGACACTAGTGTGCGGTCTGCGGTTTTGATGGAATATAACAAGCTGAGTAAGAACATGAAATCCGTAAAACCTTCTAGTGAAAGAAACCACCTTTTCGGACCGGAACGGTAAAACGTTCGTCTTCCCAAATTAACGTTTACAGAGAAGAAATTTTCTTTTTCGTCAAAACGGAAACCAGAAACACATTTGAGGTGCATTTTAATTGACTCCCGACCATCATTAAAACTACGGAAACACTTGTAAAATGTGGTATATTCTAAAATACGATTACCATGAATTTCGTAGATCAGCATGAATTTCTGTTGGCGGAAATTCGAGCTATACTTGAATGTGCAGAGATTTTCCATTCATATTTAACGGTATATTTTACAATAGTGTATAAAACCCCGTGCTGACGATATCCAGGTCGGTGAGCAATCGAATTTCGTGCGTCGTTCTAGAGGGGAATGATTACGCAATTTCTGTGAAAAATATCGTCATAACTTCATAAACGCGGTCTCATTTTGATTGCGAATACAAGATTCTTAAAGCCCAATGCAGAAATCTTAATCAGTAACAGCATTGTGAACTGACCAAAGGTCTAGTTGTAGGACTTCTGTCCATGAAGGCCAGGAATGAATCCAATGTGGACTGTGGGTAAATTTATTTCATAATTTGTTCATTTCTTTTTCAATTATTAGCATCATCACAAGGGGCCTCGGTTTAACCTCTCGTTCGAAAGACAATAAGATTATTAGTCGGGGCAGCTCTTAGCTCGAACCCACGACCTCGAAAACATCAACAGATATAATAATTGACGGGCGTGTCGATAACTACACCTATCGCTTTATGTGTAATGTCAAGAGCTAGGTGTACCGTACGTTAGCCTAACGATTGATGTAAAAGTATCTATGATATATCTTCCGAATTTCCTTATATGGTACATTCATTGCAGGCGGACAAAACTATACACAATACAAAACTAGATGGTTGTCCAAGGACAACTGCTGCCGATCCCGCAAAGTTTTGTAGGGCCATGAACAATTTTAGTGTTTGACCTTAAGCTTTTACCTTGAACTTGAAGCTATCAAAAAATTCTTTCAAATGGCACATATACTCATGATGGAGAATAATTGTGCCAATTTATTTTGAAATACATCCATAATTGTTCTTGGCAATCACAATTTAAGTGTTTGACCTTGAGCTGTTACCTTGACATTAGAACTATCCCAAATATTCTTTCAAATGGCATATCTACTCGTTATTGAGAATAATTGTGCCAAGTTATTTTGAAATCCATCCATTAATGTAGGAGTAATTGTCCGGACAAATTCGGACGGAAGGACAGACTGACTACCAGACTAACGACTAACGCACATACACCGACTTGTCATAGTGACAACTATGTCTCGCTCACAGCAAGCGAACTCGACAAAATTCCACGTAATACATGTACAGAACATATAGGATAGGGTTGGGTGACGTCATTTTCCCCGATAAAATGACGTCTCGCTTAGAATAACGTTATTGTGGTTTACAGAAATTGCGTTATCTTCGTTTTGCTGAACCGAGCATGCGCGTTGGCGGTCTTTCAATTTCAACAATTTCTTGAACACCTTCTTCTCTTAAAACACTCGGCTAATTTGGACCAAACTTGGATTTAATGCTCTCCTAACCCACTGGTCCCGTTCGGACCAAAATGAGCAGGAATGTTCCTTCGGTGACCATTTCAAAAACTTGTTCGTGAAATCTTAATTCGTGAAAAATTGAAGGCGTGACAGAGCGGAGTCGATTAACAGGAATTATCAAATAATTATTTACAAATCTTTTCCAACCAAACTACTGCGCTAACTTGGATCAAGAATTTTTTTGAGTGACCCTTTTCAAAACTTGTTTATGGAATTTCGATTCGCAATAGATTTGCAATGGGGCTTGGCAACTGTAGCCTATCAGACTTAGTGAAATTATGATTTTTTTTTTTTTTTTTTTTTTTTTTGTTTGTGTGTCTCCCTCTTAATCAGTGTGTCGATTAGGACAAAATTCGGCAAGAATGTTCCTGGATGACCCTTTATAAAAACTAGTTCATTGTGAAAAGAGTGACGTTGTCATACTTAGGGAAAGCATGAATTATTATTTAGAATTTTCTCCTTCTAAACCACTTCGCAAATTTGGACTAAACTTCTCTGGACTTGTCCTTGATGACTCTTTTTGAAAGTTGTTCATGTTATTTTCATTCGCAAAAAATGGACTGTGGATCGGTTAGGCTTATCAGACTTCAGAGAAATCACGGAATAATTCTTAGGTGAGCGATTTAGGGCCATGTTGGCCCTCTTGTTATCATTGATATTCAAAACTCGTTTTTATGTAAACATTTAATAGTATGATGTAGTAATTATACAAACGTCCCATTTGGTTCTCGACGCGTAGGAAAATTTAACATTACACTCGACTTTCGGTCTCATGAAATATATAAATTTTTTACGCGGCTATAATCCAATACAAGGTTTTGTATCACAACAATAGTATCTTCCTTGGTGATCTTTGGTAGACTATCGAGATAAATTTGCCGAAAGCAGTGAAATTATCAAAATGATAAACTCACTGTTTTGGCAGATTCAGGTTTAGCTTCCAGTCACTGTGCGGTTCTGGAAGTCGTCTAGGCGGGACAAAGATCACTGGTGACGTCATAAGGTTGCCGTGTAATTTACGTGCTTAATGACGCGCTTTTCGAAATTTCCCCCAAAACGCATCACATTTTGTCAATCTTATCATAAAATAAATAGAACAATTGCTTATCGTGAAAGATCGATTTATTTTTCATTGAGAGAACAACAAAAGCTATATTTTTACGAGTGGCAGAGCGCGCTAAAAAGTAGTTCTATGAAAAAAAATCTCGAACTAGTAAAGCCATCTCTTATTTCAATTATCTTTAAGGTAAAGGACTTACTTATGTTGAATTATGAGACACGTAGAGAATATTTTTATTGTTTTCTTGGAGGTATGATACTAAAAACCCTATCACACACCCATCCTAATCCGCATTCGCGGTTCCATACAGTGTTATTAGGTGTTTAGTTTTATTACCACGTGAATTCAAAACTATGCCTTAATTCTCTTAACCCTTTCCCGTTTTTTAAAATTTTAGACCTGTCCAAATTGAAAGAGTTTGCAGACGACAATGAAAATTGGATGCAATTCAAAATGGAACCATCCTATGTGGTAGAAAAAATTGTTGGAAAAGAAGAAATTGCTTGTTACAAGCAATTTCTTCTTTTTCCACAATGTTTTCTCAAGTATAAAATCACAAAGACGTAAAATCCAGTGTTTGAACAGGAAAGGGTTAAAGAGCTTTGCCAATATTATTGTATACTGTTCAACAGTGTCATAAGGATAGACATATCAGTGTATAGACACTGGACAGTATCGCAATTAACCCTCGATATGTTTTCAAGAAAATTCTATACGGCGGTGGTCACGCATTGAAAGTAATAATTTGTTTTATTTCAGAGACAGACCGACTGGCGAGTGTGCTGGGGCGAATTTCTTTGCCTTCTATACAGATGTACCAGGGGTCTTCAAGTTGAAGGACACGATAGGTAAGTGTATCGATTTGTAAGATACTGTAGAGTAAGATAATATTTGTGTGGTTGTGTGGATTTGTTTTATTTACATGTGCCCTGTATTTTGGAACATCTGTAAAATATCAACACACAGAAAGTTTTATCTCGGGATCATTTTTTTTTCACATACGAGAGCTGGTCCTTTGGTGGCCTCAGGTAAGAAAAAGCAGTTAAACTGTTTTATTATTATTGTATTTTAGCTCTACTGGCCGAAGGCCACTAGAGCTATTGCGACGACTTTTTCCCGTCCGGCGTCCGTACGTCTATGCGTCCGTCCGTCGTCCGTCCGTTAACTTTTCCTTGTGAACACTCTAGAGTCTACAGTTTTCATCGGATCCCATTCAAACTTTCAGATGACATACCTTAGCCTGATTGTGATTATGACCAGGGCGGGGGTCATTCTTAAGACATTCACTACCTCGGCCAATTTCTTCACCAACTTGTACTATGGGAACGGTTCCCTATGGTGCTACCATGCTCTCTCGAACTTCCCTAGGCGATAAGCTTTTGAGAGCAAGGTATTGAGTTACCGTACGATAACCGATACTGCCCGTTTGTCTAGATATACTCATAGTTTGTAGGTTTGAGAATCATATACAGTTAATAAAAGAGAAATCTACTGTCACTGCAAAGTGGTTACAATGCATTATCTACATAGACCCAATTTACCAATCATGGCTGTCAATCAAATAGCCAGTCGGCCAATGAATTCATTAATTGAGACTAGAAATGAATTTTGATCTCCGACAATGGTCGCCATTTTTGTTAACCTTTTTTGTTGTTTTGGCGACTTAAACGTCGTAACTACAGCTTATCTAAGCTGTAGTTACGACTTTTATATCGTCAACCAACAATACTACCTTTTGTTACATGCTACTGGGTCTGGCAACACATTTTTAGCTCACCTGAGCACGAAGTGCTCTGGGGGAGCTATTGTGATCGGTCATCGTCCGTCGTCCGTCCGTCCGTTCACAATTACAAAAAAAATCTTCTCCTCCTAAACTAACCATGGAATTTCAACAAACTTCACAGAAATGATCCTTAGTGTATGCTCTTTCAAAATACTTCAAAGAATTGAAATCCGTGAAGAACTCTGGTTGCCATGGCAACGGAGTGAAAAAACTTAAAAAATCTTCTCCTCCGAACCGGTAAAGCCTAGAGCTTTGATATTTGGTACAAATCTTCATTTATTGACCCTCTATCTAAATTCTTCAAAGATTAACCGTATTCTGAAAATTAGCCCTTTTCTGGGTGATCCCTGATTTACAAAGAAATAAAGGAGGAAATCTTTAAAAATCTTCCTATCCCAAACCATAAGGCCTAGAGCTTTGATATTTGGTATAAATCATTATCTTTGAGCCTTTACCAAAATACTTCAAAGAATTACCGTATTCTGAAAATTAGCCCTTTTCAGGGCGATCCCTGATTTTACATAGAAAAAAAAGAAGGAAATCTTTAAAAACCTTCTTCTCCAAAACCATAAGGCCTAGATCTTTGATATTTGGTACAAATCATCATCTATTGACCCTCTACCAAAACACTTCAAAGAATTACCGTATTCCGAAAATTAGCCCTCTTCTTGGCAATCCCTGATTTTACATAGAATAACAGAAGGAAAACTTCAAAAATCTTCTTCTCCCAAACCACAAGGCCTAGAGCTTTGATATTTGGTACATATCATCATATATTGACCGTCTACCAAATACTTAAAAAATAGCCCTTATCTGTGCAATCCCTAATTTTAGTTAGGAATAAATAATGATATCTTTGAAAACCTTCTTCTTCTAAAACATTAGGCTTACATCTTTTATACTTGGTATGTATTGATGTCTATATTTCAAAGCATTACCATATTCAGGAAATTAGTGCTATTTGGTGGGATCATCAATATACCTAGGATTAAAAGAGAAATCCTTAAACATCTTCTCCAAAATAATTAGACAGAGTGCTTTGCTATTTTGTTTATATCATAAAGCCAAGAATCATCATACTCAGGGGAGCGATTTAGGACCATCATGGTCCTCTTGTTTCAAAATAATGCCGTTTAAAATCGATGCGGAACTTCTTGTCGGGGTCAATGGGCGGGGCCTATGAAGCAAGTGGGCGGGACCATTAATTGGCTAATTGGTATGTCTATACGAAGTCTGCCCTCGGCCAATGACTTTTCAACCGCCCTCTTTCATGTTGATTTTAATGATATGTTTGTTTATTCATTCATTTATCTATTTTTCTTTTTTCATGTATAAAATACCAATTGAAACATTCCTTTTAGGTAACACGTATAGCGGTGACTGGATAGTCACGGTTCTTGATTCAAAAATCGGACTGGACATATCCTGGGGCTGCACTAAACGAGATATAGATGGTCTATGCGCTGACCCCTGGGCCAGCGTAAAAACTCGCCTCCGTCACCCACCCCCGGGCGTGCTGTCCTACGCTGAGGAACTGCTCCGGAAACGGTTTGGATTGACCTTGGCAGAGATGGAGCACGTGCCCCAGATAAAAGGTGATAAATTGTTACTGTCATTTTAATAGGGATTATACTGTAATTCTTTTTAAAAAAAGGGGGGAGGCTAAAATGAATTCAGATCCAGCAGAAGCCAATCAGAGTTGAAATACTTACCTTTGTCATGCTGAATAAATCCTGTAAATCAAAGGGCTGATAACACAGAAACTAATTTTGGGTTGGTAATCATTTACAAATTTTATGGAATAAACAATGCTGGCTTTAAAGGGACAAGCAGTATGCCTAGGCAAAGATCAGACTGCACATATGTGCTGGCTGATCTTTGTCAATGCCTTCTGCCGAAACAGGAATATTCCGGGTTCAGCAGGACAAGGGATAAAACAAATATTCAGAAAGATGTAACAAATTTGCTGCAATTTAATCTGTTTTGGGGGATAATCACGAAGTACATGCTAACCTGGCTCGAAACCTTTTTCGTAATAACCCCTTTCGGCTTCTGTACAAATGGTGAAAATAACGACCTCGAATTGCCTTCGAGAGATTTCGATGGTGTCACAAAATTGACGGATCGCGTCTGTCAATCAAAAAGTCGATAGATTACTCAAATCCTCCGTTTAGACCGGAAGCGAACTTTGAACTCCGATATTGTTCGACAATTCTGTTATGCTTATTCAAGTTGTAGTTTCGACCGTAAGGTCACCAGCCAACCATTTTACCTTTCTTTTTGTAACACGTTTCTAGCAAATCATTTTTCAAAAAAAAAAAAAAAAAATTGATTTGTATGTCGCACATCCTGGCGGAGTTCATTGGGCGTAGCCTAGGGTCCGTCAATAAAGTTTTTCAGCTTGCATCAAAGAATTCGAGAACCGATCTTGAATTAACCTAATACTTTTGACCACGATTTCTATCCCCATGTGTTGTTAGTTATTTTCTCTACAAAGATGGTAAATATTTTGGAATGGAAAAAAATTCTAGTTACAAAAAAAAAGGCATTTTCCTGCAATGTTTTCTTTAAAAAATCCTTTAGTCCGTCAAAATACTGCTCTGAGTCAGAGTGTTGAGAGTCGAGCAGCTTCTTACTCTTAACCCTTTCCCGTACAATTCCTGATTTTACGTCTCTGTAATATCATACTTTTGGAAATATTGTGGAAAATGAAGAAAATTCTTATCACAAGCAATTTCTTCTTTTCTCAAATTATATTCTATCACACAGCGTGGTTACTTTATTAATTGTACTCACTTTATAATATTGTGTGCTATCCATTTGAATTTGGAGAAGTCCAAAATTTTTAGCAACAGTATAGGGTTGAAGATGCCATTGTATACGATAAATCAAGTGGGTAATATTGTTATTCTACAATCCCCCTTTGGTAGAAAGTATAGTTGGGAAAAGGTGATTGTGCATGTAATAACCGTTTTGTTGTGCTAGATCGGATTCATAAATCAGGGCTGCTAACTTACGGATCGCTGGGCCCACCCACTGACTCCAACAGGAAGTTTCATTTTGACATTAAATGGCATTTTATTTTGCCAAATTTATTGCAAGTACATGTAATAAAAAAATGGTTGGTTGGCGACCTAAACGTCGTAACTAGATCTTGAAACCAACAAAGTTCAAAGTTTGCTACCGATCTTAATGAATATGTTTCGAGAGAAATATTGAAACATTCACCTATTTATATACATATTGTCACTTTTGTTATATTTTTATGGCCTAATTATCATGTTTTCACATGTTAATACCTTTGTTTAAGGCTGGCATGTCAAACAAGTAATATATTAGGTATTTTGTTATACAATCAATCATTCTAACCTATTCCCACACTATCCCGATATTTGACTCCCACCAAGTCTAAAATCTTTGAAAAAAACATCGTAGAAAAAGAAGGAACTGCCTGTTACAAGCAATTTCTTCATTTTCCGCAATGTTTTGTACCAAACAAGACAATGATTTTTGCAACTTCTTTTGATTAGTATTTATCTAAAACGTTCTCGTCTGGTGATTGATAAATACCACGCATCATACGAGTATAACTAGAGCTATCACATCGGGTAAATACGTTATCTATCGATTGCACCTAAATTGCCATATTTGTCGTTTTCATTACGTATGAATTAAATCATTGGCTTCCACTAGCAATTCAGTCGTTATCGACATTATCCGAACACTAACGACCTCGTCCGATAAATTACGATGTTTCAAAGTAGGGCATAGGGAATATAGCACATTTTCTTAAATTCATAGTAAATTTAGTAGATTTAACACAAGAAAGAATATCTATCATGAAAATGACGTTAATAACTATTGGAAAAGCAGATAATTCCTTAACCCTTTCCTGTTAAATCCCCGGTTTCTACGTCCAAGTGTTTTGTACTGAAGAAAACATTGTGGAAAAAGAAGAAATTACTCGTAAGGAATTTTTTCTCTTTCCACTATAATTACTACCCTATTGAGTGGTTATTTTTCAAATCAAATCCATCCTAAATTTTAATCTGCAACACCTTTGAATTCGGTCAGGTTAAAAAGAACCCATTTCAATTTGAAAACTAGGCAAAATTTGATAATAAGGCGATTGACGGATCGCTAGATTCGCCCTCTGACCTCCAACAAATAGTTTCACTGAGATATCAAACGACTTTAGTTACTGAATATATATTGAATGGGTTATGAAACAAAATGTCGTAACTACAGCTTGAATACGAGCAATGACGAAATGATACTTAGTTAGGTATCTAATTGTCGAAATTACAGTTGGAATAAGTTATTCTACTTTTTAACCAGACGTTTTTAATTTTCGACAGTATACTTACAATAGTAAGAATTTGGAGCATTCAACCTATTTGTTAACGGTGTGGCACGAAATTTTGATGCCCAGCTCCGATACTGAATAGGTTTAGATTCGTATTTGAAATACAAGATAAATAAAGAAAGACCGTTTGAATTTAAATAGTTACAGAAAAAAGGAAAATAGAATTGTTAGAAGAAAATAGTTCATTGAATAATAACCGTACTTATCCGCCATGTAAGTAGGGACAATCAAGGTCGCTTAAGTGAGCGGATTGCATGGCCTAACCAGGGTTCAAACAGCTCGCCTTTCATAGATATTCTGAGCCGTCGTCAAAGCGCAGTAGGTAGCGTCAGACTGTCATTCTAGAGGTCCCGATTCCCGATGGCGGCACCCATCCTTTCCGACTATTTGTCTCCCAACAATGGGTCGATAATCGTAGACCTATGAGGGATAGCAGCTTGAGGCTAGGAAAGGATGTGATGGCGGAACTGGTGTGAGAAATACCAGGAATCCATTGTTAGGTGTTCCAGCCGCCGCGATATAACTGAATGATTGTTGAAAGTGGCGTAAAACCCCATTCAAACAAATAAATAGATAATCTGAGTGTTGAATGGTCATTCTACCTCACTATTATATTCATTTTGAAATAATTACTAAAACGGGCGGATCGCTGACCAGGCCCAATGAGTTCCAACAGGAAGTTCCACTATGATTTTAAAGGCGTTGTTTTGCGAATTTTTTTGCCTTTCATATGTAAAAAGTAAAATGGTGGGTAGGCGAACTAGACGTCGTAACTACAGCCTAAATAAGTCGCCGAACTATCGAAAATTCTTGAAATAAATGTTGGCTAATGTTGGAGTTCAAAGTAGACTTCCGGTCCAAATAGCCAATTGATCTTTTGATTCACAAACGCGATCCGTTAATTGACCAGTGTTGGAAACGATCTTGTATTACGATATTTGATTAAGGGGTCGCCGCTGTAAGTCAAACAATAATCGATAGAGCAATCAATCATTTTTAGACCGGAAGTGTAATTCGAAGTCCAACATAAAAAATGTTAGCCATATTAATTGTGTTGATTGGCGACTAATACGTCGTGTGTACACCTCATCTAAACTGTAGTTACGATGTTTAGCTCACAAATAGACCGATTTACATTTTTTTTACATGTAATGACCCTAATCATTTAACTATTTCCGACACAATCACTTGTTTTCACGTCCCGCTGATTTTTTACTTGAGAAAACATTATGGAAAAAGAAGAAATTGCTTGTAACGAGCAATTTCTTCGTTTGCGACAATATTTTCTAGCCTATAGATTTGTAACTTTTCAAAGTGCACACGCTTTCAAATGTCGTCTGCAACGCCTTTCAAATTGTACCAGTCTAAAAATTTTGAAAAATGGGAAAGGGTTAAAACAACACCGTTTAACCCATTCCAACACAGAAAAATTTTAGACCTATCCAAATTGAAAGAAGCTGCAGACGACAAATTCAAGGTGATGGAATTTTGAACTTTTTCACCGCTTTGGATATAAAACATTGTGGATAATGAAGAAATTGCTTGATACAAGCAATTTCTTCATTTTCCATAATGTTTTTAAAAGCTATTTTCTTAAGGGGCGTAAAAAGGAGGAATTGTGTTGGAATGGGTTAAAACAAAAGTTCAACTTCCTGTCGGAGATCAGAGGGCGTAACCATAGATCCGTCACTCCTGGATGGTCCTAATGGCGTCACGGGTCACACGCATACTTTAAAATATTTTCTTTTGTCTTCATTTCAGCCTGTTAGCTGGTATCTGCTGGTGTACATCAATAGCTGGTTTTTGTAGTCGAGATTGAAATCGGGAACGAAGCGTCTTCTCAATCAATGACTTGTAGTTTTTAGTAGTTTTGTGATCGGTAACTAGTAAAAAAATATCTGTAGTATATGTCTTTCGTTATGAAATATTGCCCCTTACAAAACATTTGCCATGTTCATATAATTCTTATATTTTAGGCAAAGATACTAAAAGGAAGATGGTAATTCATCTTAATCTTTGTCATGATGAATAAAATCATTTTCAGAATTGTATAGAAATCAAAAGGATGAAAGCACTGGTAGTACTTGTTGTTCAGTTGTCAGTACTTTTTTGAAAATTAATTACATAAACAACTCTGGTTTCAAAAGGACAGACGGTGTAGACTAAGATCAGACTGCACTTATGTGCAGTCTGATCTTTGTCTATACCTCTTGCTAAAACTGGAATATTGCGGGTTCAGCATGACAAGGATTAACGTCAACTTAAAGATGGATAATTCAAAATACACAGTCATATGACTGAAGTGGTTGCATCCCTTTTTACACCCCTCCACCACCCCCCACCCCCACCACTACTCACAAAAAGACAACCTTATCACCACTATCAATTTCAATTATTAAGACAAAGCGAGCATACTCTTATATTAACCCCTTTTCGTTCAATCCCTGGTTTTACTGGCTTTACTGGTTTTACGTCCCTGCGTTTTTATACTATAGAAAATATTGTGGAAAAAAAGGAAATTTCTTGTAACAAGAACTTTCTTCTTTCTTCCATACTGAATGACTATTTTTCATATAAAAATAACTTAAAATTGTCGTCTGCTAAACCTGTGATTTTCGACTGGTCTAAAATTTTGATTAAAAAAAAGAAAGGGTTAAACTAGAATCAGACAGCCGACATAATTTACCTGGGACCACGTTAACCTGACTGAACGCATTCCCACTCAACTAAATATTAGACCGATCCAAATTGAAAGAAGCTGCAGACGACAATTTCAAGTTCATGATTTTTTTTCGTCTTTTTTTCTTTTTTTTTTTTTTTTTTTTTTTTTTTTTTTTTTTTTTGATAGAAAATATTGTGGACAATGAAGAAATTGCTTGTTACGAACAATTTCTTCATTTTCCATAATGTTTTCCAAAGTTTTTTCTTGGGGGGCGTAAAAAGGAGGATCGTGTGGGAATGGTTTAAGTGACTGCAATGGTTACAGACAGGGAGACATTAACTCTGTCTCACATGGGTCTAAATTTGTTTAGATTAATCCACTACAACATGACAAAACAAATAGACTGGTCCAAATTGAAAGAAATGTCAGATGGTATTCAAAAGTGCAGTGAATGGGAGAATCGGTGCCAAATAAGGTAGAAAACATTGAGACAAAAGGAGAAAGGCAATTCCACCTTTTCCGACAAAGATTTTGTAAAGACGGCTACTGGGATATTGTAGAAACGGTTTAATTCTCTTCTGGTCTTTTTTAAACATTCAGTGAACAGCGTAGTATCTGATGGCTTACCTTTACCATTCGTTGTGACGGATAGTCGTCACGAGTTTATTTTTTATTGTGATGCTTGACCATCGAAATCCAGTATTGAAGTAAAAATCTAAATACAGCCCCAGGAAGAAGGACGACGAGCCGCCTCGGCAAGAAAAAAAGTGACGATTGATCATCACAACAATTGAAATCGTGAAAGTTTTGTACACTTTATAAAACCGTTATAAACTTTTTTTTTAAAAAAAACGTGATGGCTTAGTGCATCATTTTCTAAACGTCTTTAAAGGAGTTTGGGTAATCGTTTTAGCCGAGAATTCATCTCTGCTGAGGTCCCTGACATCTTGCGCCAGTTCAAACAACATTTGCTGCTGACAAACCAAAGCCATTGTGTTATTATCCACTGACTGCTGCAGATCCCGCCGGAGCTGATTTGAGATGGCCGCACTCACATTTGCTTCAGTCTGGACCCCTTTTTCTTCCCTGTGTATGAAATAATGATTCAAGTTATAGAGATTTTCATTATCTTCAGTCTGGCGTCAAAAGAAACATAATCAGGGGTTTTGAAAGAAAAAAAAACAACATTTATTTTGAAAAATTACAGTGTGACGATTTGCGTACACAATAGGAGGTGACGGTTAGCTATCAGATACTAGACTGGTGAAAAGACCAAACAAGTTAAGTGACAAACTATAGAACAGTAGGACATTAGTAATTCTACCGCATTCATGTACAGTGTACATGGACCATCATAAGACAAACACCTTCTATATTACCCAATTCCCACACGGTGTAGTTTTATCCCGTTCCTAATTGAAAGAAAATGCAGGCAACAATTTCACTTTGTTAAATCTTTTGAAATCGTTGTCTCTCTTGGTCGCAACAATTTCTTCATTTTACACAATGTTAGCCTAGGACGGAAACTGGCCTCCTATAAACGTACTAATTCAACCCATTACCACAACAAAATTTATACTGGTCCAAATTGAAAGGAGTTGCGAACTACAATTCTGGGATATTGAATTTTACATTTTTCAACTTTCTGGGTAGAAAATAAATAAGAGAAATGAAGAAATTGCTTGTCGCAAACAATTTCTTTATTTTACACAATGTTTTCCTAATTCATTATCTTGAGGGGCGCCCAAAAGCGCCATTGTGTGGGAATGGGTTAAGCATTTGTAGAAAAGCATTATAATTACTTTGCAATGAAGTAGGGTATTTATTTCTCTATTCTTTGACAGAATTCGATTATCAAATGTATAATCAATTACTATCTAAACACACAGACAAAGTTGGTAACCATGGGGTAATTCAATACCTTGGCCTAAAGGCTTATCGGCTAAGGAAATTCATTAGGACATGGTATCAACATATAGGAAGCATGACCTATGATTCAGCATGGTGAAGAGGGGAATTTAAGTCTTGAGGATGACTCCCGTTCTTGCAGACGACCCTCTGTCATATCAAGTACACCATCAATAAAACCCATGATACGATTATAACAGATCTGCGAATAACACTGCAGTACATTGCTACACAGGTAAATATCTCACAGGAACGAAGCCCAAAAAAATCAATTATGTTTTTCAAACGACAAAAGTTTCTACCAGATGGGTCCCAAAATTTCCGATTGTAGACCAAAAACGAGCTCGGGACAACATGTCTAATGAAAACCTTACCATCTCACAGGAACGAAGCCAAAAAAAATCAGTTATGTTTTTCAAACGACAAAAGTTTCTACCAGATGGGTCCCAAAATTTCCGATTGTAGACCAAAAACGAGCTCGGGACAACATGTCTAATGAAAACCTTACCATGTTTCAGCGGGGTCCGGTGAACTTTTTCAAGCAGTTTGTAGCTGTTGATGAAACATAGGTTCACCGCATCGAACCCGAGACAAAACAACTTTTAAAACATTGAAAATACTCAGGATCACCACCCCGAATGAGGTCAAGTAAACAACATCTTCTCAGAGGGTAATGGCCATAGTATTTTGACATGCGAAAGGTGTGCTGCTACGGGAGGCAGTTAGGTTAAACAATTCATAAAGAAAAGGGATGGAAAGCTGTCATGAGGTGTACTCATGTACCAGGAAGATCCTACGGCACACATGCCCACTGTTGACATGGCCGCCATTCGGGAATGAGATATCAACCTGGTTATGCAACGACCTAAATCATCTTATTTAGCACCCTCTTACTTTTAACTATTCCTAAAGATAAAAAGGGACTCAGTAATCGCCATTTCCACACTGATGATGATGTCAAACAAGCGGACTGAGGCCTAAAATGTACGTATCCAAATGCTTCAACATCGTTAAACAAAGTGTGAAAGCTTGCAATGTGAATACATTTAAAAATAAATACAATTTGAACCGCTTTTGCCCGCTTCAGACCACGGACTTTTACATTGAAAAATAAATACAATTTGATCTGCTTTTCCCTGCTCCAGACCACGGACTTTTACATTTAAAAATGATTAAATTTGAACCGCTTTTCCATGTTTCAGACCACGGGCTTTTACAATGAAAAATAATGAAATATGAACCTCTTTTCTTTGCTTTAGACTAAAGACTTTTCACCCACCCCGTATCATAGGAAACATGATTTTACCATAAGTTAATAGGATTTTAAGTTAACCAAAGTACAATGTAATCTTTTACCGCATCATAAGCAAAGATCAACTTAACATTCCAGAAAAAATGATAACAATAGAACTATCGCATAGATTTCAGAACGATGGCATTAATATAGACTTTACACCACGTGATAGAATATAAGACACAAAGGAAAGGGGACAACGTATGCTTAAACCCATTACCAGACGGCAAAATTTTAGACTGGTCCAAATTGAAAGGAATAGCAGACGAAAATTAAATGATCATGGAATTTCAAATTTTTTAAAATCCTTGGTAGAAAAAGCTGTGAAAAATGAAGAAATTGCTTGTCGCAAGCAATTTCTTCATTTTTCACAATGTTTTCCCTATGTTTTTCTTGAGAGGCGCCCAAAAGCGTCTCTGTGTTGGAATGAGTTAAATAATTTTTCATGAATTACTTTTACTTTTATAAGAAGGACGGAGGATCAGAGAAACACAGAAACTAATTTCTTAAGAAATGATAGAACAAACATTGAACCTTTCTTTCTTTCGGAGAAATGGGGGGTTACAGTTAATTTCAGATTTGTGAATTGATTTTAATACCACTTCAATATTCCATTTACGCGTATATCGGATCGCAAAGTTCACTTAAGAGATGAAGAGAATATTTTTTGTTTTCATGGAGGCATGAACCGAAAAACCTAATCACACTGTATGAATACGCGAAGCGGATTCATACATTGTGTGATTAGGTTTTTTCGGTTCATACCTCCATGAAAACAAAAAATATTCTCTTCATTTCTTATAATTTAATAGCATCGAGTGAAAAACTAAAAGCTTTACAAATTTTGATACTTTTTTGTGTGGGACTATTTTTTGCGGAAGCATATAAAATCGCTGCGTGCTCAAAATTGTGTTCATGGAGTTATAATTTAATTGTTAGTTTCGTCTATCAAAAACAAGCAATCTGATTGGTCGAAAAATTTAATTCATACCTCCATGAACAAAATTTTGAGTACGCAGCCATTTTGAATGCTTCCGCACAAAATAGTCCCATACAAAAAGGTGTCAAAATTTGTTAAGTTGTTGCATTTTTCGCTCGATGCTATTAAATTATAAGAAATGAAGAGAATATTTTTTGTTTTCATGGAGGTATGAACCGAAAAACCTAATCACACAATGTATGAATCCGCTTCGCGTATTCATACAGTGTGATTAGGTTTTTCGGTTCATACCTCCATGAAAACAAAAAATATTCTCTTCATCTCTTAAATGAATAATTTTTCTTGACCAATCAGAACCTTGTTGATAGACGAAACTAAAGATTAAATTATTTATGCATGTATTTATCCATAACATAAAACAGTAACTGACGGATCGCGGCTGTCAATCGAAGAATCAATCGACCAACCAAGACTGGCAGTTACCTATAAACTCCGACATTTAACTGTGAGCTTTTTTGTTAGTTTGGGGATTTAGACATCGTAACTACAGCTTATGCAAGCTGTAGTTACGACGTTAAAGTCGCCAACCAACCATTTTCCTTTTTCGATACAAGTCACACTGTCCATATCTTTTTTTTTTTTTTTTTTTTTTTCAAAGTATCTAAGTCGAACTTCTTGTGGAGGTCAGTTGGCGAGTCCAGAGACCTGTCAGCGACGCTCCTTAAATTAGTGGAAATTGAGAGATATTACAAAACATTTCGACTTGCATATTAAATTTAAAAGGAGAGAGTCTACCTGAAATTGAAGATACTTTTCAAATTATGATCGGGGTGCATCATATCATAAATGGATATGTATTAGGAATAATACGACTGAATTTGATATCAAAATTTGAAGAAAAAAAATGAGACTTTTTTTTTGTAGATTTCTTCGTATGACATATAAATGTAATGTTATTTGCTTTTTCTAAAAAAAAATAATCTTTCCACAACCCAAATAGCTTTTTGTATCACTTAAAAGTAATTTGAATCTCAAAATTTCAAAATTGTTGACATATGGGTAATTAATAAATCTATTGAAAAAAATCCAAATTTATCATTCATGCTTTACATATGGACTATGTTAAAGGGCCTATATATATTGGTTAAGTATCCCTAACTGTCTATAGAAAGAATCCTACTGGGTATTGAACTCATACTATGCTATTAACGATACAGTAACTCCATATAGCAATTGAAGGATCGCTGGCCACGCCTAACTGACTTCCGACAGGAAGTTCATCTTAGTAGATAAGCGGCAACATTTTGCAAAATCAATTACCATTAACATTTAACAAAATAATAAAATGGTTGGACTGCGTTCACTTCCGGTTCAAATGAATGATTTGATTGGTCGTTTGATTGACATTCGCGATCTGTCAATTCGTTTGAAAAAGTTTTTAATATCAAGCCCAGTCATTTACAAGAGAAAAATGTATACTTGTAATAAATCTTTGTTCAAAGCAAATTCTATCTGAATTTGATCATTGCCTCCCATCTATTGCAGTATATACCCTTTAAAGTTAGAATTGTAGTGTTTCGTATTAATCATTAACACTTTTTAAAGACATTTTCAGGCAAGATCTCCCACCATAATCAGACAATATTCTAAATTACACGGCCGCCGTAAATTAGAGGTAGACCTGTAGTCTATTTTAAGAGGCAGAATCACATGACATCATGAAGTCGCCTTTTTACTTACACCAAAGTATTTTTTGAATTTTTGAATTCGAATTTCATGCTGGCAAAATGATATCAATGTCAAGGGAGCAACAATGAGAAGAAAAAAATAAGTCTGCTCATTTGCTTATGAAGTATGGTAAATATTGAGCGCCAATCAAAAAAATGCTAGGAGGCGAGAACAAAATGGTCGCCGAAAAGAAATATGGTTGTCATAGATTGTCGTACGTGTGGGCCGTCTGTTTGTCCGTATTATATCGCTCAAACCATTCCCACACAATGACGCTTTTTGACGCCCCCGGAAAAAATTAGGAAAGCATTGTTTTAAAATGAAGAAAATGCATGCACCAAACAATTTCTTCAATTTACACAATGCTTTCTACCCTGAAAGTTGAAAGAATCTAAAAAAGAAAAGAAAATCACCCCTTCTAAATTGTCGCCTGCTTCTCGTTTCAATTTGAACAAGTCCAAAATGTGGTCGTCTGGTAACAGGTTAATGTTTATACTGGTTACTAGCGACTCTCCAGACCACACAACATCCTTAACTGATACACGGAGATGGTTTCGACTGCATCCAGGAACACTTACTATTTTAGTTTATTACGTCGCTTGGTGTTCCCAATTGCTACGTTGAAAGTTATTCCAGGCTATGAGATTGACAGAATATTTCGATAAGTGTATTTTAAAACTTCGGAAATATGTCTATAAAGTATAAATCATTAACGGAATATGCACGGAATCTCAATTTAATCTGACTGAGTAAGAATCAATAATCATGCAATCAACAAAATTCCACGGGGATTTCAAAATGAGTTGTTTAAGTATTCGAAAAATGCCGTTACTTGTAATTTCCTTATCAATCACTGGCTAATCTTGTTGCCATGGTAATGTAATCCATTTCTGCACCAAACTCGCTTTTTCATACGATAGAAAAGGGAGATAACAAATACTGGGTTGATATCGCGATAAGATAACTCGATACCGAACGAACGATGGGCGATATCTTTCGAGGATCACCGATATCGCCTCATTAACGTTCCGGCTTCATATAGCCAAGAGATTGCGAACACTGATAAAGCTTATGGCCTTGAAATGTCAACTTCGCATGTTATTTTACAATACACGAATGTGCTTAATTGGTTAACCCATTACCAGACGACAATATTTTGACCTGCTTCTTAACAGAGAAATTTTTCACAATATTTCCTAAGTTTTTTCCTGAAAAAGGCGCCCAAAAGCGGGTTGCATAAGAATGAATTAGATTGTGGGGTTTAATTTTAAGGCAGATTCTACAGTTTTGTTTTGTTTTTTGTTTTTTTGTTTTCTTTAATTCCACAAACTATTTAATCTTCGATCTGACACGATGCAAGCTCATCACAGTATATTGCAAAAAGTAGTGAATGTAAAAATAGTAATCAATCTTTACAAATATCACCTAGCAGATTTTTCAGTCACTAAGAGCCTTTTGAGATTTTTTAATTCAAAGGTCGTACGACAATCGTACATGATGACTTCTTTTCGAAATCGGTCGTACGATGCTAGATACAACTGGTTACCCATTAATCGAAAAAATGACATCATGCGCGTAGTGTACAGTCTTATCAGGATCGACACTTTTCTCCCTTTGACAATTGACACATCTCGACTGTCAGTTAACGAATCCATGTACCAGTTAAATCATTCATTTAGACTGGAAGTGAACTTTGAACTCCAACATTGGCCGATTTTTCTTCGGTGTGTTAGCAAAATGTAGTAAATAGAGCTTTTATTAGACGATCAATGTTAAGCTTTTTCGTTGACTTTGCGATTTAAACGTAGTAATTACAATTTTCTCCTTTGTTTCATGATTAATACCAAAAAATTTGTAAAAAAACCGTCGTTTTGATATCGAAATCATCTTCATGTCGGAGCTCAGTGGGCGGGGCAATACAGCGATCCGTCTATTTTCTGAATCTAGTAAATCCTAATTACGAAAATTAATGTACAGTGAGGCAGAATTACATGTCTTTACTCAGGAATTCTGTAAATAACACCTTTGAATCGATCCGGCAAAATCTGTTAAGACTACATATAGTTTAATCTAGTTATATTTGCGTAAGGGGTCATATTATGTAATTAAACTACAATCATTAACTTTTTCTTTTATTTTGCGTTTCTGTTTAACCCATTCAACCCATTACCTGACGATACATTTTAGAATGGTCCAAATTCAAATACCAACTACTATTCTTCTTCTTTTTTTTTTTTTTTTTTTTTTTTTTTTTTTTTGAGGTAGAAAACATTGTAGATAATGAAGAAATTGCTTGTAACAAGCAATTTCTTCATTTTCTACAATGTTTTCCGAAGCTTTTTTTTCTTGGGGGCGTCATAATGTGTCAATGTATGGAAATAGGTTTAGATCTTAAAACAGCCCTTTCAAACGACACAGTATTAAACTGGTCCAAAAAAGAGGTCGACTAAATATTTTAATAAATTTGATTAATACTTTTGAGTGTCTGTCAGTACTGCGATTCATTAGGGTGTGTTACTTATGTATCTGTTTTAATTCATACAATGTTATTTCGATTTGAGTAAATGACAAAATGTTAGATTATCGTGTGCTTTGATATATGTTGCTGTTTGTAAATGTGTGTGCGCGCGTGTGTGTGCGTGATTAGTAAACACATATTGAAAGATTTAAGACCGTGATTAAAAATAAGCCCTGTACCTTCTATAAATAATGATAATATTAATAAAGCGAGATGTCTAAAGATAGTCTAATTTGAAAGAAAATGCGTTGATTGAAAACGTCATGGAAATAGGAGAAATAGGAGAATTTGTCGTCGATTTTCAGGTTAGTCTAAAACAAGGAACTGTGCTGTACTAGGTCTTGAAGTCTTGAAGAACCAAGACCTAGAGAAAAATGTTATCTCGATAGATTATCAGTTAAGTGAAAATAAGAAAAGAAAATTACACGCGAATTGTTCTCTATTACCGTGCATATCAGCAAAGTATATCTTTCAACGGTATTGTTTGACATTGCGTTGGGTATTGCATTATCGGTGGAGAACTGTCATGGCAAAAGGAGGCTACTTGTTTCTATATGGAACCGTAATATACGAACAACACGCGATAGTTTTCGCTGTCAATTGTACGACGGGTCGTCGCTGTAAAATAAAATTTGGATTGGTCTTGCAAATCATTCCTTTTATTAAGTAATTGTTGACTTTAGACATTTTATCAGGCATTTTACAGGTTTGAAAGTTAAAAGTAATAACTACAGTTTATACAAGCTGTAGTGGCGACGTTTGACTTCCTAACCACGTCCCTTAAGATAAGGACTTCGGAAAACATTGTTGATAATGAAGAAATTGCTTGTATCAAGCATTCTTCATTATCAACATTTGTTTCTATCAAAAAGATTTGAAAAAATAATTCCACCAACTTGAAATTGTTGTCTGCAGTTTCTTTCAATTTGGACCAGTCTAAAAATTTTGTTGTGTGGGAATGGGTTAAATTTGGATCATTCTACTTTTTTGTAGTGTGGTAATGGGTTAAATAAACATGGTTTGGCTCAATCTCCACATCTTAGACATGAATGAAGGAAGGTTACAGGACTGATAAAGTAATGGATAACGAGACAGATACGAGAGATAAACATTAGTTTCCTTATTTTGATCATTTTAAAAGATGTTCTTGTTTCATCAAATATTTCCAAACAAAAAGCTAATAAAAGATTTCAAAAATTAATATTTCTTTTGATGAAAAAATCTTCCCTGTGTATGCTGTCAATAATAGACGGCAGTTTATTTCAAGATTGAATAGATAACATTTTGAGACCAATCTTAAAAAAATCCAAACGCACAACTAAAAGTCTCCCCAAAAAACTTATTACATGAACGAAGTTTTTGTAATTTTTTTTCAAATTTTCAGAATATGTTTACCACTGCAATTAGAAAACCAAAGAAAAATATGGCCAATTAAACCCTTTACCAGAAGACCAGTTTTTAAAACGGTCCAAGTTCAAAGAAATTGCAGGCAATCATTTTCCGTTGATTAAATCTAATTTTGTGTATTTTGGGGTTTGAAAAAAAAATTCTTCAGTGTCCACAATATTTTTCAAGGTTGTTAAACTTTGGGTAGGGGTCAAAAAGCAGCGTTACTTACACTTGTTTCATCACCTGACCTTTTGCAATTTTTCATAGGAGAAATAAGGTAAAATTTCTCGAGAGAGCAAATACAGCTTATTTTTGTGTTAAAATTAATTGACAAATTAAGAAAACTATAAACTTTCAACAGATTCTTCGTTGGCAACCTTTTGCGTATTCTGAGGGGATGGGGGGGTCAAGTCATGCTTTACTAGCTTACAGTTGTTCCAGGGGGGATAGGTGTGTTATAGAAAAGAGGGTTTCGTCTGAATATCTCCTTGTTATTTTATTGCCTTTAGCATGTCTATTTTTGTCCAACTTTGGATGAGATTTTCATTTGTCGGACAAAAGTAAGTCTAAATGGATAAGTCCTTGTGACTGCAACTCCTGCTTGATTTGTTGGTGGATTGTAATGGTAATCTCTATAGGTATTTGACATAGTGGTCACGTAGCAGCGTTAAATGTGATCACAACTCGCCTGTTACCCACATAATGTTATGGAACAAACGATAAGGGAATTCTAATGAGCACCGACATCTGTTGCTTTCAATCTTAAAAAATGTCACAATATCTCTCAGATTGCCCAATGGTCTAGGAGCAGAAACTTAGCTAGAAAACACTTGTAAGGGAAGTAGTCCGTGTTATACTAATGTCAAGAGTTGTTTCTCTTGGACAAAATAGTATTTAAAAAACACAATATTGAAACAGATTCTTTTTATAAATTGACTTCCAATTTCTCCTGCTTATTAGCTATTATTTGAAAAAAGCACTAATTAAGGTAGTAGTTTTGAGCATAAAGGAATATTCATGCCATATATAGATACGTTTAAACCATTTCTTCCCCCAAAACACATAAGAAAATTAATAAGAAAACTATACTCGAGACCCTAAAACATAAATAAACATGACAATTGAAACTAGAAGTACGCGGTAAGCCTTCAGTTCGTGAAAGAAATTCTGATATTTTAAAATGTGACCAACCAATGATGACGTTTCAACATTCCCTAGTAGCTAGGTCACGGAGATTAACGAAATCGTTGGTCAAGTCTATAGTCATCAGCAAATGGACATATAACAGTCAATGCCGAAGACTGTTCGTAATGGCCTGTAATGGTGCATGGGTCTTCGTTTTAGCCGATAAATCACGTCTATCGATGAAATTAAGCAAGATTTTAATTCAAATTGAAGGGATTTTCATATACTTCAAGTAGACATCAAAAGAAACACGATCGGGGGTTTTGAGAGGAGATAAAATCCATTATTTTGAAAAAGATGTTTTGTGATGATTCGCCGGCACAAGAGGAAGTGGCGGCCAGCAATCAGATCAGATAAATGGCGACCAATGTCGGAGTTCAACGTTGACTTCTAATCTAAATGAATGATTTAATTGTTCGACGGATTATTCGATTGACAGCAGCGATTGGTCAATTGCATAAAGGATCGAACGTAGAACAAAAAACTATTTCAGTAACTTTTGAAATAAACACTGACAGCTCACAGCGTATTTACAAGCTCAAATCCGAATTGTGAAATAACATTAAAGAAGCTTCGAGCCTCGAAATTCATGGGGAAGGCCTACCTTTCTATAGACCTCTGCTTATTCTGGTGTATTTGCGTGTTCTATGTCGGGATCATTTGGGTTTGGGTGTCAGTCTCCGATCTAAGACGACTACGTAAATAACTTGAACACTTTCTTCCACTTTCTACTTGCTGTTTAACAGAGGACGGATTGCTTGCCAGGCTCACTGACCTCCTAAATTGCAATTCGATTGTCGTAACATGCGGAATTGTTTTGTAAATTATGTGGTTAGGGTTTTAAATAAAAGGCAAACCGTTGTTTGGCGACCTAAATGTCGTAACTACAGCTTTAAAAGCTGCAGTTACGTCATTTAAGTCAGCAAACTAACAAAAAAAATTATTGACTTATATGTTAGAGTCAGGGTTCACTTCCGGTATAATTGAACGATCTGATTGGTCAATCTACAGTTTGTTTGACAGCAGCGATCCCTGAATTTCTAGCAGGCAAGTCCAATTTTCCAAGATTTTATTTTCTGGAAATCATATGAGAGACCATATTATCGATTGGTATTATTTTTATGAGAACCGAAGTAAAGACTGGAACAATAACTCGAGCTGATAACCCAACAAAGTGTAATCAACCTTGCTATATGATAGGGAGTATACAGCTTCAATTAGTCGTAGCAAAACAGCGAGTCTTTAAACATCTTCGTAAACTCATTACCAAATTTTAGACTAGTCCAAATTCAAAGAAGTTGCAGACGAGATTCTTTATTTGATATTCATTTTTTAAATACCTTTGTCTTTTGGGGTAGAAAAAAAATGGATAATGAAGACATTGCTTGTGATAAGCATTTTTTTCATTTTCCACAATTTTTCTAAAAAAAAAAAATTTCTTTGGGAATTAAGCAACAATCAGACAAGTGTGTGAAGTCATGGTTGATTTTCTTTGTTTGTTTTTCTTACTTCTTTGTTTGTTTTTTGTAACTTCTTTGTTTGTTTTTTCTTACTTATTTGTTTGTTTGTTTGTTTTAAGGCGCATAATTCTGGGATTATTTTTGAATGGGTTAATACTTTTCAATGATTTACAGCGGATTTGAACTAGTTCTAAAATACTTTCTTAGATTTAGGGAAAATTCATTTGGCGGATTTCACTTGATATTCCAGTGAAATTTCAAATTGAAAAAATAATACCGTTTTTAGGTAGCAAAACGTCGGCTGTGATAGCCTAAGTTAACAGACAAAATTTTGAGGTCTTCTCAGAGTTCAATGAATGTAAACTGTCACTTGAGGCTTAACCACTAAATCCATTGTATGCCTACACCATAAAAAGTAGTATTTCGGGAATATTGCAAACACTGCTTGCAATTTCATCCCCTAGGTATTTGAGCTCTCTTTTGCATATCGTTTTTAAAATGGGTCTGATCATATCCATCACTTTGCGCATTGCTTTGTATGGCCACATAAATTAACGTTACTCAAATTGTAGAGAACTCCTTCAAAAATATGGTATTTAACAATTTTTTCTTTTTTTCACGATATTTTCTACCTAACTGATTAACTTTATTTCGAATGAAATTTGCTTTAAATCATTTGTCTGCAAAACTTCTGAATTTGGACTGGTCTAAAATTTTGCGATTCAGTAAAGGGTTAAACGATCGCTGCTACTCACAGTTTTGATATATAGATTTAAAATGCTTGCATTTCGCGATACTTAACATCATCTCAGTGGAACCAATAGCACGGAGAAAGTGGGCAGGTTAACTATATTCAAAAAAAGAAAAATATTCAACGAGATATAACATTTCACTTTCACAAATACTTTATCGGTCATCTTTAAGCGAAATTAGGTCCTTAATCTGGTTACAGTTATTGGCTAGGTTACTATTTTTACGTTAGCAAAACGTGGCGTATAAAATGTTTGTACCATTACTGGCTAATCTCCCGACAAAATTCATTGCCTAATACTTATTGCACAACTAAATATAACACCGTGTAGTCATTGTGTTGCACTATAGAAAATAGGGAATATTAGGTTACGATTTTGTATTTGCTTTGAGATGCGGAGGGAAAAAATGATATTTCATAAGATCGAAGGCCGAGTGGAATATCAAATTTTCCTCCGCAGCTCAAAGCAAATACAAGATGTTCGGTATAATAATAATAATATCTTTTTTTAACAAATGTTACTTATTAAGACATCATCACATGTATTAAAACAACAACATAATGATTAACTTATTTACAATAAGGCTTTAGGTCTCGTGAAATATCAAAATGTTCCTCCGCAGCTCAAAGCAAATACAAAATATTGTATCGCGATCGAAACGTAATATTCCATTTAATTTGATTAAATAACGAAACGAATTATGTATTTCCACAAATATTTCCTTTCTCCTTTACCATTCTCATTACGTTATGACATCATTTACAGAATGAAAAGTGAAGTCATCTTAGTACCTTATATGGAACCGTATTTGACAATGTCATTTTTTTTTTACGTTTCCGATTTTTTCTGTCTGGACAGTATGTATTCCACTAGATATATTTATAGATATCTAATAACCAAATGATCGTTTGAAATAAATCTATAACCCGAAAAATAATTTACTGATTACTGGCCACGCCCACTGAGCTCCACGGGAAGTTCCTCTTCGATATAAACAATTCCAACTCAGGAAAACTTTAGACTGGTCCAAATTGAAAGATGCTGCAGACGACAAATTCAAGTTAGTGGAAATTTAAATTTTTCCGTCTTTTTGGATAATAAAAACCAATTGTGGATACAGAAGTAATTGCTTCATACAATTAATTTCTTCATTTTCCGCAATGTTTTGTAAAGCTTTTTTTTCCTCGAGGGGCGTTAAAAGGAGGGCTTGTGTGGGAATGGGTTAAACGGCGTCATTTTGCAGAATATATGGCCAGTCTTATGTAACGAAAAGGAAGAAGCTTGGTTTGCTGCCTAAACGTCGTACCTAAATTTTTTCTTACATATTAACCCTTGTCATGCCGAACCCGGAATATTCTGGTTTTGGCAGGAGGTGTAGACTAAGATCAGACAGCACTTACGTGCAGGCTGATCTTAGTCTACACCCCCCTTGCTCATACTTTTCCTTCCCGAGTTGTTTATGAGGTTGATTTCTAAAAGAGATATTGATTTAGAACAAGTTCTATCAGTGCGTTCAGTCCTTTGGTTTGACAGCAATAGTAAGGTAATTTATACAGCATGACAAGGGTTAAAACGTTGTATAGGTAAGTCATCTTAATGATTGGGTTATTACATAAATATATTCTGAGAGCAGTTAACATCAATAAACTTGAAATAAACGTATGTCATTTCTTTAGGTTTTTCCAATGTCACAAGTCACGTAATTGTAATTAACCCTTTCCTGTACAAACACGGGATTTTTACGTTGCTGTTATTTTATACTTGAGAAAACGGTGCGATAAAAGAAGAAATTGCTTGTGACAAGCAATTTCTTCTTTTACCACAATGTTTTCTACCCTATTGAATGGTTATTATTCAAATTAAATCCACTTTAAAATATTGTCTGCAAAACCTTTGAATTTGGACAGGTCTAAAATTTCAAAAAAAACGGGAAAGGGTTATAAAGGAAATGCCTGATTACGACTGTCAATCAAAGAATCAATCAACACACAAACTCGTTCATTTAGGCCGAAAGTGAACTTTAATTCCTAAATAGACCGAAATTTGTATGAAACAATTTTTGTTGCTTGGCGACTTTAGTATAAAATAAGTTCCAACTACAGCTCAAAACCTGTTGTTACGACGATAAAGTCACCAACCAACTATTTTACTTTTTTTGTTACATGTTACTGATTTTTTTCAAAATAAGTCCTTTTAACCCTTGTCATGCTGTATAAATTACCTTACTGAATTGCTGTCAAATCAAAGGACTGAAAGCACTGATAGAACTTGTTGTTCAAAAATCAATATTTCTTTTAGAAATCAACCTCATAAACAACTCTGGAAGGAAAGGTATGAGCAGAGGGTGTAAACTAAGATAAGCCTGCACATATGTGCAGTCTGATCTTAGTCTACACCTCCTGCCAAAACCGGAATTTTCCGAGTTCAGCATGACAAGGGTTTATATCGAATTGGGACATTCTGATGGAGGTCAATGGGCGGGATCAGTGAACAGTCAAATACAATCGGTATTTAGCATCTTTATTAATTAACAATGGGTCGATGTATCTTCAATCAGATTTCACTGGTTACATTGAAAAAGAACGTGCTTTTTTTAATTTCCCAGGAATGTTGTATCACTGTGACGTAGCTCGATATTCTGGAAGAGTGACCCGTTCCCGAGTTTTTAAACGACACCAAATGCAGATGGTAACCGTTGCAGTTTTATTTATTTATTATTATTTTGTAAATCACGCAGGAATTGACCATTCTCGGCTGTCAATCAAGAAATCAACCGACCGATCAAATTGTTTATTCAGTGCCAACCCGAGGTTTCAACCCCGACATAGACCGCCGTTTGTGTTAACCTTTTTTGTTGGTCTGGCAACTTAAACGTCGTAACTACAGCGTTGTAAAGCTGTAGTTACGACGTTTAGGGCGCCAACCAACTTTTCTACATATTTGTTACATGTTACTGGTAATGAATTCTGCAAAATAACGCCGTTTAAAATCGAAGCGGGACTTCCTGTACGAATTAATGGGCGGGGCCTAGGGAGTCAGTAGGCGGGGCCTGCGATTGGTCATTGGAAGAACAATGTGTTCTTTCCAATCTAACTGACCAAATTAGGCATATCTTGTGAATATATATAATATTGTAATTTATATAACCTTACAGTTACGTTTATAAGATCATATACAAATAGTGAACTTCTTTCTATACTTTTTGAATCTGTCTGTTTATTTGTCTGTCTCACTAGATTGCTTGATTATTTCGCTCTTCCGATATAGATGAATTGTAAGCGATAACGAAAAATTATCATTATCACGTTATCGATAGCTAATCTATAGATATCACAGGATGTTAATATATCTTATCGACCATTATCACAAAGTCACGTGGTTCTCAGCTGCGTACTCTTTTTGGAACAGAAGATGGTATGCATAGCTCTGTGACATTTTATATGGACCATACATTATCAATATAATTGACAATGAAATTGGTCAATTATATTGACAGATCTTCATTATCGCCTAAACGTGACCATTGATATTGCCAATACTGCTTCTTGTACGTACTGTCATTACAATTGATCTGTCAACCATGGAATCGATTGACCATTAAAATTATTCATTTAGGACGGAAATGAGCGTTAAACTCCAACATTAGCCAACATTTTTATTAAACAAAATTGTTAGTTTGGCGACTTAAACGTCGTAACTACAGCTTAAATAGCGATGTTCAGGTCGCCAGCCAACCATTTTACCTTTTTGTTACATGTTAATTGCCATAGAATTTACGAAGTTACACTGTTTTATCGTCCTTCCTGTCGGAGTCTTTTGGTGTGGACAGCGGAGTAAGTCATCGTGGCCAGCATTCCGTCAATTATCAACAAAGATTATTGACAATATTAATTGACAGTATGTGGGTGATATTGATGACTTGTCAATTTGTTTCATTCAATATCATTTTTCAATGTTATTGATTTTTATGGGCCTCTATTCACCCGGAAGAAATCAAGTACCATGTTGGTGTTATAAAAAAAATCATAAAAAAGTGCAATATATCTTGATATTCAAGAAAAGTGGGCAGACCACTGGCCACGCCAGCTGAGCTCCAAAAGAAAGTTCTGTTCAATATTAACCCATTACCAGATGGAAAAATTTAAGACAGGTACAAATTAAAGGAGTTGAAGACGACAATTTAAAATTTATGAAATTTTAGATTTTTTCATCTTTTCGGATAGAAAATATTGTGTAAAATGAAGAAATTGCTTGTGACAAGCAATTTATTTATATTGCACAATATTTTTCCATTATCTTTTTTATCTTGGGGCGTCCAAAAGCGTCACTGGGAATGGGTTAAACAGCGTTATTTTGCAAAATAGAAAGACAGTATCATGTAACATGAAAATAGTAAAATTGTTGGCTAGAGACCTAAACGTCGTAACTGCAGGTTGATTAAGCTGTAGTTCAGGCGTTCAATGCTTCACACAAATACCGCTCAATGTCGGAGTTCAGTGTTCACTTCCGGTCTAAATGAAAAAACTTGATTGGTCGATCGATTCTTTGATTGACAGCGATCCGTTAATTACCTTTTAATTGCCGGATCGCCGACAACAACCCCTGATGTTCGACAAGGTTTGACTAAAGTTTCAAACAACATTAGGTCGAAAAATATATATTCAGGAACACAGAACAAAGGTTAATCGTTCAGTTCTTATGTCGTTACTGCAGTTAAAATATGCTATTGTTGCGACAAAAAAAATCTTAAAATGAACATCGGAGGCATTTCTTCTCTCCCGACATAAATGAATAATTGGATTGGTCAATCTATGTTTTGGTTAGCAGCGGCGATCATTCAACTGTCTTCAACACACCCCCCCCCTTTTTGTGGGGGTTGGGGATTCGCTTATTTGTAATTCGCGAATAACAGTCTTACGATTTATCAAAAAGAAAAAAAAAAAACACGCTGAATTAGTTAGATAATGTAAGTATTCAAAACCATCATTCAATTCTGTTGGGGGTTGTAAACTTAGGAAAGCATTTTTTTATTTATTTTTTTATTTTCATTATTTTTTTTCTAAATGTCCAAAGTGTACCAAAACGAGCATTAACTACTGTAATATGACCCGGTTATTATCTTCAATGTCAGTTGAGTGGCGAAAGTAACTTATTCGTGAGTACAAACCATTCAGTTGAATAACGATTATTTTCCTTTTGGATTCGTGACATTCGGACGTAGATACCTCGTGACCTCATTTGCGTATGACACCCCCCCCCCCAAAAAAAGTGACAAAGGCAACAGCCAATATGCAATACGTCAATAGATTAGGCTAACACTTATGTAAATAAAAATAATCTCTAAGACTATTTTGAATTGATCTTTACTCAATCGAGAATCGGCTAGCGACTACAATTCTAGGTGACGTCACGATGACGTCAGTCCAATCTGACAGCGTGAAGTTAACCGTTTGGCATAGGCTACCACGTCTTCAACAATTCATTGCAACTCTCCGCTCAAAATCTTAAATAAGTCTAACTGAATATAAAAAAAAGAAAACAAGTGAAATCTATGAAAAGAAAACAAAAACCTCGATACCCTTTGAAAGAAGGAGTATGTTTCATAACGCTATGAGTAAAGTTGTTACGAATGAATCAGAGTGTGAGAGAAGAACGGACTGATTACCACAACTGGTTTGCTAGTCTAGTTTCTATAGAATTATATTCAGGTGCCATTTTGATATTAGAAAGCCGATCATAATGAACAGCACCGGTGCACATATTTATTCAGCAGGACCATTTTAATAACGGTATCAGTAGGAACACTCCTGCTGTATCACTCCTAACCTATTCATATTATTGCATTGTATATTATATGTATTCCCAAACAACTATTCCTTTTATGCCCATCAAGAAAAAAGCTTTAAAAACATTGCGGAGAATGAAGAAATTGATTGTTACAAGCAATATCTTCATTCACCACAAAGTTTTCTACCCTAAAATAAAATAAAATTCCACCAGCTTTAAAATGTCGTCTGCGACTTCTTTCCAAATGGACCAGTCTAAAAATGTTTGTTTGGTAATGGTTTAAATGAAACCAATTAAAGTTCATTAATCATGATCAAGATTTTATTTGAGAGCCTGGTTCACAGAAACCGATAAGAGAAAACGAAATACGTACGTATGATCTACGAATTCCGGCGCAAATGATTGGTTACCCATATTCCACCTAGACTGGCACCACTGTTAGCTGCGATATCGTAGCCCTCTTTCTGATAATCTGCTGGCGGGCGCTACGACACATGTCCTCTTAGCCCCTTGTTGCAAATCCTAATATTGTATTTTTTGTAATGAGCGATTATCTCTCAGTACGGATCAGTTTCACACACATGCTAATGATATTGACAATTTCTATCAAAATTATAAGACAATTGTATCAATCGTTTAATACCAGTTTATAAAAAAATTCCTTAGTTTGGCAGCCATTACATTTGGTTGATCATGTACGAAAGACCGGTGGTGACATCAAGAATTCACAGTTCACACTTCATACATAGTAACTCTGAAGTGTGAAGTTGGAAGTTTGAAGTTGGAAGTGAGAAGTTGGAAGTATGAAGTCGGAAGTGTGAAGTGAGAAGTTGGAAGTATGAAGTCGGAAGTTTGAAGTTGGAAGTAAGAAGTTTGAAGTATGAAGTCGGAAGTTTGAAGTGTGAAGTTGGAAGTATGAAGTTTGAAGTGAAGTTGGAAGTTGGAAGTATGAAGTGTGAAGTTGGAAGTATGAAGTGTGAAGTTGGAAGTTTGAAGTGTGAAGTTGGAAGTATGAAGTGTGAAGTTGGAAGTTGGAAGTATGAAGTGTGAAGTTGGAAGTATGAAGTGTGAAGTTGGAAGTATGAAGTGTGAAGTCGGAAGTTTGAAGTGTGAAGTTTGAAGTTTGAAGTGTGAAGTGTGAAGTTGGAAGTATGAAGTGTGAAGTTGGAAGTATGAAGTGTGAAGACGGAAGTTTGAAATGTTAAGTTGGAAGTTTGAAATGTGAAGTTGGAAGTTTGAAGTGTGAAGCGTGAAGTTGGAAGTATGAAGTCGGAAGTTTGAAGTGTGAAGTGTGAAGTTGGAAGCTGGTTGTATGTATACCTTCCAACTTCACACTTCACACTTCAAACTTCCAACTTCACACTTCCAACTTCCAACTTCACACTTCACACTTCAAACTTCCAACTTCACACTTCATACTTCCAACTTCACACTTCATTCTTCCAACTTCACACTTCAAACTTCCGACTTCAAACTTCCAACTTCATACTTCCAACTTCACACTTCAAACTTCCGACTTCATACTTCCAACTTCACACTTCAAACTTCCAACTTTACACTTCAAACTTCCAACGTCACACTTCACACTTCATACTTCCAACTTCACACTTCAAACTTCACACTTCATACTTCCAACTTCATACTTCCAACTTCACACTTCACACTTCAAACTTCCAACTTCACATTTCAAACTTCCGACTTCACACTTCATACTTCCAACTTCACACTTCACACTTCACACTTCAAACTTCACACTTCAAACTTCCGACATCACACTTCATACTTCCAACTTCACACTTCATACTTCCAACTTCACACTTCATACTTCCAACTTCACACTTCCAACTTCAAACTTCCGACTTCATACTTCCAACTTCCGACTTCAAACTTCCAACTTCACACTTCATACTTCCAACTTCACACTTCAAACTTCATATTTAATTTGGTTTGATTATGTACTGTGAATTTTAGAAGTCACCACTGGTCTCATAATTCACATTTCACACTTCCAATTTCAGACTTAATATGTATGAAGTTTGAAGTGTGAACTGTGAATAGATGATGTCACCACCGGTCTTTCGTAATCATGTGATATATTATAATGTCACGTTGTTTACCACTGTCATGCTGTCAAAACAGGTGCTCGTAATAAATCATAGTATCCTTTTTATCTTCCATTGATGAAAATTTATCATCAAAGATACGTAATCTTCAAGATTTTTATTGTTTCTATCCAATTCAATTAACATTTGACTAACTTTCTTACAACTTTGTTTTTATATTTCCATCAGGACATTAGTATCGTTTTGGCGGGAAGCGCGAAACCTCGTGAGATCTCGCTGTCATATAGCAAAATGGCTGACATTTGATTCAAAATGACCGAAAAACCTGGATTTTCCGATGGTGTAGTAAATGAGACTTAAATACATGGAATATCCGGATTTTTAGCAGATAAATATTTATGTAGATGGATAGACAAATGTTTAAGATCCAGTCTGGAATTTAAAATGCGTTTGTACTATTTACACAACTTTCAATAATTGACCTTAAAGCGCTCGGAGTGAATCACACCAGGCACTGCATCAAAGAACAAAGGAGGAGGGGGTCGTAGCCCTCGCCAGCATATTATCAGAAAGAGGGCTACGATATCGCAGCGAGTACCGCTGTCGATGGCACCAGTCTAATATTCCACCAGGCGAACGATTGGTCAAATTTCACTCCGCATTTTAGCTTAAACCCGTTGTACTCTAAAGTAGTTCCGTTGATTTTTTATGTTTCTCCTCTTGGCATGGGGTTTTCGAGTCTTGGTGATAGCTAGAAGTCTAAAATCCTGATCTGGTAGACCGCTGATGCACTATATTCGTGTGTGCTGATGGATTTCTGTATGAACTATTTGTTGTTATGTGATGAGGTTTGAAATGCCCCCCCCCCCACACACACACACACGCTGTCCCGGATTAAGGAAATTTTGATGGTTGTTGTGTTTAATAAAATTTGTCGAAAAGATTATCGCTAATAGCATTGTCCTTGCACGAATTTGAAGGCATATGAACGCTCTTTATGATGAAAGAAGATTCGAATCCAAATGAAACTTGTGAAAGAGCTATACACTGCCAAAACTGACCCTTTTACTCTATCTTTAAGTAGTGAAAATCGGACAGGAGTGTAACCAATTAAAATCTAAGGTCCGGGATCTTTATCCGGATGAACAATTTCCGGGTACCATTATTACTCTACTAACACTGGGGTTTCATTCGACGTTTTGTCCTGATCTACTTTCTCTTGTTGTAGGGGGGGGGGGGTAAGTTTGGTTGACTTTTACAACAACCACAGCTCTTTTCGTGCTTCCTTTGCAAGTTTTTGGTATGTAAAACAATTTGAAAAATATTAAAGCCAGGATTGAAGATTCTAGTCTAATTCAGGTGACATCTTGATTTTATCTAATCTCCAAAACTGAAGAGCTCATTATCATCTTTCTGATTAGATATACCGAGATATCAGCCTGACAAAGGGTCACGATAACAACGTTCAAAAACCTTGGATCTCCTTTGTTGTTTTAGGTCGATATAATGATTTGTAACCCGATGTAAAAAAAGTAATTTGATATTACTGATAAAAACAGATGCTGTTCGATTTCTGTACTGAAGAAAAATACCATAAATGACCCTATAAATTAAATTTGATTAAATCTTACTAAAAGGGACCATGCAGGAACACCGAAATATGTTGGGAATAGTGAGGGTATATTAAAAATTCATTATGCAACCTGATCATTGGAAAAACTATATCCTTTTGATACTATTCTTACAGTTATTGACGTGAGCTTATAACCTGGCCAATGTTTACAGGGAAAGAAAGAAGACCAATGGTTTAAACCTATTCATTGTACATCGATTCGGAAACAAGCTTCCTGGGAATACACCAGTATTTGCGCCGATTATGCGGATCATTGACAGAACCAAGATCGATGGCCGCTCCCGAGAATCGAACTCGGGACCTCTTGATCGGGAAGCCAACGCTCTGCCTCTCGACAAGATACACAACGCATGATCACAGGATCAATCCCCTCGCATTACCACCTTCATCTACTAGTATTAAACTATTTACCGGAAGAATTTCTTACTCGTCCAAATCCGAAAACGTTGCAGACGTCATACGTGATATTCTTGAATAAATACTAAGTCAGATGGAAAACGTTGTCAGAAAAGAGGAAATTGTGATGTTTCTTCGGGGCTTCAAATGGCGGAATTGTGTTATAAAAGGTTTTTAAGAATAAAAAATAAGTTGAAGGGAAGACATCTTAAATCAATTAAATCACGCATGTTCCTTTTTTATGAACCAGTTACCAGTGATACAATTTTCATCTGGTTCGAAAGGCAAGGATATTTAGACAGAGTGTAACAGTAAAAATTGCAATGGCACCGCCTACGCTCGGCTGTTGGGTGCTGGATAGTGGGCGAAATGCTTATAGGGTTATCCTCCTTGATAGTATTGGTGGCTCTTTTGATAGTGTACAAGTGTGCCAAGTTTCAAGTGAACGCCTTTAGTAGAACTAGAAATATCACAAAATGTCAAAGTTTTCGCACGACGACGACGACGACGCCGAGGCTACCGCAATACCTCGGGTTTTCTCCGAAAACAGCCGAGCTTATGAAACAGTATAGATCAATAAACAGTAGAAAATGTTGCGGGGAAATAAAGCAATGACTTCCATCAACATTTTCCCCTTAAACAGATTTTTTCTCTATATCCAGAACTCTGAAACATTCAAAAAAAGATATAATTGTGTTGTAGTGGGTTAACCCTTTACCGTATTGCAAAATTTAAACCTGTCCATATTTAAAGGTTTAGCAGACCCTAATTCAAATTTTATTTTATCTGCAAAAAAAGTCATTCAGCAGGATAGAAAATTATGTAAGAAAAGAAGAAGTTACTTGTAGCATGCAATGTCTTCTTTTTCGACAATGTTTTAAAGTATAAAATCATTGGGACGTAATTACCAGGCATTGAAAAGGAAAGGATTAAGGTGATTTGTCATGAGAAACTCGCCAATCGGGTAGACGAGTATTTGAAATTTGGAAAGGCCACCAGGTCGATGTATATAGGCCAGGATTCACATTGGATATTTGAAATAAGGTAAGGTAGAATTGTCCTTCTTCTCTCAGAGAATCTTTTCAAAATTTAAGATTTCGGCCTTCGTCAAAACGTTTACTTCGTAGCATGGTGAACACTTTTCTATACCAGAATTGCTTAATGCACGGAGGAACCTTAACCCTACACTCGAACACGCACACACACACGAACGCGAGCGCAAACAAGCAAACATTTTAATCCTTCCATGTCGGTAATGTGATAGGTTAAAAATTCAGGTGGTCATAGATATATAAGTATTATTTTTTTTCTTGACACGTCAGCTGTGCTGAAATTGACCACTCGCTGGACCCGCCCACTTTCTCCATTTGCCACGCCCATCAACTATAACAGGAAGTCCTGCTTCCATTTCAAACGTCGTTATATTGCAAAATTTAGGGCAAGGACCATATAACAAACAGATAGAATAGTTGGTTGGCGACTTCAACATCGTAACTACAGCTTAAAAAACTGTAGTTACGACGTTTAAGTCACAAACCAACAAAAAAAGGTAAAAAAAATCGAGGCTAATGTTGAAGTTCAAAAGTCATTTTTGGTTTAAATGGATGATTTCATTGGTCGACTTGTTATTGACAATTGCGATCGGTCAAGTGATGAGTCGTTGGCCACGCCTATTAACCTCCAACATATCGATTTGACTTAGATATCAAGTGATGTAAGTTTACTTTTAGAAAAAAAAATATTTTTAGAAAAAGCTAATCAAGGGTTGTCGACCTAAAGGTCATAACTAAAGTCTGACTGAGCTGTAGTTCATCTCGCATAACTAACAAAATGGCTTACGTTACCATATCAGTTCCAAGTTCAGTTCGGTCAAACCGGATGATTCGATTGGTCAATTGATTTATTGATACGTCATTTGCAAGTGTGTGTTTATTTCCGTTTATCTATCGTCGCTACCGTAGCACATGCCCATATGCGACGCCCCCAGTTGTTACGGGGGATAGTGCAAGGATACAGGACGAAACTGCTGAGAGCTCCGCCTGGTTCTTTAATGTGCTCGATGGATAGCACCATCCCAAGGGGCCTCGGTTTAACGTCTCATCCGAAAGACAATTGGTTTGTTAGTTGATATGGTCAGCCCAGGACTCAAACCCGATCTTGAGATTTGAAGTCAAGTGCTCTGCCAACTGAGCTAATCGGGCTGACGCTTTGCAAGTGAGCTCTTAAATTTTTATATAACCAATTTTGATACTGTTTTGAAAGGGTTTGGCTAGGATTGGATTGTTTCCCTTTGTTTAATACGATGACAGAGTAAAACTTAGCGGGCTATGAGGGGGCTGTGATTGACTTCAACTCCACAATTTCTTTTATAAACCAGCCCTATGTTGTCAGTATTTTAAATATTCATTTTGGAAAGTAAGCATTATTAACAAAATGCAAGTTTGAAATTGTTGAATACTTAACATTTAGAAATCTGTATACACTTAATTTTAGTATTTTTCCCATTCCTAAACGATATCGCTTTTTGGCTCCTCTCAACTTTGAAAACATTGTGGAAATGAAGGAATTCCTTGTTAAAAGTAATTTCTTCATTATTCAAAATGATTGCCTGCTAAAAAGACGCTTTTTTTAAATTCCGCCGACTAAAAAGTTGTCATCTACAACTTCTTTTAATTTGGACTAGTCTAAACTGTTGTTGTCTGGTAAAAGAACGCGACTTTTCCATTACTGTTTGGAATCTGTCATTCACTTTCATCAATTTGTTTTAAAGCTTCCTTGGATGATTATGATGTTGGTATGCAAAGGTGTTATCTATAGGGTTGAATTCAATTGGACATCACCCTATTTTTCCTCGTGGCGCTTGCGTTCACGGGCAAAGGAAGCTGTTAATTTCTGTAAAAATCAGTATTGTTCCGTATTCAGAAGTGAAGTCGGTGTTCCCTCATTAATATTCTAGGGTCTCAGATTTATAATATCATTTGCATATTTGTTAACAATCTAATCGCTTAATACCATCGTGATATTTCCCCTGTTTATTGTAAAAGGTCAAGGGAGGTTAACTTCACAACCTTTAACCAATTATCACACAATCCCGCTTTTTTACACCTTGTAGAAACAAAGTTGTGTAATACTTTGTGGAAAAAAGAAAAAAATGTTTGAGACAAGCAATTTCTCCTTTTCTCACAATATTTGTTTCACCTTTTGGCTTTTCTTTTCTTAATATATAGGGATTTTTTTCCATATGCCGTCTGCAACTTCTTTGAAGTTGGACTATTCTAAAATTTTGTCGTCTGGTAATGAGTTAAACAAAACTATTACGATTTCGACCTTTAAGGCAGTATGTAGTTTTCGGTTTTGTTTTCCACCTATTTTGTTTTGTGTTTTCTTTTTTGAACGGCGGTGTGCTTACATTCCAGACGGCAAAGTTTTAGACGGGAAGATGCAAACGAAAATGTAATGTTCATGAAATTTAGATTTTACTAAAGAAAAATAATCGTTGGAAAACATTATGGGGAAAAAACAAATTGTCTGTAACAAGCAATTTCCTCTTTTCTCTGCACAGTGTTTTCGACTTGATTTTGTATTTATTTTAAATATAAAATGTAATTTGAATTGTCGTATGCATCTTCTTTCAAGTTGGACCAGTCTAAATGTTGTTGCGTGGTAATGGGTTAAGTCATATATGTTTGATCGTTTGGCGAACGACGGCTATTTTAAGTCAATATCGGAGATCCGATTTCACTTTCGGCCAAAATGAGTAATTTGATTGGTCGATTGATTCTTTGATTTACACATGCGATCAGTCAGTTTCAAATTTGAGACTAAGATCAACCTGCGGCAGAATTTGACATGGATTTATGACTTTTCACCCTTTACCTCAAAACTAAAACCATCACTTAACAAATAGTCTAAGTCTTGTTAAATTGTCGTCTGCTTCTTATTTACCAAACGAAAATGAACGTAAACGGATCACTAGAAAGTCATGTAGCGAATGACGCGGTCCGAGATAATGCGATAATTCGTGATGAATGAACGAGATTAGCACAGCAGATAAGATAGGATCTAATCTGTCCCGAGATAAGGGCCAACGAGCGCCCCATAGTTAGTAGGACCGCTAATAGCAGACGATAACATGCTATACTTCGACTACAGTACTATATTGATCTGTGAGTCGCGGGGCTATACCCACACAAATAGTGTCAAATACACTGATTGACTGAGATCGAGGAAAGTGGGATATTTAAAATAGATATATTAATATGATCAATTCATTGTGAAAATATTAACAGGCGCGTAGGGATGTAACTTACAATTGTTAGCCGTTTCGATAATAAATGTGGATTAAAACACGAGTTAAACATAAAATGGATTTATTTAATTTTGAATTATGATTAGATTAAGGTGTGTATTTGAAACATTGCCCTTTTTTAAAATAAAGTCAAGTGCACGCTGGTGAATTAGAGTTTATAATCACATAATCGTGGTCTTGATTGGTTGTTTTCTGGATTATTTTATTCTATGGTGACAATTCGAGATAATCAAGTTTGGAATTATATCTTCACGACTGTTTATTGGAGTTAAATAATACAGTATAAACTTCCATTGATTATATTCCCATTATCTTGAAGGGTGTTTGTGTGGCAAGGTTGTCAAAATTCATGGCAGCAGAACTGATTGGGTCAACGCGCATCGCGCAGGGGTCAGAGATTGAGTACCGGGGATTTTGAGAGGAGAAAAAAAGTATATAAAAGTGGCGAGTAAGATTATCATGTCCAGAAGGAAACAGTCGAATCCAAAGCCATTTAAGAGTAAGTACTGTTTGCTTTTATTTAGAAAATAAGTTATACTAGAGAGTGATACCCTCATTCTGGGGGTTGGCTACGATGTCATTTTTCGACTGGTCTTAGACAAGACCAGTCGAAAAATGACATCGGAGCCAAATTACGGATAGGGGTATGGAGAATGCAGGATTTGAAAATAGAAAATATATGTGACTCCATTCACGACAAGTCACCATCGTAACATTTCGAAAATGCGACCTGTCAGGCATAAAGGGACCTAATGTGAAGAGAGAAAAGTATCCATTCGGGTCAGAATGCGCAGACCGACCAGGGTTGAAAGTTTTCTGCTTTGGATGATTTCTTAACTTTCCCCCAAATAATCTCGCCTTTATTTACACTACTTGTCATAAGCAATTTCTTCATTATCTAGAATCTTTTCCACAAAGGAATTTAAAATTTCATCTGCTGAGAATTGTCATTTGCAGCTTGATTCATTTAACAACAGTCCATGGCGAATGTTGTCGTCTGTAAATCGGTTATTCTAGAATGGCCATTCTACCTTTCAATGTAATATTTTCTGTCTTTTTAAAGTATTCGTTTGAGGGCACGCCTTGGGGGTCACTTTTCGCCAGTACAGATTTCTGTCCCCGGAATGCGATGTTATTTTGGAACAAGTTGCATCATTACAATGAAACTTGTAACGTCCAAATTTGAGACGTCCTTTTGCGACTGCCGGGACACAAATAAGAAATATTTGATAAATAACAGATAGAATCTACAAGAGAACGACCGGAGATGGTATTTCGAAAATGAATTCACGTGTATGATATGGTAGAATAATTTAAATTATTCTACTTCCTGAATTTTTTGTCAAAGTTGGAAACTTTTTAACCTATTGGCTTAACCCATCTCCACTTAGTGACGCTTTTGGATGCCCCTCAAGAAAAAAATAACAATTGAGAAAACATTGTTAAAAAAATGAAGAAATTGCTTGTCACAAGCAATTCCTTAATTATCCACAATGTTTTGTTTACCCAGAAAGTTGAACAAATCTAATATTTCCTCAACTTTAAATTGCCATCTGCAACTCCTTTCAATTTTGACCAGTATAAAATTTGCCATCTGGTAATGGGTTAATCTCTATAGTGGGTTTAGCTCCGTTGTTACTCTCGCCTAGTCTCAGACGGGACAGAGATCAGTCGAAATTAACAACAGAGCCAAAGATAAATGTGCGACCAGTCGAAAAACATCATCGAGAGCAAACTCGCTACACACAACCCTTATTGTCTCTTTTCTCAAGACGAGCTACTTTAACCCCTCCCCAAAAATCCATCCTTTATACGCCCTCAAGAAAACATAATGGACATAAAGGAAATCGATTGATTCAAGCAATTCCTTCAATATCTACAATGCTTTCTACCCCAAATGACAAAGAATTTTAGAATTTATCAACCTATAATTGTCGCCTGCTTCTTCTTTTAATTTTGACCAGTCTAACATTTTCTATTTCGGAATGTGCGCTTGTCCTGGAAATTATCGGAATATGCAGGAAGTATTGACAAAGATCAGACTGCTAGCGCGTGCAAGATTAACTTTGACTTGAATGTCTGCCCATACTGAACATGTTCGGTCGTACTGTATTCCGTATAATGCGATTTTTCATTTGCTTTTATTTATACCCATTTATTTTATTGAATACCCACGATATAGTAGGTAAATTACTCAAGAATTACGGCCGCTGCTGTCAATTAATAAATCGACTCACCAATCATTAATTTAGACAGGAAGTAAACTTTGAACTTCGACAATTATGTAAACTAGTATTATCGGTTTATTTTAACGTCGTAACTACAGTTTGTTCAAGCTGTAGTTACGACGTCGAGATCGCCAACTAACCTTTTGCTTTTTTTTTTTTTTTTTTTTTTTTAATTTTCTGGTCATAATTTATTCAAATTCACGTCTTTTGAAATCTCAGACAAGCTGTCATGTCGGAGACTAATGGTCGAGGTCACTTATTCGTCAAGTCTGAGTATCACAAATGCTATTCATGAAAGATTTTCTCAATCTGTTGGTCTAACTTGTTCTTTGTGGGGAAAAGGGCGGTATCAGTCTGGGTTCAAACAAATAGAATAGGGAGAAACGTACCTTTCTAAAAAAAAATGTCGCATATGTATATACTATAGATGGGCGATTTGCCAAAATAGATGTATCAAACTATATCATATCGTCGGCGCGCGATCATGATTTTGTGCGCGAGCACAATTTTGTAACTACAGCTTTATCAAAGCTGTAGTTACGACATTTTGCTTGTGTACCGACGTGATGTATCTACAAAAAATGAACGGATATAAAACTGATGTGAGAAAGGGGAAAAAAGCTCGTCCAGTTCAAATCTCTAAAATCAGTCGTTTTTGGTCTTCGTAGAATGATCTCTCTTAATCTTTGATCAAAACGTTCATTTTTTCCCACATTTTTGCAAGTTATAAAAGAAGTGACCCAGCACGCAATATATCATGTTATTCTATGTTCTTTTATGTATAAATTGTTCGGACAATTTCCCAACCTTTCGCTTGTTTGTTTGTTTATTTGTTTCGTTTTTTGTTGTTGTTTTTTATAGTTTGATTTTTATTATCAACTCATCTGTGTCAAGTGAAAAAGGACCATTTGCAAAATAATTGCAATACTTGAATGGAAAATAGATCTAGTCCAGCACAGGTCAATTAGGTTGGCGTTTCTGAGTATTGATTAAGGTAGAATATGCTTTCTGCATTTAGGACGTTGGTTTAACCCGTTCCCTCACAATTCCGCTTGTTTACTCAACAAAAAAGCTTAGGAAATCATTGTAGAAAATAAAGAAATTGCTTATCACAAGCAATTTCTTTATTTTCCATAATGTTTTCTACGTTATTAGACATACACAAATGAAACTTTATCAAGTTGAAATTTGTATCTGCAAAATCTTTAGATTTAGACCAGTCTAAAATTTTGTCCTTTGGCAAAGGGTTAATTAAACCATTACCACATAATCCAGTTTTTTCGTCCCTCGTATAAACAATCCAAATAAACAATGTAAAAAGTGAGAAAGTGCTTGTCATAAGCTTTTTCAAATTATTTTCTACCCAGAAAAACAAGAAAATGTAAAATGCTATCGATTTGAAATTGTTCTGCAACTTCTATGAATTTGAACCAGTCTTGAATTTGTCGTCTGGTAATGGGTTAAATACCAAAAGTTTCTCTTGAGATGTGAAATGGTTTCATTTGGGAAAAATACGAATAGTACGATATCGTCAGAATGATTTTCGATTTCGTATCAGTAAAAACCCAAACATGTTTTGTCACAAATTAAAAGCTCGTATCAGAAAAAGGAAGCGCCACACATCTTCCATCTTTGATGATGATATTATGTTTTGTGGTTGCCTAGGTAACGATAAGATAAGTTAGATTACGTCCAAGTTTTGTCTTTAAAACTTCTTTATCTTCTCCTTGATGAGGAACGAGATATAAACTTAAGTCTTTCTATGATAACAAAAATGTCACGTACTTAGATTTGTTATTCTCTGTATCTTGTTTTTAACTCGACTGACTGAGAGCCAGCTAGTTATTGTAATCGCGTAGTGTCCCTCTTGCGTCCGCCCGTGTGTGCGTGAGTGTGTCCGTCCGTAAACTTTTTCTTTAAAAATCTCCTCCTCGGAAATTACTGAACGGAATTCAATCAACTTTCACAGAAATACTTTTTTGGTGATCCTTTATCAGATTTCTTCAAAGAATTTTGATTGGATGAAAAAACATGGCTTTAATGAGTAGGGCTAATTTCCATGTATGGTGGATACTTTGAAAATGTTCTTTTCAGAAACCAATGGATGGATTTCAACCAAATTTCATAGATATGATCCTTGGGTGAATCATAGTTAGATTCCTTCATAGAATATAGCTAGAATGAGAAATAAGGCTTTTATGTGGGAATTATGTCAATATATGGTATATAGTGAAAATTTTGAAAATCTTGTTCTTACAAACTAGAGGATGGTTTTCAACCAAATTTCTCAGGAATGATTAGAACATTTAGACCGGTGGAGCGAATCAAGTGCTCAAACGCCTCTAGTTTACTTTTTCAGTCAACACAATTGTAGACTGGTCTTAACAACTGCTGAAATTTAAGAATGTTTTGTCTTTTGGCTAGAAACAATCGTGGATAATGAAGAAATTGCCCATTTCTTTACCAATGACAACGATTTAGACTGGTTCAAATTCAAAGAAGTTACAGTTTTTTGTTGATGAAATATTAAAAAGATATTTGTCTCTTGGGAAGACAACATTGTGGATAATGAAGAAATTGCTTGCATCAAACAATTTCTGCATTATCCACATTTTTTACAATACTTTTTTTTTTCTTCAGGGGCGTAAAAAGTGGGCTTGGTTGGGAATGGATTAAATAGTACTGTGTTTTAGCCTAAGTCCAAAATCATGTTAAAACCAAATTGAAAGGGAAAAACATTTTCTTCTTTAGATTTTGTTCAATACATTTCAAACCCAAGATATGCTGGATTGTTCGTCCTACCTTTTAACCCTTGTCATGCTGAACCCGGAATATTCCGGTTTTGGTAGGAGTTGTAGAGAAAGATCAGCCTGCACATAAGTGCAGTCTGATCTTGGTCTACACCTCCTGCTTGTATTATTCCTGCTGGAGATGTTATAAAATTTACTTATAAAAGAAATATTGAATTTTGAACAATAAGTTCTATCATTGCTTTCAGCCCTTTGATTTTACAGCAATTCAGTAAGGTAATTCATACAGCATGACAAGGGTTAAGATTTGTGTACGACGTTTTACGCAACGCATATATTGCCTACGTCAGAGACGACCGCTGCTATTTCAAAAGGTGGGTGGAGCGCTGACCTTGAGCAGCCTGGACGGTCACATATTTCATTTACAAAAAAAGAAAAATTTACAATATAATTTTATTGGTCTGAAGAATTGTATTGGTCAGAATCAATTTACCATGGGAATTGTGCAAACTCTGATCAGGGTGTGCGGATCTGAGTCTATTTTACTAGACGCACTTAAGAAATTATTGGAAATGTCACGAACAGGCTCTGGGTATATTACCAAATCACCACACTACAAAATGTTAGACTTATCAAATTATAAAGAAGTAACAGACGACGATTTCGAGTACGGAATGCAGAAAATATTTGACTTTCAGAGAAGAAAATATTGTAGACATTGAAGAAATTGCTTTCTACACGTAGGCCTATTTTCTTCATTATCCACATTGTTTTCTTCTAAGAAATGTAGTAACATTTACTATTCTATAAACTTCAACTTCAAATTTTGATGAGTCTAAAATTGTGTCGTCCAGTAATGAGTTAAATAATTCCCACACAATTACGCTTTTGACGCGCCTCAAGGAAAATAATAGGAAAGTATTATGTAAAATGAAGAAATTGCTTGTTACAAAATTCATACAAAGCTTTCTATAAAGAAAGTTGAAAAAAAATCATAACCTTTAAATTGTCGTCTGCCACTCCTTTCATTTGGACTCTTTTAAAATTTTGATGCCTGATAATGGGTTAAGATAGAATTAATGATATCACCTGAGCGGGCGAAGTGTCAAAGGCATTTCATAAAAGGGAAACATTGACCAAACCTAAGATAACGGTATAGATAAGACAAACGTCTGAGTTGCTATGTTGATAAGCCGATCTGAAGCCTAAATCTTCATACTTACCGCGGGATTCAAAAATGGGGGAAAAGATAACTATAACGCGGTAATGATTAGCGAATTTATCTCGTAATTTTAACACGAATAACAGTAATTTTGACTTTAACTTTTCTTCAAAAAATGTTTTATCTAGAAATAATCCATTTAACCCATTCCCATTTGACAAAATGTTAGACTAGCCCAAAATTAAAAGAGGTTGCTGGCGACACAATGAAAATTGGAGGCAATTTGAAATTAAACCATCCTATGAGGGAGAAAATATTGTGGGAAAAGAATAAATGGCTTTTTACTAGCCATTTATTCTTTTTCAACAATGTTTTCTCAAGTATACAATCAGACCGACGTAAAATCCCGGGTTTGGACAGGAAAGTGTTAAAATAGAGACAAAAGGAGTAGAACTTTACAGTGAAAAAGGAATGAGACTGAATGCATAATCCTTAATGATTCGACATCTACAAGTGTTTACTCCTCGGCTGGAGACCGGGGATATCAGCCCTTTGATCGACAAGGTAGCTAGTAAAGGTCGCTGCCTACAACCACTGAGCTCCGACTGGAAGTACGGTATATATATTAACCCATTCCTGGTTAATACCTGGATTTTACGTCCCTGAGTATTTATTCTTGAGAAAATATTGTGGGAAAAGAAGAAATTGCTTGTATTTGTCCACGCGAAAGAAGTAAAAGAAACTAAGAAACGGGAAGAACAACGATGTTAAATCATTTTTAAACAAGATAGCCTCACGGGGGACCTGCTTGTAAAAGTTGAGATAGATAGGCACACGGGTCGAAGCAATCAAACTCACAAGATAAGAATAAAAACCTTTATCTAAAGTTCACTTCTCGGGAAAGTGGCTTAGAGCAAAAACATAGTATGGCTCTATACATTGTATAGAGCCATACTATGTTTTTGCTCTAAGCCGTCGATATGCACATGCTTTAAATCGTTTATGCATTTAAGAAACGAAGAAAATGCCACCAAACAAAACAAAGCAAATATTTTACTAGTATTTTTATGTATCTACTTTGTGTACAAGCATACAAAATAGCTGCGTGCTCAAAAGTTCACTTCGAAGTTTTGTTTGTTTGAGTGGGGTTTTACGCCGATTTCAACAATCTCTCAGTTATATCTCGGCGGCTGGAGCACCTAACAAGGGATTCCTGGTATTTCTCACACCAGTACTACCATCACATCCTTTCCTAGCCTCCAGCTGCTATCCCACATAGGTCTACCATTATCGACCCATTGGTGAGAGACAAATAGTCGGAAAGGGTGAGTGCCGCCGTCGGGGATCGAACCCTGGGCCTCTAGATTGACAGTCCGAGGCGCTACCAACTGCGCTATGACGGCGGCTCATTCGTAGAAGTATAAAAATTCAGCAAATCTAAACGTCCCAAATTTTAATAGACGGGAATCAAATTAATTATTTTTTCAGTATTTCTATTGTTCTCTTATTGCCGAATCGACTGGCAGCATACTTTATACAATGTTTTTCTAAGCCCTTTTCTTTTCAAAAAGTGGAATTGTGTGAGAATGAGTTGTGCTGCTCCAGGGAAGAAAGGAAGACTTTATCTAAATAGTTGTCCAAGATACTTAATTTTATGGTTGTCATATATTATATCTCTCCCCTTGTCTTATCCGTGGTCCCGCGTCGCTATCTCAACTTTCTTATCCTCCGAGTTAATTTATATCTTTGGAACATTATCCACGATGTAATTCAGGTCGGTAGATAGTGCGTAGTTTATGGCAACCCTTGTTTTGTTTTATCTACATCTTACCCCACCCACTCATTGGGCTATTGAATACACATTAGCTAGCACACACTCACACACAAACCTCTCAAAAAAGGAAAAATAATAATTAAAATGACTGTTTCAAAGAATCGTTACGAATTGTCGACAAGACACCGAACTAAATGATAACTGTTGTCAATACTTGCGAAGGCATCCTAGTTCCGATCTTTCTCTTGGGGATTTTAAAATGCAACCGCTCACACCACGGCAGCCTGGAACAAGATCTTCTCATATTTTACTGACGGGTGCAGAAGGAATGATATGTAACAGTCGTGATACGACACCTTCTTGTGGAATCGAGTCGCTTAGGAAAATTTGGATATTTTACGACACCGAAGGTCGGGTGAAATACCCCGGTATCAAATTGTCTTACTTGACGAGAATCAAATAAAAGGTTTTGTATCACTTCTATAACATACCAACGAATTTTGACAACATTTCATAATTAAAAAAAAAAGAACCTGGAGAAATTAGATAAATCAGGAATAATGCGTGACGTTTCTAACGAGTTTGCAGTATCAGACCAATCGTAACTGTCAATCAAATAACCAGTCGACCAATGAAATCATTGATTTAGACCAAAAATGAGTTTTTAAATTCCGACATTGACCGCCAGTTTCGTTTAACTTTTTTGTTGGTTTGGCGACTAAAACGTCGTAACTACAGCTTTTTCAAGCTGTAGTTACGACGTTTAGATCGCAAACCAACCATTCATTTTTTGTTGCATGCTACTGGTCATATTTTTTTCAAAATAACGCCGTTAAAATAGAAGTTGGACTCCCTGTCGGAGGTGATGGGCGTGACCTAGGGAAGCAATGGGCGGGTTCAGTGGTTGGTTAATTTCGAGAAGCTCTGACAATGAGCTCCCTGGACAGCCACTCTGTTCTTTTTCAATATACCCGGATCGTCTACAGGCACTTGCAGACAGTAGCTATCTACTGAAACAAAGTTAAGATTCCGGCCATACTGCGAGGAAACAAAAGCTAAACTGAGACAGTGATACGTTATGAATATCTCTCACCGCCTTATAAATAATTCTACAAATATTTTGAAGTATTCTATTATAAATGATCGTTCTAGAATTCCTTGTGAAAATACGACAAAATGTGGGTCTTCTGCTTTTCCTAGCAAACTCATCGGACTTAATCTTTTCCTTTACAAATGCGGGATTTTACATTCCTCTGATTTTATACATGAGAAAACATTATGGAAAAGAAGAAATTGCTTGTGATAAGCAATTTCTCCTTTTCCCACAATATTTTCTACCACATAGGATACTTTCATTTCAAATTGCATCCAATTTTCAATGTTGTCTGCAGCCTCTTTCAAATTGGACCAGTCTAGAATTTAAAAAAAAAAATGGAAAGGGTTGGCTTTACTTGATTACTGTACAGACAATGCATCCGCAAACCGTTCTTGTCTTATCTAATCCTGTGAAAGGGTAAAACAAAAGCTTTGATATGGGTGTTTCTAAACTGACTGTCCGTGAGATAAGATTATCAGATTTGAGGTGAGCCCAGCCCCATGGCATCCTCTTGCTACTGATAACAATGCATTACTCTTTACTCCATTAGCTTGATTAGGAAATCAAAGTGTCGACAGCGCTGAAGGACTATCCGCCTTCTAGATCCTTTGAGACGAGCCAACCCCCATGGCAACCTTTTGTTGCTAATAACAATGAACTGTTCTTGAATCGATTCGTTCGTTTCGGAAATCAAAGTGCCGACAGCACTGAAAGGCTATCCGCGTTCTAAATAATGTGAGATGAGCTCGGCCAAATTTTATTCACGTGTTGTTGATAGACAACAGACATTGCTGTGCTCAAAAAGCTTGGTAGAAAAACCAAAACACTGACAACGCTGAAAGACTGTCCATCCGTTTAATTATTAGATGCGAAGTGACCTCGCCCCCACTGACATCTTTATGATATCGAATAGTGTGTCTTATACTTTATTTCACCTGCTTGATAAAAAATATCAAAGTGACGACAGCCGTGAGATACTATGGGCTAGAATGATCAAAGGTCAATTTTGTATCAATATATACATATATATGTATAGACAAAATTTACAATATCATTCACTTTAACTTGTATACACATACATGCTTTGTATATTAGGAGAATTCGCGCTGAAATAACGTGTTCGGTCAGCCGAACCGAACAAGTCCATATTATTAGTAATAATGCAACCTAAACATCGCACCTACAGCTTATTAAGTTGAAGTTACGACATTTATGTCGTAAACCAACATAAATTAAGTAAAAGTTTTGATTTCAAAGTTCACTTCCGATCTAAACGAGTGATTTGATTGGTCAAACAATTTATAATGTACAACCGCGTTCCGCCAAGTTCAAGCCAACATTTTATAATGACTCGCGTCTGTTTAGTCCTTTTCTGTTCAATCCCTGGTTTTTACATCCCTGTGATTTTATAATTCAGAAAACATTGAAGAAAAAGAAAAGACTGCTTGTAAAAAAAATTCAATCATTTTCCACAACATTTACTACCCGAATGCATGGTTATTTTCCATATCAATTCAGCTTTAAATTTTCGTCTGCAAAATCTTTTAATTTGGAAGGTTCTGAAAGTTTTCGAAACAGGAAAGGGTGAATAGTTTGCGACATCAGACACGTACATGTACAGTTTCCTATCAGTAACTTAAGTTTTACGATTAACCCCGATCCCCGATAAGGCCTGGTTTTATCTCAAAACTTCATTTTGTGGTTGATAATGGAACGTTTGACACAAAACACTGTACGCTGATATACCATTCGTGATTCATAGGCAAGATTCGGGAATCCAAAAAAATTGTTAGTTAAAGCAGCTGTCAAGCAGAAATAACAAAAAGTTGTTGTTGTTGTTGTTGATTTTGTTGTTGTTACTGCTATTATCATTATTTTCTAATGTAACGTCATTTATTTATGATTCAGTTACAATGATATTGTTGCATGAAGACCAAATAATTGTAGAAAATAGGTGTCGGATAATCATTTGGAGGAGAAATAGGCACTATAATTATTTTTACTTGCTTATCGACATATTTGATAGTACACATGTTATTCGTAAATTGCAGTTTAACTTGCAATAAGGCCTATATAAATTATGACAGAATTAATTTGATTTAACGATTCTACCTCTAAATCGATTGCATTTTATGCAATAAAGAGTTAACAGTTGACCAATACCTGGTCCCGCGAACATACTTCGTTAGCTACGCCCATTGACCCCGACAGGAAGTTCCGCTTCGATTTTAAATGGCGTTATTTTGAAAAAAAATATGACCAGCAGCATATTACAAATAAGCAGTTTGGTTGGTAAGCGTTATAAACCTCGTAACTACAGCTTGGATAAGCTGTAGCTACGACGTTTGAGTCGCCAAACCAACGAAAAGGTTAACAAAATTGGCGATAGATGTTGAAGATCAAAACTCATTTCTGGTCTAAATGAATGATTTAATTGGTCGACTTGATATATGATTGACAGCCGCGATTGGTCAATAATACGATATGAGACCCATCAAGTGAAATAGTACCTTCTTTATTGTGCAAAATGTATCTATCTTGGTCATAGTGCCGGACCGCACAGGTCGAAACTTTTCGCTCTTTTACTGAATCTAGAATGACCATTCTACCTTACTAGATAATAATTTTCGATGTGCGATCTGTAATTGGCTTTTCCTGGACCCAATCTCTTTTTCCAGAATTTATTTTAGCGAGCACAATGAAAACATCTCATGGAAGGTCGCTTTTCGCTTAACGGTTTCTATCATCTAATCATTAGTTTAGTCTATCAAAAACAAGCGTTCTGATTGGTCGAAAAAAAATATACCTCGATAAAAGAAATTGGAGCACGCAGCTATTCTATATGTCTCCGCACAAAATAGAACCATACGAAAGTATTAAAAACTGTTTACTTTAATTATTTACATTTTCGCTCGATGGCATTAAATTATAAGAAATTCATAATCGCACATTCATACAGTGTGATTAGTTTTTTCGTTTCATTCCTCCATGAAAAAAATATATTATCTTCATCTAATAACTAAATTTCAGTATTTAAAAAAAAACATTTATTTGCTTTCTTCTGTGAACAGCACTTACCCCTGTCCAACAATCAGTATACCAAAATAATGACCATGAGATTCTAACCTGGAACGGAAACGTTAGTATGGTAAGAAAAGGAAACCCTTATGCAGCACAAAACTTATCATTTACGTAAAGAAAGTGGTGATATATAGGACAAATTTGTGTTATCACCAAATATGCTAATGGAACAAGCGGGGGGATAAGAAATTGACCAAACATGAATCAGCAGAGATAATCTCTAAGTGAAACTAGTTATCTACCCGACCGACATGACGGGCCATAAATTAACTCTTATCTTTGTCCGGCTTCCAGTCTTACTGCTCTTCCACCTTTGACAGGGTTGTAGATTCCTGCTTGTCAGAAACGAAATTTTAAACGAGCCCTTTAATGAATTGCAAATATTTTCACTGTTCCAATTTCAAGAGGATTTTGCAGACGACAAATTTAACTTGGATTTATTTGATAAAAATAATCGTTCAGTGGGGTAGAAAATATTTTTGAAAACGAAGAAATTGCAATTTATTCTTTTTTAAAATGTATATTCAATTATAGAAATCACAGGGATGTAAAAACTAGGGAATGAACAGGAAAGGGTAAATCCGTTTTGCAAAACTAGTAACAACAATAGTCCGTCAGCTTGAACTTTCGCGGAATTATCGAATACCTCCCTTTTAGCGTGTTAGGTTTAAGCTTAGATTTTCTACGCAAAAGGAATTTGACAATTAATGCCAGATTACAACTGATGTCTTCCTTTCTATCACGAGACTATTTTGACGGGGTCCATATTCAAAGAAGTTCTGGTTGACATGTCCGAGTTTAACTAAATAGCAGCGATCGTTTTAGATATTTGTTACTATAGTAGAAGCAATCTTTGCGCGTGCGCGTCCCGCTTCTCAATAGGTCTGACAAACAAATATTGTCTTACGATATGAGCAGTAACATCGATCTACAAGCTCAAGGCAAATTTCCATTTGAAACCGAATTAAGGAGGGAATCAAAGTATTTAATGTATTTATTACCAACAGACTATGTCTTTACTAGTGACTATGTACATCTTGTGATTCAGCGCAACGCGTATATTGCTTACGCCATAGACGGTTGCTGCTATCTAAGAATAATTGATATATAGAGTAGACAAAAAAAAGAGAAAGGTGATTGTTAAATGTAATTTTGAATGTAACAAACACTTTTACCTTTTTCCAAAATGTTTTCCTGAGTACATTTTATAATTCATTGGGGGCGTAAAAAGTCGGGATAGTGAGGTTATGGGTTAAAATCTTGTACTTGCCCCCCCCCCTCAACATATATAGTGACCCATCCCGCGAAAAGAGACTATCGCGAAAGCCAAAAAACATCGATCACTGTCAGCCTGCACAGGTTGAAGCAATAGAAACGTTTTACTTTTTAATCAATGAGCAATGAAAACTCGTTTTATGTCAGTTTGTTCATCTTTTCTAATCGTGACTGTCAATCAAAGAATCAACCGACCTATTGATCATTTATTTAGACCCGGAGTAAACTTTGTACTCCGACATTAGCCGACATTTATGGGAAGCATTTTTGTTGGCTTGGCGACTTCATCGTCGTATCTACCGCTTTTTCGCCGAACAGTAATTTTGCTTTTCTGTTCCTTGTAACTGGCTATTAAGTTTAACCCTTTCCTGTACAAACCCTTGATATAACGTCAAAGTGATCTAATACTTGTGAAAACATTGTGGAAAAAGAAGAAATTGCTCGTAACAAGCAATTTCTCCTTTTTCCACAGTATGTTCTACCACATAGGATGGCTTCTTTTCGAATTACATCCAATTTTTATCGTCGTCAGCAACTTCTTTCAATTTGGACCAGTCTAAAATTTCAAGAATCAGGAAAGGGTTAATTAACGCCGTTCAATCCCTAAGTGGAAGTTCCTGTTGGTGTTCGATGGGCATGGCCAGCGATACGTTTATTTAGGCCGAACTTAGAAATACATTAAATAATTTTATAGTTGATCTGAGGAAAACCTATGTTTGTCTTGGGATTTTTGTCCCAAACTGAAATTTTATTTTTCATGAGTAAAATCCAAAAACTGGTTGTGAGCAGGCTAGTAATGAACGGATATTGTATTAACTAGTCTGTTAAAAAGAACATTTAATCTTTTGCAGTCCTAGATTCGGTCCTAGATAACAAGCAGTGATTGCAAAATGCCAGTGGAGTTGTCAAGTCTCCAATGCGTAGGTTAAAGCGAAATATGTGACAACTTTTTATCATTTTATGTGGTCCTCGAGTTTATGGGTTCTGCCTTGTTATCTCCCTTTATCGGTTTAAGACTATTGACATTAAACGATAAGACTAACGTTAAATTTGTCCCAGCTAGGCCCTTGAAACTGATATCGAATCTTGCGGCTTATCTCACACGAGTATAAAAGTTTATAAACAGAATTATCATACTAGGTCAAAAGTTAAAGAATCGTGATAATCCACTTTTTATTACATCCCTTTATTGCTATGTTTCATTGGGTTCTTTCCCTTTAGCAAACTAGTTGCGTTTATTTGTCTCCTATACCGTCTTCGATGATATGAAGGATCCGACGCCAAAACGATATTGTGAACAGTGGTTTCAATACATTTGTATGTACACTACCTAGCAAAATAGTGATTTTTACCTTTATTATTCAATGTTTACTAACAATGAGAATGTTATTGAGCATTTTTCGTATCCGAGAAAAGCTTTTTAAAAATACATGTTTATACCCAGACATAAAGAAAACAAAAAATAGGGGTCTACCCAATGATTAACCCAAAATTTTAGATCTGTCCAAAGTCAGAGCTTTTGCAGACGAAAATTTAAAGTGAATAAAATTTGCAAAACGACCATTCAGAATGGTAGAAATTTTGTGGGAAAAGAAGTAATTGCTTTGACAAGCAATTTCTTCTTGTTCTACAATGTTTTCTTTATTATGAAATCACAGGGACGTATAAACCAGGCACTGAACAGGAAAGGATTAAGGAATTTAAAGTAATTGGAATACAAGTTTTCCTTGGAATTCGTTCCATCGCTTTTTTGGTCGATATAGAACAACTGTTTGTGTAAGTGAGAGTTTACCAAAGAATCAACCGACCAATCAAATGACTCATTTAAACCGGAAGTGAACTTTGGACACCAACATTGGCTGACATTATTGTAAAGCATTTCTGTTAGTTTTGCGACTTATTGAAGCTGTAATTACGACGTTTAGGTCGCCAACCAAACATTTTACCTTATTGTTACATGTTACTGGCCATAAATTTTTCAAAATGACACCGTTTTATATCTAAGAGACACTTTCTGTTGGAGATCAATGGGCGTTGTCAGCAATCCTGCGATAGTCTTATCAAGTGTCAAGCTTGCCTTTTAAAGCTTAATGACGAATTCACGAAATATCTCGAGCTATCTCTCCTATCTAATGTTTTTGTTAAGGGGAAAGTATTTTATCTACGTATCCAAGTTTCATACAAGTTACTGAACAATTTCGATATTTATGCCTTATCACGGGAGATAACGTACAATCTTTCGAGATAACGCGAGACTTGCACAGTTCAGATGGGTATCTTGCTAGATTTTGATCTTTGGCCAAAATGTATTCGGGTCAATGTGGTTGTTCGATATCCTTCTGTATGCTTTGATTTTCTGTAGTAGTTATCAAACACCGTTTAGACCATTCCCACACAATGACGCTTTTTGACGCTCATAAAGAAAAAAAACAATTGGGAAATCATTATAGAAAATGAAGAAATTGCTTGTAACAAGCAATTTCTTTATTTTCCACCATGTTTTCTATCCAGAAAATTGAAAAAAAAATCTCAAACTACAGTTTGAATAAGCTTTAGCTACGACATTTTGTTTGGCAATCCAACTAAAATGCGAAATGTTGGAGTTCAATGTTTGGCGATAGAAATGCATTGATTGGTTGATAGACTATTTGATTGACAGTCGTGGTCCGCAATTTCATTATTGTGTATGCGGGTATATGCCATTGTATGGAAGTTTTGTGATAGAGGGATTTTCACTTTTCGGAAGTTCGCAGAAATATAAGCAAAAGTTTCTTTACTGCCGTCCCGGGGGAAAGGGAAAATAAGAGCTTCTGTAATTATAATTTATTTGCTGTCATAACATGTTTTGTAAAATGAAATCGATTTTGGCTTTTTAGTCTAGTTCGCAATCATTGAAATTTCTGATATATGAGAATTCATGAAATCGCAAAATATTTTGATAAATAATTGATAAATACTTCCAATTTAGATCGATTACCTCACAATCCCGCTTTGTAAAAGCGTTGTAAAAAACATTGTGGAAAATGAAGAAATTGCCTGTTACACCGAATTTCTTCATTATCCATATTTTTTCTAACCCCACAACCAAGGATCTTTGAAATTGCATTAACTAAAAATTCTCGTCTGCAATTTCTTTCAATTTGGACCAGATTGTAATTTTGTCGTCTGGTAATGGATCAAGAAGTCGGGTTGACGGATAAATGCGATTAACACAAGACGTGACTCCAACCTGACTCCGTTATCATTACCTTATACGGAAATACGGGCAGAAACAGTAAAGTAGGATTCTCAGAGGTTACCAACGGGCCTGATTACGAAATGATTAAATGTTATGTGTGGTATCTGGTGAACATTCCAAGGCTGCTGGCCACAGAGACGTAAAATTATCAGGTGGTTTTCTAATTATTGCACATAGTTTTTCTACTATCATGCCACTTTGGGGTATCTGCTTTTGTTAACAATATTGAGTTTGAATTTGAAAAAAAAGTTGCATTATTTCATTCGCCAAATAGGGAAGTTGAAAACCAACTTTTGCGAGTCAAATTTTGGGCCTTAAACCATTTAGCACCCCAGCTTTAGCGAAAAGCATTTTGACGAAGAATATCTAGTCTTACCCGTTAACCTATTTTCACACAATGATGCTATTTGACTACCTTAAGCAAAATGCCTAGGAAACATTGTAGGAAATGAAGAAATAGCTTGTAACGAGCAATTTCTTCATTATCCACAATATTTTCTAATACAAAAGAAAAGAATTTTGAAATTTCATAAACTTAAAATTGGCGTCTGCATGCAAATTCTTTGAATTTGGACCAGTCTAAAATTTTGTCAAGTGGGAATGGTTTTAACTTTGCGAAAGCCCACCGGCTCAATATTAACTGATCTGAACAAAAAGTGCTAATGTCGAGCTCTCCGGTTGTCCTCTGTTACCCACACGTGGTCTCGAATATGGTGATATTCCACCCAGTATTGCGCGAAAAGAAACCTAAGTGACAATTTTCTTGTTACCGCTCTAAAGGTCATAACTTTGGTCATTCTTTCTCAATCTTTTCTACAATGTATTGTTGTCATCAGGGAGATCTCTTTTGGCGGGGGGTGGGGACTACATACCAATTTCCTTGCTATAACTCTAAAGGTCACAAATTGATGAAAATATTTGTATTAATTTGAGAAAGAGCTTGAATGCTTTTCAATATAGTAGCTTTCCATCAAATATCTTGCTAAAGGGCTCCTTGTGACTATGATAGCATTACAGCTCATCTAATCACATCTTTTCCTTTCGTTAATTAAATTCTATGAAAATATTTGGTCATCAGAATAATGCCTTATCTAACTACAGTACTTTTGGTTGGTAAATTGAATTGAGAATTTTAAATCAGGTAAGCGATTAAGGGCCATGTTGCCACCCTTGTTATTGAAAAAGGAGTATTCCATTTGTTAACACAAAAAAAGGTTCATCGAATCTTAACACTAAAGTAAGTCTACTTTAATCAAGCCTATGTCTATTGCGTAGTTAAGTTCCATTTACGAATTAAATTATGAGTTCGATCCCAGGTCGCGGTAAATATCATTTACTACATTCGTCCCCCACCAATAGGTGAATCGTAGACCGAGGTGGGATGAGCAGCTTGATGCTATGAAAGGATGTCGTGGTAGTATCTGTGTGAGAAATACCAGGAATCCATGGTTAGGTGCTCCAGCGACCGCGATATGACTGAAATAATGTTAAAAGTGGCGTTAATCCCCATTCAATCAACCAAAGTTGTGAACGAGAAAGTCCCGTTTGATGACAATGCAAGCAACAAAGAAAACCACAAAATTATCTCTCAAATGCACGAAGTTTTATCGTTGGTATTATCTATGACAAATTATGAATTATATTGCTTGGTTCCTTAAACCCATTCGTACAACTATTGGTTTTCACGTCCTTGAGAATTTATACTAAGGAAAACTATGTATGAAGAAAGTGCTTTATATAAGATTTTCTCTTTTTAAAACTGTAGTCTGTCTTTGAAACAGATGATAAACCTTTAGAGTAGTCCAAAATGAAAGACGACTTTTTCAAGTGCATTGAATTTCAAATGTTTTTATCTTTCTATGTAGTAAGCAATGTGGAAATGCAGAAATTGGTTGTGACAAGCGATTTCTATATTTTCCACATTATTATCCTGGACCTTTAAAATTGCTGGTCGTCCAAAAGCGGGCCTGTGTGGGAATGGGTTTAATGTCTATTATTTGTCAATTTTCATTTGTGTAGAGGCATTCTGTAAATTCCTTCAATTTGAGGCAGAATGACGCTGTTGATCGTCCTTCAAGACAAACAAAGGAGAAAAAAGTTTGTAAAATGAGGAAATTACTTGTAACAAGTAATTTCTTCATTTAACAAAATGTTTACTACCCAGAAGGTTGAAAAAATCTAAAATTTCATAAACTTTTAAAATGTCGTCTGCAACTCCTTTCAATTTGGATCAGTCTAAAACTTTGCTGTGTGGTAATGGATTAAAGCAGCTTCTATAAGTGTCTGATAGAGATCAATCTTCCGTTTTATGGCGGTGTCTCTTTCAGCACCATCCTTTAAACATCTGTTACACTTATGCTCTTTGACTTTGAATCCGAAAACGCTCTAACATTGCCAACGACGGTTAAGTGCAAAAACATCGTAAGTGTATATACACTGTATAGACATTTACGCTAATTTGCACTTAACACTCGAAAAATAGATCCATCGCACACTGCTTGCTTGACAGTGGACTTTTTTCTATAAAAACTGTGAAAAGTTTCATCATATTCCGGATAGGCGTATCTGTAGGTATTTTAGCTCACTTGAGCACGAAATAAAGAAGAAACTCTTTGAAAATCTTCTCCTCCCAAACCATAAGGCCTAGAGACCATCATGGTCCTCTTGTTCATGAAATAACATTTAAACCCTTTTACCTTTTCAAAGCCCAACGAATAGAAATTATAAAACAAATCATACAAATATTTTGAAATTCTTGAAAGTTACCTTCGCAGGAGAAGAAATTTTATTAAATCAATTATCTAAATCAAATGCCATTGTTACCTGTTTGCAGATGTTATTCATTGTGTCTATATACATTGTAATGACAATGAAAGTAATTGTTCAAGACATTTTGTAAATAAGATATGTTCTATTCTGTTCTGTTTTTCATAACAAGAGGTTACTTAGTTTACGAATTTAGGTAACGAAGTTATTACCATCGACTTTGTTTCGTTAGTATTTAACCCATTCCTACAAAATGACGCTTTTTAATGCTCCCTATGAAAAACACTACGGAAACATTGTGGAAAATGAAGAAATTGCTTGCAGCAAGCAATTACTTCATTTTATCACACTGTTTTCTACACACAAAGTTGAAAAAATCTAAAATCTCATAAACTTAAAATTGTCGTCTGCAACTTCTTTCAGTTTGGACCAGTCTATAATTTTGTCGTCTGGTAATGGGTTGAGCGTATTCACATAAGCATATTCACACAAATCGGTCTGTCAACCGGAATATGACGTCTAGGCATACGTGCACAGTATTTATACTTCCAGCTTCATTCAAATGAAACTTTATCAGGGGAAACAACTCTCACCTGAACTTTTTTTTCTGACATTTAAATCGGGTTGTTTCTAATTTTACCCTTCCCACCATTCTGAATGTTAATCCTTGTCATACTGTATCCAGAACATTCCTGTTTTGGCAAAAGGTAAAGACAAAGATCAGCCTGCACATAAGTGCAGTGTGATCATAGTATACGCCCCCGTTTGTCTCATCAACACAGAGTGGCTTAAAAAAGCAATTTTCAAAATGAAATCCGGATCGGATGCTTTTATGGCTTTTAGGATTTTTATTTTTTATGCAATTTCATAAAAAGAATATGTTTTTGTTCAGCACGACAAGGGTTAATACAGTTTTCTTATTCGCATACGTCTATGATGCATAACATTGTTAAACCCATTACCAGGCGGAAAATTTTAGACTAGTCCAAATTGAAGGAGTTGCAGTCGACAATTTAAAGCTCATGAAAATTTGGAATTTTTTGAGGGGTGGGGGTGTTAGAAAACATTAAAGATAGTGAAAAAAATAGCTTGTAACAAGCAATTCCTCCATTTTCACAATATTTTCAAAAGCTTTTTTCTTGGTGGCATCAAAAATCACCAATGTGTGAGAATAGGTTAATAAAAAGTTTTTGGTTTCAGACCTTGGATCGTAATTATAACATCAATTCTTTCTCTCAACATATCGCTAGTTGCTTTCAAACTATAATGCCGATTTTTTTTAATTTAATGACCAATTACCACACTGTAAAATGTTAGACTGGTCCAAATTGATAAGAGTCACGGATGATAATTTAAGTTAAATGAAATCTTAGATTTTCTAACTTTCTTGGTAGAAAATATTGTAGAAAAGGAAGAAATTGCACAATGTTTTCCGAAATGTTTTTCTTTCGGGTGTCAAAAAGCGTGATCGGGTGGGAAGGAGTTAAGGACAATCCAGGAGGTGATCATTTGATTTCGGAAACATTTGACCGCAAAAAACAAAAATGCTGAACATATTGGATTACTAATGGGCATTTATTTCATAGATCGCCGCTGTAGAAATAATCGGTAGACCTACCAAATCATTTATGTTGACCGGAAGTGATCTTTGAACTCCTACATGAAGGCTAAGCGTATTTGTTGGCCTGACGACATATTTGTTGTAAGATCATTCAAGCTATAGTCACAACGTTTATGTCGCCAACCAACAATTAGACTATTTCGTTACGCGCGATAGTGGCAATAAACTCTGGAAAATAACTCGGTTATAATATCGATGGCTTAGAGCAATAACATAGTATGACTCTATACAATGTAGAAAGCCATACTATGTTTTTGCTCTAAGCCATCGATATTTAAATTGAATTGTCTGTTGGAGGTGAGTGGGTAAGGCATGCGGTCCGTTCAAATATGACTTTGACTGAGGTTTCTAGAAATGTATTTATAAATGGTTTCTTGGTATTTTTTGGCCGTTTGACGCATTTTTCATTAGCTTATTCTAGTCAAAATTGACATTTTTTTACTTAACCTTCTTTCTACGCAGCTTAAGAAATTACCACGTTATCTCTCAATCCCACAACAAACATTTCATGAATATTCATTTACTAATTTACTAAATGTTAATATCATCTTCGATAAAGTAAATGTCTATATCGACAGTTTAGTCCAAAAACATCGTAATTGTCTAAACATTGTATAGACACTTACGATGTTTTTGCACTTATCCGTCCTTACTGTGTTTTCGTCTCATTTTACTAAGCCGGAATTTGTGTCTAATCCTTATTTAAGCGATAAAGATTTGAGTAAAAAAAAAATGGAGTTTGAATTTTCGGGTATGTTTTTGCCAAATACCAACGGAACATGACCCTCCCCCTTATCCGATATAGGCTGCTTTGAAATAGTTTGCCGTAAGTTAAGTGTACGAATACCGTTTCAGTAATACAAAGGCAATGCCTGTATTTAATCTCGCCAGCGGTTCGTTTCTCGATTTGTTGTGAAAGTGGAGTCAAAGATATCTGTCTCACCATCATAAGTGTTTGTAGTTTATCAGTGACAAACAGGACTAACGGTATCCGATTCTGGGACGGTCTTCTTGCTATCTTTCCGTCATATATTACCGTTTAAAGCGCAGATATAAATCTTTATACATGCTGCATCTGCGCTACCAAATTTAAACGGCGTTCTTCCGTTTAAAATTATTACGATTTATTATATACCTACCGAATTTCCTTATAAGATACACATATCGATGGCTTAGAGCAAAAACATGGTATGGCTCTATACAATGTATACAGCCATAATTTGTTTTTGCTCTAAGCCCTCGATATATCCATTGCACGCGGTCAAAATCGGACTCGTCAGAACGTCATTTCCCGGTAAAATCATGATACCACGTCGAGGACAACATTATTATGTTTTTTAAAAAAGGATTGACTTTAAACAAGTTTCGTTAGCTTCTTTTTTTTTTATATATATCTTTTATAGTTTAAATTCATTGTAATATAATGAATGGAATACTATGCTGTAGTACTGATCTGGTGTCTGTGGTGGAGAGGTAGATTAACCATTACCACACAGCAAAACTTTCACTGGTCCAAATTGAAAGAAACTGCAGACGACAATTTCAAGTTTATGGAATTTTAATGTTTTCCGTCTTTTTGCTTAGAAATCTTTGAGGATAATTATGAAATTGCTTAATACAATCAATTTCCTCATATTCGAAAATGTTTTCATAAGCTTTTCCCAAGAAGCATAAAAAGGAGGGATTGTGTGAGAATGGATAAGATAGAATTGTTGTATACAAAAAGAAAGTTCCTTCTTTCATGTCATGTCGTACTCGATTTCCAATTACAGACTCTATTGAAGACGTTAAATAAGGCTGTGTGATTGGGCATCCATTCTTATCACGCGCCGCCCCCTTATCATTGTTTTATATCATTTCATTTTCTTCTTGCAAAAACGCGATAAGCCTTCCCAAACAATTTTATCTAACGAAAGGCGAGAATAATCGTCTGCGTTATTGATGAACGCCGTACATTTCCAAGTAGGTTTCCTCTTTCACCCTTTTCAATAATGAACACAGGCTGACGCTATCTTGTCCGAGCAATTTACAAGACTACAACATTCAAGACTAGTCCAAACTCACCAATTACAAGAGACTAGTCCAAACTCACCAATAAAGAGACTGCAAAATTTAAGTCAAGTCTAAGCTCACCAATTGCAGGGTTTTAGAATTTAAAACTTGTCCGAACTCATAATGATAATAATGATAAATAGTTGTACATAGAGTAGTAAACATTGTGAGATAATGATAAATTACTTGTTCAAGAAAATTCTCTTTTTCCAACTATGTTTTTTTCCAAAAGGTTTTTTAGTCAGATAATGCGGGAATGGGTATAAAGGAAATTGTATGTTTGTAGGAATATTGTGTAAATAACAATACAGTTAGTGTTGATGATTTACCGAATCCTTCTTTGTTATAAAAAAAAACTGTCTCATCTTTTCCATGTTGACTAAGATGAAAAAATATAGATTCACCCAAAACAAAGAGATCACAGAATAAATTATGATACAGGGCTTCGTACAGAGGGGATAAAATTATAGAATCGCCCAAATCAAAGAAATTACAGAAAGAATGCATGATTCAGGGTCGCGTTCAGAGAGGATATTGGATTTCAGATTTAATTATTTCAACAAAATTTACACAAACGGATTAACTCATTACAAGACAACAACTTTTTAGACTGGTCTAAATTCAAAGACGTTGCAGACGACAAATTGAACTTGATGGAAATTTTCAATTTTGTTTGTCTTTTGAGGAAGAAAAAAAAGATTGGATAATGAAGGAATTGGGTCTAGCGTGTACCAGACTGTCAGTAGTTGTGGATGAAAGTTAGCAGTTTTACGTTGTATCTAAATCGAAAAAGTAATTACCCTATTGGGCATTAAACACTTTTCCGGAAAAAAATATAACATGTACAAGTATTCAATTTTACATGATTGTTTTCAGTGACGACCAAATGCTAATTTCGCAGGTTGACCAAACAACACAATGATCATATGACGCTCAAATATTTTATCTTTTTTTTTCCAAAACAGAAAACTCTCTTTCTGTTTTTTGACGGGACAATATCGACATCCAATCTTCGCCATCAGCTCTCTGTTGTCTAGAATAGGTTTATCTATCCGGGAATTGTGTGAAAATGTTGATGAATTTATTCTCGGAGAATATATCCATTGATAGAGATCGGACGGGTAAATTGATACTGTTTTCGTGCAGAATAGTCAGGATTATAATCCTTTACAACCAGCTCACTTTCCAGTCTAATTCATATCGATGGTTCAGCGCGAAACAGTCGTAACTGCCTATAGACATATAGGCAGTTACAACTGTTTCGCACTAAATTATCGATATGAACTCACTGTCAGACGACAACATTTTATACTAGTCCAAATAAAGAGAAGTTGCAGCGATTTCTCACAACGAGGGTAGGAGTGTGTCAAATAAGGTAGCCACATTGTGAGAAAGGAAAAATAATTCTAGTCACAGACAATTTCTAGTCTTCCCACAAAAATTTCCATAGCAATTTCTCTTCAAGCTGTAAAAAAGCGAGACTGTCTGGTAATGGGTTAAACGTTTTACCAGACTTCAAAACTTTAGAATGGTCATATTTGAAAGAAATAACTGACAACAGTTAAACGCTTTATTTGAATTTAAAAAGTAAGCGTCCTTTAGAGCATTAAACATTTTTAGAGAAGGAGAAGTTGCCTGTTACATGCCATGTTTTTCTTTTCTCAAAGATGTTTTCAAAAATAGTTTTCTTCATCGTTCCAAAATGCGAAACTCTGTCCGTTGACTTTAAAAATTAACGGAAAGAAATAATTTTCATCGATTAGAAGGACGAAATCGATTAATACATTTTAACCCATTCCAACTCAAGCCCTCCTTTTTACGCCCCTCAAGAAAAAACTTTGGAAAACATTGTGGAAAATGAAGAAATTGCTTGTATCAAGCAATTTCTTCATTATCCACTATGTTTTCTATCCAAAAAGACGAAAAAATTCAAAATTCCATCAACTTGAAATTGTCGTCTGCAGCTTCTTTTAATTTGGACCAGTCTAAAAATCCACTGTGTTGGAATGGGTTAAAGGGCATTATTAAAGCAATTCGTCGGTTGGCGACTTTATCCTAGAAGTTGTGGGGTGGGGATGGGGGGTTAAAGTTGTATATGAGGTATAGGCAGCCCATCCTAGAAGTATACATAATGTTCTACTTTACATTATTATCCTAAAAGCTATATCTGAAGCCTTGATTGGGGCGTTTCTGTATAAAACGTAAAACTCGAATTGCTATCATGATTTGATAACGTTTGTTTTTCACTAAGCATGCCCCGTTAAAACAATGCTTCTTGTCATGGCAGCTATTTTTATCTGGAAACTGGTTTTTTTTCCTCCGGTCGTAGACAAAATGCAATTTGCAAATTGTAATTATCTTCCAACGTGATTTAGTCTCAGAAAACCGCGGCTTATCTCTGAAAGTCAGGCCCGAGCGTTCCTTGGTCGCCAGATAAGATCATCTCATATATTCTATTTCTTTATGAACGCTACGATAACTGATTAGTAAAGCTTGCAGCGTGATAGATTTTGGCTCGAATTAATCCATTACATCCTTACCTTGACAACATCATTCTTACAATATTGTTAAAAATAAAACGCATTCGACACCAACATGCGACAATTTTTCGAGCGTGTATGCCAATAGCTTAAAGCCCACTCAACGCTCTAACCCAAACAGTAAAATTCAAAATATATCAGGCGCTATTATATTATTTAGATAACTTAATGTAAAATAGTGAAAAAAAGTTAAGTCAATCAAATATATCGTCGGTGCGCGAGCAAATTTGGTAACTGCAGTTTTATTAGCTGTAGTTACGACACTTTGCTCGCGCAGCGACGATGCCATCATTTAAAGACTGTATAGCTACGCGTTTGTATGAAGTTGTCTTAGCTTTACCATGACTGTAAATGCGCTGTTGTGTGTATATATTCATCTGGAACAACTTATGCTTTAAAGACGTGTGACGTTCATCGCGAATTTTACGATCAAGACAATAACTGAGGCCGTTTACTGGCGGAGTCTTGTCGACTTAACTAGAAAAGCGGGAGGTCGAAAGAGTGGCCCTTGACACAGGAATCGTTAGATCGTTACGACCATAAAAATTCACTCTAGAGAGAAAACGAAATTGACAGACACCCGAAAATAACAATTAAAACAAAAGCAGTATAGTATACCTGCCCGTCTGCTGTTAGTAACCAGTGTCGATTGCCCAAGACAAGGGTTGATGGGTGATAGAATAAAGGATAGAAGAGCGATAAGGCAGTACGATAGGTTCCCAGTTTTATCTCGCCAAACACCATCATGAGTAATTAGTGGGGATGGCGAACAATCGGCCGGGAAAACTGATAACGACATACTGGGATGAGATGTCGCAAAAACAACACCCAGTATCGCTCTACCTTAACTTGAGTGGGCAAGCATAGCAGTTTAGTTTGGTGAGATTTAACTACCTTTCATCCGCTCAACTATCCTGCTTCTTAATCATGAGGTCCATGGTTCGATACCCGGTCCCGGTAAATATCCTTTCTACATTAAATTTTGTCTCCAAACCAATGAGTGGTTAATCATAAACCTTAGTGGGATGAGCAAATGGAGGCTCCGAAAGGATGAAGTGGTAGTACTTGTGAGAAAATTACCAGGAATCCATGGTTAAGTGCTCCAGCTACCACGATATGACAGAAATACTGTTAAAGGTGGATTTAAAGTCCATTCAATCAATCGATCAACTACCGTGACTTGGAAACTATTAAAACGATATACTTGGGAGATATTCCAAATAACAGCTCGCTTCACAGTACCTTAACTTTTACAAACTTAGGATGTGTACGAGGAAAGAACTAAATTTTATGCTCACCTTGGCATAACGTGATCATAGCATGTCCGTCGTTAGATTGTCGGTCGTCAGCAATTTCATTTTACCACTTTACAGGTCACAGTTATTGCTCGATGTTTCCCAAACATGTTGAAAATGCTTGTTACTGTCATGGAAGATCCCTATCGAACTTAGTCTGGTGACATTCAACCCAAAACGAGAAAAATGGGCCTTAATGACAATTCCTTGTTACTTCTGTACATGTTGTTGTTTTGCTCAAGTCTTTCTTAAACTTACTAAAAATATTATATGATCATGGGGATTATTATTCAATATGACTATTTAATTAGTGCTAATGGTGGGCTTTTGTGATCCTCGAATGTATGTCATCTGTGGTGCGGCGTCCATCGTGCAGTGTGAGATTTCAACAATTTAAGCGTGTGCATGTTAGAGGTCAAAGAGTTATCTCAATATTGCTGTAACTTTGTTAGGATGGCTGTTAGGTCATAAGAATGAACCCTATTGGAGATGAGAAGATTTTATTTGAAAACACGGGGAAATAGGCCTTAATGAAATGTTCTTCGTTTACTCTTTGTACACTCTAGGGACCACAGTGTAATCTCTATATTATTGAAACTTGGTCAAGAATGGTTGTAAGGTCACAAGGATGGGCCCTGTTGGAGACTGAGAGATTTTATTTGAAAACACAGAACGATGGGCAATAATGAAATCTCTTTGTTAAGACTTTAGAAATCTCAAATTTTGGCCCAGTCTTGATGAAACTCTGTCAGAAAGATTGTTAAAGCATAAGGCTAAACCCGAATGAAAATGGTGAGGTTCCATTAGAAAACACTAGAAAATAGGCCTTAATAAATTATATTGTGTACACCCTAGGGGTCACAATTTTGGCACAATCTTGATGAAACTTAGTCAGGATGATTTATATATCATAAGGATGAACGCTTTTGAAAACGGAAAGTTTCCAGTGGAAAAGGTTGGAAAGGGAAACAATTTCTCTGTTTACACTCTAGGGGCCACGATTTGCCTTAGTCTTGGTGACACTTAGTCAAGATAATTATTAGGACACAAAGATGAACCCGTTTTAAAGTGGAAAGGTTCTATTGAAAGATATTTTAAAAAGGAGAGTGTGTGACAACTTGATGAACATCAAAAAAAATACAAGCCTTTTGTTCTGCTTGACTCTTCTCCAATAAGTATTTGAACATTCAGTTTCGTGTTGCTTTGTTCAATAAAGATCTCAGGTGTGCGATTTAGGGTCATCTTGGGCCTTTTTGAAACGTGGTGGAAATGTTTATAAAGTCATCAGAATGACCCCCTTGTAGAGGTACAGTTAAGCTGATTAGTTAGCACGAAAATGTTAAGTCAGGTGAGCGATCTAATGCCATCTTGGCCCCTGAACCTTTTGGTGGTGGTTCTTGATTGCGGTGTGGTTTTTGTTGGTGTTGGCGATGGTTTCCTATGTCAGTCAGCCTATTCTAGAAAGGGACGAAATTGGTCAAGATTATTATGAATTATATGGAGAATGGACAATTATAACGTGGGCCGAGAGAAAAACCTCCAATAAGATCAATATCCCAGCCTTATCAGGAATAACATTACAGTTCTGCTATTTTTATTTCATTTCCCACTTATCAGATAATCCATGGATAAATGAGAAGGCCCTACTAAAAACGAGAGATAGGAGCCTGGCGTTATAATGCAGAGATTTTATAAGGAAACTTTCATTATTTTTGTCACCCGTATCAACCAATATCAGACAGGATATCCCAAACTTTCCCTTTATAGCTTGGATGATAATTCGGTCAACCTGAAGCATTTCTCAGAAGAAAATTTACTTATATATATATGTTGACAATTTACTTATAATTTTCTTTTAAAATTTTAACTCATTCTACACAATGACACTTTCTGACGCCCCTCTTGAATAACAATTTAGAAAATATGGTGGAAAATGAAGAACTTGCTTGTAACCTCGACATGTAACACTCTATTTTCTCTGTACAAATGTTGGTCTCAATTTTGAATCTCGTGTACAATGACGGATTGCTGCCACACCCACTAACCTCGTATAGGGTAAGGTATTTTGTAAAATATATATCTAGGGGTATGACACAAAATACGACGTTAGTTAACCCATTACCAATCGGTAACATTTTAGACTGATCCAAATTGAAAGGAGTTGCAGACGACCAATTAAAGTTTATGAAATTCAAGATTATTTCAACTTTTTGGGTAGAAAACATTGTGTAAAATGAAGAAATTGCTTGTGACAAGCAATTTCTTCAATTTCCACAATGTTTTCCAAAGCTCTTTTTCTTTGGGACGTATGAAGCGTCACGGGGTTAAAATGGGTTAAAGAGCTAAACGCCGTAACTAAAGCTTAAGAAGCTTATGGCAATTAAGACTCAAAAAAATGCTTGACATAAATGTACGAGGTCATTATTCAATGATAAATTTGATTGGTCGATCTATTCATTATTTACAGCGGCGATCCGATAGTGGTCGAACATAACCATAAATTCGCAAGTGGTCATCTATTTATAAAACACATCTCGTTTACTATGTATTACCAGAGATATTTATAATGAGATTTCGCGTATTAGGTTTATCTGTGGGGTTTTTATAGATGTAATTGTCATTTATTGACAGTTTATGACAACAACTAGAAATAAAATCTGGGATCTTGGAGACGAGCAATTAACCCATTCCCACACAATGACGCTTATTTGCGCCCTTCATAGAAACAATTGGGAAAACATTGTTTAAAATGAAGAAATTGCTTGCAACAAGCAATTTCTTCTTTTTTCACAATGTTTTCTACTACATTCGACCCTCATTTTTCAATTTAAACGAATATGGTTTTGACGCCTGAATCCTCTTTCACTTTAGACCAGTGTAAAATTGTGCCGGTTTGGTTAGGCTAATTCTTAGTTCTGTCTTATGCTTGCCCTCGATATTCTGTAGGAGAGGAAAAGTCAGGGCTTTTCATGGCAATACATTCCCATTTTCTTAAAACAAAAGTTTGGAAAATATTATGAGCAATTTCTTCATTTTCCACAATATTTTCTAGAAAGTTGTAAATATCTAAAAATCCATAAACCCGACATCGGCACATATCATTTCTGACATTTGTCTCTCACCAATGGGTGGAGGCTAGGAAAGGATGTAGTGGTAGTACTGATGTGAGAAATATCAGGAATCCATTGTTAGGTGCTCTAGCAGTTGCGATATGACTGAACTACTGCTAAGAGTGGCAATAAGCCCCATTCAATCAATCAATCGTCTGAAACTCCTTTCAAATTGCACCAGTCTAATATTATGTCGTCTGGTAATGGGTTAAAACATACAAACAAATCTAGATTTGGGAGGGATTAGGTAGGCAATTAAGGCAAAAAATAAAATTCAAATTTATGAAATGTAATAGCTTAGTGGGAAAAATGATAAATGATCGTTTATCAAATGGTAGTAAAATGGAGAGAGTTTTTTCGACAAGTCAGATCAGATTAGGGCCCAATCTACACGTCGGTGGTATAATGTTACAACAAAGTCGAGTTGTTTTGTACTGGGCGTTTGATTACTAGTGAAATATTTCACAACTAGTTTTAAATCGGGTTAATTGAATATCGTTGGTGTTCTACCATAACCTCTTAACTACAGCCTGGAACAAGCTTTAGTTACGAGGTTTTGGTAGAATATCGTATCGCCTGTGTTATACCGAAACCCCGTATCTATAGCTACTATCAAGCTGTAGTTACGAGGTTTTGGTAGAACACCGACGATATCATTCTTGTATCAAAACAACAAAAATGATTATCGATGAACAACAACGCTCGAATATTCTCATAATTGTAAGAGAGGTAGAAAAGTTCAAATCACACCAGAAAGAAATCGGAAGAATATGAATATAAATTGGGAAACAACTAACCTACACAGTTAATCTTGCTTTAGTTACCACCTCTATAACGCGACCACTTCTATCAAGCGACCATAACGAAATCCCGATTTAGAAAGTCTTTTTTAAAAAATCGTAACAAAATCCTATGTTGTTGAAACTCATTAGAATCGTCTCAATGAGACGATTCTGATGAGTCCCAACAGCATAGGATTAAGCGAGAATTCTGTAATAGTTTTTCTATGCAATCGAATCAATCCTTCATATCTTTCACAATAAAGTGTATTAAACGACCATTCTTTTCAGCGACCAATTTGGTCGTCCCTTCAGCGGTAGATTGTAGATGTACAATCGATACGGAAATCTGTAGGTACAATTTTCAATGGCACAAACTAGTCTAGCACCGTTTGCGAGAAGACAACAAGTCAACATTTTATTTGTTATCAATTTTCTTGCAAATAAGCTTGACGGTAAGACGGTCTCTTAACCCGGTGTCATTTTTTTCCCCAAATTAAAGGACGACAAATCAATCTTTTGAAAGGGGGGGGGCGAAAACTTTGTAGATAACTAAGACATCGTTCGCAACAACCAATTTCTTCATTTTATCACAATTTTCTCCAAAGCCTTTCCAGAAGAAGGGCTTTCTAAAGCGGGATTGTGTGGAAATAGGCTAGGATAGTCTCTTTTGCCTTTGGCGGGTAAGATATTAAACTATTTATAAAAAAATGATAAAAAATGAAACGAAACTCAAGTTATTTCTAACCTCCCTCATCTAAACGCATGTTTTCTTGTGATGTTTAAAAAAGCAATTAGCACGTGAGAAACGGCTAATAATTCATGCTCGATGAAATAAGGTTAAAAACTGACAATGTATCGGCTTCAAAAAGATAGTTATCCAGAGAGTGATATTCGATTTTTATCTGTCAAACCATACTAATGAATTATCGTTTCATTTTCTTCGTGATAATTTCTTTTTTTTTGACACCTGCTTTTTGAGAAAGTCATAAATGATTTGTTTTGTTTGAATGGGGTTTTACGCCGCTTTCAACAATCTTTCAGTTATATCGCGGCGGCTGGAGCACCTAACAATGGAATCCTGGTATTTCTCACACCAGTACTACCATCACATCCTTTCCTAGCCTCCAGCTGCTATCCCACATAGGTCTACGACGATTATCGACCCATTGGTGAGAGACAAATAGTCGGAAAGGTTGAGTGCCGCCGTCGGGAATCGAACCCGGGACCTCTAGATTGAAAGTCCGACGCGCTACCAACTGCGCTATGACGGCGGCCAGTCATAAATGAAACAACTTTAAAAGTGAGAATAATTTAATGTGAAGAAAACCTGGTGCGTAATTGACCAATCGCTGGCGCCGCCCTCTTACTCCTTTGGCCACGCCCACTTACTCCAACATGAAGTCCCGCTTCTGCATTATTCTGCAAAAATTATGGCCAGTAGCATGTAACAAAAAGGTAGTATAGTTGGTTGGCGACTAAAGCGTCGTAACTACAGCTTAGTTGCGTAGTATATTGTAGTTACGACGTTTAAGTCGCCAAACCAACAAAAATTGTTAACAAAAATGGCGGCAAATGTTGGAGATCAAATCTCATTTCTGGTCTCAACGAATGAGCTAATTGGTGCACTAGTTGATTGACATCGTGATTGGTCAATTACTGTATCTATAGCTTAAAAATATAAACCATGTGGAATTAATTTTATTAACATCTAAATAGATAAATAATAAAATAAATTGAATTTAAATACGAATTTAATTTTTCATTAGCGGGCGAACTTATAAAGGAACAAATGGACGTGTTGGTGGGGGATATTCGGTGATCTTCGAACTTTATCGGAGGACCCAATCTATGATAAAAAGAATTCGATATGTCTACTGAATGACACCTTATTCTTCGTTAAAAACAGTGGGTCGATTAGGGCGAAGCGAAGCAATTTAACTGTACAGGTTTGCAGTCTCTAAATATTTTCATTTCAAACGTACCTTCAACACTGTCATCTTTTGGAAACATTTACCGACTCTTTTCGAGATGTATCAATTTATTTTAGACTAAACTAAATAAACCCATTTCCACATAGCAACATTTCAGACTGGTACAAATTTTGAAGAAGTTGCTGACAATACTTTACAGTAAACGAAATCTAAAAGATCTGTGTCTTTCGGGGGAGAAAACATTTTAGACCATGAAGAAATTTCTCCTCCCCCAAGCAATTTCTTTATTTCACACAATGTTTTCCAAAGCATCTTTCTGGAGAAGAGTGAAAAGCGGAATTGCGTGGGGATGAGTTAAGTGAAGTAGTGATATCTAATATTATTGTCAGATTAACCCTTGGTATGTATATTTTTTTACACATCAAAATAGCGATATCTTCCTCGATTTGCACGTATTTTTCACGTTTGTACGATGTTTTCCTTGATATTTCTCTCTGATAAATAGAAAATGCAGTATTTTTGTAGTGAAAGGTCAAGTAAAGAAAACTAGCAGACCATGTCAGTGTTAGATATCAGATAACAAAAATAGATAGCGTTCTCATTAAATTATAAATGAATATGTTCCTTGTGATTAAAATTTGTCGGTTAATACGGTTATTCTGCAAGATATATATACATGTATAATACACTACAATCTAATTCTTGAAACCGATTTAGATTCAGACGAAATTTTCTGATTCACTTTTGAGAACTTATTTTGTTTACAAAAAATCTTATTTTCTTAACAATGATGAATATAATATCAATAATAAAGTTTTCTTAACGAGAAAACATAGTTGGGTTGGCATAGTCTTTACCTAACCAATGACCGCAAGAAAAATGTTTAACCCATTACCAGACGATAAAGATTTAGACAGGTCCAAATTAAAAGGAGTTGCAGACAGCAATTTTATTTTTTATGAAATTTTTGGTTTTTCAATCTTTTCGGGTAGAAAACACTGTGGAAAATGAAGAAATTGCTTCCAACAAGCACTTTCTTCATTTTGCACAATGTTTTCCCCAAATGTTTTCTTTAGAGGCATCAAAAAGCGTCATTGTGTGGGAATGGGTTAAGGAAACAATATGCATTATCATTGAAGAAATTACTTGTCACAAACGATTTCTGCATTTTCCTCATCATTTCTTCACAAACATATTTTGAATTCTATAAAATTTGAAATTGTCGTCTGTATCATCTTTGAATTTGAACCAATCTAAAATTATGTCGTGTGGTATAGTCGATAGTACTGGGTTAAATTTGTATGCGGTATTATAAGATAACTAGCAAAACGTATATCGTGTTTCTTGGGGGTTCAAAGTAAAAATTTCGATTAGTTCTGCAGCAAGTTGTAGCATCATAACCGAAACCTGATTTTTAGCTCACCTGAGCACAAAGTGCGAGGCGAGCTATTGTGATCGATCGTCGTCCGTCCGTCTGTCCGTCTGTTATAAATAGAGGATATTAAATGAATAGTCATGGAATACCGAATTTAACAAACGAGGCTCTGACGAGTTTCTGTCTGTTTTAGAAGACGTATTTAATAAATTCGGGATTTTATGAACACGAATTTGATATCCCATTTATAGTATGATCTTATTTTTGTAATAAATCACTAAAAATTAGTAGCATTCATCGAAATACTATATTCCGTAAAAACATATGGTACCATTTTTAAAGTGACGTCATTACATAAGTTGTGGCGTCATTTTGACGCTATCAAAATCTGTATATTTATAAGCATAGTGTAATATCACCTATGTTATATCAAAAATATTCAACGGGAATATTTGATTCACGGGTCGTAGGTCATATTATTATAACGTTCTCTTCTATATGTCCCGGCTTAATTTCGTTAATGACAAGCATTGTTCACACTCACTTACTTCCATTGTATTGATTACGAAATTTACCTTTAAAAGATCTTCGTACAGACAGACTTCAATTGACATTCCGATCACTTACACTGATAAAACACAGGTTGGACTTATATTGTGTGTGTATCTCAGGAATAATCAGGGATCCGCTTATCACGAAGAAACAGGCCTTAGATCAGCGATAGACTTGGGTAAATAGACACACAGTATTATTCTGTTACGTTTGACTTCGTCAAATCATTAAACGAGCAGGCATTGTCTATAATGATATCTGTTGATCGATTAATTGTATCTTGATCAAATCAATCATGACAAAACAGTAACTTTGGTGTGAACTAAACGGCTTACGAAGCAACTCTTTACTCCAACACATTATGACTTGTATACCAGCTTCAAAGCTAAATAATTTCTTAACCCATTCCGTGTCAGTCCCCCTTTTTGACGCCCCTCATGAAAGAAAGGTTAGAAAACGTTGCGGAAAATGGTAAAATGACTGTAACAAGCCTTTTACTCATTCCAAACAATTTTTTTACCCAGAAAGATTTTTTAAAAATTTCATTTAATTGAAATTGTCGTCTACATCTTTTCAATTTGGAACATTCTAAAGTTTTGTCGTCTGGTAATAGGAACAGGTCTATGTTTCGTGGGGGTGTAAGTTTTGTTTTGAGTCTTTGATTTCTAGAATCGAAGAAATTTACACGGGGGGGGGGTGATGGAGCGGGGATCCGGACCATCTACTCCTTACGGTTAAATTTGGTGATCAGATTGATTGATATTAACGTATCACATCATTAGTGAATGACCTAAAATGTCGAAACTACAGCTTTTTTTAAACTATAAGTACGATATTTTGCTCGCCCACTGACCGTCACGATAACAAGACGAGTGGAATCCCCCCCCCCACCAAAAAAAAAAAATGGATCTCCACTTGTCTCATTTGTTTGGTTGGCAGATGGAGTAGGGTAGTATTAGGACCTACGATAAGACTCTTAAAACACGTATTGCCATATACTCGCTTTCTTGAAAACATTGTGGAAAAAGAAGAAATTGCTTGTAAGAAGCATTTTCTCCTTTTACCACAATATTTTGTACCACATATGATAGTTTAATTCCAAATTGTATCCAATTTTCACTGTCGTCTGCCACCTCTTTCAATTTGGACCAGTTCAAAATTTTGAAAAACGGGAAAGGGTCAAAACACGTATTGGCATATATTCACTTTCTTGCTTATGGTAAAATTTAATCAAATTAAAGGTTTTGGCCCAAAAAATTCTTAGTCATAATAAAAGAAGAAACTTGACCCATTCCCACTCAGTGACGCTTTTTGACGCCCCCTTTGAAAAAAGCTTTGGAAAACGTTGTAGAAAATGAAGGAATTGCTTGTAACAAGCAATTTCTTCATTTTCCACAAAGTTTTCTACCCAGAACGTTGAAAAAATCCAAAATTTCATAAACTTTTGATTGTCGTAGGCAACTTCTTTCAATTTGAGCAAGTCCAAAATTGTGCCGCATGGTAGTGAGTTAAAGAAGTTTTCAGTTTTCATACTTCAAATCACAAAAACTACGCTTCTGGCCACATTTGATTACTATATGTGAATGTCTCTTTATGTTTTACGATATATTACATAGATATTATCGAATTGAGACATCCGAAAGTGAGATTTTTGTGGCTAAAATATTAATCACTTCATTGGACTACCAAAATAAAGGATTTACCCATCACCCAACAATCAAAATTTAGTCTGGTCCAAACATGGACACCATTTTTTGTTCATGATATATTTAAAAGCCTTGTCCTTTTCTATTAAAATCATTGTTTATAATGAAGAAATTGTTTGTGAAAAGCAATTTCTCCATTTTTTACAATGTTTTCGGTCTTTCCTCCTGGGGCGTCCAGAAGCTGGATTGTGTTGGAATGGATGAAGTATTAGGTATGAGATTTTGTACCCTAGCCAAAACTACCTTGCAACCTGTATTTGACTAACATTTGAAGGGATGTGATGTTTTGAAAAGAGTTGTTGTTTTTACTCTTCAATTTTTAGATCGTCAACTTGTTCCCCTGAAAGTACCTAAAATAGAAGAATCACAGAGGTTTGAATGGAAGAAAAGTCATGATTATGAGGGAAATTGCTGGACTGCAAACTGTAGGGTATCGAAAACCCATATCGCTTTATTTTCGTAATAAATTAACAAACATTGTTGGTCTACAAAAAAATACATTTTCTTCTTTTTTAGTAATATTTTCTATCCTACTGGATGATTTTTTCCCAATATATTGTCGTTTGCAAAACCTTTGAATTTGGACTGGTCTAAAATTGTGCAAGCCAGTAAAAGGTTAAGAAATATGCAACGTGTATACTTATTATATATATTAAGCATGAATTTAGAAGTGAGCATATCTATAAAAGCGTTTAGCCCGTTACCAAAGAAAACAGAACGGAAACCAAACGGATAATGTTCCAGACGACACTTATAATTTATGAGATTTTGAAAATAGTTTGTTTTTCTGGGTAGAACGCTTCGTTGGAGATAAGTAAATTACTTTTTTAGTATCTTGATTGCTCACAATGTTTCTTGAAAAGCTGTTTTCTCGTTTGGCTAGAAAAGTGATTGTGTTAGAATTGGTTAAAGTCACAGGATATTTTTATAGTCGCCGTTTAGTTAAAAAACTAAATGAGCACTGCTATGAATTTATTAACCCATTACAAGACAATAAAATTTTAGACTGGTCCTAATTCAAAGAAGTTGAATACAACAATTCATTGTTGATGAAATTTTGAAAATATTTGTCTTTTTAGGTAGAAAATATTGTGAATAATGAAGAAATTGCTTTTGACAAGTAATTTCTCCATTTTCAACAATGTTTTCCAGAACTTTGTTTTCCCGGGGGGCGTAAAAAAGCGTGATTGTGTGGAAATGGTTTAAGAGCTCTCGACTGTTGTTTTGTGGTTTTTGATACCACCCATTTCATGGTCTTGACTATTGTTTAATGGGTTTTAATACAAACTATTTTATGGATTTTGATATTCCTCATTTTCTTATGACAAATGAAAAATACATTCGCTTTGTGACATTACGGCAAATAAGATCCGGCAGATAGCAGCCATATTTCAATAGATAGTAAAACAAGATAGAATACTGGCTTTTTGAAACCCTTTTTCATTTTTTGTTGGATAATTTAACAAAATACTCGTTTGTGTTCACCAAACCAATATCTTTCTATGTAACCAGAACTTGCTTTCAAAAACCTTTCTTTCGAATTCAATATGAATTGTATTTTGTCTTTAAATTCCTTTAGCCCATTTCAACACGACATAATTTTGGACTGTTTCAAATTGATAGAAAGTGCAGACGACAATTAATGCTATGAAAATTAAAACTAAGGGTGATATAAGGTAGTAAATCATTGTGATAAAAGGAGAAATACTTTGTTACATGCATTTTCTCCTTTTCCAACGTTATTTTCCTCAGTATAATTTTCTGACGTGTAAAGACAAGGAGTTGTGAGGTAATCCCTTAACAGTATGATGCTTTTTGACGCCCACCGTGAAAAATAATTGGGGAAACATTATGGATACTGAAGAAACTGCTTTCGACAAGAAAGTTAGAAAATATCTGAAATACTAAAAACTTTAAATTGTCGTCTGCAACTCCTTTCGAGATTGATCTGTCTCAAGTTGGTAGAATTTGAAAACCCTTGTCATTCTAGTTATGAAAAGTCTTGAATAGTGAAGAATTTTTCATTTATTGCGATGTTTTCCAGTGTTTTTCTTTTTCTTTTTTTTTTTTTCCCCTTGAAATCGTGTGGGAATTGGTTAACCCTTTTCGAGACAAATGAATTTTATATTGGTCCAAATTGAAAGGTGTTGCAGACGACAAATTAAAATGTGTATAAACATATAAATAACAGATTTAAACGGTAGAATACATTGTGGAAAGAGAAGAAATGGCTTGTGACAAGCAATTTCTTCTTTTCCCAACAATGTTTTCCCTTAGCTATTGAACCTGCATTTAAAATGATATTTCATTTTTAAAACGACATTCGTGGGTATATATAGAAAAGAGTGAAACCTTTGCTGGGAAACAGGTAAATTTGATCTCTCTATTCATATTTTGACAGATGCTTGATAAAATTTTAAACCTCGTCAAACTTTTGCGATAATTTACCAAAATGGCGCCAGAGACGTTGAAGCATGTGCACAGTGCATCTGATCCAGCGATGCAGATCAGTCTTCATTGATCTCATTACACCAGTTCGTTGCTAAATCAGCGTAATTTCAGATTATCAAAGCTTAAGTTACGAAGTTTTTAAGGACCCGATATGCTAAATGTGCTCGAAGCTCGCAAGTCAAGAAAAGATTAATTGATTGCATTCTATAATGCATAAATACGTTTCTATAATGCATAAATACGTTTGTATTTTTAATGACGATTGGCCAATAGGACTATCCGATAATCGACGGATCGCGTTGTCAATCAAAAAATCGATCGACAAATCAAATCATATGCATTTAAACTGGAAATGAACTTTGAACTTCGACATTGGTCGACATTTATGTAATGCAGTTCTGTATATTTGGCGACTTGAACGTCGAAACTACAGCTTATTCAAGCTGTAGTTCCGACGTTTTTGGTCGCCAACCATCCATCATTATTTTTCGTTACATGTTACTGACCATAGATAATATAAAATAACACTGTTTAAATATCTTGGTCGAACTACCTTGCATGCTTAGCTATAAAGTAGTTTGATAAACAACAACAACTGTGACGAGCTGATATTTTTTGAGTGTGTAACAAACACAAGATGATATTAAATTATGAGAAATGAAGAGTGAATGAATTAATTGGGACGAGGAACAAAAAAAAAAACAACTCAAAAGACTCATGTATTAGGCCGCGAATTAATTATCCTTTTCGTTCAATTCCTCAATGAAAAATATCTTCATGTATATTATTCCTGAGATTATTGGTTATTGCGCGTGTTCTCTTTTTTATTCTAGTACATATATATACATGCATATTAATTTCACAAAACAATGAAGTTATGAAATAATAAGTCGAGAGATGTCGAAACATGTTTAAGATTTGGATGCTATTCACAAGCAATATCTGATATATATCTTTGAATGTCGTACAGCAGTATTATTTGACTGATTTATTTCATCATTTCCATCAAACAGCAAGACCAGAACATTCTGCAGAATTCCATTAACCTATTACCAGACAACAAAATTTTAGACTAGTCCAAATTGAAAGAAGTTGTTGACGACAATTTCAAGTTGGTATGATTGTAAACATCTTTATCATTCCATGAAGTAAACAATGTCTAAAATGTAGAAATTGCTTGTAACAAGCAATTTGTTCATTTTCTACATTGTTTTCCTGAACTATATTTTGTGGGTCGTCGAAAAGGGGCATTATGTAGTAATGAGTAAACAGACGATAAAAATTTTAATCTTACCCAAGTTGGAAGACGACATTTTAAAGTTTCGAGTACGTTGATCAATAAGTAAAATATAAGGTAGAAATTATCATAAGATGTTACTCGTCAAGAAATATCCTTTTCCCTCGTTATTTTCCTTTCGACTTTTAAAGGGGTTGCTTGCATGTAGGAAATAGCTCGATATGCTGCAGGCATGAGGGGCGAGATGATAAGATTTTCTGTGTGGCGCGACACTGTTCGTTTTCATAGATATTGCATCTAAGATAAATTTCATTGATTGTAACATCAAAGTAGTTTTTTCCATTGAAAATGAAAATCTTCAATAGAGTGCTTTGATTGGCAGATGATGTGGACGTTATCAGCGTCGAGCGAGGCAGGAATAAAGTGCATATTTGAAACATTTTAATCGAACATCTTTTAGAGATTTCCAATCCATTTATGATATAAATATTGATTGAAATAATAATATATTGATAGGTAAAATAATAAAAGCTAACAAGAGCTTTCTCTAACGAAGGTTACCAAACGACAAAATTTTAGACTGGTAAAATTCAACGATGTTGCAGATTACAAATTTTAGTTGATCAAATTTTGAGGGTTTTGTACCTCTTGGATAGAAAAGATTGTGGATAATGAAGAAATTGCACAATGTTTTCTGACGCTTTTTTTCTTGGGGCACCAAAAAGCGTCATTGTTTTGGAATGGGTTAAGATACTGCTCAATTAACCCTTTCCTGTATAATCCCTGGTTTTTACGTCCCTGCGTTTTTATACTTTAGAAAATATTGTGGAAAAAATACACAATATTTTTCTATCCTTCTGAATGGTTATTTTTCAAAATAAATCCGCTTTTTATTTTCGTCTGCAAAAACTTTGAATTTCGACAGGTTTAAAATATTGCAAAACAGGAAAGGGTTAAATGAGGCCTTCAGACAAAGTTAAATCACGAAACTATACAAACACACTCCCACACATACACACGCTCTCTATCTCAATCGCCCTGTCTCCCTATCTCTTTCTGTCTCCCTGTCTTACTGTCTGTCTACCCTCTCCCTCTCTCTACTCTATATTCTCTCTCGCTCTCTCTCTCTCTCTCTCTCTCTCTCTCTCTCTCTCTCTCTCTCTCTCTTTACTCTTTCCCTCCCTCCCTCTCTCTCTCTCTCTCCTCTCTTCCCCCCCTCTCTCTCTCTCCTCTATCCCTCTCTCTCTCCTCTCTCCCCCGCTCTTTCTCTCTCTCCCTCTCTCTTTGTCTCTCTCCCCTCTCTCACTCTCTCTCTCACTCTTTCACCTGTTTGACTGTCTGTCTGTCTACCCTCTCCCTCTCTCTCTCTCTCTACTCTATATTCTCTCTCTCTTTACTCTCTCCCTCCCTCCCTCTCTCTCTCCTCTCTTTCCCTCTCTCTCTCCTCTCTCCCTCTCTCTCCTCTCTCCCCCGCTCTTTCTCTCTCTCTCTCTCTCTCTTTCTCTCTCTCGTCTCTCTCACTCTCTTTTTCACTCTCTCACTCTCTCTCTCTCTCTGTCTCTCTCTCTCTACCCTCCCTCCTGTCAGGGTTCAGTGGCTGTGGTCAGTGGTCCGTTAATTAACAAATCTAAGCGAATATGGACAAAATGCAACTATGGAATTTTAAAGTTCTAGTATTTAGAGTATAACTTTATATTTAGTTAACTAGAATCAACATTATACATGTAGATTCAGAAATATACCAAGAGCGAAAACTTTCGACCCTGGTCAGCGTGCATATTAAATTTAACCCATTCCCGCACATTTCCGCTGTTTTAAGTCTATTAACAAAGGTTTTTAACTAAAATTCATCAACTTGGAATAATTATCTGCGGCTTCTTTGGAATTGGACGAGTCTAAAATTTCGTGGACAGGGAATGGGTTAACAAACTAAAAGGGTCTTTGGTTGCGTGATTTTCTCCAAGCACGCATGTACTATCAATGTTTTATATCTCCGTGATACAAAGCACAATTATCAATTTATCATAATAATCTTTTGTTTTCCAGGAACATTTTAAAAATACAGAGAAACTTCATCAGTAATTCTCGTGTTCTAAAGCTGGTGTCACGATGTTATCAATGCTTTTATCCACTGATAGTTTTTAGCTGACATTTAACCTCTTACCAGATGGCAATATTTTAGACTGGTCCAAATTGAAAGGAGTCGCAGACGACAATTCAAAGTTTGTGAAAAGTTAGACTTTTTCAACTGTCTGGGTAGAAAACATGGTGTGAAATGAGGCAAATGCTTGTTGCTTCTTTTTACACAATATTTTTCCAAATGTATTTTCTCAGAGGCTTCAAAAAGGGAGTGGGTTAATCCACTCGTATCATCCACTTATCTAATCCATCCCCACACAACAAAATTTTCGACTGGTCCGAGTTGAAAGACCACATATTTTAGTTTGTGAAATCTAAAAAAAAATCTTTTTTTTTTTTGGGGGGGGGGTAGAAAACAGCGTGGATAATGTAATAAGCCATTTCCTTTTGAACATTTTTCCCATTTTTTGTGTATCTTTTTTAGGGGGGTGCATAAAAAGACGGGATAATGTGGGAAATGGTTAAACTAGAAACAACTTAAATTCGCAACTACATCTTTAATAAAGCTGTAGTTAATGCAATTTGCTCGCTCACCGAAGAACAACTTTTAAGCTCTTGAAATGTTTCCGTTGTTGTAATCCAAAGGACATGTCCACAACACGGGATTCTGTAGTAGTCATTAAGATAACGATGGTGAGTAGTCGTGTCTTTCATTGCCTTAAAAGTTTGGTGGTACTTTTTGACCACCATACATCCCTGTCTGGAAATCAAGCGGGATAATTTCTGGTATCAGAAAATGACAAATATCGCTATCTATAATGAGCAAGGCATCCATGCCGGAGTTTTCGATATAATACCCTCGTATTCAATATTCCTTCCCAACCCAAAGATAAGGCTTTTTTATGTGCAGGCCAGGGGAGATAACTGGGAGATATGTATCACAATTTTATCGATTCCAAAATGGAGAAAAGATAAAAACCCTGGCGGTCTGTCTTATATCTCCTGATAATCACCCTAGCGAGGACTAATAGGTCTTCCATTTGATGAATTTTCTTTTCTTGTGTTTGTTCGGTATTAAACAACTTGAGCCTCATTCTTTGATGCAATAGCAGGCTTACTTGAAAAGTTAAAACGATAGATAATTATCGTAAAAAGATTTTGTTAAACCCATTCCAACACAGTGGAATTTTAGACCGGTCCAAATTGAACGAAGCTGCAGGCGTCAATTTCAAGTTGATGGGTTTTTTTTCCTTTGCGATAGAAAACGAGGTAAAAATTGGAGAAATTGCTTGATACAAGCAATTTCTTCATTTTCCACCATCTTTTCGAAAGCCCTTTTCTTGACGGGCGTAAAAAGGAGGAATAGTGTGGGAATGGGTTAATTGATTACTAATACTTGAAGAAATATACAGGTGAAAGTATCTTATAATTCCTCCACAGAATTACTATGTACTTTTAAATATTATCTTGTCTATTTTACCTTGTGGCGTTTTTCAATGTGTACTTGGATGAGGCTAAATCTTTTAAGATACATTAATATTTTAAATGGTTAAACTGTTGCTTAAGTATGGGGCGATACTATAGTACCGGTCGAATCAAACTCCTGTTGCTAAAACAAAACATGGACACTTAAAAAGATCAAAATACGTTATAAACGGTTAAAAATTCCCCCTGTTTCAATCATCGACAGAGGGTAGGACTTTTCCATAAATGGTATTTAGGGCATTGTATAAATATATACCGTATAGTGATAGCATTGAAAAAATCAACTAAGGGATGGTTTGAAAAAACGGGGCTTTTACGGGCGGGCCTAATTTCTATAATTTGTTCTCCTGAAACTAACAGAAGGGTTTAAATGTATATGTATAATATTGTATTCTTAAAAATATTTTTGTTTGGGTACTTCTTAAACAAACGATATTCTGTAGTGAGGCAAATTTTGTTCACCAACGAGATATAATTTTAAAAACAAATGCCCCCGCAATATCAGTTTGACGTAAAAAGGGATCTTGATAAATGACCCCATGGCATGACCTTGAACTTGATACAAGCAGGAACATATTGCCACTGGAAGGTTCGTGGGGATAATGAAAGACCATATCGAGGGTTAATTGCGATACTATTCTAAGAGTCTATACTTTGTAAACACACTTAGAACAGTATCGCAATAAACCCTCGATATCTCCTCACTGAAAATGTATGGCCAATATAAAAGTTCTTAGCTCACCTGAGCATAAAGTGCGAAATAAGCTATTGTGATCGACCATTGTCCGTCATCCGCCCGTCTATCCGTCCTTCCACAACCAGTAAGCTGATCAAGCTAAAACTTGGCAGTATTATTTACTTGGTGAACTTTAACGAAAGGTTTTAAGAGAATTCAATTCAATAAAAACCTCTGGTTGTCCACCAAGTGCATTCATATTTCATATCATATTTCATATCATATACATGTATAGGATAACTTTTGGTTCTCTAACAATTTCCCAAAAAAATGACCCTACCTCAGAAAGTTATTATTAGTGTAAAAGGGTTTTTATGAAAGAAATTAGAAATAAAAACCCATAAAATTCACCTATGAAAAATGAGCTTGTTATATGACATGAAAATTTGTAACAGCTGAAAGGTCTTCCCACAAGGAATCATATATGAATTATGTTCTTGAATAAGCTGTAGTTACGACGTTTACGTCGCCAAACCATCAAAAATACTTCATATAAATGTCGACAAATGTTGGAGTCGATTTGATTGGTTGATTGGTTCTATGATTGACAGACACGATCCGTCTTGTCCGCCTTATCCGTCAATAGAATTGTAGATACTAACAGTCTTACCAAACATGTTCATTTCCTCGTGTCGATTCAATGAAAAGAAAAAGCAAAGAGCAAGCCATATTACCTAGTCGACGATCAGATGTTCGTAGAAGTTTTCAAAATGATAGAAATCTCGGACATCTTTCCAATAATCGATAAACCATCATCAAGATTTCACAAAATATCCCAGAAAACAAGATTCCAGATTTTATCTCCTTTTCCTGAATGGTTTTGAATCAGCACGAAGTCTTAATCATTTTAAACGCGCCCTGTCTAAAGAGGCTGTTTCAGATCACGTAACAAGAACTCGAAATAATAGTGTGATCAGGCGAACAGATCATGAAAACGTTTAAAGAAGACCATATGATACGAATAATAGACAGTTAAAACCAGTTTGGTCCTAGTCTACAGCTCCTGGTTTTCCCCTTTAAGATCAGATGATTTTCAATAGAAATGTTAACTCACAATGTTTGCATGCATTACTGTCAGCACTTTTATTTTAATGCAATTCTACAAGGGTTAAAAACTGGGTAGATTAAGAACACATCCCGATGGCGAGAGGTGTGGTAGGGTCGATAGGCGCATTTAAGTGCTAGGAGATGATGATTTCATGACGAAAATTTCAAAGCTCGTGGTTTGGCGAACAATACGTGTACATTGTAAAGCATTATTGATTTGTTTGTTTGTTTGTTTGAATGGGGTTTTACGCCGCTTTCAACAATCTTTCAGTTATATCGCGGCGGCTGGAGCACCTAACAATGGAATTCTGATATTTCTCACACCAGTACTACCATTACATCCTTTCCTAGCCTCCAGCTGCTATCCCACATAAGTCTACGATCATCGACCCATTGGTGAGAGACAAATAGTCTGAAAGGATGAGTGCCGTTGTCGGGAAAGCATTATTGAAGTACACAGAAAAGTACAGAAGTAGGCCTATACGAAAACAGAATAACCAGCAAAGAATTAAAGGAAATCGTCGGTGGACTATAAAATTGTCGTAAATATAGCTTATCTATAAGCTATATTTACGACGGTTTGTAGTCCACCGACGATTCCTTTCATTCTTCGTTTTGAACTAACATGTTTAAACCATCTTTTTGTATCAAGGTTAACAAACAGTACAATCCGACAATAGGTCCATGTTCTTCAGAAGGAAAGATCGAGACAAATGATCTCGGAACGTATATTAAGACAAAATCTCTGGTAACGTAATTTACAATCTGTTGTTTCACGTGATCGTCGCATCAAGACTCGGAATAATCTGAGTTTCAGTCTGTATATCAGTAAGTATGCCATGTCATTGACTGTCGAAATAAATCGGGATTGACACATTATCTGAGCCTGTCGTATATCAGGGAAAATAAATCCGTTTTTCACATGCAACTCCTAAGCAATCCGTTGAAACGGAGACAGAAATACTAAATGATAAGGGAAACCAGCAAAAAAGACCAATGTCTCATCATATATTGTAACTTCTGATTGAATAATATATACATGTACTCGGTTTACTTCTAACAACAGATGATGACATTTGACTTAATAGTTGTCGTTACTACCGAAAAACACGCGACCCTCTTTTTTCTGCTGGTCCACTGAAACTTTGGCAAATGATTTTAACATGCGCTTTCAAACCCTTGATATCTCCTGTTTATATATCTTTTGAGTTGTTATAAAGGTTTTAGAACTAATTCTACAACGAACTTGTTATAGCAGCAAATTGGTGGTTTTGGCCTTGTTGGTTCAACATAGAAAGCGCCAATTACAAACAACCGGTCGATAAGTTTCCCGGGTTTCCAAGTTCATAATGGCCATGTTGGCTCACCATAGAAAGTGTCAGCAATGAGTTTATCAACTTCATAACGAACAACTGGATTAAAAGTTGTCAGATAACAATCGAAGAATCACAGTACGCCCATTTGGAAATTTATTAATTCTGTCTTTCTTGGATTCAGACATTCAGTCGTTTTATTTATAACGCAGAATGGTATGATTTGGGGATGTCTATCGAAATTCGGCTTCCTGAAAATTTGTTTCACACCTCCATGAAAAAAAGTACACATGATTGACGGCACAAACGTCGTAATTACAGCTTGAATAAGTTTTAGATGCGACGTTTACGTCTCCAATTCAATAAATCAGTTTCGACTTATGACGGAGTTCAAAGCTCTCTTCCGGTCTAAAAGAACTATTTGATTGGTCGAATGAATCATTGATTGACGGCCACGATCGCCCAATTCTAACGTTCACTCAAAAATATACTGATATACCCACATGCATGTATATAATGTACAGTTTCTTTGAAAATACTACAAGTCACAATCATAGTTCATATTAACCCTTTACTGTTTTTCAAAATGTTGAACTTGTTCAAATTCGAAGGTTATGTAGACAACAATTCAAAGTTGATTTTATTTGAAAAAAAGTCGTTCAGTAGTGTAGAAAATAATGAGGAAAAAGTATACAGGAATTGGCTGTTACAAGTAATTTCTACTTTTTTACAATGGTTTCTTAAGTAATAAAGCACAGGAACTTGAAAAATAATTATTGAACAGGAAAGGATTAAGACCAAAAGTTCTGCAGGAAAACATAGAATGTAAATTTTGTGATGGGATTAAAAATGAATAATATTTATCCTTTTTTTGTAATGAATATAGACCTTTAAAAAAATGTTGGATTCGACATTGATTTTAAAATCTGTAAGGACAATGAATTGGATATGTTAAAATTATTGTCAAACCCAAAAAATAGAACTCGGGCAACATCATTGAGAAATTATCTGTCAAAAGCTTGGGAAAAGAAAAATCTCGATGTATTTGAATAAATTTGTTGATTACTATTGTTACTTGAAACAGGCTATATCGAGGGTTTAGAGCAAAAACATAGTATGGGTCTATACATTGTATAGACCCATACTATGTTTTTGCTCTAAACCCTCGATATAAAGATTATTTCTAGTCTCTTGTAAGCTGTTTTGGGTGTTGTTGTTTTTTGTATGATATGTCATATATAGCCCTTAGATTGTATGATGTCACTAATGTTATATTCAGTTTTAATTAGAGAATTTAATTGAATTAAATATTTCATTTTTTTGCGACGACATAGATGGGGTGTGATTATTGTTAAAAGCAATTTCTTCATTTCCGACCTTGTGTTCTATCCAAAAGGACGGAGATACTCAAAATTCTCTCAACTTGAAATTGTTGTCTGCAACTTTTTGAATTTGGACCAGTCTAGAATTGTGTCGTGTGGTTATGGGTTAATGAAAATTCACCTTTGAAACTAGTGAGATATGAGGATGGGGTTGTCATAAATACTCCTTGGCAGACGATTAGAAAACGATGCAGTCAATTAAAATTGCTGAAAGATCTCAACGAGGCAAAAATTACGTCGTTAATGATGTAGCTTCCGGCCGATTTGTTTCTTTGATATCCAAAATCTGTCGACAGTTTAACCGAACAAATGGAAGCTCGTGCCCACGTTTCCTTAACTCATAAATTGTATCCAATTAAAGGTTACACCCAATTTGCCTTATCTCAAACATGCAAACTGTAGATAAGGGTCGAACAATGCGGGATGCGATGTTCTATGTGTATGAACTGCTGTGATAGCAAGCCTGATAGGGCTTATTAGCAAGAGCGGATAAGGCCCGAGTGTAGATTAATGATATACCGGGTTATTTGGTGTGGGAGATAAATTACGTTCCGAGAAGTGGTTAGTTTGCTATTGTAAAGGTAGGATGGATATTCGTATTTCTACGTAAGATTTTTAATTCTACACATTATAAATTTAACTATAATTAAATGATGATAATGGTAATAAATCAGGAAATCGACTTCGATACCGGCCGGGATTTCCGTCTCAGCTTGGGAACACAGGTGTCAATGAAAAAAAATGTCGAATGGCCAATCAAATCATTAAATTAGGAGGTTAATGAACTTTGTACTGCGACATATAAGTCTCAACTATGGGCGTTAAATATTGCATTGCAATGCGACCAGTCTAAAATTAGCGTCGCAATACAAGGACAGAAAAAATTAAAGAAATCAGAATAATGAAAAAAATATGAAATTTGAAATCGCTAAATGAAGTGTATAAATAAAAAAGTAAAAGTTTTTGATCGAAATTTTCGACATGAGAACTTTCCTTGAAATCTGTGAGAAAAAAAAAAGCTTTTGTTTGTTAAACTGTTAACAGATGACAAAATCTATGACGGGTCCAAATCGAAAAAGTTATAGACAACGTTTTTCCTTTGTGAAATTTACTAGTTCTTTATTACATACGGTAGAAAACACTGATGATAAGGATGAAATTGCTTGTTGAAAGTTATTTTCCACAATGTTTTCAAAAGATTGTTTCTTGAGGAGCGTAAAAAGCGAGATCGTTTAGTCATGGGATAATGATGTTCGAATAACGACAAATTGCAGAAATTTCACGTGCAGCTAACAAACCTTCTAACTTATTCCAGTACAAAATACATGTAGCTATTTAAAGATTGTAACTACATCTTGATTTGGCTGTGATTGACGGATCGCTGGCCTCACCAACTGACCCCCGATTAACTAGTACGACAGGAATATCAAAGGGTGTTAGTTTGCAAAATCTATGGTCAGGAACATTCATACAAGATATAACGAACCGTTGGATAGCCACTTAGACCTCGCAACTACGAATGGAAAACCTGGGCTGTAGTTACAGTGTTTAACCCTTTCCTGGACAAACCAGGGATTTTACGTTGCTGTGATTTTGTACTTGTGAAAACATTGTGGAAAAAGAAGAAATTGCTTTTAACAAGCAATTTCTCCTTTTCCCACAATGTTTTCTACCACATAGGATGGTTAAAGTTCAAATTGCATCCAATTTTCATTGTCGTCTGCAACCTCTTTGAATTTGGACCAGTCTATAATTTGAAAAACTGGAAAGGGTTAAACTATCTTAACAAATAAGAATGGTCGACATTAATGTTTGAGTTCAATATTCCTATATGATCCAAATGAATGATTTGATTGGTGAGTCGATTTTTTCGATTAGCAATGCGATCTTTCAGTTAAAATGCATTGTCGGCCGAATGACAGTTGATAAGGTGTTTGGGTGGTATTTTGTTTGTTAGACTATTTTTATCTATTTATTTATCTAACTATTTTCATCACCTCCTTACATGTGTACTAAATTATAAGGAAAAAAGGAATATTTTTGAAGACCTCTCTGGCCGGGCCTCAGATAGGAGAACTATCTTGGAGATATCGTAAGTTATGTGTTATTATCAGAAAGTGTTATTACATTCGCCTTGTCTAGTGCGAAATAATCCGTGTATAATGGGCCCTATAAGTGATCGGGGCAATTTGGAGATAAAATAAAGAGATTAGAACTTATACTGGCCCTCCCTAATTATCATGTACACTACTCGCCCATTTTCCTGTAAAAATGTGCGATTTTAATTAATTCAACCCATTGCCAAACGAGAAAATTTTAAACTGGTCCAAATTCAAAGAAGTTGCAGACGACAATTTAATTAAGTTAATGAAATGTTTAAAATCTTTGTCTCTATGGACAGAAAACATTGTGCATAATGAAGAAATAGCTTGTAACAAACAATTTTTCATTTTTCCCAAAGATTTCCGAAGATTTCGTTTTAAGAGGCGTATAAAAGCGTTACTGTGTTGGAATTGGTTAAATTCATCCGATAAATTATCAAAATTGTACATGACAATTTTTTAGCTCACCTGAGCACAAAGTGCGAGGTGAGCTATTGTGATCGGTCGTTGTCCGTCGTCCGTCCGTCCGTCTGTCCGTCTGTCTGTCTGTCCGTCTGTCCGTCCGTCCACAATTTCTTTAAAAATCTTCTCCTCCTAAACCAGAAGGCCAATCAAGCTGAAACTTTGCAGGAATGTTCCTTGGGTGAAGTTCTACAAAAGTTGTTAAAAGAATTTAATTCCGTCAAAAACTCTGGCTGCCGCGGCATGTGAAAATGGGAATGTTTAGTAAATCTGTAAAAATCTTTAAAAATCTTCTCCTCCTAAACCAGAAGGCCAATCAAGCTGAAACTTTGCAGGAATGTTCCTTAGGTGAAGTTCTACAAAAGTTGTTAAAAGAATTTAATTCCATCAAAAACTCTGGCTGCCGCGGCATGTGAAAATGGGAATCTTTAGTAAATCTGTTAAAATCTTTAAAAATCTTCTTCTCCTAAACCAGAAGGCCAATCAAGCTGAAACTTTGCAGGAATGTTCATTGGGTGAAGTTCTACAAAAGTTGTTAAAAGAATTTAATTCCGTCGAAAACTCTGGTTGCCGCGGCATGTAAAAATGGGAATCTTTAGTAAATCTGTAAAAAAATTTTAAAAATCTTCTCCTCCTAAACCAGTAAGCCAATCAAGCTGAAACTTTGCAGGGATGTTCCTTGGTTGAATCTCTTCAAAATTTGTTAAAAGAATTTAATTCTGTGAAAAACTCTTGTAACCGTGGCATATTAAAATGGGAAATTTTAGAAAATCTTTGTTGTCTTTTTTCTCACAGACTACAAGGCCAAAAGCATTTATATTTTATATAGAGCTTAATCATATGGTTCTCTACCAAGTTTTTAAATATTTAATCTCTTGGGTCTAAAATGGCCCCGCCCTAGAGGTCTGAAGTTTGGAAAAATGCTTACTTAGAGCAATTTCAAAAGACTTCTCCTCCTAAACTATAAGGTCTAGGATATTCATATTTGGTATGGAGCATAACTAGATGGTTTTGTACTATATCTGTAAGAGTTGTCTTCCTTAAGGGTCAAAAACGGCCCTGCACTAGGGGTCAAAACTTGGGAAAAATGCAAAATTTGAGTATGTTAAAAAAAAATTCTTCATTTTAAGGAGGAGGGCATTTATATTTTGAGTGTAGCATAGCCTGGCTGTTATCTATCAGTTTTGATCAAATTATGCCTGTAGGTTAATAAACACCCCTTCCCTGGGTGTCCAAAGTTTGTAAAAAAGCTCAATTAGACCATGTTCAATAGTCTTTTCCTCCCAATCTACAAAGTCTAAGGCATTCATATTTTGTATATAGCATAACCAGATGGTTCTCTACCATGTTAGCTAAAATGTTAGCCCTGGGATAAAACATGGCACTGCCCCAGAGGTCAAAAATTTTTGAAAACGCTCAATTAGAGCAACATCAAAAGTCTTCTTCTTCTGAAATATAAGGTGAAGGGCATACATATTTGGTATGTAGCATGACTAAATAATTTTGTACTATATAACAGGAAAATATATTCTTAGGATAAAAAATGTCTCTGCTCCTGGGGTAAAAAATTGCGTAAATTGCATTGAAAGAATTCTTTTTAAATATAGGCTCTAGAGCATTTACATTAAAAACAAAGGATAACTTTAATGTTATCTACAATGTTTATATCCTTTGACAAACATGGCCCTTCCCAAGGCATCCAAAGATATGAAAAACGCTAAATAAGAGCATGTATAAGTTGTAATGCATTCATATTTTGATGTATAGTACATCCAGATTGTTCTCTACCAAGGTTGCTAAAATTACACCCATTTAAGCTGCAGACAGTAACTAGAGTTTGATTGAAATCTAAATACAAAGAATTACAGGTAGAAAACACTGTGAGAAATAGATAAATTGCTTGTCACTCCCTTTCTCACTATGTATTTTTCAAACCTATTTTCCCTGAGGGTGACAAATTCTGGAATAGTTTGGTAATGGATTAAACTATAAAGCCAAAGGCATTCATTATTGTTGTAAAACATTACTGGATTGTTTTGTACAAAGCCCAAAATCTTATATATCTTTTATAAGTTGTGTCTTTTTTATTCTAAAAAGTACTGTAATTTGGAGATGCCTCAGGTGAGCGATTTAGGACCATCATGGTCCTCTTGTTTACAAGAATGCAAGGATTTTATGTCCCAAATATGATCCAGGTATCTTAAACGAGTTTTTTTGGGAGTGAACCTGACCTTAATAAATGACCCTAACTTAGATGGATGACTAAACCTTGCAACCAATTAATGCCTATCAATGCAAGTAACATATGTCCCAAATACGAGACATGTGGTTTCAACGGTATTTGAATAACAGCACAATGTTAAGTTTTTGCATTAAGTTGACCTTGATAAGTGACCTTGACCTGGATGGATGACCTAAATCCTTCAGCTAGCTGATGCCTATCCAAAAATGGAACATGTATCCTAGATATGACCAATGTATCTCTAACGGTGTTTAAATAAAGGCAAAATGTAAAGTTTTTGCGTTAAGTTTACCGCTGACAGAAACGGATGGGGACAGATACCCTAGTTTTTGCGCTAGGGCTTTTCGTTCAATGTTTTAGCAATTATTAGTCCGGAATCTTTAGCTCATAATGCAAAAAAACCCATATTGTAAGTCAACTGTTGGTTGTAAGGTCGAATGAGTAATAAAATGAACTGAAGACTTCATTGAACATCGATATTAGGGAAGAAAGAGTAGATATTTTACCTCATTGAATGAAATTTCTAAGGGTCAAAACAGGATATTTTCAGATTTCTTAGGTTCAAAGCCCTGGTTTACGGGTCGCCCTGTCTCGCAGTCTCGTGCGTTAACCATAATCCCAATGGTTCCTTTATTCATGACAGTAGGTCGCGATTTTTCAAATTTACAGGCTTGAACTGGTAAACCCAAGCATTTTCAACCCTTTCATGTTTAATCCCTGATTTTTACGTCTCTGTGATTTTATAATTGTGAGAAAACATTGTAGAAAAAAGAAGACATTGCTTGTAACAAGCAATTTCTTCTTTTTCCACAATATTTTCTACCCTACTAAATGCTTATTTTTCAAATTAAATCGACTTTAAATTTGCGTCTGCAAAACCTTTGAATTTGGACAGGTCTAAAATGTTTGAAAACAAGAAAGGGTTGAACTAAGTTACAAAGTTTCAAAGTGCTGTTAAAAAAACAATGGCTCACTTTTTACGGTTTGTTCGGTGATTCTTTTATTACGTTTTTATCTTTGAAAAAAACTAGACGAAGTAAGAAAGGGGGGGTCTATCTAAGAAGGGGGAAAAAGCCTATCTCCGACGTACACATATAGATGTCAAAATGAAAGATTAAAGTCCAAGATAACGCTCCCTATAAAAGGAAATTTCGTTTTTAATTGGGGTTTTATCCCGGGTCTACGCCAAGCCGTATCAGGCCCCATCAAATCATAAAAAAAGCGATAACGATCTGCTATCAAGCCCCATTTACTGAAGGTAAATTACACAAATATAATATGAAGTTTCCTTTGAAATCATTGACAATTCAATCGGAGGGACTCATTTTTGTCATAATTTCTTTTTTCGAATAATTTGTCAATATTCCATTATTTGGCTATACCCATTTTGAGACATATAAATAATCAAAGTACAGAAAGTACTGTAAGCTAGCAAAGCATGGTTGAATTTAGAAAATCTTTCCCTTGTTGGGTAGAAAACATTTAGGACATTGAAGAAATTGCTTGTTACAAGCAATTTCTTCATTGTCCACAATGTTTTCCGAAGCTTTTTTCTTGAGATGCTTAAAAAGCGGAATTGGGTGGGAATGGGTTAAATAGCATGCTTTTGACAGAGTTCTCTACAATTTGAATAGAGTTTGAAATTTTCCTGAAATACATCAGAACTATTTTTACGGCGTAGGCATTCCATAGATTTGGTTAAGCCTAAAGCGGCAGTTTGCACTCGTTGAACTTTGAGAAGACATGAAAATCTTGTCTGTTAACTTAACCCATCAAATCTGACGTCTCACGCTAAAACGTGAAATAGACACGGGACACGTCATGCGACATTAGACCCCGTTATAAATGCAAAGTATCGATCCTGGCAAGTTTACACGGACTGAACAAAATCGAAACTTTTCACTTTTCGCAGATTTCCTATCGTTTATATTTCGCCTGCAGCCTCCAGTCTAAAATGTTGTCGTCTGATGATAGCTTTGACTGGCGAGCCTGTCCTAATCTGACTATACAATATCGGAGAGCAGCGTAGATGGGACAGGTTCACCAGTGTAGTGATAGCTCAACTTCAGTATCGATAACTTCCCGGGGGATTTTTAGCTCACCTGAGCACAAAGTGCGAGGTGAGCTATTGTGATCGGTCGTTGTCCGTCGTCCGTCCGTCTGTCTGTCCGTCTGTCCGTCCGTCCACAATTTCTTTAAAAATCTTCTCCTCCTAAACTAGTAGGCCAATCAAGCTGAAACTTTGCAGGGATGTTCCTTGGGTGAAGTTCTTCAAAAATTGTTAAAAGAATTTTATTCCGTCAAAAACTATGGTTGCCGCGGCATTTGAAAATGGGAATCTTTAGTAATTCTTTAAATATCTTTAAAAATCTTCTCCTCCTAAACCAGTAGGCCAATCAAGCTGAAACTTTGCAGGAATGTTCATTGGGTGAAGCTCTTCAAAAGTTGTTAAAATAATTTAATTTCGTCAAAACTCTGGTTGCCGCGGCATATTAAAATGGGAATCTTTAGTAACTCTTTAAATATCTTTAAAAATCTTCTCCTCCTAAACCAGTAGGCCAATCAAGCTGAAACTTCGCCTGGATGTTCCTTGGATGAAGCTTTTTAAAAGTTGTAAAAAGAATTTAATTTCGTCAAAAACTCTAATTGCCGCGGCATATGAAAAAGGGAATCTTTAGTAATTCTTTAAATATCTTTAAAAATCTTCTTCTCCTAAACCAGTTGGCAAATCAAGCTGATACTTTGCCTGGATGTTCCTTGGATGAAGCTTTTCAAAAGTTGCTAAAAGAATTTAATTTCGTCAAAAACTCTAATTGCCGCGGCAAATGAAAAAGGGAATCTTTAGTAATTCTTTAAATATCTTTAAAAATCTTCTCCTCCTAAACCAGTTGGCCAATCAAGCTGAAACTTTGCAGGGATTTTCATTGGATGAAGCTTTTCAAAAGTTGTTAAAAGAATTTAATTTCGTCAAAAACTCTGGTTGCCGCGGCATTTGAAAATGGGAATCTTTAGTAATTCTTTAAATATCTTTAAAAATCTACTCCTCCTAAACCAGTAGGCCAATCAAGCTGAAACTTTGCAGGGATGTTCATTTGGTGAAGCTTTTCAAAAGTTGTTAAAAGAATTTAATTTCGTCAAAAACTCTAGTTGCCGCGGCATATTAAAATGGGAATCTTTAGCAATGCTTTAAATATCTTTAAAAATCTTCTCCTCCTAAACCAGTTGGCCAATCAAGCTGAAACTTTGCAGGGATGTTCATTGGGTGAAGCTCTTCAAAAGTTGTTAAAAGAATTTAACTTCGTCAAAAACTCTGGTTTCCGCGGCATTTGAAAATAGGAAATTTTAGTAAATCTTTGATGGTTTTTTTTTTTTTTTTTTTTTTTCATATGCTACAAGGCCAAAGGCCTTTATATTCTGTAAAGAGCTTAATCATATGGTTCTCTATCAAGTTTTTAAATATTTAATCTCTGGGGTCAAAAATGGCCCCGTCCCTGAGGTCCGAAGTTTGGAAAAATTCTTAATAAGAGCAATTTCAAAAGGCTTCTCCTCTTAAACTATAAGGTCTAGGATATTCATATTTGGTATGTAGCAAAACTAGATGGTTTTGTACTATATCACAAAAAAAATTTCACCCAAGGGTCAAAAATGGCCCTGACTAGGGGTCCAAAAATTTGGAAAAACGCAAAATTTGAGTATGATGAAAAAAAATCTTCATTTTAAGGCGGTGGGCATTTATATTTTGAGTGTAGCATAGCCTGGCTGTTATCTATCAATTTTGATTAAATTATGCCTGTAGGTTAAAGAACACCCCTTCCCTGGGTGTCCAAAGTTCGTAAAAATGCTCAATTAGACCATGTTCTCCTCCTAATCTACAAAGTCTAAGGTATTCATATTTGATTTATAGCATAACCAGATGGTTCTCTACTATGTTAGCTAAAATCTTAGCCCTGGGATAAAACATGGCACTGCCCCAGAGGTCCCAAATTTTGGAAAACACCCAATTAGAGCAACTTCAAAAGTCTTCTCCTTCTGAAATATAGATGAAGGGCATTCATATTTGGTATGTAGCATGACTAAATTGTACTATGTTACAGGAAAATATGCTCTTAGGATAAAAAATGTCTCTGCTCCTGGGATTGAAAATTGCATAAAGGATTCTTCTTAAATAGAAATGGAGAAATTGCTTGCTTTCTCACAATGTTTTTTTAAACCTTTTTCCCTGAGGGTGACAAATTCTGGGATAGTTTGGTAATCGATTAAACTATGAAGCCAAAGGCATTCATTTTCATTTTAAAGCATTACTGGATTGTTTTGTACAAAGCCCAAAATCTTATATTTGTTTTATTTATTTTGCTCAAGTTGTGTCTTTTTTCTACAAAAAAGTACTATAATTTGCAGATGCCTCAGGTGAGCGATTTAGGACCATCATGGTCCTCTAGTTGTTTATTTTTGCGCGACTGGTTACATATAAATTATGCTAAATACAGGATAAGCAATTACCAGACGACAAAATTTCAGACCGGTCCAAATTCAAACAAGTTGCAGACAACAATTTTAGTTGGTTAAATTTTAAGAAATATTTTGCTCTTTAGGCAGAAAACGCTGTGGATAATGAAGAGATTACTTTTAACAGGCTATTTTTTTTTTTTTTTTTTCATTTTCCATAATGTATTATAGTTATGTTCTAGATTGGGCGTCAAAATGCGGGACTGTGAGGGAATGGGATAAACTATTGACAGAGATTTCTAACTTGATGACGTGTGATAGGTTACAGGTCTATCTGATATGTCCCAAGTTGGTAATCAACGGTTATAAATCTAAAGGAAACAAAACGAGCGGTTTGTCCTCCTGTCGTCCTATATCATTAATCAAGCGGTACCACGTTGTACCAGATTTTTTACAAATCTAAAATCACGACTTTCACTAGATATTGGAGTTCAAACTTACTTCAATCTTTTTAATCTACAGCTGCTCATAATGTACCAATCACGACTGTCAATCAATGAAACAATCGACCAATCAAATCGTATATTCCGTCCGGAACTGAGTTTTAAACTTCGACATTGGCCGCCATTTACATGAAGCATTTTCGTTGTTTTGGCGATCTAAACGTCGTAACTACAGTTCATTCAAGCTGTAAATACGGTATTTAAGTCGCCAACCAACTATTTTTGTTGCCTGCTACTGGCCATAAAGTTTGCAAATTAATGCCGTTTAAAATCGAAGCTGGATTTCCTGTCGGAGTCAGTGGGTATGACCAACGGAATGAGTGGGCAATTGGCCCAGATATAGAGATAGGTGCATTTTGTAAGTAGGTCTGTTCATTTTAAACATATATTTGTAATATTTGTAATTTAGTTTATTTATCGTCACTACCGTAACATTCTTGCTTATATGAGAGCCGCACCAGAAGACTGTTTGTTTTTACGGGGGATAGTACAAGGATACAAGACGAAACTGCTGGGGATCAAACGTGCTCGATGTTTAGCACCGTCACATCAATCCACAGTTAACCCATTTCCACACCATGAAATTTTAGATCGGTCCAAATTGAAAGAAGTTGCAGACGCCCATACTGCATATTTTGTCTCTTAAAATAAATCTCTATCATGTTTGATTCCTGTGTTAAAATATAAGAATACAGGGAAATCTTGAAAAATCTTTTCCAAAAACCGATAAGCCTACAGCTTTGAAACTATGCCCGTTGTATTGCCTTATGGGCCTCAATCAAAATAAATGTACTTCAAATTGTATCTTAGATGGAAAATGTCCCCTTTTTCGTGGTTTTCAGGTTTAAGCATAGAAAAAGATAGGGGGTCAACGAACTTCTTCTATGCTTAATGCCTATAATTTTCATCTGGTCATCTCTAAGATCAAACGAAGCCCTATGTTTTTAGATTCTGTACTTTAATTATGCGATAAAGAAGAAAATATTTAAAAGAAATCTGCTAAAAGACCAGTAGATCTTCAGTGTTCATATTCTGGATGAGGAATAAGCTCTGGGTGGTATAAATAACTTATTTGAAATTACCATTCCCACATTTAAAAAAAATTGGGTATCAGATTAACAAAGAGCTGTAAGAGAAAAGAACTAAATATCTATACCAAAATCACTTGTGCTTTCACTTTGTTCGTTTGTTGGTTGTAGTTATTTTCTTTCAGTATTGTATTATGGGGGGGGGGTTTCTAACAAATTAATAAAACTATCCCTCTCAGATCAGAATCGAAATTCGTGTAAAATCCAAAGTCCAAAGTAGTAATAATGAAGAAAAAACAACAAACAAACAAAAAGCCTTCAACTCCCCTAAATATGGAACTATTTATTGCTATTGATAGCCATTTGAGCAATATAGGACCACCACAATCGTTATGTTTTGCATGTCGATCATAGTCGTCTCAATATCACTCGATCTCTTACTTTAACATCAGAGGAACAGCCCATGCCCCCCCCCCCAAAAAAAAGGAGGGGATTTGCACCTAAAGGGTAGAATTAATGATACTTTTTTTGATAAAGGAAACTGTTGGCAAGCTTTAATAGTCTTCATCTGAATACGGGATTGCTAAGGAACTGCACGAGGAAGTAAGAACAGGGTAAGGGTACACCCCCCCCCCCCCCACATAATTTGATTATACTACCGATGGAACACTATCGTCAGTGTCCATTCTAGTATTTCTAGGAGATCTTAATTGGCCAGTCACTGGCCACGCCCACTTACTCTATTTGCCACGCCCATCGACTCCATCGTTGGTTGTCGTAACTACAGCTTGAAAAAGCTGTGGCTACGACGTTTAAGTCGTCAAACCAACAAAAATGGCGGCAAATTTCGGAGTTCTAAACTAATTTCTGGTCTAAATGAATGATTAATTGGTCGACTGTTTATTTGATTGACAGCCGCGATTGGTCCCTTATAAAAACAATTCTCAAATGTATGGCCCTAAAATATGGCGCACTAACTGGGTCAAAAGTCAACCATAACTTGTGTTCTTTTGATTGAAAGGGGCTTAACGCCACTTTTAGCAGTATTTCAGTCATTACGCGGCGGCTGGAGCGCCTAATAATGGATTCCTGGTATTTCTCACACCAGTACTACCACTACATTCTTTCCGGGCCTCCAGCAACTCATCCAAATAGGCTAAGATTATCCACTCATTGGTGGGAGACAAATGTCGGAAAGGATATTTGCCGCGACCGGGAGTCGAACCCTAGGCTTCATGCTTGAGAGTCCGAAGCTCACCAACTGCACTGAGGCCGCGGCTTTGGATCGTTACTGTCAATTAAACAATTACTACGGCTCCTGGTATTTACCAACCAGTATATCCACTACATCCTTTCCGAACACCCAGCTGCTCATCCCACATATGTCGGAAAGGATATTCGCCGCGGCCGGGGATCGAACCGGTGCTACCACCTTAACTTAAAAGAATGTGTCCTAACACACGCACTTTCCTCAGCCCGATTAGCTCAGTTGGTGGAGCACTTGACTTCAAACCTCAAGATCACGGGTTCGAGCCCTGGGCTGACCATATCAACTAACTTACTAATTGTCTTTCGGATGAGACTTTAAACCGAGGCCCCGTGTGACGATGCTATCCATCGAGCACGTTAAAGAACCAGGCGGGACTCTCAGTAGTTTCGTCCTGTATCCTTGCACTATCCCCCGTAACAACTAACCGTCTTCTGGGGGGGGGGCGTCGCTCATATGGGCATGTGCTACAGTAGCGACGATAAATAAACGGAAATACACACACACACGCACTTTAACACTTTACAGAATGCCAGCAAAACGGGGCTGATGGACTTTGTCGATTCTGATACGATTTCTGAGCCGGGCAGAATCGAGTGACGATTGAAACCGGACTAATCGGGTAGGCCTATTCGGTTAACTGCACGTGATTTTTACCCTTGAAAAGTTATCTCCCTTGATAATGGTTTGAGAAAAAGTTGTTCCCCTGAAACATGTTGGAATCATGACGTTCATATGGAAGAAAACTCTCAGTAGTTTCGTCCTGTATCCTTGCACTATCCCCCGTAACAACTAACCGTCTTCTGGGGGGCGTCGCTCATATGGGCATGTGCTACAGTAGCGACTATAAATAAACGGAAATACACACACACACGCACTTTAACACTTTACAGAATGCCAGCAAAACGGGGCTGATGGACTTTGTCGATTCTGATACGATTTCTGAGCCGGGCAGAATCGAGTGACGATTGAAACCGGACTAATCGGGTAGGCCTATTCGGTTAACTGCACGTGATTTTTACCCTTGAAAAGTTATCTCCCTTGATAATGGTTTGAGAAAAAGTTGTTCCCCTGAAACATGTTGGAATCATGGCGTTCATATGGAAGAAAACTAAACGTTAATGGGAGAAAATTAGTTGTAGTTCATGAAGCTGCGAGAGATACTGCACAATCAACTTACACTGACTTAACATAGTGAACTGTATTGTTCATTTTGCTGTATTAATCACTCGGATAAAAGATACAGGACGATGAAATCTCGGTACAGACAGTATAACCCATTCCCATCCCACGTTACGAATACAGTACCTCTAAGAAATAGCTTTTGAAACATTGTGGTAAATGAAGCAAGTAGGCCTACTTGTGACATGCAAATTCTTCATTATCCGCCATTTTTTCTACCTCAAAAGTTAAGGGTTTTAAAATTCCATCATCTTTAAATTGTCGTCTGCAACGTAGATTTTGGACCAGTCTAATATTTTGTCATCCGGTTATTGGGTAAGTTGATGGATTTTTTTTTGTTTGTTTCACTTAAATCCATTATCACTCAGTGAGGCTTTGAGACAGCCCAAAGGAAAAGAGCTTTAGAAGCCATTGTTGAAAATGAAGAAACTGCTTGTGACCAGCAATTTCTTCATTTTCTTTAATGGTTTTTACCAAGAAAGTAGAAAAAATTCAAAGTTTCATAAACTTTAAAATGTCCTCTGCAACTTCTTTCAATTTGGACCAGTCTCAAATTTTGCTGTCTGATAATGGTTTAATCAAATGCTTCATATGTATCACCCGTACTAGGCTTTGGCTGATAAGTCTTGCCCAATGACAAACCTAAGCGATCAGCGGTACAGTTCCTCAACATCTCAAGTTGCAGGTCCCTCTTCTTTACCACTGAGAAATTCAGAACCCACTAAAAATCGTTGCTTTTAGGTTGGAAAGCATTGTTGGAAATGAAAGAAATCCCCATTATATGCTTTCTTCATAATGTTTTCCAAAAAAAATTCCAAAGGGGCGTGGAAAAATTGGGTTATGTGGGAATGGGTAAAGGTTTTGCTTGAAGTTTTTAACGTTTAATTACCATTAAGTGGTTATCTCATCAAAGGAAATAACAGCATTTTGTACATTATGCTCTCTCTTGATCAAACCATTCACTAGATAACAAAATTGTAGACTAGGGTCCAAATTGAAAGGAGTTGCAGACAACAAGTTAAAGATTTGGACATTATAGATTTTTTCAACCTTTTGTTTTGAAAATTTGGAGATTGAAGAAATTGCCTGTAACAAGCAATTTCTTCATTTTCTACAAAGTTTTCTGAAGCTTCTTTCTTGAGGGGAATCAAAAAGTGGGATTGTGTAGGGCCTGTAGGCATTGGTTACGGCTTTTTGCCTACTATATGGGGGCAATATCTGAATAGAGCTCCTTTTTTCTATATCAAGCTCTTGAAAATAAGCAAATTTGCATGTGGTTAACAATGTATTTATGCCTGGTAGATGCTGTTTCCTAAGTCATTTCATTTTCTTCAAGCACTTTTTCAGGACAATCCCTGCTTTTTACCTGTAACAACTGTACTATTATAAAGGAGAAATTTTGTTTTAGACCTGTTTTTATTGTGGTCAGATATGATTGTGATAGAAATAACTGAGCGAAATGTTGATTTTATCAGATCATTTCTTTATTTAACTGTCTGCCATGAAACTTCATTTGCATATATTATTCATTTTTTATTTTCGTAATCTATAGAAAATCACATATTCAGACCTAATCTCATACAAGTATAATATTTCTGATTTATTTTCTGCATTACTGATATGACTGGAATATTTTCTCTATCTCTGTGATCAGAAATTGTAATGAAACCCCGATATTGGATTTTAGTGATTATCGAATGTCACATGGCTTCCGTAGATGGTTTGATTGGCTATTGAATCATGGTCTACTTTGACTAACAATAGAATTTTATCCCGAGTCCAACCTTTTTGTTTTCTGTTTTTATTTCCCAAAGGCTTGACAACTAAAAGTTCTAATATGTGTGAGAGATGATAGAAATGTTGGTTGTTCTTTTAGTGTTTTATTGACCCATTACCAAACAACATTTTAGACTGGTCAAAATTCAAAGAAGTTGCAGATTGCAGTTTCAAGCAGATGAAATTTTAAAAGTCCTTATCTTTTAGAGTAGAAATGAAGAAATCAATTGTAACAAGCTACTTCTTCAATCTCCACAATGTTCTATAAATCTTCCTTCTAAAGGAATGTCAAAAGCGGTATGAGAACAGTGAGAATAGGTTTTGAATAGGATTTTTTTTTTTAAGACTTGAATAACCCATTCACCAGAATCCTGCTTTTTTATGCTCATCATATGAAAATGTTTTGAAAATTCTGTGAAAAATCAAGATATTGCTTGTGACAAGCAATTTATCCATTTTCCCCAATTTTTCTTTTCCCAAAGGACAAAAAGTGCTAGTTAACATGTCATGAACTTGAATTATCATCTGCTACATCTTTCAATCTGGACCAGTCTTGAAGTATAACTGTTGTCTGGTAATGAAATAATTAACCCTTTCCTGTTTTATGAAATTTTAGACTGGTCCAATTTGAAAGAGGTTGCAGACGACAATGAAAATTGCATGCAATTTGAAATCTGACCATCCTATGTGGTAGAAAATATTTTGGGAAAAGGAGAAATTGCTTGTTACAAGCAATTTCTCTTTTTTCCACAATGTTTTCTCAAGTATAAATAAAGAAAATTGTTGGGTAGAATTTACTTTTCATTCAGCTCATTACCAAACAAAACTTATGTTATCTTACTGTTAAAAAAAAACATTGTGAAATATTCAAAAAGCATCCTAAAGATAAATTTTGTAGTTTTTCAATAATAGAAGATAGTGACTTTGACAGACAATAAACTATTAGACTGTCCAATTTGAAAGAAGTTTCAGACAACATTTTAAGTTGCTTAAAATTGGAAAATAAGTGCCAAATAAGGTAGAAAAATAGTGAGAAAAGGAGAAATTGCTTGTACAAGCAATTTCTCCTTTCAACAGAAAGATTTCAGTGATAACATTTCTTCATGGTGACAAAAAGCAACATTATTTGGCAATTGGTTAACCCATTACCACACCATGAACTTTTCTGACACCTTATAGAAATATAGCTATGGAAAACTTTGCAGAAAAGGAGAATTTGCTTGTAACAAGTGATTTCTCCTCTTCTCACTATATTTTCTACCTTATTTGGAACTCATTTTCAAATTTTACTGCAATTAGAAATGTTGTCTGCACCCTCTTTCTTTTTGGATCAGTCTAAAATATTGTTGTGTGGCAATGGGTTAAGGGTTATCTCTACATATTTTGCAATTCTATTTAATGAATGGCTCATTTAAAACTCATCAATATTGTATTTTCAAATTAAATATGCTATTTCAAATATTAAGTAGTGATGACCTTTCTTAGACATGGTCTCTGACGCCGTCTCCATCTTGCTGCCTATTTTTTAAATCTATTCCCACACTTTCCCGCCTTTATTTACCCATTCCCACACAAATATTAAATAACCAAAATCTTGAACGCCCATATTTTGGTCGTCCATTGAATGGTTGCTTAATACAAGTTTAACAAGATCATTTCGTTTTTTGGAAAGAGAATGAAAGTGGTCGCTTAGATGAGGACTGGTTACTTGAGCAAGATTAACTAATATATTGTAGTCAGTGCCTGGACTTTAAAATTGTGTTCTTTGAAAACAAGGGTCAAGCCCTTTATGAAAGCCCACATAGATAAGGGGACATATTTGAGAAGATATGCCTTTAGCGACAAAATTATGGCCAGTTTATCTTAGATAACTTGATAATTTTTCAAGTGCTATTGACCTGTTACATTTTAAACTTGTGTTGTCATTGGTCGCTCAAATGTACATCATTAAACTAAAATGTTAACCCATTCCCACATGACAAAACTTTAGACTGGTCCAAATTCAAAGGAGTTGCAGATGACACTGATTTAAAGTTTAAGAAATTTTGATTATTTTTGTCTTTAAGGGTAGGAAATACTGAGGCAAATGAAGAAGTGGCTTATTACCAGCAATTTCTTCATTTCCATCAGTATTTTTCTAACCTCCTTTTCTTGATATGTGTCAAGAATCACGCTTGTGTTGGAATGGGTTAAATGAGTAATGCATATTGTTAAAGCTTACTTTTCTTGACCATAAAAGACTGGTATTTTATTATGAACAACTTTAATCCTTTCCCATACAATTCCTAATTTTTAGGTCCCTGTGATATCATACTTGAGAAAACATTGTGTAAAAAGAAAAGATTGCTTGTAACAAGCAATTTTGTCTTTTTCCACAATATTTTCTCTCATATAGGATGGCTATTATTGAATTGTCTTTTTCCACAATATTTTCTCTCATATAGGATGGCTATTATTGAATTGTAGTTGCCTGGTACCCCTTTAAAATTGGAGAAATCTGAAATTTTTAAAACAGTAAAGGTTAAACTTATTCCGCACAATCTGGTCTTTTGCATTGAACAAATGTCACTAAGGTGATTTATTTTCAGTTCAAACAAACTTTTGATATGTTGGCTGCAATATCTTTGAATTTGGACCAATCTTAAATTTTGTCTGGTCGAACAGATGTTGCAAGTGAAAATCACTATATGACAAAAATTGTGTAAAATGGTTTTGGTTTTGGATAATGAAGAAATCAGTTGTAACGAGCAATTTATTCATTTTCAATTATGTTTTCTTTTTTTTTCTTGGGGGGTCATAAAAGGCATGTTGGAATGGGCTAGATATATTTCTAAATCTATGGAAATGTAAATATTGATCAGAAAAATGGAATAATTAATCATCTGTTTACAAAGAAATTAATGTTTCCTTTTTTTTTGTTGCTATATGTACCATATTTCTATTTCTTTTCCATATTTTATTTTTTTAGTCCACTTTCTTAACCTACTCCCACACAATGATGTTTTTTTGACACCCCTCAAGCAATTTCTTCATTTTACACAATGTTTTACATACAGAGTGTTGAAAAAATTTCATTAACTTTATATTATTTTTCGTAACTCCTTTCAATTCGGACAGGTCTTGAATTAAGCTGTGAGGGAATTGGTTAGAGAAAGTTTATTTTTGCTTAGAATATTTCAATAATTTGCAAAAAAATCTCACAATGAACTGCAACATCTTTACTTAAGATTAGCCAGGTAACAACTGCTATATAGAATTATGACTGATTGTGATCATTTCTTGTAGCGAGTTAAACCATTACCACACACAAAAGATTTCTGCTGCCCTGCATGAAGAAATTGATTCATAGAAAACTTTGTGAGAAGCAATTTATCAATTTTTCTCAATGTTTTCTACCCTATGTAGCACCTTTTTTTCAATTTTAGCACAAATTGAATGTGGTTTGCATCTTCTTTGAATTTTTCAATTTGTAATGGGTTAAGAGTGCCCTAATGGGGAACCCAGACTAAAGATTGTGGTCTGAGATAGGACAACGAAATGTAACTCACACTCAGTCTGGTGACACTTTTGATACAAGTGCCGTTTCCTTCTGCAGACGATGGATAATTAGATGCAGAAAATAAAATCTTTAGCATGTGACCTGCTTTCTGTTTCATTTTAGCTCACCTGAGCATAACATGCTCATATCGAGCTTTTTTGATACTCAGTCAATGATGGTATGTTGTGTGTCATCTACCACTCCAGAGGTCACAATTTTGGCTCTCTCTTCCTCAACCTTGATGAAATTGTTTGTATAGTCGTAAGGAAGAATCCTATTGAATATGGTGACATTTTGACCAATGGATAACAGGCCATATTAACAATTTCCTTGTTACCACAGTAGAGGTCACAATTTTGGTTCAATCTTTCTCAAGCTTGCTGAAAATGTTTGTATAGTCATAAGAAAGATCCTAATTTGATATAGAGACATTCTGACATATATAAAGGAAAAAGGAGCCTTATTGATAATTTCCTTCTTACCACTCTAGAGGTCATGATTTTGACTCTAATATCTTTCTCAAACTAACTGTAAATACATGTACTTGAATCGCCATGAAAGAAGAAGTGGCGTTGACTAGAAGATAATATTAATGGTATGTCAATTTTCATCTCATCCAATCACATTTCATCGTTTTCAAATTTGAGTTGATTTGTTAACTTGAGAAAGTGAATTCAAGTGAGCGATCTAGGACCATCTTGGCCCTCTTGTCTTTATTGTTATACCCTTATCAGACAAGAAAAATTTAGTTTTGTTACAAAATGAAAGAAGTTGCACAAGACAATTTTTTGTTGGTGAAATTTAAAAATTCTCTGTCTTTGGGGGTAGAATACATTATGGATGAAGAAATTGATTTTAACCCATGTCATGCTGAATAAAATCTGTTTCAAAAAGATACATTTAAATCAAAGGACGGTAAGTACTGGAAGCTCTTACAGATAACTAATATTTCTTTTTAAAATTTATTTCATGAACAACTCCTGCTCAACAGGTACAAACAGGCGATGTAGACTAAGATCAGACTGCATGCATGTGCAGGCTGATCTTGGTCTATGCCTCCTGCTAAAACCTGAATACTCTGGGTTCTACATGACAAGGGTTTACAGGCAATTTCTTCATTTTTCACATTTTTTTTCCAAAGTTTTTTACTTACGGGCATCAAAAAAACAACATCAATGGGTTAAGCTTTTCCTTATCCATAACAAAACATCAAAGTTTAACACTGGCCTCAATCAAATGATTTTGAAAACAACGATTTCAAGCAGGAAGAATTTTGAAATTTTCAATAAAATAAAAGTATATACCCGTCAACAGAATCAATGAAAAGATGAATAAATAGTTAGTTTAAATATATTTTATTGCTGATCATATCCTGAATTCATATACATTGTAAATATTTGTACGAAATGAAACTTGTGCAAAAGGGTCTGGCCACAAATTATGACAACTTAGCTTTTGCCATGCCCAGATAGAGTAATTGTGAATAAATATAAAAATTATGAAACAGTATTTATACCCCCCACAACTAAGTTATGGGGGGGTATACTGGAATCAGGTTGTCTGTCCATCCGTCTGTCTGTCCGTCTGTCCGTCCGTCCGTGGACATAATTTTATGTCCTCTTCTCCTCCCACATTTTTTGACCAATTTTGCTGAAATTTTATCAGGTTGTTTCCTATCATATGAAGTTGTGCACCTGAAATTTTCATCTTGATCAAGTCGTTAGTTTCAGAGTTATGCCATTTTGAACTTTTTAATGGGGGGGGGGGGGAAATTTTGTGTCCTCTTCTCCTCCCACATTTTTTGACCAATTTTGCTGAAATTTTATCAGGTTGTTTCCTATCATATGAAGTTGTGCACCTGCAATTTTCATCTTGATCCAGTCGTTAGTTTCAGATTTATGCCATTTTGAACTTTTTAAGGGGGGGGGGAGAGTAGTCAAAGTTTAAAATTGCAAAACTCAGTAACCATAAGGGGAGTTACCAAATTTGGTAAGTAACATCATCTTGTTGACCTTTACAAAATATCGAACGGTTTATTTCCTGAGGTCAAATTTGACTCCGCCCCCCCCCCCCCCCCCCCCCCCCCCCCCCGGGGGTCAAAAATTTAACATAGGCTCATATTGACTTTTCGTGGATATAATTTTGTGTCATCATCTCCTCACACAGTTTTCTTTAACATAGGCTCATATTGACCAACCTTTCCTAATCAGTCAACTCTAGCAACAAACACAAAATCAGAAAGAGGTGGAAGGTTGGCAATGTTCATCCACCATGACATGCATGTGATTAAACAGCTTCAAATTCCACTCCTTCATAGAAAAGCCTTTTTAGCGGTGTGGAGGGTATTCTCGTCAGCCCTTGAGGGCGACAGCTCTAGTTTAATCTATTCCCAAACAAAATTTTAGACAGGTCTAAATTGAAATAGGTTGCAGAGGACAAAAAAAAAAGTTAGCCTATATTAAGAAAAACATGCCATAGGAGGTAGAAAACATAGTGAAAAAAGAAGAAATTTGCTATAAACAAGCAATCTCTTCTTTTCTCAAAATGTTTTCCAAAGCTATTTTTTTTTATGTGAAAAAATTCAGAATCGTTTGGTAATGGGTTAAGAATAAATGAAAGATTAGCATTTAGAATTCTATACTGGATAAGCATAAAATGGTAAATCCCGTTTTTTGATGTTTTAGACTGGTCCAAATTGAAAGTGGTTGCAGACAACAATGAAAATTGGATGCAATGTGAAAATAAACCATCCTATGTGGTATCAAATGTTATGGGAAAGGTAGAATTTGCTTGTTAAAAGCAATTTCTTCTTTTTCCGCAATGTTTTTTCAAGTATAAAATCAAAGCCCCATTAAACCCTGGCTTTGTACAGGAAAGGATTAATGCTTTTGTACTTTGGGGTTTTAACCCATTTCCTCTAATCCCTCTTTTGATGTCCTCTAAAATAGTTTGGAAAGCATTGTGGAAAATGAAGAAATTGCTTGTCAGAAGCAATTTCTTCATTTTCCACAACTCTTCCTACCCCAAAAGACAAAGATTTTTAAGGCTTTAAGAACGTTTAATTGTCATCTGACTTCTTTGAATTTGGACCAGCCTAAAATTTTGTTGCCTGCTTATGGGACAAGTGACTTGCAACTTTATGGTGGCAAAAACCATGTCCTTAAAGTGAAATGTCAAAACATTGAGAAACTGACATGTAAGTAGTGTTAATTGAAACACTTAACCTATTTTGTATTCCGTAAGATTTTATTTTATCAATTAGGTGCAAGATGCTTCCGTTTGCATGCACTATCTCATTACCATTAAAATCTTGCTTTTTTATTGCATTAAAGAAGAAAGCTTTTGAAAACCTTTTAAAAATAAAGATATTGATTTTTTAAAAATGCTTTGTTTTAAGAAACAATTTCTGCTTATCCAACAATATTTTTCTTCCACAAAAGGCAAAAAATATTAGATTTCACCAACATAGAATTGTCGTAAGCAACTTAGATGAATTTGTTAGTACCAGACTAAAAATCTGTTGATGGTATCTGGTAATGGCTTTATCCAATAGAAGTGGGTTATGGGTGAACCCATTGCAAGACATCAAATTTTAGACTGGTCCAAATCCAAAGATGCTGCCAACTGATGAAATTCTGGATATTTTTTACTTTGTTGGTAGAAAACATTGTAGACATCGTTACATTAGCAATTTCTTTATTTTCCTGTATGTTTTCCAAAGGCTTTTCCTGTACAATGTATTTATGTTGGTATGATTTAACAAGCATCTTCTGTATATCCTAAGCCTCTGTCACAGCACAGTTGGTAGCCCATCAGACTCCTAATCTTCAATTATAGGATGTCATGGGTCGATCCCCGGCGGTGTCACATATTCTTTACGACATTTGTCTCTCGCCAGTGGGTGGATAATCGTTAACCTAAGTGGGATAGCAGCTGGAGGCCGGGAAAGGATGTAGTGGTAGTACTGGTGTGAGAAATAAAAGGAATCCATTGTTAGGTGCTCCAGCCGATGCAATATGACTGAAATACTGTTAAAAGTGGCGCCAAACCCCATTCAATCAATCTGTATATCCAACAATAATTTGCTTCCACTAAAGACAAAAAGAAATAGACTTCCCAAATTTAAAGTTTCCATCTGCAACTTAATTCTATTTCAACCAGTCTGTGAATCTGTTATTTTGAAATGGGTAAATGGCGTTTCTAAAATTTCAAGCATAGAACTGGCTACTTGTTAGAGGTTTGGTCAAAATGTGCCCTCAATTTAGATGAAATAAATCTTTCATTTTGTAAAGACCTCACTGAGGAGCAATTATACTTAATGGTTATCATGCTGAGAATTAGCGTAAAATAATTTGTAAATTTGTCAGAACACTGGTACTTCACTCCTGCTGTTAGATGATATATACTTTTGACATCATATTGACGCTGTACTATCAAACTGTACCTTCCAATGAAAAAATGTCATTAAGACAGCTTTATTCAAGCAATATTTCTGACAGTTTGGTCGCCCTGAGTGAAGGTATTGTTTATTTTTTAATCTTGCGGCAGATTGCTTTACACATTCCCTCTCCATGAAATTTCAGACCAATCCAAATTAGAATTAGTAGCAGACAACAATTTATAGTTGATGAAATGTTTAAAATCTTTGTCTTTTGGGGTAGAAAACATTGTTGATAATAAAGAAATTGCTTGTACCAAGCAATTTCTTCATTGTCAACAATGTTTTCCAAAGCTTTCAAATTGAGGGTTGTTTAAAAGCGTCATTGTGTTGGGATGGGTTTACTAACTACCAGACCCAAAATTTTAGACAGGGCAAAATTCAAAGAATTTGTAGGCAACAACACAAATTGAAAAATAGGGTAGAAAACAATGTGAGAAATGAAAAATTACTTTTCAAACTTCCTGTTTGAATAAGCTAGCCGCGGCCATAGCACAATCGGAAGCCCATCAGACTCCTAATCTTCAACCATGGATTTTCATGGGTTTTATCCCTGGCTGCAGCACAATTCAGACATTTGTCTCTCGACAATGGGTGGATAATCGTAAACCTAAGTGGGATAGCAGCTGGAGGCTAGGAAAGGATGTTGTGGTAGTACTGGTGTGAGAAATAAAAGGAATCCATTGTTAGGTGTTCCAGCCGATGCAATACGACTGAAATACTGTTAAAAATGGCATTAAACCCAATTCAATCAATCAATTAAATAAACTGTAGTTATGACATTTATCTTTAAGAAGCAAGAAAAATCAATAAATAGTTCTACAGGTAAGCCTTGAATAATCAAAGGTGAAAATGCATAAAAGCTAAAGGGCTTATCATATAAAGAGTTACGTTTTTATGTGGTTTAAGTGATAAACTTTAACACCCTAGAACAAGTCATAAACTATCAAAAAAGCAAGACTCAGTTTGAACTGATGTTATCAAGAGAGTTCCCAGATTGGGAGTTTATTTGAAACTTAATATTTCTTAGATTGATTGGACAGACAATGGAATTAAAGTAGTTTATGTGGCAGTTCAGACAAAATAGACAAGCATTTTCCACTTTGACATTTGTAAAATTTATAAACTAATTGAAAGTATAATTCACTCCCCCTCAAAAATATTCTTTGCTATAGTTAATCCCTTCTGGAGCTCTTTTTATGTCTGTCAGTGATGGAACAGAATGGTTAGATTTACTTTTATTTTCAAGTTGATTTTTACCCCTTGTCATGTTGAATCCGGAATAATCCTCTTAGAGTAGGAGGTTAAGACAAAGATCAGTGCCCGAGGTTATAAAACTTTTTTTGTACATAATTGAGAATTTTCTCAAACTTTGGGCTTAAATAAATGTTGTGTTTCGATGATAACTGTAGAATTTTTGTGATAAATTTTAATTTACCAACATAATGTTTCATGGAGTAGTGTTTAACCCGTAACCAGATGACCAAATTTTAGGCTGGCCCAAATTGGAAGAAGTTGCAGACGACAATTAGAAGTTAATGAAATTTGATTTTTTTTTTCAACTTTTTAGGTACAAAACATTGTCGAAAATGAAGAAATCTGCATTTTTCCACATTGTTTTCCAAAGTTTTTTTCCTTGGGGAGTCTAAAGGTGTCTTTGAGTGGGAATGGGTTAAGCAAATTTACATCTCAGCTGAGCACAAAAAAAGTTTTATAATCTCAGGCCCTGACTGCACAAGTTCTTTCAAAAAATCTTTTAAATCTTTCTCCTTTCGGCTAGAAAACATCATGGATACTGAAGAAATTGCTTGTATTAATCAATTTCTTCATTTTCTGCAAAGTTTTCCAGAGCTTTTTTTCTTGAAGGGTGTAAAAAAGCAGGATTGTTTAGGAATGAGTAAAAAGCAATGCAAGTTAAATGCAGTATTTAAGAATAAGTCGAGAAAAAAGGCCAAAGGTTGATCCAATTACAGATAAAATCTTGATGCTTAGTGATGCTGTAAGCCTAAATTGGCTTATCAGTAGTGTCAATTTAAAAACCCTTGAAATTTTAAGTAAGTGACAAGTAAGATGCTGGGAAGATATTCAATAAAATGGCAATTTATGAATGTGACAAGCTATTTTACTGTTGCCAATTGTAATGACAATGTTTTGCTTGATCTTGGTGAAAAGAACCCTTCAAAATGAAACCTAGGGTTTTTTTAGATTTACTTTAGAAGAATGCACATCTTTAACCCCTCCCGATCAATCCCCCCCTTTTTTTTATCTCCCCAAGAAAAAAGCTCAGGAAAATATTGTGGAAAATGAAGAAATTACTTGCAACAAGTTATTTCTTCTTTATCAACAAAGTTTTCTTCCCATAAAGTCGGAGATTTCTAAAATTTTATCAACAGAGAATTGTCCCAAGCAACTTCTCTCAATTTTGACCTGACAAAATTTTTGTTGCCAGGTAAAGGTTATAAAAGTTATATGAATTGCTAACCCTTTTTTAAAGAAATTTTTTGTTCACAATGTTTTCCAAAGCGTATAGTTTGAGGGATTTAGAAAAGAGAGTGGGAATTGGTTAAAGCAATGGGTTTATCTATCATGTTGATGTACAAAGATGTGGGTTTTTATATGGCACCTTGAGACTGGAAGTTTATTAGATGGATTTCATAGATAGAAGATAGACTCTTAGATACTCTTAGATATAAGATCTCTTGCCATGATACCTAAAGCTTGACATTCTAATTGTATAGACCATAAGTTGTCATACAAATTATCTTGGTATTAGAACAAAACTGATGCAAGTATAAATATTTAGATTCTCTGTTACATTAGTTTTGCTTTAACCAATCAAATTGAAGCGTTAGTTCTTAGAAAAAGCCGCTAGCTTTATAAAGTGATTTTTGAAAAGAAGTGGTTTAATATTTCTAATTCAGTTGGAAAGTTTCATTTGAGTTGTGATATATCTTTTGAAAAGATGGATATTTGTAAAAGTACAGTTACATGTAAATATGAAATATTAATTTACTTTTTCATTCATGATCTTATTACCATATATTTAAAGATTAGATCTAATGCTTGTAGGGCTTATTTAGAGAAAAAGATATTTTACTTTTGATTTAAATGGTCATTTTTAAAAGAAATCGGTACACAGATACTATATTAAGAACATATTTGTATGACTGGTTTAAATTTTTTTAACCCAGTACCACACAACAGAATTCTAGTCTGGTCTATATTTAAAGAAATTGCAAACGACAATTTTTAGTCATTGTAATTAGCTCACCTGAGCACAAAGTGCGAGGTGAGCTATTGTGATCGGTCGTTGTCCGTCGTCCGTCCGTCCGTCTGTCCGTCTGTCCGTCTGTCCGTCTGTCCGTCCGTCCACAATTTCTTTAAAAATCTTCTCCTCCTAAACCAGTAGGCCAATCATGCTGAAACTTTGCAGGGATGTTCCTTGAGTGAAGTTCTACAAAAGTTGTTAAAAGAATTTAATTCCGTCAAAAACTCTGGTTGCCGCGGCATGTGAAAATGGGAATCTTTAGTAAATCTGTAAAAATCTTTAAAAATCTTCTCCTCCTAAACCAGTAGGCCAATCAAGCTGAAACTTTGCAGAGATGTTCCTTGAGTGAAGTTCTACAAAAGTTGTTAAAAGAATTTAATTCCGTCAAAAACTCTGGTTGCCGCGGCATGTGAAAATGGGAATCTTGAATAAATCTGTAAAAATCTTTAAAAATCTTCTCCTCCTAAACCAGTTGGCCAATCAAGCTGAAACTTTGCAGGGATGTTCCTTGGGTGAAGTTCTTCAAAAGTTGTTAAAAGAATTTAATTCCGTCAAAAACTCTGGTTGCCGCGGCATGTGAAAATGGGAATCTTTAGTAAATCTGTAAAAATCTTTAAAAATCTTCTCCTCCTAAACCAGTAGGCCAATCAAGCTGAACTTTTGCAGAGATGTTCCTTGGGTGAAGTTCTACAAAAGTTGTTAAAAGAATTTAATTCCGTCAAAAACTTTGGTTGCCGCGGCATGTGAAAATGGGAATCTTAAGTAATTCTGTAAAAATCTTTAAAAATTTTCTCCTCCTAAACAAGTAGGCCAATCAAGCTGAAACTTAGCAGGGATGTTCCTCAGGTGAAGTTCTACAAAAGTTGTTAAAAGAATTTAATTCCGTCAAAAACTCTGGTTGCCGCGGCATGTGAAAATGGGAATCTTTAGTAAATCTGTAAAAATCTTTAAAAATTTTCTCCTCCTCAACCATTGGGCCAATCAATCTAAAACTTTGCAGGGATGTTTTTTAGATGAAGCTCTTCAAAAGTTGTTAAAAGAATTTAATTCCGTGAACTCTTGTAACTGCGGCATATGAAAATGGAAATTTTAGAAAATCTTTGTTGTCTTTTTTTTTAACAGACTACAAGGCCAAAGGCATTTATTTTTTATATAGAGCTCAATCATATTGTTCTCAACCAAGTTTTTTTTAAATATTTAAACATGGCCCTTCCCAAGGCATCCAAGGATATGAAAATAGCCCAATAAGAGCATGTTCAAATATTTTCCACTCCTCATGTATAAGTTGTAATGCATTCATATTTTGATTTATAGTACATCCAGATTGTTCTCTACCAAGGTTGCTAAAATTACACCCATTGAAGTTGCAGACAGTAATAAGAGTTTGATTGAAATCTAAATACAAAGAATTTCAGGTAGAAAACACTGTGAGAAATGGATAAATTGCTTGTCACTCCCTTTCTCACTATGTATTTTTCAAACCTGTTTTCCCTGAAGGTGACAAATTCTGGGATAGTTTGGTAATGGATTAAACTATAAAACCAAAGGCTTTCATTATTATTATAAAGCATTACTGGATTGTTTTGTACAAAGCCCAAAATCATATATCTTTTATTAATTTTGCTCAAGTTGTGTCTTTTTTTATACTAAAAAGTACTGTAATTTGGAGATGCCTCAGGTGAGCGATTTAGGACCATCATGGTCCTCTTGTTTTAAAAATCTTTGTCTCATAGTGCAAAAATCATTGTGGATGATGAAGAATTTGTTCGTTTTCCACTAAGTTTTCCAAAGCTTTTTCTGGAGGGGCATCAAATAGCAAGGATCATCTGGTAATTGGTTAATTGGAAGCAAAAAAAAAAAGATTGTTGTCATACATTACCAATTTGGAGTGAAATGGAAAAATTTAGTGTCATATATGATATGAGACATTGTGATATAAGGAGAAATTGTTACAATTAATTTCTCCTTTTTCTCATAATGCTTTCCACACCTTTCATTTGTATGGCCATCAAAATCTTGGTTCATGTGGAAATGGGTTGAAATTCTATCAACTTAGATTTGACATCTCCAATTTCTATCAATATTGGACCAGTGTACTTGTTATGGATTAGAGAATTAATGTAAATGAGAGCAGCATTTAAATTTCTTGTATCATTAATTTTAATTGATATTTAGATATTTAAATCTACATATAGTCAGTATGCTTCGTAGATCGGTTATCTTGTTAATCACTAAGATTGACGAGATTAATGATTTGTGCAAAATTTATATCGTTTGTATGGCTATAACTTTATTTAACCTATTCTCACACAGTGATGCTTTTTGATGCCCCCAACATGAAAAACAATTGTACAAACATTGTGAAAATAGAAGAAATTGCTTGTAACAAGCAATTTCTTCATTTTCCACAATGTTTTCCATCCAGAAAAATGAAGAAATCTAAAATTTAAACTATAGTCTGCAACTCCTTCCAATTTGGACTGGTTTAAAATTTTGCCATCTGGTTAAAGTATTCAGCATTAATCAGGGAACTCCATTTTCTGATTGTTTTTTCAAGAGTTATGCCCCTTGTTAGCGCCTAAAAATAGCTAAAAGAATCAATATTAGAACAATTCTTAGCCTACTTCTAGGTAAGAAATTTGAATTGGTTCTTTATTTTTCATCAATAGTTTACTAACCCTTGTCATGCTGATCCCGGAGAATTCCTGTTTTGGTAACAGATGCACCAGTGCAGTCTGATCCTAGTCTATACTGCTGCTTGTTCATTTAGTGTTGAGTAAATATTTTGAAGACAAAGTTGATCTACATTTGATATGAATTTAAAATTTTGTTAAGAGATGAAGAGAATATTTTTTGTTTTCATGGAGGTATGAACCGAAAAACCTAATCACACTGTATGAATACGCGAAGCGGATTCATACATTGTGTGATTAGGTTTTTCGGTTCATACCTCCATGAAAACAAAACATATTCTCTTCATTTCTTATAATTTAATAGCATCGAGCGAAAAATGCAACAACTTAACAAATTTTGATACCTTTTTGTAGTGAACTATTTTGTGCGGAAGCATTCAAAATGGCTGCGTACTCAAAATTTTGTTCATGGAGGTATGAATTAAATTTTTTCGACCAATCAGATCGCTCGTTATTGATAGACGAAACTAACAATTAAATTATTGAAAAAAGGATAAATATTCAGCAGGACAACGGTTAATTGATTTATTGGTATACTTTCAGGGCCAGAAGATGAGGAAGAAGAAACAAGCAAAATAGACACAAAAACTGATCAATCAGCTGGTGAGACAGAAATGGATACTGAAGAATTGGATTCTGACCAATCAGAGACTGTCTTTGAAACAGAAGAAGATAAAGAATCAATTAAGATGGATGAAACTAACTCTTCATCAGACATAGAGGAAAATCCTGATTCCGAAGAATTAGATGTTGGAGAAGAAGAAACAAAAAATGTTGATGAATCAGAGAAACGTGAACCAGACACAAACGAGAACATGGACAAGATTGACAGTAATTGTAACTCTCCTTCTCTAGTTGAAATGTCTCCACAACGCCAAGAAGTGATGAAGAGATTAAACTTTCCTTCAGATCTATTGACGTTGAAGAAAGTTAAGGAGAATGAGTTTCTACAGACGGGTATTCCTTGGTCTATATCTACAGGGGCTGCTCTGTCCAAGGGGACAAGTTTAGGGCCATATCAGGGAGAGATGGTGGCCTTGAGCTCTGTGAAACCAGGACAGCTTGTATTACAGGTGTGTATATTATCCCTTTCCTGTGCAATCACTGGTTTTTACGTCCTTGTGATTTTATACTTGAGAAAACATTGTGGGAAAAGAAGGAATTGCTTGTAATAAGCAATTTCTTCTTTTCTCACAATATTTTCTACCCTGTTGGCTAGTTACTTTTTCAAATTACAATCACTTTTAGTTGTTGTCTGCAAATTCTTTCGAATTGGACAAGTTTAAAAACTTGAGAACAGGAAAGGGTTAAAGGTATTGTTCCTTTGATTACTTAATAGATCAAAAAATGGATTGACAAATGAAATCATTCATTTAGACAGGAATTGAATTTTGAACACTGGCATTGGTCAACATTTATATAAAGCATTTTTGTTGGTTTGGTAACTACAGCTTATTCAAACTGTGGTTATGATGTTTAGCTCGCAAACCAACCATTTTACTTTTTTGTTAGAGTGTTAAACCTCGTTCAATCAATCTTTGAGTCTGACTTAAGTTGTTTCTTTGATAAGTCTGTGTATTTGTGCAAGTGCGTTATATGGTCAGTCTGTCCGAATTTGTCTGGACTATAACTCATATATCTATGAATGGATTTCGAATTAATGTGGAACTTATTTTTCTCTTATCATGATTTGCTGTTTGAAAATTGATGTTGGAAAGCTCCAACGTCACAGCTCAAGGTCAAATGTTCAAATTTAGCTTGTCAGTAGCATATCAAAGAAGATGGGGTATAATGGTTTACCCTTGTCAGTCCATCCATCCGTCCTTCAATCCTTACGTCCAACTGTAACCAATATTTTCGTTGCACTTTTCTAAGCAATTATTTATTGTAATGACTGGAAGTTTGGTGTGGAGGTTCATATAGGGGTCCTACATGACGCTTAATGAATTTAAGTCCATAACTTATCTACTTTCTGTTTTACAACTTTATTTATATTTGGACATTGACTGGTGTAGTGGAATATTTTGTCACACTTTTCTCAGGATTTATTCATAGTAATGACTTGACACTTTGAAGTTTACTTCTTCCTGTTTCACAACTTGTTTGTTCTCAGACATTGCCTGGTATAGTGGTATATTTTTTGTCACATTTTCCTCAGCAACCTTTCGAAATACGATGGAAATTTGCTGTGAAGGTTCATCTAAGGGCCCTCCATTGCCCTGCATGTTATCTACTTCCTGTTTTCTGACTTGGTTTATTTTCAGCCAATAGTTTATTTTTGACATTGCCTGGTATATGGTATCTCTTCCATGCTTGAGTTGGAGGTGCATTCTTTTGATTAACCCATTCTTAATCAATAAAATGGAAAGAAGCTGTAGACAATAATTTTTTTTTTTTTTTTTTTTTGTTATGGAATTTTGAAAAGAATTGTCTCTCTGGATAGAAAACATAGTGGGTAATGAAGAAATTGCTTGTTACAAGCAATTTCTTCATTTTCCACAATGTTTTATCAAGAATTTTACTTGAGCAGAATTGTGTGGGAATGGGTTAAAAAGTAGTTCTTCAGTGTACCTTACAAGATCTAGCTCTTTTGATTGAAAAAATAAATCTCACTGTGTTAACCCATTCCCACACAGTGACGCTTTTGAATGCTCCTCAAGAAAACAATTTGGAAAACCTTGTGTAAAATGAAGAAATCACTTATAACATGTAATTTCTTCATTTAACACAATTTTTTCTTCACAGTAAATTGATAAAATAAAAAATTTCATAGGCTTTGAATTGTCTTCTATAACTCCTTCAATTTGGACCAGTCTAAAACTTTGCCATCTGGTAATAGGTAAGAAGAAAAATTAATCCACTGCCGACCATTCTTTTCGTTTCAGCAATATTTTCGTTTTTCATTTGTACTTTTTTCCATTGGAAAGGCCATAAATGGGTATGTCTAATCAAAACCCATCGAAGGGTACAATAAAGAAGTATAGGTGCAAGACATATAGGTCTTCATCTCTCCCCTTATCAACATTTACATAAATTAACGACAAAATCAGTTGTTCGAAAAAGTTGTTATTACAGACACTAGGCGATGTAATCGCTCTATTTCAATTTTTCATCATCAATTTACAAATTAAAAAAACCTGAATGACTTAGAAAAGACATTGATAAGATATTTATAAAGTTATTGCAGACATCAGTCTCCAATCTAATCACAGGGATGTTTCACTCTCCCTCCCTGTTACGACATCTCTCCGTGTTTTTTTGTACAGATTGTTTGTGTGTGATGTCTGATTTCAACTTTTTTCCTCTTCTTGAACGGGTAACTAGACACATCTTTTTAGTTATTTAACCCTATCCTGTGCGAAATCCGGGATTTTTATAGCACTGTGATTTTATACTTGGGAAAACATTGTGGAAAAAGGAAAAATTGCTTGTAACAAGCAATTTCTCCTTTTCCCACAATATTTTCAACCACATATTTTGGTTTCTTTTCAAATTGCATCCAATTTTCATTATTTTCTGCAACATCTTTCAATTTGGACCAGCCTAAAATTTCAAACAACGGGAAAGGGTTAACACATTCCTACATGATCAAATTTATTTACGACCCCTCAAGGATTTAGTTTTGGAAAAACAATGGTCCAAAATGAGTAATAGCTTTAAAAGCATTTTTCTTCATTTCTCACAAAGTTTTCTACCTAGAAAGACATAAAGACGAAAACTTGAATTGTAATCAGCAACTTCTTTCAGTTTGGATCAGTCTAATTTTTGTCTTCTCGTAATGATTTTTAGAGCAGTCCTAATTGAAAGAAATTCAAGACAATATTTCAGAGTGTGTTTAACCTACTACCTGATGACAAAACATTAGACTTGTCCAAAGTTAAAGAAAATGCAGGCAACATTTCAAAGTGCTTTAAAATTGGAAAACAAGTACCAAATAGGATAAAGAACTTTCTGAGAAAAAAATCCTTGTTACATCAATAAACTTTTGAACAAAGTTTTCAACAACCATATTTCCCCAGGGTGCCAAAAGGGGGATTGTGTTGTAATGGGTTAAATCGAAAAAAAAAATGCAGAATGATTTAAAGAATTTGTAAGAAGATGAAAACTTCTTGATACAAGCTATTTCTAATTTTCTCACAAAGTTTCTTATAACCATAGAAACATATTTTGGGGGCAGTGATTGCAGGGTAATACTGAATCTGTATAACAAACCGGATATTAAGCCTTTCTTGTTCAACCCTAGTTGTTACATCCCTGTGTTTTTATACTTGAGAAAACAATGTGGAAATAGAAGTAATTGCTTGTCACAAGCAATTTCTTCTCTTTCACCAATATTTTCTGTAATATTTTCTACCCAACTAAGCTTTATTATGACATTTTGATCACCAAGCTACAATGTCATCTGCCTCAAAAAAGGGAAAGATTAAGCCCTATGCCACTGACTAGAGCCAGCATCTTGTGGCTCAGTTAGAACAATGTGGTTGTTCTGGTGTGAGTAATGACAGAAAGTTATGGTTAGGCTCACCAGCCACCGAGACATAACTGAAATACTTAAAGAAGTGACGTCTAACCTTATACAGTCAATCAATTGAATTGTTTATTGCATTTTAATGCCCTTGCATAGAATGATGAGGGGGAGGATATTGTTTTACCGTTGTCAGTTTGTCTGTGTGGTGGATTTAACCAAAAAACTTATCATTTACAATTTGTTAAAGCCTATTTAAGATACAATGCTCATATTTGGCATTAGTTAATTTTTATGCCCTTGCATCAAAAGATTGGGGCATATTGTTTTACTGTCTCCAGTCTATCTGTCTGTCTTTCAGATTTAACAAAAAACTTAACATTTACCACAACTTTAAGTCTTTTCAAGATACAATGCTCATGTTTGCATGGTGATAGATCTCATCAGTATGCATCTGCAGATACCAAGATCATAGTAATGTGACATGGTTGAGATCATTTGTCAAGGTCACATTTCTATCACAAGTACATGGTGTTTAACAAACACATTTCATTGTTAGTTTTATCAAACTGGTTTTGGTTAGGAATATAAAAATTCCAAGTATGCATTTGATGGGTGATGCATTGCACATATCAGCAACTCTATATCAAGATAGCATCATTATATAGAAACACACTTTATCATATATCATAATGATTGGCAGATCAATTAAATTGTACTGCAGTTTTTTCTTGCACAAAATTCGATGTATCCCATTTACTGTGATCTGTGTAATATATAGCCCTTTACTGTTTTTCAAAATTTTAAAGTAAGTAAAATTCAAAAAGTAACTATCCTATTATGTCTTAAAATACTTTTATGAAAAAGGAATTTCCTCTTTTTCAATACTGTATATTCTACCCTACTGAATGATTATTTTTCAAATTAGACCCAACTTTAATTTTTGTCTGTAAAACCTTTGAATTTGGACAGGTCTAAAATTTTTCAAAACAGGAAAGGGTTAATATTGTTTCTGTTTAAAGAAATTATGTGGTAATAGGTTATCAGCAATTTCTTCATTGTCCACAATATTTTTTAAAGCTTTTTTCGTTAGAGGCATAAAAAAAAGGTTGGATTGTGTTGGAATAGGTAAATATATAATGAAACTGAAAGACTAAGATATAGGAGGTAAAGTGATATTAACCTATTAACCCAATCCCACACAATGAAATATTAAAATAGTCCAATTTGAAGTGGATGGAATCTTAGATTTTTACATCATTTTGGATAGAAAACATTGTGAATAATGAAGAAATTGCTTGTATTAAGCAATTTCTTCATTTTCCACAATGTTTTCCAAAGTTATTTTCCTTGGGGGCATCTAAAAGCGTCACTGAGTGGGAATGGGTTAAAAGACAGTAAAATTTAAACTCATCCAAATTGAAAGGAGTTGCAGATGACAATTTACAGTTTATGAAATTTTCGATTTTTCATGTTCTGGGTAGAATTTATTGCGGAAAATAAATAAATTGCTTGATTTCTATTTGTTTTTTATGCCCCCTGTTTTGGGGGCATGGTGTTTCACAAACACATCTTGGGTTTTTTTTTGTTTTTAGCTCACCTGAGCACAAAGTGCGAGGTGAGCTATTGTGATCGGTCGTTGTCCGTCGTCCGTCCGTCTGTCTGTCCGTCTGTCCGTCTGTCCGTCCGTCCGTCTGTCCGTCTGTCCGTCCGTCCACAATTTCTTTAAAAATCTTCTCCTCCTAAACCAGTAGGCCAATCAAGCTGAAACTTTGCAGGGATGTTCCTTGGGTGAAGTTCTTCAAAAGTTGTTAAAAGAATTTAATTCCGTCAAAAACTCTGCTTGCCGCGGCATTTGAAAATGGGAATCTTTAGTAATTCTTTAAATATCTTTAAAAATCTTCTCCTCCTAAACCAGTAGGCCAATCAAGCTGAAACTTTGCAGGGATGTTCCTTAGTTGAAGCTCTTCGAAAGTTGTTAAAAGAATTTAATTCTGTCAAAAACTCTGGTTGCCGCGGCATTTGAAAATGGGAATCTTTAGTAATTCTTTAAATATCATTAAAAATCTTCTTCTCCTAAACGAGTAGGCCAATCAAGCTGAAACTTTGCAGGGATGTTCCTTGGGTGAAGTTCTTCAAAAGTTGTTAAAAGAAATTAATTCCATCTAAAACTCTGGTTGCCGTGGCATCTGAAAATGGGAATCTTTAGTAATTCTTTAAATATCATTAAAAATCTTCTTCTCCTAAACGAGTAGGCCAATCAAGCTGAAACTTTGCAGGGATGTTCCTTGGGTGAAGCTCTTTAAAAGTTGTTAAAAGAATTTCATTCCGTGAAAAAATGTTGTAACCGCGGCATATGAAAATGGGAAATTTTAGTAAATCTTTGTTGTTGTTTTTTTCATAGACTTCAAGGCCAAAGACTTTTATATTTTGAATAGAGCTTAATCATATGGTTCTCTACCAAGTTTTAAAATATCTAATCTCTTGGGTCATAAATGACCCCGCCCCTGAAGTCCGAAGTTTGGAAAAATTCTTAATTAGAGCAATTTCAAAAGACTTACCCTCTTAAACTATAAAGTCTAGGATATTCATATTGGGTATGTAGCATAACTAGATAGTTTTGTACTATATCACTTAAAGTTGTCCTCCCAGGGTCAAAAACGGCCCTGCACTAGAGGTCCAAAAATTGGGAAATAGTAAAATTTGAGTATGTTAAAAAAAAAAATCTTCATTTTAAGGCGGAGGGCATCTATATTTTGAGTGTAGCATAGCCTGGCTGTTATCTATCAATTTTGATTAAATTCATGCCTGTAGGTTACCCTTTCCCTGGGTGTCCAAAGTTCGTAAAAATGCTCAATTAGACCATGTTCAACAGTCTTCTCCTCCCAATCTACAAAGTCTTAGGCATTCATATTTGGTATATAGCATGAACAGATGGTTCTTTACCATGTTAGCTAAAATCTTAGCCCTGGGATAACACATGGCACTGCCCTATAGGTCCAAAATTTTGGAAAACATCCAATTAGAGCAACTTTGAAAGACTTCTTCTGAAATATATGGTGAATGGCATTCATATTTGTTATGTAGCATGACTAAATAATTTTGTACTATGTTATAGGAAAAAATGCTCTTAGGATAAAGAACGTCTCTGCTCCTGGGGTCAAAAATTGCGTAAATCGCATTTAAAGAATTCTTGAATAGAAATGGAGAAATAGCTTGTCACTCCCTTTCTCATAATGCTTTTTTAAACCTTTTTTTCCTGAGGGTGACAAATTGTGGGATAGTTTGGTAATGGATTAAACAATAAAGCCAAAGGCATTGATTTTTTTTTTGAAAGCATTACTGGATTGTTTTGTACAAAGCCCGAAATCTTAAAAGTGTTTTATTTATTTTACTCAAGTTAAGTCTTTTTTATACAAAAAAGGACTGTAATTTGCGGATGCCTCAGGTGAGCGATTTAGGACCATCTTGGTCCTCTTGTTTTTTTGAGGGGTGTCAAGTGTCATTGTATGGGAATGGGTTAATTCATTTCACTCATTACCTGACAACAGAATTTTAGACTGGTCCAAATTCAAAGATGCAGGTGATAATTTTAACCCATCACCTATGTCATTGCAACGTCCTCTTGTTTTGCAGTTTTATTTGAGTTTCTGAAGACCTTGCTCTTAATCATGTCCCTGTGGAAACTTGCAAGTTCTGTATTTTCATACCTAATATAACATGATTTTCTATAACTTCTTGATATTGTGTGATATGGTATGATAAAACTTCTTAAGATCAATTAGGCATCCCAGTCCTGTACATGAAATGATTATATTTTTTGCAATATGATCTGCTTGTCACATCTGTTTTAACCCATTATCAGACAAAATCTTAGACTGGTCCAAATTGAAAGGAGTTGCAGAGGACTATTCATAGTTGATTGAATTTTAAAAATCTTCGTACTTTGGGATCAAAAACATTGTTGATAATGAAGAAATTGCTAGGAACAAGCAATTTCTGCATTTCCACATTGTTTTACAAAAGTGTTATTCCTTTGGCTTCTAGAAGCATCATTGTGTGGGAAAGAGTTAAGTGAGAACTTTACAATAGATAGGTGAATAAGAAAAAAAGTCACCTGTGTGGTGCAGACAGACTTGGGTAGATCTACAATCTTTTGATCGTCCCGTCCGTCTGATAAAATAAATTCTCAAATAAATATAGAATATCGCAGCATTCTTGGGAATATAATCATTCGATAAACCTGAATGAGTCCTTCTGTTCTGAACTCTCTAAACTGAAGATTCAGATAAGGGGAGATAATTTTAATAATTTTGCAGCTGTTTCGAGCATTATCTTCTGATTATTTCAGTAATGTTATCAAACTAAGAGGAATATCACAAAATATCGCTACATATCAAAAAATCTAGGTGGGGTAGTTTTTTGGATCGGCAAAGAAAACTCTTTTTCTTTGGTACATCAGTCAATCTCGTGTTATCTCTGGAGATAATCGCATACCCGCCAATTGTAGATAAATCTGATATCATCAAACACAAAAAAATTCTACGATAAAATTCTCCTTTAACTTTTTCAAAGCTGTTAACAACTAGAAATACCATACTAATAGGGAAGTCCTGTTAGCCCATTACCACCTAATGATGCTTTTAAACGCCCCTCAATATGAAAGCTTTGGAAAACATTGTGGAAATGAAGAAATTGCTTGTTACAAGCAATTTCTTCATTTTCCACGATGTTTTCTACCCTGAAACTTGAAAAAATCTAGAATTTCACAAACTTTAGATTGGCATCTGCAGCTCCTTCCAATTTAGACCAGTCAAAAATTTCATCGTGTGGGAATGGGTTAACCCATACCCAGATAATCCTGTTTTTTAATGCCTCTCAAGAAAAAAGCTTGAGAAAACAATGTGGAGAATGTGCAACAAATTGTTTGTGACAATTAATTTCTTCATTATCCACAATGTTTTCTACATAAAAAGACAAAGATTTTTACATCAAATAAATATTGTCTTCAGTAATGTCTTTGAATTTTGACCAGTCTAAAATTTTATTGTGTGGGTTAACACAGTTGACATACTATCCCACAATATCCATGCTTATGGAATTATGAAAAAGGATAAATAAGTATCATTCTAAAAACTCTTTGAATTGTAGGCTACAGCTTATTTCTATTTAGACTAGTCTAAGATTTTGTTTTCTTAATTGTGACTCTTCATAGTCAAAGAGGGACAATCCATTCACCTAAACCTATTTCTAGACAATTAAATTTTATACTAGTCCAATTTTAAAGAAGATGCAGACAATTATTAAAAGGGAGTTTAAATTGATAAATAAATGCCAGTGGCTATTTTTCTAATGTATGTCAAAATGCGAGTTTTGTGGTAATGGGTTAAACGAATATTTTGAAAGATATTCTGCCATTCTCTTATCAATTAAAATTCATAGTAAAAGAAATAGCTTCTTTTCTTAGATGAAAATTAATTGCTCCAATTTGGCTTGTTAACCCATCCCATCAAAAACTGAAGAACAACATTTCACTGGCTGGAAAATGTAATAAGAAGGAAGGGATAGTTTGTCACAAGTTATATAGTAATTATGAAATAAAGTTCCAACAGGGATGGGGGTTAATTACTCTTTCCATGTACCGGTATATATGTAAAAAGGGCGGAGCTTAAGTAATTCTTGAAGAGTGTAGGTTTCTGAGAAGCCAGTCTTAAATTTGAATAAATAATTACAGGTTGGAATAAAAGTACTTCTGAAGGTCACAGCTTAAGGGGTAGATAACTGTTTCTCTTTTATAGCTTAGATTAGTTAGATCTTTTTGATTGCTCATAATTGCTATCTATATTTTAAAGTGTGATATTTTGATAAGCCCTCTCCATGTTTGCACTGGAAAAGTTCATAAAGATACGGATTTGTATTTAAAGAAACTTATCTTCGAATATCTCAAATTTTTCTCGAGGGTTTCTTGGGGTGTTGATAGCGTTGCAATCTTAATTGTATCGCTCTTTGATAAGGAAATAATTCAAAATTCCCAGTTCTACACTTATCTAACTGCATAATACAAATATTTCATTTTTAACTTTGATTTTTCAAAGTAAATAGAACAAAAGTCTACTCACACTTAAACTGTCCACACAGGTACATGTATTGAGTCAAATCTAATATTATTAATTTTTTTACGTTAAAAATTCAATAGCTAATTGATGGATTGCAACTGTAAATTCAAGAATTAATTAACCAATCAAATCGTCCATTTAGACTAGCAGTAAATATTGAACTCAAACTTTCATCATTGTCATTCTAAATCGTCGTAGTCATATGTTTGAGTCATATCGTGATGGCTGGAGCACCTATTATGGATCCCCGTATTTCTCACACCAGTACTACAACTACATCCTTTCTGAGCCCCCAGTTGCTCATCCCACTTAGGTTTATGATTATCCACCCAGTTGTGGAAATGTTGGAAGGTATATTAGCAGCAACCAGGGATTGAACCCTGGACCCAATATTTAGGAGTCGGACGCACTACCAACTGAGCTATGGCCAAGGCCACCTTCAACTGAAGTAACAAATAATAATAATTCGATGGTTCAGCGCGAAACAGTTGTAACTGCCTATATGTTTATAGGCAGTTACAACTGTTTCGCGCTGAACCATCGCTTTATTATGTTCCCATGAGGTATATAATAAGACTGATGAATTTATATACTTTACCTTTAACCCTTGTCATACTAAATAAAATTCTTTTAAGAATTGTTTAAAAATCAAAGGGCGGAAAGCACCGATAGTACCTGTCTTTCAGTTGTCAATATTTATTTGAAAATTAATTTCATAAACAACTCTGGTTTCAAAAGGACAGACAGGAGGTGTAGATTAAGATCGGACTGCACTTATGTGCAGTCTGATCTTTGGCTATACCTCCTGCTAAAACCAGAATATTCCGAGTTTAGTATGGCAAGAGTTAATGCAATAGTTTGAATGATTATGGTAGATTTGATGAGACAATGAGTATTACAGGACTGGGATCTATGCTGTATAATTTACCTTTCTAAATTGCTGTAAAATCAAAGGGCTGAAAGAACTGATAGAACTTCTAAAAAACAATATTTCTTTTTGAAATCAATTTCATGAAAAGCTCTGGCAGAAAAAGTGCAAGCAGGGTGTGTAGACCAAGATTAGACTGCTCTTATGTGCAAGCTGATCTTGGTCTACACCTCCTGCCAAGACCGGAATATACCGGGTTCAGCGTGACAAGGGTTAATATTATAGAATGAATTTGACAATTAACCCTTGTCATGTTGAGTACATAGACAAGAGAAATGCATTAACCCTTGTCACGCTGAACCCGGAATATTCCTTTCTTGGCACAAGGTATACACAAAGATCAGACAGCATATAAGTGCCGTCTGATCTTAGTCTACACCTCCTCATTGTTCCTTTTAAGCAAGAATTGTTTATAACTTACATTTTCAAAAGAATTAACCCATAATAATTGCATCCAGTACTGTCAGCACTTTGATTCAATGCAATTCTAAAAAGGATTTTATTCAGCTTGACAAGGGTTGAAATTAAAAGGCTCAAAGCACTGGAAACAGTAAAGTGGCTTTAGAATTCTATACTGGATAAGCATAAAATGGAGAATCCCGTTTTTTGAAATTTTAGACTGGTCCAAATTGAAAGAGGTTGCAGACAACAATGAAGATTGGATGCAATTTGAAATGAAACCATCCTATGTGGTAGAAAATATTGTGGAAAAAGGAGAAATTGCTTGTCACAAGCAATTTCTCCTTTTTCCACAATGTTTTCTCAATTATAAAATAATTGCAACATAAAATCCCGGGTTTGAACAGGAAAGGGTTAATATATTATTTTGGAAATTTTTTCCTGTAGATAAATCTGTCTTCAAAACTACTAGCAGATTTCCTCTAATTTGAGGATTGTTTCCTCTAAAAAGTCATCTTGATGGTTGGTTAAACATTTACCATTATGTCTCGCATTTTGCAACACTGAAAAATCAGCATTTGATCAGATTATAAGAAAACAGGAAATTGATTCTCCATTTCTCGCAATCACAAGACCATTTTTTACGCCTCTCAAGAATTATAAGCTTTGGAAAACATAGGCAATGAAGAAATTAATTGTAGCAAGCATTTTCTTCAATGTCCACAACCTTTTTCTACCTTAAAGCGCAAAGATGTTCCAAATTTGACCAGATAAACATTGTTGTCTGCAACTTCTTTGAATTTGGACCAGTCTGAATTTTGTCAGCTGGTAATGGGTAAATTGTACAAAAAGAAAAGATTTTTTCACATATGATTAACCCATTCTTGCAAAATAACACTTTTTGTCATCCCCAAGAGAAAAGGCTTTGGAAAACATCATAGACAATGAAGAAATTGCTTATTACAAGCAATTTCTTCATTATCCACAATGTTTCTACCACAAAAGACAAAGATTTAGTATATCAATTTTTAGAAATTATCTTCATCAACCTGTTTCAATTTGGACCAGACTTAAATTTTGTTGTGTTGCAATGGGTTAAGTATTCTTGCAAATATAAGCAGCAGAAAATGTAGATTGACGATTATCAGATATTTCTGCTCTTCTCAGTGTATTTTATGCTGCCAAAGAATTTTTTGAAGAGTGAAAATTAGTTCATCTGTTGTAAAATAGTCAATGTTCCATGCTAAGAGATCATCTAAACGAGTTGGAAAGGAAAAGAAATGAAAATTTCAAACAGCCAGTCCCATGGGGTTTGCTACGATCAGCTTTTTATCTTTTTATAGAGATTAGAGGAGCATGTCAGTTAGCCGTCGCACATTGTGGCGATATATCTGTGCTTATCATTACGCCTATGTAATACATATCTCTCACTATCTCGAAACCATGAATATTATCGGAAATTCTTTCTCGATACCGCAGCCTGCTGATCCAATCAATACTTAGGGGGTATGTTCAAAGGATTTTCGCCCAAGATAAAGCTTCGGGGATGAAAAAATTGAGAGAAAAAATTGAACTGAAAAATGCATATTTTACTTGAAAGATTGATAATTCTCTAGATATTCTCAAAACAAGACCCTCCTTTATGGGAATAACAGCTTCCTTCATGGAAAATTATCAAGAAACTTTTATAAGCCAATCTTGCATTTGACTTAAATACTAAAGAAATATATTTTTGGAAATCATTGGAGAAGGAGAGATTGCTTGTGACAAATAATTTCTCCTTTTCTCAAAAACATTAATATATGGCTCTTATTTTCCAGTTTACCTGCTAAAAATTCTAGACTGTTCCAATTCCTTTAGAATTAAAGATAATCATTTTAATTATATGGTAACGGGTTAAGAATATGCCTTTTGAAACAATATTACATGATAGAATCATTAATGGAAAAGAAACTGTTATGTTTGTTTAACCCATTCCCAAGACACTTTTTGATGCCCCCATTCCCAAGACACTTTTTGATGCCCCCATGAAAAAAGCTTGGAAACATTGTGGAAAAAGAAGAAATTGCTTGGGATAGCCAATTTTTTCATTTTCCGCAATGCCATCTATCCAAAAATTAAAATAAAAGTTTCATTCAACTAAAATCTGTTGTCTGCTATTTTTTTGATTTCAGACCAGTCTAAAATTGTGTCATCTAGAGTTGAGTTAAATCCCTAAAATGATCCATTACTACTCATGGATAATTTTAATCATTACCAGACAGTAAAATTTTAGAAAGGTCCAAATTGAAAGACGACAATCTAAAGTCAATGAAATTTTAGATTTTTTCAACTTTCTGGTTAGGAAACATAGTGGAAAATGAAGAAATTGCTTGTTACAAGAGAAAACATTGTGGAAAATGAAGAAATTGCTTGTAACAAGCAATTTCTTCATTTTCCACAATGTTTTCTTGAGGGGCGTCAAAAAGCGTCGCTATGTGGGAATCGGTTAACTTAACCAATTCCCACAGGATGACGCTTTTGGATGCCCCTTAGAAAAGCAATCTATTCAGTCTAAAATTCAATCGTGTGGGAATGGTCTAATATCCAAAGGAGAAAGATCTTTGGAAGTCATTGTCAGAAAAAGCTTCCTGATTACATTCATTTTCAACAAATATCTTCCTGGAGATTAGGCCTCCTATGATGCTAGATGCTCGAAGAACATTTGAAGTTGCATTATCTTCGATGATCAATTACAAGATAATTATAGCAAGTTATCAAATATTGCAGTGAAATGGGAATTTTACTACATTTTATTCTGTAACAACTAAATGATAGAAGATTAAATTATTAGCATAGGATGAACCAATTACCAGACAACAAATTTTAGACTGATTCAAACTTAACCCATTCCCACACGACAAAATTTTAGACTGGTCCAAATTGAAAGAAGCTGCAGACGACAATTTGAAGTTGATGGAATTTTAATTTTTTTCATCTTTTGGGATAGAAAACATTGTCGATAATGAAGAAATTGCTTGTAACAAGCAATTTCTTCATTTTCCATAATGTTTTCTAAAACTTTTCATTGAGGGGCGTAAAAGGAGGGATTGAGTTGGAATGGGTTAAACAAATTTTAACCCATACCCAAAAAATTCCAACATTTTACTCCCTTTACTCATTCCTGCATTTTAACACCTCTCAAGTTAATATCTTTGAAAAACATTTGGAATATGAAGAAATTGTTCATTACCCAAATCAACTGGGCTGTAAAGTCAGCAGCAGTAGTTAACCCTTGTCATGCTGAATAAAATTCTTGTTGATAAACACAACAAATAAAGGGACTGAAAGCTCTGTATGGCTATGATTGTTGGTGAATATTTTTTGCCCTGGATCGATAAGATTGGGGGCATATAGTTTTACCGATGTCCGTCTGTCTGTCTGTCTGCAAAACTTAACCTGCCAACTAAACATTTTCCTATAACTTCAACCCTGATTATGTTACAATGCTAATATTTGGTATGGTCTCAACAAGGCGCAACTGGGGAAGGTCATTTCATGAAGGTCAAGGTCAAAATTTTAACCCTTTACCGGTTTCTAAAGAATTCCCGTTTGGGGGGCATAGTGTTTCACAAACACATCTTGTTTTTGACAATTGATTATATCAACATCTCTAGCTTGAAAGGAACTAACAGGTGGTGTAGACAAAGATCAGACTGCACATGTACAGGCTAATCTTTGTCTATACCTCCAGATTAAAACAGGAATATTCCGCGTTCAGCATGACAAGTGTTAAAATCCATTGCCCCTGTCTTCAGTGTGCATGGTAGTTTACAGCTGGAATGAGTTTGGACCATGATGGAAATAAGAGATTAAATTTACTTAACCATTGTCATGCTGATCCAGGAATAGTCTATAAGTGCACACCTCCTGCTTGTATTTTTCCTGCCAGAGTTGTTTATGAAGTTGATTTCTAAAAGAAATATTGATTTTTTAATAACAAGTTCTATCAGTGCTTTCAGCTATTTGATATTGCAGCAATTCAGTAAGGTAACTTATGCAGCATGACAAGGGTTAAAATTTATCATGTTGTCCTCAAGTATTTAACAAAGTTAGAAAAAATAGAAGTTGCCTGAACATTATTACAGCAAGATATTAACTATTTATTTTATGAAGTTTCCTCTGTATTAAGAAAAAAATGACCTCTAAACAACCTAATTCATTGCTTGTCAGCTGTGACCATGGCAAAGTTGGTAGTAGCTCTCTATCATTCGATCCCCGATTGTTGCAAATATCCTTTCTTACCAATGGATGAGTAATCGTAAACCTAAGTGGGATCAGATGCTGGAGGCTCAGAAAGGATGTATTGGTAGTACGGGAGTGAGAGAATACCAGGAATCCAGGGTTCAATACTCCAGCCGCTGTGATATGACTGAAATACTGTTAACCCTTTCTTGGATAAACCAGGAATTTTAGGTCACTGTGAATTTATACTTGAGAAAACATTGTGGAAAAAGGAGAATTGCTTATAATAAGCAATTTCTCCTTTTCCCACAATGTTTTCTACCACATAGGATGGTTTCATTTGGAATTGCATCCAATTTTCATTGTTGTCTGCATCCTCTTTCAATTTGGACCAGTCTAAAATTTAAAAAAAAACAGGAAAGTGTTAAATGTGGTGTTAAACACCATTCAGTTAATCAATTCATTGATTGTTCATAGGTAAAAATACCCATTTTATACAATTCTAGACTGTCAACTAAAGAGATTAGGAATGAAATAAAATGTTTGTATAAGTTTTTCCTCCCAAGAAGCATTTATTAGCAGAAATACAGTAAGAAATACACAGCCTAACCCATTACCAGATGAAAGAAGTTACAATCTGCAATTTAAAATTGATAAATCTTATAATCTCTTTGTATTTTGGGGTAGAAAAACATTGTTTGAATTGACTAAATAAGTAATTGCAATGTTTGGCAAACTCTTTTTTTTTTCATTATGAGGCATCAAAACCCAGGATTGTGTGGGAATGTGTTAAGAGGTGTTTCACTCTTCTTTAAATGATATCTGTATCAAAATCTATACAAAAATTAAAAGGCACAAACTGAATTATGATGTTGATGAAATTTATATTTGAAATTTGTAAATGTGAAAATATTGATACCAAACATCAAACAGATTTTTTTCATGAAAACTTTTACTCTTTAGAGATTGATCACCGTAAGATTTTATCTACAAAGAAAATGGATTATTTTATAACTGTAGATACAGACTTGTAAGGAAAGCAATGGGCTGATGAATATCTTAATCAAGAGTTTTTGAGATCCCAGGTCAATTTGACAATATATTGGTACTTATCAAAAAATTTTCTCCTCCAGCCTTTCAAATGTTGCATTGTGAGCACTGACTGAGATCCCAGACCAATTTGACATTATACTGGTACAGTAGAGTTCTCTTAATTGTAACCCTGATAATAGTTATTTGCTGCATAATTGCAAATCATATTTTTCACAAACATTAGATATATAGAACAAATAGGACAACACAGAGAAAAGCACAATACGAAGAGTGATTGAGGATCTTGTTAGCTCGACTTTTATTTGTTTGTTTTGTTTGAATGGAGTTTAATGCCACTTTTAACAATTTTTCATTCATATTGCAGTGGCTGGAGCACCTCACAATGGATTCCTGGTATTTCTCTCAAAAGTACTACCACTACATCCTTTCCTAGCCTCTAGCTGACATACCACTTAGGTTTACGATTATCCACCCGGTGGTCACAAATGGAAAGGATATGAACAGCCACTGGGGATCAAACCCATGACACCATATGATTAAAGATTGGGAGTCTGGTGTACCTTTTGTTTTTAGCTCAACTGGTTTTGGAGAAAACCCAGAGATATTGCTATACCCTTGTCATTGTTTAAATTGCAGTTGTCTTGCACAAACTGATATTTTGTTTCACCTCTGAAGCTGTCTGATTACATAAATTTTTACATACTGTACATCTTTTTTGCCTGTCTGTCCATCTGTCCTTCAGCAATGTTTTTGTGCCCAAATACTCCTACAGTTGCAAATGGAAAGAACTGAAACTTGGCACAAGGAATCTTTATGATGTTTATTTGTGTATGAGACAGAATTATTTTAATCCCTCAATTTGTTTCAGTATTATCTGCCCTTGACTTAGCAAGATAGCCTAAAATTACAGTGTTTTTTGTTTGAGCAATTCCTCCTACGTTTTCATTAGATATGAAATTAAACTTGCCACAATGAATCTCTATGATGTCTAGTTGTGCATGAGACAGAAATTGTTTTGATCATTCAAGTCTTAGAATTATCTGCCCTTTACTAAGTAAAATAGTTTTATTTTGCAAATTTGCTCTGCTTTGTGAAGCTTTGAGAATGAGGCAAAGTAAATTCACCCATTCCCACCTGACAAATTTCTAGACTGGTCCAAATTGAAAGAAGTCACAGATGACATTTGAAATGTGTGCAATTTGAAAAATAATGATTGATTATGGTACAAAACATTGTGGGAAATGGAGAAAAAGCTTGTTTCAAACCATTTCTCCTTTTCCCACGTTTTCCTTAGTATTATTCTGTAGAGGTATCAAAAGGAATTATTGAGTGGTGATGGGTTAAAAAGCAAGCCCTATTACACAGAGGAAGAGATGAAAGGTGAATAAACATGGCCTTTTAGTCTATTAAATAGGGCTAAATTTCAAATTTATTGAGCATAAAAATATAACTGTCAGTTTTGTTTGGTAGCAAATCTCCCTCCCATCTGAATCATTTTAAAAACAGAAATCTAAAACCTACATAACAATAATATCGAGCTCATAATCCACTATTGAGTTTCGATGATTGGTAATACCAACAAATTCTTTTATATTATGTCTTAACCCTTTCCACCACAATCCCTTGTTTTTACTTTTCTGTGTTTTTATACTTGGGAAAATATTGTGGGAAAAGAAGAAATTGCTTGTTACAAGCAATTTCTTCTTTTCTCACTATATTTTATGACCTATAGGTTGCTTGTTTTTCGAATTGCACCCACTTTGGAATGTTGTCTGCAACTTATTTCAAATTGCACCAGTCCAAAATTTGAAAAACTGGAAAGGGTTAACCTATTCCCACACAATGATGCTTTCTTACACTCCTCAAGTAAAACAATTCAGAAAACATTGTGAAAAATGAAGAAATAGCTGGCCAACAAGTAATTTCCTCATTTTACAAAATGTTTCCTACCAAGATAGTTGAAAAATCCCACATTTAATAAACTGTAAATTGTCATCTTCAAGTCCTTTCAATTTTGACAAGTCTAAAATTTTATTGTCTTATAAAGGGTTAATTATATACATGTATATATACAAAAAGCTATTTTCCAAACTATTACAGAGTATAGACTAAGTGAGCTTTATCCATCTGTCTGTCTGCCTGAACAAAACTTATTCTGCCAAGTTAACTTCATTGCATCAGTACATTGTTGTATAAAATTTACACACAAAAATACCTCCATTTAACCCATTCCAACTCAAGAAAATTTTAGACTGGTCCAAATTGAAAGAAGCTGCAGACGACAATTTCAACTTGATGGAATTTTATTTTTTTTCGTCTTTTGGGATAGAAAACATTGTGGATAATGAAGAAATTGCTTGTGACAAGCAATTTCTTCATTGTCCACAATGTTTTCCAAAGCTTTTTTCTTGTAGGGCGTAAAAAAGAGGGCTTGAGTTGGAATGGGTTAATTTATGGGAGCAACCTCCTTCAATTTAGACTATTCTAAAATTTAGTCTTCTAGAAATAGGCTGAGGCTGACATACAGCAGATTTGTCACGCGCTTTGTTCTAGGTTGTTTTTCTTTGTTCTTTTTTTTTACAGCTATATTTGTATCAGTTTGATGCAAAACGGATGTTTTGTAAAACTGAAAAATGATTTTAATTTAATCAAAACAACGGATCAATTTCACATTTGCTTGATATGTCTCCTCTCGATCAGTTGGCGAAAATAAACGATACTCATCTATTGCCAGAGGCTGATTAATTATTATATACACCCTCTGATTACATATTGTTTCATCATGGTTATTGAGAAAAAAGAAATTTTTATAGAAATATTTCTCGTTTTAATTTGTCTGGTAATAAAGATAGTATCGACTTTAAAAGGTTTCAGAGCTGTTTTAGGGTTAACCTTTACCCTGTTATTTACAACAGGATTTTGTTTAGGTCACAGATCAATAGACTTTAACCCATTCCCGAACAGGGGCACCTTTAAACGCCCCTCTATAAAAAGGCTATGGAAAACATTGTGGATAATGAAGAAATTGCTTATTACAAGCAATTTCTTCTTAATTGTCATCCGCAACTCCTTTGAATTTTGACCAGTCTAGTATTTTGTTGTGTGGGAATGGGCTAAAACCGTTCAGGTGCATAGCATTTTGAAGACATCAAATTTTGAATCCAGAAGCTTTAACCCACTCCCTCACATTGACGCTTTTTGATGCCCCTCAATTTTTACTCATGGAATTTCAAAAACCTTTGTCGTAGTTTTATGGTAAAAATAATTGTGTATAAATAAATTAATGAAGAAATTGCTTGTAACAAGCAATTTCTTCATTTTCCACAATGTTTTTAAAACAGAAATTGCTTGGGATGTTGAAAAATGTCATTGGGTGGGAATGGGTTAAAACCTACTGCGTGAAATATTGGTTAAAAAAAAGAAAAGTTACATTCTAATATATGAGATTTTTCATAACTTTGGTAACCTCCCTGGAAATGAATTATTTGATTTGACATATTGATAGAAAACATTACCAAGAAATAGAAAAAAAATGATTAAAAAGGGTTTCACTTCATTCTCACACAATCCCGCTTATTGATCCCCTGCAGTAAAATCAGAAAACACTTTTTTAAAAGGAGAAATTTTTGTAACAAGCATTTTCATCATTTTCCACAAAATGTTCTGCCAAAACAGACAAGACATGATGACATTTCACCAAGTTTGAATTGTCTTTTGCAACTTCTTTAATTTTGCACCAGTCTAATAATGTTGCTGTCTGGCAATGGATTAAACGTCCCCAAGGGAATTAATGCCTTTGCTCTTCAGTGCTCAAGACTGATGGCAATGGGTTAATTTTAAATGAGATTTGAAAAAAATTAATGTTAGCCTTTTCGACAACAAAAAAAAGACGCTTTCAAATTTATAGTAAACATCTTGATTGAAGTTTGATGATAATTCATACCCAATCTTTGTCCAGGTGAAAAAAAAAGAAAAGGAAAATGGACTCGTATTGCATGAAACAATATCACCTGACATTTGAACCATCTTGACTCATAATTATTAAAAGATGATATAAAGATCTTGAACACTGATAATAAATTAATTGAATAACATACGTTCCTGCAAGTGTCAATTTATTATGAAAATATAATAGGTGATAAGGAATGGCTGCTGGCAGAAAAATTCATTTTCTTAACTAACATTTAGGTGATCAAATTTTCTATAAAAACATATTTTAGACTTGACCAAATTCAAAGAAGTTGCAGATGACAATTTTCTTTTTTTTTTATTTTTGTCTGAAAACAGTGTGGAAAATGAAGAAATTGCTTATAACAAGCAATTTCTTCAATTTCGACAATGTTTTCAGAAGCATTGGGGGGGGGGGGGGAGAAGGGGCATTAAAAAGCGGAAATAGATTAAGGCCACCATTTTGTCCAAGACACTATCTGTCTTGGGGAGACCAAATGGATTTTGATTGTAAAAAAATTGTATCGTTTCTTTCCAGATGAAGGCAGTTATGTTAATTCTATTTTCAGTTCCAGACAGCAGATGGAGAATTGACCTTTATCAAGGTCACAGAGGATTCAGGGGCTTGGCTTTCATTGTTAAAACCGGCAGAACTGACAGCAGATCATAATACCAAAGTGTTTTTTGAAGGTAATTTTTTTTACACAACTAGGTACTTGGGCATTTTTTAGCCTTTGAATAAATAAAAGCAGACTTTAAATAAAACCATACTGAAATAGAATGTATCTAGAATTGAATTATCCCTTGTCATGCTGAATTTCAGAATTGCCTTAACCCTTTCCTGTTCGAACCCTGGTTTTTACGTCGCTGTATTTTTATACTTGAGAAAACAATGTGGAAAAAGATACACAATCTTTTCTACCCTACTGAATGATTTTTTTTTTCAAATTAAATCGACTTTATATTGTTGTTTGCAAAACCTTTGAATTTGGACAGATGTAAAATTTTGTAAAACAGAAGAGGCTTAAATTCAAAAGGTTGAAAGCACTGCAAGCACTAGTTAAAGGTCAATATATCTTAGGAAATTTTATTTCAAAAAAGTCTAGCATAAAAGGAACAAGCAGGTAGTGCAGACTTAGATCATATTGCTCATTTTTCAGGCTGATCTTTGTCTTTATTTCCAATCTAACAGGAATATTCTGGGGTCAGCATGACAAGGGTTAAGATTATAGGCCTTAAAGCTCTTGAAACAGTAGTTGTGTATCAATTTTTTTTAGCTCACCTGAGCACAATGTGCTCAAGGTGAGCTTTTGGTATCACCTTTTGTCCGTCGTGCATCGTGGGTCAGAAGGCGTCAACAATTCTTTAAACATCTTCTCCTCAGTAACCACTGGGCAGAATTCAACCAAACTTGGTAGGAATGTTCCTTGGGTGACCCTACTCAAAAGTTGTTCGCAGATTTTTGATTGACACCCAAATATGGGCGTGGCAGGGCGTGGAAGTTTTTGACTTTGAAATCTGTAAACATCTTCTCCTCAGTAACCATTGGGCCAATTTCAACTAAATTTGGTATGAATGTTCTTTGGGTGACCCATTTCAAAAGTTGTTCGCGAAACTTTGATTTATGCCCAAATATGGACTTGGCAGGGCGTGGCAGTTTTTGACTTAGAAATCTTTAAACATCTACTCCTCAGTAAGCACTGGGCCAATTTCAACCAAACTTGGCATGAATGTTCCTTGAGTGACTCTTTTCAAAAGTTGTTCTTGGAATTTTGATTTATGCCCAAATATGGGCGTGGCAGGGCGTGGCAGTTTTTGACTTTGCGCCAATTTCAACCAAACTTTTTGACATTGGGCCAATTTCAACCAAACTTGGCATGAATGTTCCTTGGTTGACCCTATCAAATCATGTTTAGGAAATTTGATTGACACCCAAATATGGGCATGGCTGTTTCTTTAGTTAGAAATCATTAAATATCTTCTCCTAAGTAAGCTTTGGGCCAAATATGGGCATGTCAGGGTTTGGCAGTTTTTGACTTTGAAATCTTTAAACATCTTCTCCTCAGTAACCATTGGGCCTGTTTCAACCAAACTTTGCATGAATGTTCCTTGGTTGACTCTATTCAATAGTTGTTCTAGAATTTTGATTTATACCCAAATAAGGGCGTGGCAGGGTCGGGCATTTTTTTGACTTTGAAATCTTTTAACATCTTCTCCTCAGTAAGCATTGGGCCAATTTCAACAAAACTTGGCATGAATGTTCCTTGGTTGACCCTTTTCAAAAGTTTTTCGCAGAACTTTGTTTCATGCCCAAATATGGGCATGGCAGTTTTTGACTTTGAAATCTTTAAACATCTTCTCCTCAGTAACTATTGGGCCAATTTCAACCAAATTTTGTATGAATGTTCCTTGGGTGACCCTTTTCAAAAGTTGTTCTAGAATTTTGATTAATGCCCAAATAAGGTCGTGGAAGGGTGGGGCAGTTTTTGACTTAGAAATCTTTAAACATCTTCTCCTCAGTAACCATTGGGCCAATTTCAACCAAACTTGGCATGAATGTTCCTTGGGTGACCCTTTTCAAATCGTGTTTAGGAAATTTGATTGAAGCCCGAATATGGGCGTGGCTGTTTCTTTAGTTAGAAATCATTAAATATCTTCTCCTCAGTAAGCATTGGGCCAATTTCAACCAAACTTGGCAAGAATGTTCCTTGGGTGAACCTTTTTCGAAAGTTGTTTGTAAAATTTGATTTACGCCCAAATATGGGCGTTGCAGGGTGGGGCAGTTTTTTATTTAGAAATCTTGAAATATCTTCTCCTCAGTAATCATTGGGCCAATTTCAACAAAACTTGGCATGGATGTTCCTTTGGTGACCTTATTCAAAAGGTGTTTGCAGAATTTTGATTTACGCCCAAATATGGGGTGGCAGCTTTTTTACTTTGCAATTTTTAAACAACTCCTCAGTAACCATTGGGCCAATTTCAACTAAACTTAAATGGATATTCCTTGGGTGACCCTTTTCAAAAGTGTTGGCAAAATTTCGAATCATCTTACATTAGTCAGGTGAGCGATTTTAGGGCCATTCTGGCCCTCTTGTTTGAAATTTAATTTCATAAACAATTCTGGTCTGAAAATGACAAACTGGTAGTTTAGACTAGGATCAGACTACTCTTACTTGCAGGCCTGTCTTTGTCTAACCTGCTGCTTTAGGAATAATATAAGTTCAACATGTCAAGGGTTCAGACTTTACCCATAACAACACCTGTCCTTTTTTGATGCCTTTCACAAAAAATGTTACTAAAACATTGTGGAAAATGAAGAAATTGCTTGTAGCAAGCAATTTCTTCATTCCCACAGTTTTTCTACCCCAAAAAGACAAGAATTGTAAAATTTCATGTACTTTAAATTGGGCCAGTCTAAAATTTTGTTTGGTAATTTTAATGGCATTAGATTTATAGTTATACCCTCTTTAAAATTGTTGTCTGCAGCTTCTATGAAATTGGACCAGTCTAAAATTTTGTTATGTTGTAATGGGTTAAAATCTTTAGCTGCAGACTTAGAGCCATCCTCTAGATTGATAGTTATACCCTAGAAACAAAGTCTTACATTGTCATGAAACATAAAGATGAACCAGCTTGGCAAAATAGGTGGTATGATTTAACCTTTTTCCAGATAATGACGTTTTTTGATGCCCCCTCAAGAAAAATGATTAGGAAAACATTGTGAAAAATGAAGAAATTGCTTGTATAAAGTAATTTCTTAATATTACTCAATATTTTCTAACCAGATAGTTATAAAATCTGAAATTTCATAAACTTTAAATTGTCGTCTGCAACTCCTTTCAATTTGGACTAGTCTAAAATATTGCTGTCTGGTAATTGGTTAAATGATCCTTACAAACTATATAAGATATAGAAAATTTCCAATTAGGATTATTCTTTTCCAAATAATATTTCTTTCACCAATGTTATATCTATATATATGTATTTTTTTTTTTTAATAGAAAGTAAATGTTTTTACCAATATGTTTTATCGGAAAACTGTCTCGAGGAAAAACCTATCATGTGCCAGATAGGTATCTCCCCGTTTTATCATTCATCTTGTTATAAATTACACTCCATTTCAATTCTTCCCGTCACCTAATCCTTTTTTAACATTAAAAAGATTTTTTCGATCTTTTTTCCACTTAAGGTTGGGACCACAAAGGTTCCTTTCTGATCGTATCTCATCCTTTTAGAGCGATTACATCAGCCTTCAGGGGAAAAAGATTGTTCCGATACGTAAAAATGAGAAAACAGAATTAGAAAAGTGCGTCAATTATAGCCATATATGTAGGGAGATAAATATTTGAAGTCCTTTCATTTATTGGATGTTACAAACAAACATGGTAGTTATCTATTCTATCATGCAACAATCAGAGACCAGCTAAATTTGCTTACAGCAATCCTTTGCCATAAATGCAAACTGCTTTTTACCGTTCACTGAATCTTACCTTAGAATAGTGAATCAAAAATAGAATATTAATACGTTTCCACACATTCCTGCTTTTTTTATGCAATAATGGAAAAAAATCATTGTGAGGAAACAAAAAATTACTTGTTACAAGAAATTTCTCCTGTTCTCACAATGTATTTTACCGTATATGCCATTTATTTTCAAATTAAAACATTGAATTTACCTCTTCCAATTTGGATTAGACTTGTGGGTTAACCTATCTCATTCTGAACCTATAGTATTCCCGTTATGCCAGGAGGTAAAGATAGCCACCAGCCTGCACATATGTGCAGTCTGATCTTAGTCTACACCACCTTCTTGTCCCTTTAAGCCAGATTTGCTTATGAGATAACCATCCAGTGCTTTTAATCTTTTTGATTCTCATGCAATTCTGCAGAGGATTTTATGCAGTTAAAAAATTGAAAAGAAACATTGAATAACAAAAATGATGAATATAAATCACAACAACAACAAGACGTCATCTGTCCTTCACCCATACCCAAACGACTAAAATGTAGACTGGTCCAAATTGAAAGACTGGTTACAGCGACCAAGTAAAGTTTGTTTAAAAGTGCAAACTTATGGCCAAATCTTGTACAAAACTTTGCGAGAAAAGAAGAAATTGCTTGTTTCTTAGGTGCATAGAAATGCAGGATAGTGAAGTAATGGGTTAAGCTAAGGTTTTTAGCTTTTCAGAATAGTGTAAGTCCAGTTAGCCTTGGGTTTTGTCATGGCCTGCTTCAGAAATATGCATACCTCCATTAACTTTTCTTTTCAACACCATCTATCAAACAACTAAAATGGATTTTGATTTATTTCACTGGTGTTATCCTTTAACCCTTTCCTGTTTTTATGAAATTTAGACTGGTCCAATTTGAAAGAGGTTGCAGACGACCATGAAAAATACATGCAATTTGAAATCTGACCATCCAATGTGGTAAGAAATATTGTGGGAAAAGGAGAAAGGGCTTGTTACAAGCAATTTCCTGTTTTTCCCCAATGTTTTCTCAAGTATAAAATCAAAGTTACGTAAAAACCCGGGTTTATCCAGGAAAGGGTTAAATATCTATCAGGCTTCTTCAACAAATTATGAACCTTGAAACCATTACCACATAATCCTGTTTTTCATGTGCCATAAAAATATAACTGTAGAAATCGCTGCAATAAAAGTAGAAATTGCTTGAAACATTAGCACAAGCTTTGAAATTGTGTCTACAACTTCTCTCAGTTATTGACTGTTTTTAAAATTTGTTGTCTGGTAATAGGCTAACCCAATAATGCTTTTTGACCCTTATAAAGAATAAAGCTTTAAGTTTGGACCAGTTTAGAATTTTGTCATTTGGAAAACAACATCTCTGAAATCATTTAATAAATTTGAATGAATTTTGGTAGAAACTACAAGGCCAAAGGTATCTATATTTCATATGTAGCTTAATCACATGGTTCTCTACCAATTTTTTAAAAAAAATTAAATTCTTGGGTACAAATGGCCCCACCCCTGAGGTCCAAAGTTTGGAAAAATGCTTAATTACTGCAAGTTCAAAAGTCTTCTCATAAACTATAAGGTCTAGGACATTCATATTTGGTATGTAGGACAACTAGATGGTTTTGTACTATATCACTTAAAATTGTTCCCCTAGGGTTTAAAATAACCTCTGAACAAGGGGTCCAAAATAGGGAAAAAACGCAAAAGTTGAAAAATAAGAAATCTTCACTTTAAGGTCAAGGGCATTTATATTTGGAGTGTAGCATAGCCTGGCTATTATCTATCAATTTTGATTAGATTATACTGGTATGGTAAAGAACACCCCTTCCCTTGGTGTCCAAAGTTCGTAAAAATGCTCATTTAGACCATGTTCAATAATCTTTTCCTCCATATCTAGGAAATCTAAGGCATTTATGTTTGGTATATAGCATAACCAGAGGGTTCCCTACCATGTTAGCAAAAATCATAGCCCTGGGATAAAACATGGCCCTGCCCCAGAGGTCCAAACTTGAGAAAACATTGAATCAGAGCAACTTAAAATTCTTCTCTTTCTGATGAATAAGCTGAAGGACATTCATATTTTGGTATGTAGCTTAACTAAACAATTTTATATTATGTTACAGGAAAATATGCCGATAGGATCAAAAACATCCCTGCTTCAGGGGTAAAAAATTTAGCAAAATCACTTAATTTGAAAATATTCTTCTTCTTAAATATAGGGCCAAGAGCATTCTATTTTCTAAAAAAATTGCATAACATCATTTTTACCTACCATGTTTCTTGAAGTTATACCCCTTTGGACAAAAATGGCCCTTTCCAAGGCATCCAAAGTTATGAAAAACGCTCAATAAGAGCATGTTCAAATATCTTCCTCTCCCAATGTATAGGTTGTAATGCATTTATATTTGGTTTAAAGAACATCCAGATTGTTCTCTACCAAGGTTGCTAAAATAATACCCATTGGGTAAAAATGGCCCCACCCCAGAGGCCCAAAGCTTGGTAAAATGCTCAATTAGAGCAATTTAAAAGTCTTCTTGTCTTCACACTGGTCAACATTAAAGAAATTGCAGATGATAATTAACAATTGATGGACATTTAAATACTAGGATTTTTTATGGTAGAAATCATTGTGATAAATAGAGAAATTGCTTGTAACTGCAAAATAGAACTGTAATTTGCAGATGCCTCAGCAATTTAGGATCATCATGGTCCTCTTGTTTGAGGTACATGTTGTATTGGCCTATATCAGATTCTTTCAGGAAATCCTTATTTGATAAAGATAAAGATTGTTGTTTTTTTTTAGGGAGGGCTGGCTTAGCAGCATTGTAGTGTTATATAGTAAAATGCTGAAAAAAATCTTAAACCATCAATCAGTTGTTATTCATGTAATTTTTGGACAGGAGACATTTTTAGACTTTTTGAAATATTTTTTTAACCCATTACCATACAACAAAATTTTAGACTAGCCCAAATTGAAAGTTATTGTAGACAAAAATTTCAAGATTGTGAAATTAGAAAAGATATTTGCCTTTTAGGGTAGAAAACATTATGGACATTGAAGAAATTGCTTGTTTCCAGCAATTTCTTCATGGTCCACAATATTTTTTAAACTTTATTTTTATGGGGTGTAAAAAGGAGGGATTGTGTGGAAATTGGTTAAAAGGGACAAATATGTGGTGTTGTCTAAGATCAAACTGCATTTATGTGCAGGCTGATCTTTGTGATTGTATCGTATCAAAATAGAAATACTCTAGGTTCAGCATGACTAGTGTTCAGATTAAAAAAAATTGGAATGCATTAACCCTTTCCTGTTTTATGAAATTTTAGACTGGTCCAATTTGAAAGAGGTTGCAGACGACAATGAAAAATGCATGCAATTTGAAATCTGACCATCCTATGTGGTAGAAAATATTGTGGGAAAAGGAGAAATTGCTTGTAACAAGCAATTTCTCCTTTTTCCACAATGTTTTCTCAAGTATAAAATAACAGTGACGTAAAATCCTGGATTTGTCCAGGAAAGGGTTAAAGAAAGATTCAAATTGCATGAGGACCAAAAAAATCGAGTAATGAAACAAACACAGACTCAGTGTTAGGCCTCAGATGGTCTGATTAGAGGCAAATATCTTTTCATCTTTAAGATTTTTTGTGGACTTAAATTGTCATCCAATTCAAGTCCTGAATTTAATCTGCAATGACAAACTCATAATTTTGGTATTTTCATGACGGAACATATCAAGATGTAAAGTAAACATTTAAGAGCATCATTGTTTAACCTAATCCTTATATTGCATTTTTATCCTGAAAATTTAAATAATTCTTTCATAATTTGGCTTTATTTACAAATACTTGAATTCTCCTACCAACACTATATCATCCTCCACGATCTTTGAGGGAAAATTTACATTATTTTTGGCAGAAATATAATCCAACCCCTATTATGTAAAAATCAATTTTTATCTCAATATGCAAATCATTTCCAATCATATTCATACAGAGGCTTGTGATAAAGTATGACGAATTTGGGTTTTATAAAAGCTTGCCTTGTTGCTCCAACATCATTAAGATCTCCGACATTCACAAAAAGTGAGCGATAATGTCAGAATGCGATAAGATCAGAATTTCTCGGGTAAAAAATGAGACATATTACGATATGCTAATTTACACTTGATATGCAAATGAGGGTATGTGCAGGGATAAGATTTAAGCCGATTATGGAACTATTTTCTTTGTGTATTTAAGCGATGGAAAAATCAGTCCATCATTTCTATAGGACAGTTTGTCATATGCGATAGATGGACCTCTTATCTATGATTTTAATCGACATTCTGCCGTATTCTCCGAACAATAGCTGATGATAACCATAAGATTGGGTCCTCTGATTTATAATAAAGCCCAACTTATCATTACGGAGGATTTTCTTTCATAAAGATATAGATCATATCCGCGAATGGAAAATGGTTCACATTACAACATTAATCCTTTCTCTGTCTGATAACACATCATCCATTTATAGCAATGGAAAAGCCCTTACCCTTGTAATGCTATTTTATGCCTCTTTGATAATAGTAGACATTTACTCTTGTCAAGCTGATCTAACCCATTCCCACACAGTGAAGCTTTTTGATGCCACTCAAGGAAAACAATTGGGAAAACATTGTGTAAAATGAAGATATTGCTTGTCACAAGCAATTCCTTTATTTTGCACAATGTTTTTTATAAAATTAGAAATTCTAAAATTTCATAAACTTTAAAGTGTAACTCCTTTCAATAAGACCAGTCTAAAATTTTGTGACCTGGTAACAGGTCAAATCCTTGTTGAGAATTACCTTAAAATCAAAGGACTAGGAGTCCTGAAAGGCCCTGGTTAATTGTGGGTCGATATTTCTTTTGTTAATTTCAAATTTCAAACAGATTGTGTCCACCAAGATCAGCCTGCACATATCACCTACAGATGCAGAAATATTCAAGTTTTAGCATGAAGAGTTCAGTTGTAAACGGTTTCTGTGTTCCAACTCAAGAGCCAATTAACCTACAACCTTGAAACTTCACACAATTCTTGCCACTGACCCAAGGAAGTGCCTTTTTACTTTTTTGACGCATAGGTCAAAGATCAAGGTCACAATTGAACTTTGTTGAAAACTGTTTCCATTGTTGAAAACTGTGTCCATGCTCTAATTCAATAAGCAATTGACCTACAACCTTGAAACTTCATGTGATTGTTGCCATTTATGACCTAAGGTCAGCAGTAATACTCAGTGACAAAGCACTGGTTGGGGTTATGAGTCTGCTTTGCAACAATTCTAGTTACAGGTACTTTGGTAATCATTCAAAGTCAGTATTGACATTATTGTGTCAATGACCATATAACTTAAAAACTTAAAAGAACCAATGGTTTTGCATTGGAAAATATGAAAATTTTAACCCTTGTCATACTAAACCTGAAATATTCCTGTTTTGGCAGTAGGTATAGACAAAGATAGACATTACTGCAATCTGATCTTAGTCTTCACCAACTGTTTATCCCTTTCAAAGCTATACATATCTATAATGTTCTCTTTCTAAAACTTCCTTTACTATAAAAATGCAACTTCTGTAATTTAGACCAGTCAAAAAATGTGTTGTCTTGAAATGGGTTATAGCGCCTCTTGCACAGATTAAAAAAAAAAAAATTTTGACTCAATTTCTAACAAATGCTTTTAGATGGTGATTTAGCTGGTTTTGTAATGAAGATGACTGTTCATAACTTAAAGAAAATAAAGAAAAGAAGCAAAAATATTTTGCATAATGAGATGCCAAATAAGTCAGCAAAGACTACAACCTGAATGAAACAAGAATTCATTGGGTACGTCGTTATCAATTGATTGCAATGAAAATTGCCTTATTTGTGGTTTCCATTTTGTATCATTTACTTCATTGGCTTCCACTAGAAATATAGTCTTTAACATCATATTAAGACTAACAACCTCATACAACCTCACCCAATAAATTTCAATCTTTCAAAATAAGGCATAGGGAATATACAACATTAGATTTATAGTTATTTAGTACATTTAACATGAAGGTAGAATATTTATAGTGACAATTACATTAACCTTTTCTTGTACAAACCAGGGATTTCATGTCACTGTGATTTTATACTTAAGAAAAAATTGGAAGAAAAAGAAGAAATTGCTTGTGACAAGCAATTTCTCCTTTCCCACAATATTTTTTTACCTCATAGGATGGTTTCATTTAAAATTGCAACCAATTTTCATTGGCGTCTGCAACATCTTTCAACTTGGACCAGTCTAAAATTTTAAGAAGCAGGAAAGGGTTAATAACTATTGGAAAAGTAGATGATTTTCATGTATCAATTTTTCATGAAAATCTGTTCCAGAGCTGCTTTAAGATCATCATTGAATGTGAATATGGCTAGACTTTGTCTGGTAAAAAACAAATAACAATAAACAAAATCATTTTGTTATGAAAATCTTCTAATCGCAAATCTTGGAATAATTATTTTCACAGAGCATTGATTTCTGAACATTTGAAGCGTAAATAATCCTTGAATTGCAGAGCATTTTCATGATTGTTAAATATGCAATCTGCATGTAAATCATAATTTAGGTGCACCTACCTGAAAAATTAGATTAACCCATTCCCACAATATATAATTTTAGACAGGTCGAAATTCAAAAAAGGTGCAGACAACATTTTTAAGTTAATAAAAGCTTTATAAATTTTTGTCTTTTTGGTAAAAATCATTTTGGATAATAAAGAAATTGTTTGCAACAAGCAATTTCTTCATTTTCAGCTATTGTTTTCTAATACTTCTATCATTACCAGATGGGAAAATTTTAGACTGGTCCAAACTGAAAGGAGTTGCAGACGACACTTTACAGTTGAAAATTGTTTAGATTTTTTTTTTCAACTTTCCTTGTTAAAATCATTGTGGAAAATGAAGAAATTGCCTGGTTCAAGCAATTTTTTTTCAAAATTTCCAAATTGGTTTTGTTGAGGGGCATCAAAAATGTCATTGTTAGGGAATGGGTTAAGATAATATTACAATAATATTAAAAGTGATTTCTTAATTTTGCAATATATTTTTGGAAGCTTCTTTCCGGAGGGATTATTAGGGAATGGGTTATTGTAAGGTGTGGTCGTCAAATTTCTGAATTCATCTTTTCATTATTTCAGTCTGTTCTCCTCCTTTGTTTGGGGTTGTAAAGGTGCTCATATTAGGTCTGATTATACTCCTTTATGAGCCATGACAGAGTTTGATTGAGCTCCAAACTTGGTAGTGCAGAGCAGGTTAATTTGACAGATAAGCATCTTTAATTATCGTAATGTACGAGATTAAAAAATATATGTGATTCAAACAGTGATTTGTGTTTTGATCCATTTGGCCTTTCTATTCCATTCCCATCTTTCTTTTGCAACACAAGATTGAGACAAAATATTGAATAAAAAGTGGAAACTATATTTTTCAGGAATTATGTTGGTTTAAATCATTACCAGACAAAGGAATTTTACAAAGGAATTTTAGAATTGACCAAATTGAAAGACAAATTGATGGGTCAGCCCAAAACAGTTTTAACTGCCTAAATGTATTTAGGCATTTACAACTGTTTTGCAATGGGTCATCAAAATGATATTTCAAAATGAAAGTACCAGGTAATTTGAAAAATATCCTTTTAGGATGAACTAGTGGAGAAATCCCTGATCAATTTCAAGCATTTTTTGCTTTTCTCACAAATTTTATTAATGCGTCTGTTCCAGCATCAAAAGACTGGAAACATTTTGTTTATACTATGTTTTAGTCTAATGCCCATATATGTAGTTATTGCCGTCAAGAAAGGTGTTAAATCATGACTACATCAAAATCATCAAATTTAATCAAGGTAGGGTATAAATTATTTCTCACACGGCTAATCAGACCAACCAATCTAAATTCAATAATAATATGAATTATACATCGCAATAATGTTATCTTGGTAGACATCAACTCAATTTGATCAGAAGTAATAGATATTTTGTCAGATAAAGCTCCGAGACAGTACAACCTGGATGATTTAGATCAAATTATTAATGATTAATAAAGAATTCATGTATTGTATCTTGGATCGACACTCCGATAGAAGAATCCTATCTATATTTAAACGATCTTGATTAAATTGTTCACACATTATCGAACATTGTGTCCGTATTTTAACTGTAGATGAACTATGGGAATTACAGTTTAATTGATCCCGATGATTGGTAAACTAAGATTTGACGGCCTGATAGAGTGTAAAAAATATAAAATTGTACCCTTAACCCTGATTTTTAAACAGAGATAATTTTAATTGAATTCCAATATGATGAACGATGCAGTTCAGGCGATTATATAAATGACAAGCCAATTACCAGACAACAATTTTTTAGACTGGTCTGAATTCAAAGAAGCTGCAGAAAACAATTGTAATTTGATGAAATTTTAAAATGTTTATCTTTTTCGGTAACAAGCAATTTCTTCATTTTCCAAGATGGTTTTTTTTTTTAATATTGAGGGGCATAAAAAAGTGGGATTGTGTAGAAATTTTTTTCTAAAGTTCACAAAACTTTATTTTTTTCAAAGTCACTGTAGTTTACAAAAAATATTTACCAAAGTGTTTGCTCACTTGAGCACAAAGTGCTCAGTGTGAGCTATTAGGATATGAGCCAATTTTTGTCATTGTCTGTCCAATTGTCTGCATCTGAAACAACCTTTTCCTTATAGCCTACCTCCAAATTTTGACCAAACTTCATAGAATTGTTCATGTTTTAAAATTTCTTAACTTAAAATGTTATCTTAAACTTCTTGAGATTTGAATTAGTCTAAAATGTTGTCAAATGGAAATAGGTTTAATGATAATTTTTTGAAAAAAATGTACATCCTTTATTGTAGTAAAGTATTTTAACCCTACAGTCTTGCCAAGAAAACCCAACATTGCCAATATGCTTTCTAACACTTAACAAAAGTCAGCGTGGCATGCTTCATTTGTTTCTCACAAGTGTTGGAACGATGAATAGTAAGCCTAAGTAGGATGAACAAGTGGTGGCTGGAAATGGAATGTTGTGGTTATACTGGTGTATAAAGTGCTAAGAACCAATGGCAAGTTGTACCAGCCACTGCAGTAAAATTGAAATACTGTTGAAGTGGTGTCAAACAACATCACAAAACGTTTTCAAAGTTAATTCATATTAAAAATAAAGTATCTTATGAGATGTGGAGAAACATTTTGAGAAGAAGTGCCTATTTGTCTTATATTCTGTTCTGTCATAACTAATTAAGGAAGTATAAATAAGCATTATTTGATGTGATTTCAAAATATTTGTAAAAGGTTGTGACATACACAAAGTCTTGAAAAAAAAAATGATCCAAGGGACATAATTATTGTGGAAGAAAATATTAACCCATTCCAACACAGCAAAATTTTAGACAGGTCCAAATTGAAAGGAGCTGCAGACGACAATTTCATGTTGATGGAATTTTGATTTTTTTCGTCTTTTTTGGATAGAAAACATTGTGGATAATGAAGAAATTGCTTGATACAAGCAATTTCTTCATTTTCCACAATGTTTTCCAAAGCTTTTTTCTCGAGGGGCGTAAAAAGGAGGGCTTGAGTGGGAATGGGTTAAATGTAGAAGAATACATGTGTATTGATGTTAATTTTTTATCTCCCTTGTCTAGATAGTCAGGTCCTAATGAAAATTTTGTGTGGTCCTCTGTCAAAATACTTGCAGAATATATCTAAGAAATGAAGAGAATTTTTCTTTTGTTTTCATGAGGTAGATCTATGAACCTAAAAACTTGTTCAAACTGTATGAATATGCAAAGCCATCAAGCCAAACAAATCAACATTTGACTAGTTTTGAGTAAATTTCTGTGGATCTACTTTGTGTGCAAGTATAAGAAACAGTTCTGTGTTCAAAATTTACGAAGGGAAGTATGAAAAAAAAAAGAAAATTGGCGAACCGAAATGCTTAAATCTTGATAGACAAAACTGAAATTGAATCATTTCAAAATTAGTGATGAGTTTGTTCTAGATTAGCAATCATCATTGGAATTGAGGAAATTGCTTTTTCCCTTTCAAACCAAGATTGCCTCATTATTATGAAAATTGAGCCTATTTAGGAAAGGATATTGAAAACTTTTTTCTTATAATCCAGGTAGTCGTATCTGGTGTGAAATAGAAAATGATCTCGAGACCAACACAGAACTTGTAGCTGCATTCACCACCAACCTGCCAACTGAATCTACCACACATAGCGACACTTCGTCAACTTCAGATGCAGAAGATAGAAAGAGTGGAGCCAAAAAAACAGAAGCAAAATCACAGCTTTCACCTCAACACGGTAACAAATTATCCTTGTCTCTCCATGATCCATTCATAAATATAAAATATATCTAACCATTACCAGACGGCAAAATTTTAGACTGGTCCAAATTGAAAGGAGTTTCAGACGACAATATAAAACTTATGAAAGTTTGGATCCTTTGGCATAGAAAGCATTATTAATAATGAAGAAATTGCTAGTAATGTTTTCCAAATCTTTTATTTTGAGGGGCGTCTAAAAGCGTTATGTGGGAGAATGGGTGAATCCATTACCACACAATAACCCTTTTTACACCCCCTAGAAATAAGGCTATGGAAAAGTTACGGCACAATGAAGACATTGCTTGTAACAAGCAATTTGTTCATTCCCCACAATGTTTACAACACCAAAAGACACCACATTTTTGAAATTTTATAATTTTGAAATGGTGGTCTGCGACTTCTTTAAACTTTGACCAGTTTAAATTTAGTCGTCTGGTGACAGGTTAAAATGAAATGAAATGAAAAGAGACTTCTTAAGAAGAAATCGATAAATGTTTTCAGAATTTATAGGCCATAATAATATTCTTTAACCCATTCCCCCAAAATCTTGCCTTTTTAAGCACTTGGAGAAAAAAGCTTTTGAATACTGGTTGAAAAAGATGAAATTTGCAAGTTCAAAGCAATTTCTTCATTATTCACAATTATTTGTACCCCAAAGACAAAGATTTTTAGAATTTCATGAACTAAGAATTGCTGTCTGTCTTTAACTTCTTTGAGTTTTGACTGGTCTAAAATGTTGTTTTGTGGAAATGAGATAATTTATTTTTATTATATTCCTAGCTGTAAAATCTTTGGATTTCCCAGTGTAATAAATTTTGATATCATCACTAGTGATGATATCAACTTTCACCCCGAAAATTTGGAACTACTTTTATTTTCAAAGGGCCAGCTCGCTCGGTGACCTTACATTCAATTTCTTAGGCTAAAAATCAATTAAAAAAAAGTAGAATAAGAAGAAATTAACGAACATAACTACAACACAAAAATAACCGTTTTGTTAACAACTGGTTGGTTTGAAACATTAACGAACCTTGATGTTTGTGTTATCACATGACTCAAACAAATGCATAATTTTCCGCAACGTCCAAAATTATTCCTCGAATACTGATGATATTGCAATTAAAGTGATAGACACTCAAACCTAACCCGCATGAGCTTGTTTTGTAAGCCCAAGCCAGGAGACTAAGTGATCACAGACTGCCTATCCTATAATTCTGTCCAAGTCCAAGTCATGAATTGTCGATCGATGTTCGAAATATCCCGGGGCCTTTAGATCGGCGATCAGATTATCGCCCTTAGATACAGTATATGTTTCGCCCAAATTATTTTTGTGCCTGACACTGAAAATCTCTCAGTGTCTTAAAATACGGACTTATCCTCAAAAAATCCTTTGAAAAACTCGCCCGCTTGGAAAGAAAATCCAAGATGGCGAACATAAATTATTGAATTACAAAATCCTTTGATATTAATGCGCATGGTTTCTAGGGCCGACGATGTCGAATATGATTGAAATAAACCAGCAATTTTTGAATTATAAAACTGTCTCGAATATAATAAATAGAATAATCAACTGGTTATTTTTGATATAAAAAATCTCTCACTTGAATACGTTGTTATGCGTTAGAAAAACTCGTCCTTCGGACTCGTTTTTCAACGCCTAACAACGCATTCTCGTGAGAGATTTTTCATATCAAAAATAACCAGTTGATTATCCTCTATATAAATCTGTTTAACCAATTCCCATACAGTGACGCTTTTGGTCCCCCTCAAGAAAAACATTTGGGAAAATATTTTGTAAAATTAATTAATTTAAATTGCCGTCTGCAACTCCTTTCAATTTCGACCAGAATAATATTCTGCTGTCTAGTAGTAGGTCAAACAATGATTTATCACAGCAATGAAAAGTCGAAAAGTCTCATTTCCATCAGGATTAAGTCAAATACATTTTGGAAATCATCTCAAGATTTCCACATTCTAGTTAAAGTGTTATGATGATTCTGGCTTATACTGACTATTCATGGGCAAGATAAGACTTTATTCTGTATCAAACATTTAACTTATTCCCTAACGACCCTGCTTTTTAATGCCCATTAAGCCATTCCAAAACAATGATGCGTTTTGACACCCCCCCATCCCCCCCCCCAAAAAAAAAAGAATAATCTTTCGATAATATAGTGGAAAATAAAGAAATTGCCTCAAGCTAAATCAATTCTTCATTACCACAATGTCTTCTGACAGAAAAGGCAAAGATTTTTAAAATTACATCAGTAAAACTTATCGACTGCAGCATCTTTGAATTCGAAAATAATTGTAGAAAACATTGTGGAGAATGAAGAAATTGCTTGAAACAAGCAATTTCTTAATTTTTCACAATGTTTTCTACCCCAATAGACAAAGATTTTAAATTTTTTATCTACTACAATTTGTCGTCTGAAACTTCTTTGAATGTAGATCAGTTTAGACTAGTCCAAATTGAAAGAAATTGTAAACAATGTTTTTTAGGTTGATGAAATCTTTATCTTTTAAAATATTATGGGAACTGAAGAATTTGCTTGTTATAGGCAATTTCTTCATTTTCTATATTGTCTCAAGAATTTATCCAGAGGGCATAAAAAATCAGATTTGTCAGGGAATCGGTTAAACAGACTTTTTATAAACAAATAAAAACAAGGCTTTGCTGAATTTTTGGCTCATGTGAGCACAAAGTGCTCAATGTGAGTAATTGTAATCACTTGCTGTCTGTCCGTCTGGCCACAATTTCTTTTAAAATCTTCTCCTTCTAACCCCCTAGGCCAATTAGGATTAAATAGTATTCAATGTTTCTTGGGTAAGCTGTTCTAAAGTTGTTAGCTCACCTGAGCACAAAGTGCGAGGTGAGCTATTGTGATCGGTCGTTGTCCGTCGTCCGTCCATCCGTCTGTCCGTCCGTCCGTCTGTCCGTCCGTCCGTCCACAATTTCTTTAAAAATCTTCTCCTCCTAAACCAGTAGGCCAATCAAGCTAAAACTTTGCAGGGATGTTCCTTGGCTGAAGTTCTTCAAAAGTTGTTAAAAGAATTTAATTCCGTCAAAAACTCTGGTTGCCGCGGCATTTGAAAATGGGAATCTTTAGTTATTCTTTAAATATCTTTAAAAATCTTCTCCTCCTAAACCAGTTGGCCAATCAAGCTGAAACTTTGCAGGGATGTTCCTTGGGTGAAGCTCTTTAAAAGTTGTCAAAAGAATTTAATTCCGTCAATAACTCTGGTTGCCGCGGCATTTGAAAATGGGAATCTTTAGTAACTCTTTAAATATCTTTAAAAATCTTCTCCTCCTGAACCAGTTGGCCAATCAAGCTGAAACTTTGCCGGGATGTTCCTTGGGTGAAGCTCTTTAAAAGTTGTTAAAAGAATTTCATTCCGTCAAAAACTCTGGATGCCGCGGCATTTAAAAATGGGAATCTTTAGTAAATCTTTAAAAATCTTTAAAAATCTTCTCCTCCTTAACCAGTAGGCCAATCAAGCTGAAACTTTGCCGGGATGTTCCTTGGGTGAAACTCTTCAAAAGTTGTTAAAAGAATTTCATTCCGTGAAAAAATCTTGTAATCGCGGCATATGAAAATGGGAAATTTTAGAAAATCTATTTTGTCTTTTTTTTCACAGAGTACGAGGCCAAAGGTGTTTATATTTTACGTAGAACTTAATCATATGGTTCTCTACCAAGTTTTTAAATATTTAATCTCTTGGGTCAAAAATGGCCCTACCCTTGAGGTCCGAAGTTTGGAAAAATGCTTAATTTGAGCAATTTCAAAAGACTTCACCTCTTAAACTATAATGTCTAGGATATTCATATTTGGTATGTAGCATAACTAGATGGTTTATGTACTATATCACCAAAAGTTGTCTTCCTCGGGTCAAAAACGGCCCTGTACTAGGGGTCCAAAATCGGGAAAAACACAAAATTTGAGTATGCTAAAAAAAAAAAAATCTTCATTTAAGGAGGAGGGCATTTATATTTTGGGTGAAGCATAGCCTGGCTGTTATCTATCAGTTTTGATTAAATTATGCCTGTAGGTTAATAAACACCCTTTTCCTGGGTGTCCAAAGTTGGTAAAAATGCTCAATTATACCATGTTCAATAGTCTTTTCCTCCCAATCTACAAAGTCTAAGGCATTCATATTTGGTATATAGCATATCCAGATGGTTCTCTACCATGTTGGCTAAAATCTTAGCCCTAGGATAAAAAATGGCACTGCCCCAGAGGTCAAAAATTTTGGAAAACATTCAATTAGAGCAACATCAAAAGTCTTCTCCATCTGAAATATAAGGTGATGGGCATACATATTTGGCATGTAGCATGACTAAATAATTTTGTTCCATGTAACAGGAAAACATGCTCTTAGGATAAAAAATGTCTCTGCTCCTTGGGTCGAAAATTGTGTAAATCGCATTGAAAGAATTCTTGTTCTTAAATATAGGTTCCAGAGCTTTTACATTAAAAATATAGGATAACATTATTGTTATCTACCATGTTTACATCCTTTGGACAAACATGGTCCTTCCCAAGGCATCCAAAGACATGAAAAATGCTCAATAAGAGCATGTTCAAATATCTTCCACTCCTCATGTATAAGTTGTAATGCAGTCATATTTTGATTTATAGTACATCCAGATTGTTCTCTACCATTGAAGTTGCAGACAGTAATTAGAGTTTGATTGTAAATCTAAATACAAAGAATTTCAGGTAGAAAACACTGTGAGAAATTGATAAATTGCTTGTCACTCCCTTTCTCACTATGTTTTTTTTTTTTCAAACCTGAGGGTGACAAATTCTTGGATAGTTTGGTAATGGATTAAACTATAAAGCCAAAGGAATTCAATCTTATTGTAAAGCATTACTGGATTGTTTTGTACAAAGCCCAAAATCTTATATTTGTTTTATTTATTTTGCTCAAGTTGTGTCTTTTTTATACTAAAAAGTACTATAATTTGCAGATGCCTCAGGTGAGCGATTAAGGACCATCATGGTCCTCTTGTTATAAGAATTAACCCTAGTCTAGCTGAATATAATCCTTATCTAAATGCACTTTATAATCAAAGGCCTGAAAGCACTAGAGGTACTAGTTAAGGGTCAAACAATATTTTGAAAAATAAATTTATAAACATCTCTGACAAAGATCAGACTGCACATATGTCTATACCACCTGCCAAAGCAGGAATATTACGGGTTCAGCATGGCAAGGGTTAAATATTAAATTATAGCCACTATTTTACTGTTTCTAATGTCAATGAAATGTCAATGAAAATTCTTTCTATTTGGACTTGAAAAAATTGTCTGGTAATGGGATATCATTTTGATCGTAGATTTTTTTGTAGAATAAAACTGGTTGCATGTATGTATATATGAAAAAAGCAACATTCCAAGCCATCTGTTACCAACAACTTTTTACAAGACCAAAAAAATAAACAGGCAGTTCAAACTGAAAAAGATCCTAGTTATTGATACTCTTTTCTTTTTCTGAAATGCATGGTAGTGTAAATCTACAGAAAGATATGATAGAAAAATGCTCAACACTATGATTATAAAACTTTTTTCAAACTCAAATAATTTAATTGTTAGTTTCGTCTATCAAAAACGAGCGATCTGATTGGTCGAAAAATTTAATTCATACCTCCATGAACAAAATTTTGAGTACGCAGCCATTTTGAATGCTTCCGCACAAAATAGTTCATAACAAAAAGGTATCAAAATTTGTTAAGTTGTTGCATTTTTCGCTCGATGCTTTTAAATTATAAGAGATGAAGAGAATATTTTTTGTTTTCATGGAGGTATGAACCGAAAAAACTAATCACACAATGTATGAATCCGCTTCGCGTATTCATAAACTGTGATTAGGTTTTTCGGTTCATACCTCCATGAAAACTAAAAATATTCTCTTCATCTCTTAATTGAGAATTTACTCAAATTTCAAATGGCAATTTAAGAATTATTTCACTACACAAGTCCAATTAGTAATAATTCATTCATAGGATATTTTGTTTTTATGCACTAACAGTAGTATTTAAGCAGAAATAAATCTTCAACCTCTTAAAGTTTTAGTAGTTCTAAATTGAGCACATAGAAAGTTTTATAATCTAAGGCCAAGGAATATCATAATTTTAACAGAATGATATTTGAGACTATGCATTTCCTCCGTTTGTGACAAGAATGTCACAATTTCAACAAAATTTTTAGTTGGACCAAATTCAAAGATTTTGCAGATCAGAAATATAAGTTGATAGAATTTGAAAAATCTTTCTCCTATACCTCAGAAAACCTTTTGGAAATAGAAGAAATTGCTTGTTACAAGCAATTTCTTCATTTTCCACAAGGTTTCCAAAGCTTTTTTCTGGAGAGGCGTAAAAAAACAGGATTGTGTGCGAGTTGGTTAAGCTGTAGTTACAACATTTTGGTCATATATCCATTATATGAAATTGTTGAAATGTCTTATAGGGGCTCATATGACAGTAAAGGAAACATATGTCTTTGATATTTTCAGCGTTACGTTATGGGTGTCCATTTTGTGGCGTACGATTTTCTAGCCCAAGGACATTGGAAGGTCACCTAACTTACTACTGTTCAAAGAAGCCGCCAGATTTTATCAGTTTACAAGACTTACAACAAAGGCTACAAAAACAGGCAGAACAGTCTTTGGCCCTGTTACAGAAACATGTGGAAAACCAGGCCAGGATAGAACAAGGTACCATTGATTAACCCATTTCAACACAATGACGCTTTTTGACACCCCTCAAGAAAAATAATGGGGAAAACATTGTCTAAAATGAAGAAAATTGCTTGGATCAAGCAATTTCTTCATTTAACACAATGTATTCTTACCAGGAAGTTGAAAAATCCAACATTTCATAAGCTGGTAATTGTAGTACACAACTCCTTCTTATTCAGACAAGTCTTAACCCCTGTCATGCTGAATCCGGAATATTCCGGGTTTGGCAGGAGGTGTAGACCATGATCAGCCTGCACATAAGTGCAGTCTGATCTTAGTCTACACCTCCTGCTTGTACTTTTCCTACCAGAGTTATTTATGAAATTTATTTCTTAAAGAAATGTTGATTTTTGAACAACAAGTTCTATCAGTGCTTTCAGCCCTTTGATTTTACAGCAATTCAGTAAGGTGATTTATACAGCATGACAAGGGTTAATATTTGTTTTGTGGGAATGAGCCAAGTGAGAATTCTCAGCCTGACTATCTTTGAGAAAATCAAGTATTACTATAGTCTTATGAACATCCTTGTATTGTTACAAAAAAAACCCACGAGGTATTGCTATAACCAGGTCTTTGTCTGTGTCTTCATATTCGTCGTCATCTTCGTCGTCCAAAAACTTTGCCAGGTTGTAATTTCTCTTGTCTGACAGATTACATTGCTTGAAAGTCAGAATATATGATCACTATCAAAATAGCAGCCTGTACCAACAAGGGGGACAACTAAATGAATTTCTTAATCATGACCCTTTTTGGACTTAGTAGTTTTATCCATTATCAAGCACTTGAACAGCCAAGCCTTTGCATATGTTTTTGCTCTTGTAGTAGTTATGACCATAAGGATCTCAAATTATTTAATATCACATAACAGAGTTCTTATCTCATTACCACACAACAAGTTTTAAAGTGGTCAAAATTGAAAGAAGTCGTAGACAACAATTTAAGGTTAGTGAAATTTTAAGAAAAAAATTGCTAAATAAGTTAAAAAAACATTGTGGACAATGAAGTAATAGCATGTTATATTCAATTTCTCTTTTGTCCAAAATGGTTTCAAAAGCTGTTAACTTGGAGGTTGTTTAAAAGCTGGATTGTGTTGGAATAGGTAAAACCCTTCACCACACAGTCACCAATTTTGATCTACTGAAGGACAATAAAAAATGATTAAGATGAAGTAGAAATATTAAATGTTTCTTGTTTACCCATTACTACACAATTATGCTTTCTGTCGCCAATCAAGAAAAAGAATTGTGAAAACATTGTGGAAAATGAAGACCCTGCTTGCAAAAAGCAGCTTCTTCATATTCCATGTTCTTTACCTAGACAGTTAAAAAAATCCTGCAATTTCACAAACTTTAATTTGTCCTCTACAACTCTGTTTTAATTTGGCCCAGTCTAAATTGTGTCGTCTAGTGATGGGTTAAAAGTAATTTCTTCATTTCTCAAAATTTTCCCTATCCCAATTTTTCATTTATCAATTCAATCATATTGGGTTATAGTCTGCAACCTATTTCAATTTTTGTCGTCTAGTGATGGGTTAATGGTTCTGTTGTATTTTCATATAGGTGCCACTAGCCCGAATGTCAACATCAGAACATCTCCAAAAGGACAAAAAAGGTCACACGAAGAAGCACAGATAGATTCATCTGATGGTACTTCTGATAACGAGACACCAAAACCAAAGATCTCCAGACAAACTGACAACTTGAACTGCTTGATTTCTGATCATACAGTGGAAGGTTTGAATGGTCTCAAGAAACATATGAAGAGTCCTCGTGGTAATGATGTTCCAAATGTTCCAGATACAGACAGACTGTCAGTCTCCCCACAGTGTCAAGATGAAATGTTTTGTAAAGAATGCAACATTCAGTTCTCCTCCTTAAAGACCTATTTTGGTCACAAAGAGTTTTATTGTCGGTTCAGCAACGGTAAAAAGAGCAAAAGTGAGGATGAAGTAGTTGAAGCGAGTTCATCATCTATCAGGACTATGTTATCAAGTGATCTATCTCCTAAGTCATTACATACATTACCACCTGGTATAGACCCTGCTTCATTGTTAGCCTCTAGTAAAGCTGGTATACCTCCTGGGCTGTTCTTCCCTGGAATGTTACAGTCCCCTTTCCTGCTCCAGGCCATTTCTAAAGACTTACCACTTATCGTGAAAAATTCCCAGTATAGTGATGTGAAGCTATCTCCACCAGCTGCAACGGTAGAGACAGATCGAAACACCAAGTCTTTGGATGATCAACCTTTAGATCTCAGTAAAAGTGGTTCCAGTCACAATAATGAGAGAGATGAATTAGAGTCTGGTAAAGAGTCTCCGAGAGATTCTCCACCCATGATAAAACAGGATCCAGATAGTCCTAACAGATCACCCCAACCAATGAAACTTAGAACGGTTACAGTACCAGAGAAAGTTTCTGCTGGTCCATCACCAGTAAAAACACCTCTAAACATTCCTACCATCCTACCAACATTCATAGCTAATGCACAGACGCAGTTTGTTAACAAGAAGCCGATACCTCCATTACAATCAGTGAGCAGGTGTGTGGAGTGTAATATTGTATTCTATAAACATGAAAACTACCTGATACACAAAGAACATTACTGCTCAGGTAGACGCATGAAAGAACAGGTGGGAGATTCAAGTAATTCTGATTCTGATTTAAAAAGTCCTGATAATGTGAAAAAGTCCCCTGAAGCAGATGAGGATTCGAATGGTAAAATTCAAAATAAAGCAAACAAAGGGGATGAAGTAGATGATACAAACAAAACCAAAGCTAATGAAGTGTGTTACAGATATTTCTGCATTCCATGTAAAATCAAATTTAGTTCTGCTGGAACTCTAAAAGCACATAAAGAGTTTTATTGTCCAAATGGAAAGGAAAACGATGCTAATATATTGATCAAAGACAAGAATGACAAACTAGGTGAACAAAAACTGTCTGGTTCAATGGCAAATTATCGGTGTGAAATGTGTAAGAATGAGTTCATGTCTGCAAGGCTATTAAAGCTACATATATGTTTGGGAGAAGTTGCAGCAGCTCCCCTGTTAAGGTGTATGTACTGTGATTATGTAACACAAACTGAAAACCGCCTTTCAGAGCATGTCAAAGTACATGTTCCAACTAAAGCATTCAAGTGTAATATTTGTGGTTACCGTGGCAACACAGCAAGAGGTATGAGGATGCATGGCAAAATGCATGTCGAAAATGGTGAGGAGTTTACAGATGACAATATGATTGAGATAGAGGAGCCACCCCTGGTTCCCATTCAGAGGAATGGAGTATGTGACAAGGGACCAATTGATGTGGAAACTGAACTTATAAGAATGAAAAATGAACCTTATAAGAGGAGGCGATCTAGGAAGTCTTTTGAAAAATCGGAGAACATGGTTCCGTTCCTCAGTCAAAAATTTATGACCCAGATATGTGCTGCTTGCGGTCAAACTTTCACAAATGTCAGTGACTTTGTTATCCATTTACGAATGCATGAAATAGCAGCTCTAGAAGCAATGAAGAACCTTAAGACATTAAAATGTGAACACTGTAATGATTACCTGGCTGATTCGCTGACTAGTCTGCTTGTACACATGCAGTCAAAACATCCTGAACAGCTACCAGGAACCAGCAAATCTGAAAGTGAACTAGTCTCAGGATCTGATAATGAACGGTCACAGTCTAGAAACAGTGACCTTTCAGATGAAAGGTCAAGATCAAATTCTGTGGAAAGTTCGAGAACATCAAAATCCAGTTCTAGTCATGGTAATCATGAAGTCAGAAGTTTAAATTCTCCTCATATAAAGGTTGGACTTTCAGAAAATGACCCTGAGATGAAAATAGAAGATTCAATAAAAATTGAGTCTGTAGATCAGACTTGTAATGTAAATGGATACAATAAGGAAGAAACAAGATCTTACACAAATCATGATCTGGATCACACCAAATCTCACACACCATTCTCACATGAATCACGATCTAATGATGGATCTCAGCCTAAACATTCGCAAGTATCTGGTTCCCCTTCCAGATGCTCCCCTAGACTAGAAACCTCACCTAAACAAGAAACCTCACCCAGTCTTGGAATCAGTCAGGGTCAGAATACCAGACTATCTGAATCACCTGCTAGTGGACAACAACTATCGGCTTCAAATTCCCCTGAATGTTTGATTTCTCCAAAGTTACAATCAATAAAACAAGAAAAAATGTCCCCAAAACAGATGTCACCTGATCCCAAAACTAGGTATTTAATGAGCCAAAATTTGCTGAATATAAAACATGAGCAGATGTCACCTCCCATCAAATCACCACTTAAAACACCACCCCCATCCAGCCCAAAGCCAAATAATGTTTCGCCGAAATTACAAACACTTCCTCTTGCAGCCCATTCTCCAACGCTCCAAAACCTACCATTTATTTATAACCCACAGGCAATGTTGTCATTATATCATCTACAAGGAGGGATTCCATCATCTTTCAACCCTTCGTCTGTAAGCCCAACTAGCTCTGGTTTGTCTAACCCTGGGGATAAGAATGGGCGTAAATATTGTAAACATTGTGATATTAACTTCACCTACTTATCATCATTCCTTACACATAAAAAATATTATTGTAGTGCTAGAAACAACACAGAGGAATCCCAGAGTCCTACTGCAACAGCATAGAATATTTTAACCCATTTCCACATGCTTAATTTTTAGACTAGTCCAGACTCAATGAAGTTGTAGACAACATTTTAATTTGATGATATTTTAAAAATCTTTGTATTTTTGGTCAGTAAACAATGTGGATAATGAAGAAATTGCTTGTAACAAGCAATTTTTTCATTTTTCCACAATGCTTTCAAACGCTTTTATTTGAAGTGCATGTAAAAGTGTTATTTTGTGGGAATGGAATAATGGGTGACCAATATGTCATAAATACAGCTTGAATAAACTATCCTGTATTACGATATTTGATAAGCGACAAACATTATTTTTGCAATTATGTTCTCTAAAACACATATTGGTTTAATGTTTACAGACAAGCATCAGTTTTATAAAATGTTTGGAAAATAGAAAATACTTGTGTACTATATAGGTAATATTGCCACAAATCTTTAGCTGAATGGTGCGAAAACATTGTAAGTTTCTATACAGGGTAACAAGCAATTTTTTCATTTACCACAATGTTTTACAAAGCTTTAGTGTCATTTTGTTGGAATGGGTTAACCTATTTCAAATTGACAAAATTTTAGAGTGGTCCAAATTGTAAGATTTGTGTCAGAAAACATTTTCAAGTTGCTTAAATTCAATCATCTTCATCTCTTCGGGTAGAAAACATTGTGAAAAATGAAGAAATTGGTTGTTATAAGCAATTTCTTCAATTTCCACAATTTATTCACAATCCATTTTCTTGAGAGATGTAGAAAAACAGGACTAACCCATTACGACAAAATCCCACTTTTTTATGCCACTAAAAACAAAAAGCTAGGAAAAACATTGTGGAAATGAATTGCTTGTAAAAAGCAATTTCTTCATTATCCAAATTGTTTTCTACCCCAAAAGATTTAAGAGAAATAAAATTGCATTAACTTGAAATTGTCATCTGCTACTTCATTCAATTTGGACTAGTCTAGAACTTTGTTGTGTGGGAGTGGGTTAATGTCTTCCTCAAATAACTGACTTATGCAGAATCCCCCAAATGTCCCTCTTTTGCATGAAAGGTCACAGATACTTCCCTTTACTGTTTTTTTTTTATTTCCAGAATTTTTAGAATTGTCCAAATTCAAAGGGGTAGCAGTCAACATTATGAAATAAACATCCTGTATGATAGAAAATATTATGGAAAAAGAAGAGATTGCTTGTTACAAGCAATTTCTGCATTTTCCAAAATGTTTTCTCAAAGATAATATCACAAGGACGTAGAAATCAGTACTTGTGCAGAGGAAGTGATATCGTGAACATTCTATAAGTGTGCTTATCAATCTAGTGCCATATTGTTGTTGATGTTTAGATAAAACATGTCATGCATAAATTATTTGATTATCTATCTGATTTCATACTGATGTCTTCTTGTAGAGTCTGCTGTAGAGAGTGCTGTGCTCTCAACTTCTCTTGTGTTCACTGTTTGTGTCAAAATGCAATTGTAATTTGTTTTGAATCTTTAGCCCATTCCCAACAGTTCCACTTTGATGTCCCCTAAGAAAAAAGCTTCATATTTTAACCCTTTCCCACATGATCAAATTTTAAACCAGTCCAAACTCAAAGAGGTTGCAGACGACAATTCTAATTTAATGATGTTTTAAAAAATCTTCATACTTTGGGTAACTCTCAACTTCTCATGTGTTCACCATTTGTGTCAAAATGCAGTCATAATTTGTTTTTAATATTCAGCCCATCCCCAAACAATTCCTCTTTTCTATGCCTTTAAGAAAAAGCTTTATATTTTAACCCATTCCCACATGATAAATTTTTAGACCAGTCCAAACTTAAAGAAGTTGCTGACAACAATTCTAATTTGATGTTATTTTAAAAATCTTTGTATTTTAGGTCAGAAAACATTGTGGAAATGAAGAAATTGTTTGTAACAAGCATTTTCTTCATTAGCCACAATATTTACTACCCAGAAAGTTAAAAAAAAATCTACAATTTCATAAACTTTAAATTGTCATCTGCAACTTCTTTGATTTTGGACCAGTCTAAAATTTTGCCATCTGGGAATTGGTTAATAAGAAACTTAGCCTGTAAGTTAAATATTTCAGTGTTGAGGTTACACTTACAATGCTCATATTTGTCCCCCTCTAAGGTAAATTTCTTCTTTCAAGGTCGGGGACATTTTCACAAGGGAAGATTTGTTTTTAGCTCACCTGAGCACAAAGTGAGAGGTGAGCTATTGTGATCGGTCGTTGTCCGTTGTCCGTCTGTCCGTCCGTCCGTCCGTCCACAATTTCTTTAAAAATCTTCTCCTCCTAAACCAGTAGGCCAATCAAGCTGATACTTTGCAGGGATGTTCCTTGGGTGAAGTTCTTTAAAAGTTGTTAAAAGAATTTAATTCCGTCAAAAACTCTGGTTGCCGCGGCATTTGAAAATGGGAATCGTTAGTAATTCTTTAAATATCTTTAAAAATCTTCTCCTCCTAAACCAGTAGACCAATCAAGCTGAAACTTTGCAGGGATGTTCATTGGGTGAAGCTCTTCAAAAGTTGTTAAAAGAATTTAATTCCGTCAAAAACTCTTTTAACCGCGGCATATGAAAATGGGAATCTTTAGTAATCCTTTAAATATCTTTAAAAATTTTCTTCTCCTAAACCAGTAGGCCAATCAAGCTGAAACTTTGCAGGGTGTTCATTGGGTGAAGCTCTTCAAAAGTTGTTAAAAGAATTTAATTCCGTCAAAAACTCTTTTAACCGCGGCATATGAAAATGGGAATCTTTAGTAATCCTTTAAATATCTTTAAAAAATTTCTTCTCCTAAACCAGCAGGCCAATCAAGCTGAAACCTTGCAGGGATGTTCATTGGGTGAAGCTCTTCAAAAGTTGTTAAAAGAATTTAATTCTGTCAAAAACTCTTGTAACCGCGGCATATGAAAATGGGAAATTTTAGAAAATCTTTGTTGTCTTTTTTTTTCATAGACTACAAGGCCAAAGGCCTTTATATTTTGTAAAGAGCTTAATCATATGGTTCTCTACCAAGTTTTTAAATATTTAATCTCTGGGGTCAAAAATGGCCCCGCCCCTGAGGTCCGAATTTTGGAAAAATTCTTAATAAGAGCAATTTCAAAAGGCTTCTCCTCTTAAACTATAAGGTCTAGGATATTCATATTTGGTATATAGCATAACTAGATGGTTTTGTACTATATCATAAAAAGTTTTCATCCAAGGGTCAAAAACGGCTCTGACTAGGGGTCCAAAAATTTGGAAAAATGCAAAATTTGAGTATGTTGAAAAAATTCTTCATTTTAAGGCAGAGGGCATTTACATTTTGAGTGTAGCATAGCCTGGCTGTTATCTATCAATTTTGATTAAATTATGCCTGTAGGTTAAAAAACAACCCTTCCCTGGGTGTCTAAAGTCCGTAAAAATGCTCAATTAGACCATGTTCAACAGTCTTCTCCTCACAATCTACAAAGTCTAAGGCATTCATATTTGATTTATAGCATTACCAGATGGTTCTCTACTATGTTAGCTAAAATCTTAGCCCTGGGATAAAACATGGCACTGCCCCAGAGGTCTAAAATTTTGGAAAACACCCAATTAGAGCAAAAGTCTTCTCCTTCTGAAATATAAGATGAAGGGCATTCATATTTGGTATATAGCATGACTATATAATTTTGTACTATGTTACAGGAAAATTTGCTCTTAGGATAAAAAATGTCTCTGCTCCTGGGATTGAAAATTGCATAAATCGCATTGAAAGGATTCTTCTTAAATGGAAATGGAGAAATTGCTTGCTTTCTCACAATGCTTTTTTAAACCTTTTTCCCTGAGGGTGACAAATTCTGGGATTGTTTGGTAATCCATTAAACTATGAAGGCATTCATTTTCATTTTAAAGCATTACTGGATTGTTTTGTACAAAGCCCAAAATCTTATATTTGTTTTATTTATTTTGCTCAAGTTGTGTCTTTTTTATACAAAAAAGTACTTTAATCTGCAGATGCCTCAGGTGAGCGATTTAGGACCATCATGGTCCTCTTGTTCACACATCTTGCCTATTCTCTTCCTATAAAATTCTACCCTCTCTGATACAGATTTTGCAGGTTAGGCTAACTTCAATCAACAACCAGACATTCAAAGAGGTTGCAATTAATATTTCAATGAGTATTTGAAATAAGTTTCAAACAGGGTAGAAACTTTGTGAAAAAAGAACATTTTTTTTATAAAGTTTTCCTCAATATTCTCTTTTAGGCGCATAAAAATGAGGAATTAAATGGTAATGGGTTAATATGTCTACACATTTTTTTTCCATTTTGTTGTCTGATTACACTTTTGTTACTTTTCTAAACAACAATTTATTAGAGATTCTAGTCCAAATCAATCATAATCAATAACAAGTTTATGGACTATCCCAAACTGGCAGCTCTTCTATATTAAAGGGAAATTGAAGGTACTTCAGCATTTTCAGGGTTAATTGCAATACTGTTTAACCCATATCATGCTGTAAAAATTACCTTACTGAATTGCTATGAAATCAAAGGGCTGAAAGCACTGATAGAACTTGTTCAAAAATCAATATTTCTTTTAGAAATCAATTTCATAAACAACTCTGGCAGGAAAAGTACAAACAGGCGGTGCAGATCAAGATTAGACTGCACTTATGTGCAGGCTGATCTTGGTTTACATCTCCTTCCAAAAACTGGAATATTTCGGTTCAGCATGACAAGGGTTAAGTGTCTGTACATTATATAGACACTTATAACAGTATCTCAAGTAACCCTTGATTTTAAGATCTTACAAATTTGTAAACAAAGTACTGTAAATCGGGTTTTATTAGCGAGGGTTTTATTTTCGCTAATATTCGCGAGTCAACATGCTCGCGAATTCAAGAATCTCGCCTAAATTGCATCTTTTTGTAAAGAAAATACGGAGATTTCCGAAGTAAGCTGCGGACCGACTAAGATAAAATAATTCACCCATTTCGGTGTCATCTCACTTTATTTCATGTGGGGATTATCACCTTCTCGGCGTAAAAATAATTCAGTTTTGAGAACAGGACGAATATTTAACAGTCTGAAAAAAATTATAAGCTGCCAAATTAGTCCATTGAACACGTATATAAACATAACAATGAAAAGCAGACAAGGTGATAAAATTCTAGGTGACGGCAATTAGACAACAAAGAGCTATAAAGTTATAACTGACTCTTAATTGCATAGACTCTTAGAACCTTTTAAGAAATTGAAAGCAGACGATGTGAAATAATTCAATTAAAATTAAACAATTGTACCTGTTTTGTTACGGGATATAATTATTTCACTGTATGACAGTTTGTTAAACATAGTATCGTTTTGACAATTTGATTGGTTAGTGATTACTACCTGAAACATCTTTTTGATGGCTTTTTAGCTCTTTTCATTTTTTTTTTAAACTTAAACAAATACTTGTGATCTTACATCAATTTTAGGACAGAAATTGTCATACTAAGAGAATATAGAATAGTTAAAATGTTCTTAAATTGATTACCAGTAAACATTCTATTCAGAGGTCGGTGTTGATTCAGGCTGTAATCATATATGGATTTTTTTTTTCTTTGTCGTTGTATTTCTGGGGATACTTACGGAAATTACCTAAGTACCATATGGCCGCTCGCGAATTCATGAACACGCTAATTATTCTTCGGGTCCTTCTCATGTGAAAATAAGATGATGCGAAAATTACCTGATTTACAGTAGGAAAAGACGGACAGCATTTTCTCCTTTTGACCATATCAACTCCAATAGAATGGAAAGTTATTGTAATTTGAAATAAACCACTTGCATGTGTACAAGATGTTTTCAAATCTTAATTCTTAACTAGACAATAAAATTCTGGACTAGTCCAAATGTAAAGAATTTGCTGATGACAATTTTAGCTGATGAGATTCTAAAAATCTTTGACAATTGGGATAGAAAACATTATGGTTCATGAAAAAAAAATGTTTTTAACAATCAACTTCTTCATTTACCAATGTTTTCTAAAACCCTTTTCTGTAGGAGTGTAAAAAATTGTGGTTGTGTGGGAATGAATTAAGGCAAATTCAGTCATTTTTAGGCAAGAAAAATTTAGACCAGTCCAGTTGACCAATCACTGTTCCTGCCAAATTAATCTGTTGGCCCCACCCATTGACTCCAACATGAAGTTCCGCTTTGCTTTCAAATAACCTTATTTTGCAACCTAAATGTCATAACTACAGCTTGAATATGCTGAAGTTATGAAGTCCCCAAACCAAGTGTTTCACAAACATGGCAGCCAATGTCAGAGCTCAATCCTGAACTGAATGAAGGATTTTATTGGTTAATTGATTCCTTGAGTGACAGCCGTTATTGGTCAATTGAATGGGATGCAAATCTTTCAAATTGATTCTTAATCCATTACCATATAATCTTGCATTTCAATGCATCAAAAGATAATAGTTTGGGAAAACATTGAGAGGAAATGAGAAAATGCAATTTCTCCTTTCCTGACAGTTTTCTCTACTCCACTAGGCACTTATTTTTGAATTTGGATTAGTCTAAAATTTTGTTGTCTAATATTTAGTTCAGTCTGGGAAAAATTATGACTATCACTATCACAAGGGTCTCTTTTTCAGTTCATGATTAAAGGATACTTTTAATCCAATACTGAATGACAAAATTTTAGACTTTTGTTTGACAAGGTCATCTAATAAGGTTAATTTTGAATGTCACAATGCCCCTGAAGAATAATACCGGTATTAAGGAAACTATTTTGGCAATAATTTCCCTTGATTGTCAACTGCAACCTCTTTCAAATTGGCCCAGTCTAAAATTTTGTCTAGGGTAATTGGGTTAACCCATTCTCACAGTCACGTTTTTTTTTATGCACCCGAGAAATATAGTGTATGAAATCATTCTTGAAAATGAAGAAATCACTTGTATCCAAACATTCTTCATTATCAACAATATTTTCTATCAGAAAAGACACAAGAATTTAAAAAAACTGAAAAATGTTGTTTGCAACATCTTTGAATTTCGACCAGTCTAAAATTTTGTCAACTGGTAATAGCATTGATTGTTATTGGGGTGTAAGTGTTTCATGAACACATTTTGTTAGTTGATATTTTAACCCTTTTCATGCTGAATTATAAATCCACAACAGAAATGCATAAAAATCAAAGGGCTGACAGCACTGGAAGCACCAAATTATGGGTTAATATCTACTCTGAAAATTTATCTTATAACCGATTCTAGCTTTAAAAGATAAGCAGGTGGTATAGCCAAAGATCAGTCTGCACATATGTGCAGGCTGATCTTTGTCTATGCCTCCTGCCAAAGAAGGAATATTCCGGGATCAGCATGATGAGGATTAATGCTTGATAGATCTAAATGGTGAACAAATGCTCCAACATTTTGATGTATCAAGTACATGTATTTGTTTATGTGTAGTCATATCTAAGTTGGGTCGCTGTTAAATCTTGTTTTTGTAGCATATTCCAGAGTTATTTCCCTTTATTAAGGGGGTGCCATATTCATTGTATTAGACAAGTATTTGTTGTCTTAAATCAGTCATAGTTTTGTTGTATTTATATCTATCTATTCAAATGATTTGTTCCGATTTTGATAATAAAATATCAATTGGAAAAGTGATATGCCAGTTATTTGTTTTGATTGTTTATCCCTCTTGAAGGATTTTTTATCCGTTTCTTACATTTACACATTTGTTTAACCTATTACTAATTGACAAAATCTTAGATGGGTCCAAATTAGAAGACAGTGTAAATGACAGTTTCAAGTCGGCAAAATTATAAAAATCTTGACCTTTTAGGGTTGAAGATATTTCAAAGAATGAAGAAGTTGCTTTTTCAAGCAATTGCTTCATTTCCCACAATGGTTTCAATCTATCTTGAGGGGGGTAAAAAACTGGATTTTGTGGGAACGGGTAAACAATGCTCAAGGAAAAAAGCTGTGGTAAAAAAATTACTTGCAATTTCTTAAATATTTTTCACTCCTTGAGAACTGTAAATAGTCATCTTTTCAATACAGAAGCACATTTGCAACTAACACATAGCAGAAAAAGAATAAACACAGGCAAGCCATGAACTCATGTGGACATCAGTTCAAATAAATGAATAGTTACAAGTCCAGTGTGCTTACCACCAAATTAAAGAGAATTCTTCCTAACACAAAAGCATTGTACTTATTCTTTAACCCTTTCCTGTAAAATCCCCGAGTTTTACGTCCCTGTGATATTATTTGTGAGAAAACAATGTGGAAAAGAAGAAATTGCTTGTAATAAGGAATTTCTTCTTTTCACATAACATTTTCTGTCATATAGGATGGTTACTTTTCAAATTGTACTTACTTTATAATGTTGACTGCTACCGTTTGAATTTGGACAAGTCCTAAATTTCGAAAAACAGCAAAGGCTTAAAGGCTTTGCAGCCACAATAGCATGGTCTTGCGTATCATACACTGTCAACCTATTTCTGTACAATCCCTGAATTTTACATACATATGATATACTTGAGAAAACATAATGGAAAAGGAAGAAATTACTTGAAACAAGCAGTTTTTAGCTCACCTGAGCACAACATGCTCAAGGCGAGCTTTTGTGATCACCTTTTGTCTGTCGGAAGTCGTCTACAATTATTTAAACATCTTGTCAATAACCACTGGGCCCATTTTAACCAATCTTGGCAGATATGTTCCTTGAGTGACCCTTCTCAAAAGTTGTTCACAGATATTTGATTGGCCCGAAAATATGGGCGTATCAGGGCGGGCCAGCTTTTGACTATGAAATCTTTAAACTTCTCCCCAGTAATCATTGGGCCTATTTTAACTAGACTTGCCATGAATATTCCTTGGGTGACCCTTCTCCAAAGTTGTTCCCGAAATTTTGATTGACCCTAAAACATTGGCGGGGCAGTTTTTACTTTGAAATCTTTATAAATCTTATCAGTAGCCACTGGGCTGAGTTCAAACAAACTTGGGTTGAACCTTCCTTGGGTGACCCTTCTTAGAACTTGTTTGTGAAAAAGGCGTGGCTTATTTTGATTTCGAAATCTTTAAACATCTCCTCCAAAACCTGTTGGCCATTTTCAATCAAATTTGGCATGAATCTTACTTAGGGACATTATTCAAAACTTGTTTGGGTAATTTGATTGACCCAAAAATATTGGTGTGTTAGGGCAGGGCGTTTTTCGACTTAAAAATCCTGTAACATCTCCTCAGTAACCACTGGGTCAAATTTATCCAAACTTGGCATGAATTTTTCTTGGAAAACCCTTCTCAAAACTTTTTTGTAAATTTTAATTCACCCCCAAATAAACATCTCCTCCATAACCACTTGGCTACTTTGTTTTAAGAAATTCTGGAAAATAATTAATATTGAAGCATTTTACAAAATATGAATAACTTTAAAGATACAAATACCAATTTTGCACCAACATGTGATGCTCTTGTTTCCTCATTACGCATCAGACACCCTATCTTCAATCAAGGGGTGTTGTAGGTTTGAATCTAGGTGGCATCACATATCCTTTACCGCATTTTGTCTCCCCAATGGGTAGATGATCCTAAACCTAAATGGAATGGCAACTGGAGGCTAGGAAAGGATGTAGTGGTAATACTGGTACAAAAGTACCAGGAATCCATTGGTAAATGCTCCGCAAAGTGACAGAAAAATTGTTAAAAACAACTTGGTCAACTGTCATTTGACACAATCATTGTGACAAGTACCTTTTGCCTCCTACCAATGGGCAAAAGACAAGCGGTATGTGCAAGTGAGATGGGCAACTAGTTAGAAACAACTGACCTCCAATGTTTAACAAACAGGACAACCTTTAAGATTATAAATACTTTCTTTTTGTCAAGCCTACTTGTAGTGAGCAAAACAAAGTTGTCACTATGACAAGTCAGTGTATGTGCCTTAGTCCATATTTGTGAGGGAAATTTTTGGTTGCTAATAATAAAATGTCAAAGTCAATCTCAATCGTTAGTAGATGTGTCATTTGAAAGAAATTTTCATCTAACCTCAATGTCACAGCTCAAGGTCAAACATGCCTGTGTTTTGAGCTCACCTGAGCACAAAGTGAATGGTGAGCTATTGTGATCAGTCGTTGTCCGTTGTCCATCCGTCCATCTGTCCGTCAGTCCACAATTTCTTTAGAAATCATCTCCTCATAAACCAGTAGGCCAATCAAGCTGAAACTTTGCAGGGATGTTCCTTGGGTGAAGTTCTTTAAAAGTTGAAAAATTTAATTACGTCAAAAACTCTGTTGCCGCGGCATTTGAAAATGGGAATCTTTAGTAATTCTTTAAATATCTTTGAAAATCTTCTCCTCCTAAACTAGTAGGCCAATCAAGCTGAAACTTTGCAGGGATGTTCATTGGGTGAAGTTCTACAGAAGTTGTTAAAAGAATTTAATTTTGTCAAAACTCTGGTTGTCGCGGCATTTTGAATTACACCCAATTAGAGCAACTTCAAAAGTCTTCTCCTTCTGAAACGTAAGGTGAAGGGCATTCATATTTGGTATGTAGCATGACTACCAGTAAATAGTTTTGTACTATGTTACAGGAAAAAAAGCTCTTAGGATAAAAAACGTCTCTGCTCCTGGGGTCGAAAACTGTGTAAATCGCATTGAAAGAATTCTTCTTCTTAAATAGAATAGGAGAAATTGCTTGTCACTCCCTTTCTCACAATGCTTTTTAAACCTATTTTCCCTGAGGGTGACAAATTCTGAAATAGTTTGGTAATGGATTAAACAATAAAGCAAAAGGCATTCATTTTTAGCTCTACTGGCCAAAGGCCACTAGAGCTATAGCGATGGCTTTTTCCCGTCCGGTGTCCGTGCATCTGTCCGTCTGTCTGTCCATCCGTCTGTCGTCCATCCGTTAAACTTTTCCTTGTTTACGCGATAGAGTCCACAGTTTTCATCGGATTCTCTTCAAACTTTCTCAGAATGATTGTACCATCATAAGTATCGTTCTTTTCATAACAGGGTTTGAACTGTCAAGAAACACAGGAAAAGGGGCCTTATGAAAATTTCATTTATAAATCCTTGTTACCAAGTCCAGAGCTTTCATCTGATTTTCTTCAAACATTCACAGAATAATTGTACAATAATAATGATTGTTGATATTTGCATTAGACCTGGTCCGTCAAGTATCACAGGAAAAGGAGCATTATGAAATTTAATTTTAAAATCCATGTACCACAATAAAGTCAACAGTTTTCATCAGATTCTGTTAAAACTTTCACAGAATGATTATTCCATCATGAGGATTCTTTCTTTTGAAATTAGGCGTGACCTATCTAGTATCATGGGAAAAGGGGCCTTTTGAGAATTTCATCTATAATCCTTGTAAACAAGTCCAGAGCTGTCATGGGATTTTATTCAAACCTTCACAGAATCATTGTACAATAATCACGATTGTTGATGCTGACATGAGACCTGATCCTTCAAGTACCACAGGAAAAGGAGCCTTATGAAAATTTTATTTTAAAAATTTTACACCAAGATAAAGTCTGCAGTTTTCATCGGATTCTGTTCAAACTTTCACAGAATGTTTGTACCATCATAAGGATTGTTTCTTTCCAAATTGGGCATGATCTGTCTAGTATCATAGGAAAAGGGGCTGTATGAAAAACTATTACCAAATCCTCCTTAACACAACAATGCCCTCAGTCTTTATCAGAATCTCTTCAAACTTTAATAGAATGATTGTACCATCATTTTGATTGTTCCTTTGTAAATAAGGTCTGATTGGTTAAGTGACACAAGAAAATGGACCTTATAAAAATTTTATTACAAAACATCATTATTACAATAAAGTCCTCAGTCTTTATCATTTTCTTCAAACTATCATTAGGATTGTTCCTTTGTACATTGGGTCTGATTTGTTAAGTTTCACGGAAAAAGGGGCCTTATGAAAATTTTGTTACAAAAATTCTTGACACAATTCAGTCCACTGTTTTCATTGATTCTCTTTAACTTTTAAAGATTGATTGTACCTTCATTAGAATTGTTACTTTTGAAATTTGGTTTGTTTTGTAAAGTATCATGAGAAAAGGGGCCCTCTGAAGATTTCACTATAAACTCATTAACACAATAAATCCCACAGATTAAACAGATTGATTGTACCATCATTCCAATTGTTGATTTTGACAGTGGATCTGACTATGGAAAGTGTCACATAAAAAGGGGCCTTATGAAAAACTCTCTTAAAAATTCTGGTTAACACAATGATGTCCCTTGATTTCATCGGATTCACTTCAAAATTTCACAGAATGATTGTACAAATACTTAAATGGTTCTTTTCAGAACTGGGTACAATCCATCAAGTATCATGTAAAAAGGGGCCATATGATTTTTTTAAATTTTTTTTTTAAGTATTCTAGTAAACATAATGAATTCCCAATATTTCATCAGATTCACTTTTAACTTTCACAGAATGATAAAACCAACAGTAAAATATCACGGGGCCTTATGAGAATTTGAATCTAATATCTTTGTTAACACAATACAATCAACAGTTTTATTGGATTCTCTTCAAAGATGCATGGAATAATTGTGGCATTCGAAACACAGGAAAAGGGGCCATACAGATTATCATTCAAAACATTCTTGTGATGAAGATCACAATCATTATCAAATTGTCTTTTAAATTTCACGGGACAATTGTCGGGTTGTAAGGAAAGTTCCTTTTGGATTGAAATTGATCCATCAGAAAACACAGGAAAAGGGGCCTTATTGATTTTCATTCAAAACAATCCTGTTTATGTGATAAAGTCCACAATTATTAACAGATTCTGATGAAATATTCACAGAATGATTGTAGGGTCATAAGGTAACTTTCTTTTGGAAATGGAGTGGATCCGTCATAATACATGGGAAAAGGGGCCTTGAGGATTGTTGCTTAAAATGATAAAGGGGATAAAGCCCTTTTTTTATGCATTCTTCTTTGAGCAATTAACTTCCTTAAATATCAGATTTCTTTAACGGAAAACTTGATAACCAGTAGAGCGTCTCAGGCCCTCCTGGGCCTCTTGTTATTGTAAAGTATTACTGGATTGTTTTTTACAAAGCCAAGAATCTTATATTTGTTTTATTTATTTTGCTCAAGTTGTGTCTTTTTATACAAAAAAGTACTGTAATTTGCAGATGCCTCAGGTGAGCGATTTAGGACCGTCATGGTCTTCTTGTTTTAAGTTTTTTTAGTTCCACTGGCTGAAGGCCAGTGAAGCCATGGTCATGGCATTGTGTCTGACGTGTGTCTGTCTGTCTGTCTGTACATTCATCTGTCTGTCTGTTATTTTTTACTTTAAAAATCTTCTTCTCAGAAAGCACTGAACAGAATTCAACCTAATTTCACAAGAATGATACTTGGGTGACTCTTTATCAGATTACTTCAAAGAATGTTGATCTGATGAAAAACATGGCTTTAATGGTTGGGGCTAATTACATGTATGGTAAAACCTTTAGAAATATACTTCTCAGAAACAAATTGAGGGATTTCAACCAAAATTTACAGGAATGATCCTTGGGTGACCATTTTTCAGATTCCTTCAAAGAATGTTGATCAAATGAAAAACATAGCTTAAAGAGCAGGGCTCATTCCATATATGGAAAGTATGGAAAAGACTTCAACTTAATTTACAGCATTGTTCCTTAGTTACCCTTTATCAGATTCATGGCTTTAATGGATGAGGCTAATTTCCATATTATGGTAAAACCTTTAACAATTTTTCTCTCAGAAACCATTTGATGGATTTCAACCAAATGTTGATCAAATGAAAAACATAGCTTAAAGAGCAGGGCTCATTCCATATATGGAAAAGACTTCAACTTAATTTACAGCATTGTTCCTTAGTTACCCTTTATCAGATTCATGGCTTTAATGGATGAGACTAATTTCCATATTATGGTAAAACCTTTAACAATTTTTCTCTCAGAAACCATTTGATGGATTTCAACCAAATGTTGATCAAATGAAAAACATAGCTTAAAGAGCAGGGCTCATTCCATATATGGAAAGTATGGAAAAGACTTCAACTTAATTTACAGCATTGTTCCTTAGTTACCCTTTATCAGATTCATGGCTTTAATGGATGAGGCTAATTTCCATATTATGGTAAAACCTTTAACAATTTTTCTCTCAGAAACCATTTGATGGATTTCAACCAAATTTTACAGGAATGATCCTTGGGTGACCTTGTATCAGATTCCCTCAAAGAATTTTGATCAGATGATATAAATGGGTTAATGGGGCAGGGCCAATTTCCATACATGGAAAAACATTTATAATCATTTTTTCTGAAACTAGTCAATTGATTTCAACTTATTTCACAGGGATGATCCTCTGGTGACTTTTTATCAAATTATTTAAAAGAATTTTGATCGGATGAAAAATATAGCTTTAATAGGCAGGGCTAATTTCCATATATGGTATATAGTGAAAACTTTAAAAATCTTTTTCTCAAAAACTGTTTGATTTCAACAAAATATACACAAGAACTATACTTTGGCAACACTATTTTGGATTTCCTTAATCAATTTGATTGAATAAAAATCATGGCTTTTTGGTAGGGCAGAATATATTCTAAAAATTTGAAAATCTTCTGATGTTAAACCTGTTGGGGAATTTCAACCAAATATTGCAGGAGTGATCCTAAGGTAGTTGTCAGATTCCTTCGTATAAATTTGATCGGTTGAAAAACATGGCTTTTATAGGTTTGCGCTCCGTCTGTCTGTCAGTCTGTCCGTCCATCTTTCAGTCTGGACATATCAGTTTTCCGGACTTTTTTTCTTAACCCTGGGATATATTGAGCTGATTTTTGGTATGTGAGTCCGCATCAATGAGTTACAGAACGAGATAGATTTTGGTCCCGGTCCATTGATTTTTGTGGAAGATACGGATGCTGGACTTAGAAATAACCATGAAATTTCAGTTTTCCTGACATTTTTCTTAACCCTCAGAGATATTAAGCTAATTTTTGGTATGTGAGTCCATATCAATTAGCAACAGAACAAGTTTAAGTTTGGTTCTGGTCCATCGATTTTTGTGAAAGATACGGATGCTGGACTTGGAAATTACCATGAAATTTCAGTTTTCCGGACTTTTTTCTTAACCCTGAGAGATATTGAGCTGACTTTTGGTATGTGAGTCCACTTTAATGAGTTACAGAATAAGTTTGAGTTTGATTCTGGTCCATTGATTTTTGAGGAAGATATGAATGCTGGACTTAGAAAATTACCAGGAAATTCAGTTTTCTGGACTTTAATTCTTTACCCTCAGATATATTGAGCTGATTTTTGGTATGTGAGTCTGTATCAATTAGTTGCAGAACAAGTTTAAGTTTGGTGCCGGTCCATTGACTTTTGAGGAAGATACAGATGCTAGACTAAAAAAATTACCAGGAAAATTCAGTTTTCCGGATTTTTTTCTAAACCCTTTGTGATATGAAGGAGGTTTTTGTTATATGAGTCAATATTGATAAGTTACAGAACAAGTGTAAGTTTTGGTCCGGTCCATTGATTTTTGAGGAAGATATAGATGCTAGACTAGGGAAATTACAGTTTCCAGACTTTTTTCTTAACACTTGCAGGTATTTAGCTGATTTTTGATAAGTGTGTCAGCATTGATGAGTTACAGAACGAGTTCAAGTTCTGTTCCATTCCATTGATTTTTGAGCAATACATGGACGTTTTTGCAAAATAAGTTACATATTAATAAAATTGAGTTTAATTGCTGTCCATTGCCTTTCCAAGGCTTGTAAAGGATGTTAGGGTGGTACTGGTGAGAGAGATACCAGGAATACATTGTAAGGTGCTCCAGCCACTGTTATATTGACTGAACAAATTGTTAAAAGTGGTTGCATGAAGTGATCAAGGCAAAATGATAACCGAAAAGCATTCATAATCCTAGACAGATTTTTGAAAGCTTTTGTTCAAAGTTTACTTGGGCTTTAGGGTCTTAATTCTTAATTCTCTTGGAACAGATGACTTTATGAAGTATAATTCAGCTAACAACAAAAAGAGACGCCTATTTTTTATGTTTGTGAGTACATGTGTGTGTTTAAGAATTGCTCATAAAATCTGATACAACTGTTATATTTTGGAGGGGTAGTAATCCCTTTTCCACCCAAAAAGTATACCACTCTAGGGATATATATAAAACCGGTAGGGGACTTGGTATTTCCATGCAATACTTCAGAATGCTTATTGTCATTACATTTGTCCATATTTGGTCATCAGTGAGAATTTTGTAAATACCTTTTCATCCAAGTTAGTAAATGAATTTTACATAACCCAACTTGGCTGTTGTAAAACGGTGAAACTTTAAAATGCTCCTCCAGAACTATTTCACAGATTTTAGTGACCAGATTTATTTGTCAGGTATATGGCAAAGACAATTTAGTTCATATTGAATTCCTGAAAATACTATTTGCCTAAGCAGTACATTCAGGCCTGTGGAGCGATACAGGCGCTCAAGCACCTCTAATCCTCAATCATCATAAATTTGGTGAGCGATTAAGAACCATTCTGGCCCTCTTGTTGTTTTCCCATAATATTTTCTATCATATATGATGGTTACTTTTGAATTCTAGCTACTTTATAATGTCATCTGCTACACCTCTGAATTAGGACAAGTCCAAACCCTTGAAGAACAATAAAAGTCCAATTCCCACACAACAAAATTTTAGACTGGTCCAAATTGAAAGTAGTTGCAGACGACAATTAAATGTTGATGAAATTCTAGGTTTTTTCAACTTTCTGGGTAGAAAACATTGTGTAAAATGAAGAAATTGCTTGTGACAAGCAATTTCTTCATTTTTCACAGTGTTTTCCAAAGCTTTTTTTCTTGGGGGCGTCTAAAAGAGTCACTGAATGGGAATGGGTTAAAGAACAGTAAAAGTCCAAAGAAGTCATCATATAATGATGATAACCCTTTTATACCCGAAGGGTCTTACTATGTTATGACCATGGTCCTCGGTTCATCTGTCTGTAAGAAATTTTGTGTGGGCACAACTCCTCCTATGGTTTCAATAACTGAAACTTGCCTCAATGAATTTTTATTGCGTCTAGTTGTTCATGCCAGAAAAATTACCGTGATCCTTTAAGTTGTTTTGGAGTTATTTACCCTTAAATTTGCAGTGGTTTTGTATTCACAACTCCTCCTATATTTTTCTTTGGAATGCACTGCAACTTACCACAATAAATCTCTATTATGTATAGTTATGAATTTCTTAGAAATATGTGAATGGAAAACTTTGCATGAAATTCTCTTTTTAGCTCCACTGGTTGAAAGCCAAGGGACCATTGTCATGGTGTGGTGTCCGTCGTATGTCCGTTTATACGTCCATCTGTCCGTCCTAAGACTTTTTCTTTACAAATCTTCTCCTCAGAAAGTACTAAACAGAATTCAACAAAATTTCAAAGATATGATCCTTGAGTGACCTTTTATCAGATTTCTTCAAAGAATTTTTATCTGATGAAAAACATGGCTTTAATGGGCGGAGCTATTTCCATATGGTGAAAGCTTTCAAAATCTTTTTCTCAGAAAGCAGTGGATGTATTTGAACCAAATTTCACAGAAATAATCCTGGTGAACCTTTAACAGATTTCTTCAAAGAATTTTTATCTGATGAAAAACATGGCTTTAATGGGGGAGGGGGGGGGGGGCTTTTTCCATGTATGGTAAAAGCTTTAAAAATCTTATCAGAAAACAGTGGATAGATTTCAACCAAATTTTACAGGATTGGTCCTAGGGTGACCCTTTATCAGATTTCTTCAAAGAATTTTGTTAAAAAAAATGGCTTAAATAGGCGGGGCTTATTTCCATATATGGTATATGCTGACAACTTTAAAAATCTTTTTTTTTTCAGAAACCAGTAGATTGATTTTAACCAAATGTCACAGGAAATATCAATTTTTTAGACCCTTTATTAGATGTATTCAGTTAATTTGATTGGAAAACAAGCATGGCATTTTGGTGGGGGTACTAATATCAATATGTATATGGAATTTATTCTGAGAACTTTGAAAATCTTCTAAGAATCCCATCAATGGATTTCAACCCAATTTCAAAGGAATAATACTCAGGGGACTCTTTGCAGATTTCTTCACATGGTTTTGTTTGTACTGATTAACCCATTCCCACACAACAAAATTTTAGACTGGTCCAAATTAACACAAGCTGCAGACCACAAATTCAAGCTGGTGGAATTTTAATTCTTTTCATCCTTTTGGATAGAAAACGTGGATAATGAAGAAATTGCTTGTTACAAGCAATTTCTTCATTTTCGACAATGTTTTCCAACCCATTTTTCTTGAAGGGTGTAAAAAGGAGGGATTGTGAGGGAACGGGTTAAGCAAATGGTGTTTTAAGAATCATATTTGTCATGTGAGGCAAATAAATATTGTCAATGAAATCGTTTAATATTTCAACTTTTTCATTGATTTACAAAAGTCAATTCATTTACCAATTCAGATGAAAAAGGTATTCACAAATAAAAAAAATCACTGGATACCATTTATGCCCATTAAAGCCATATTTTCAAGGAAACAAAATTAATTGATGGAATCTGAAAAACAGTCACCAGAGGATTATTCCACAGAAATTTTGTTGAAATCCATCAAGTGGTTTCTGAGAAGAAGATTTTTAAAGGTTTCATCATATATTGAAATAAGCCCTGCCTATTAAAGCTATGTTTTTCATTAGATCAAAATTCTTTGAATGATTCTGATCACCAAAGGATCATTTCTGTGAAATTCGGTTGATTTCTGTCCACTACTTTCTGAGAGGAAGATTTTTTAAAAGTAAAAAGTTTACAGCCTGACAGACGAACAGAAGGAAGGACAGACGCACAAGAGACACAATGCCATGACAATAGATCCCTAATGAAGCTTAAACTATATTTGATCCTATAGGCTGGTATCATTTCAAATTGCATCAAATTTTCATTGTCGTCTACATCCTCATTCAATTTGGGCCAGTCTAAAATTTCAAAAATGGAAAGGGGTTAACTCATTACCAGACAGCAAAAATTTGGATTGGCAAAAACTGAAAGGAGTTGTAGAAAACAGTAAAAAGTTTATGAAATCAAATATATTTTTTTTTAATTTCTGGGTAGAAAACATTGTGGAAGATGAAGAAATTACTTGTCTCTGGCAGTACAAACACAATTTTTGAGTCATGAATTATTTTGGTGGAGGGTAAAAAAGCAATTATATGTTTCTGAAATATAAAGGCTCTAGGCCTTATGGTTTCATAGAAGAAAATTTTCACATTTCCTTTTTATTCTTTTATAAATCTTAGACTGCACAACATAAGGCTAATTTTAAGAGTTAAGTCATACTTTTGGGTATTTTGGTAGAGGGTCAATAGGCATTGATACATACTATATATTAATACTCTATATCAATGCTCTAGGCCCTATGCTTTTGGAGAAGAAGATTTTCAAATATTTTCTTCTTTATTCCTATGTTTAAAGAGGGTTTTCACAGAAAAGGGCTAATTTTAAGAGTATGGTTATTCTGACATTTGTTAAGAGGGATTGCGCAGAAAATGACTATATTTCAGAGTATGGTAATTCCTTGAAGTATTTTGGTAGAGGGTCTAAATGCATTGATACATACCAAATTTCAAGGCTCTAGGCCTGAAGCTTTGGGAGATGAAGATTTCAAAGATTTTTTTGTTTATTCCCATGTAAAATCAGAGATCACATAGAAAAGAGCTAATTTGAGAGTACAGTAATTCTTTGAAGTATTTTAATAGAGGGTCAATAGGTATCGATACATACCAAATACTAATGCTCTGGGCATTATGTTTTCAGAGAAGAAGATTTTCAAAGATTTCCTTCACTTTTCCTATGTAAGTAAGGGATTGTACAGAAAATGGCTAATTTTCAGAGTACAGAAATTTTTTGAAGAATTTTGGTAGGGGGTCAATAGGTATTGATACATACAAAATGTCAATACTCTAAGCCTTATGGTTTTGGTGAAGGCTTATTTGGCGAGTACAGTAATTCTTTGAACTTTTTTGATAGAACCAAGTATCAATACTCTTGGCCAAATGGTTTTGGAAAAGATTTCCTTTGTAAAATCAGGGGCTGCACAGAAAAGAGCTAATTTTTAAAGCCAGTGATACATAGTAAATATTGAAGTTCTAGGCCTATGGGATTAGGAGGAGAAGATTTTCGAAGACATTATTTTTTATTCCTATGTAAAATCAGGGGTCACACAGAAGAGCTAATTTTCAGAGCATTGTAACTCTTTGAAGTATTTTGGTGGAGGATTAAAAGTTAATGATACATAGCAAATATCAAAGCTCTTGGCCTTGCGGTTTAGGAGGTAAAGATTTTTTAATAATTGTTTACAGGCGGACAGATGGACAGATGGATGCCGAACATTTACCAATCACAATAGCTCACCTTGAGCACATTCTGCTCAGGTGAGCTAATAAAAAGGGCAAGTGAAATGTCAGAATCAATCAAATACAAGCCTTTGGAAGATGGTGGTATAATATCAACAAGCAAATATTATTACATAGATACAATTTACTTTAAATCTATTCCCACAAAATCAAGCTTTTTTACCCCTGTCAAGAAAACAGCTTGGGAAAAAATTATAAAAAATGATTATTTCTATGTTATTTCTACCCAGAAAGACAAAGATTTTTAAAATTTCATAATCTAGAATTAGACATTTGCAACTTCTTTAAATTTGGACCAGTCTAATATTTTGTTGTCTGGTAATAGATTAAAGATAAAGAACAAAATGACCGAACACATAAAGATTCACAAAAACATTCACATGAAAATTTAAGAATTATGACAAATGGCACCAAAAATCAATGACAGTCTTTGCTGTTCATCAGTCATTTGGTGAACACAGCTGTTCTATAGTGATATATCTATATTGTTCACAGGTCCTTCAACAAACACTCTGTTCAACAGAGATAAAAATCTGTTCTTCACCAGTCATTCAGTGAACACAGTTGTTCCATAGAGATAAATCTTCATTGTTCACCAGTCATTCAGTGAACACAGCTGTTCTATAGAGATAAATTAGTGTTGTTCACCAGTTATTCAGTGTCTATGTTTACATTACTTGCACCAGCCTTTCTCTCTTTATGGTCAGATCTATTATGGACCCTCCAAACATGGGTTGTGACTTCTACACACCTAGTGAATGTAAAATTAACCCTTGTCATGCTGATCCCAGGATATTCCTGCTTTGGCAGGAGGCAGAGATAAGATCAGCCTGCACATATGTGCAGTGTGGTCCTAGACTACACCACCTGCTTGTCTTTTTTAAATCAGATTTTTTCATAAGATCAATTTCCAAACTAAATACAGACCCTGACAGCTAGACCTTCGATTTCTACCATCATCCTTTGATTTTAATTCATTTCTGAACAAGGGTACAAATCAACATGACAAGGGTTAGCTGTTAGTTGTTATAATGATATCATGAATACATAAAAAATATTTGTCCAAAAATGTTTAAAACCTTCAAGACGCATCTTTTCCAATTGTTGAATCACATTGGTATGAAATTTGCCACTTCTTTCAATTTTGACCAACAGTTACTGTATTGTCAGATAATGGTTTAACCCATTCCAATGCAACAATATTTTGGACTGGTCCAAATTGAAAGAAGCTGCAGACAATAATTTCGTAGAGTAGGACTGTTTTTTCAAAACCACTTTAATTTCAGAACTTCATATGTGTAAGACCTTCACAATATGCCCCTTCTGCATCTACACACATTTTACACCATCTGGTAAAAGGTTAAGGTACACTTGATATGCCAGTATTCAAAATGAACTAAAACACTTTCAAATGTGTTGTTTTAGGATTATTTGTTTCGAAACCTGGAAAGAAGACAATATTTACATACCCTGTTTGAACATGATCATCATAGGATGGTGTCTTCATTATTCTGGTACCAGAGATTGTTTGTCCACAACAGTTCCATGTTTGGTTAACTGGAAGATTATCACCAGTGAATATGAAAAAATTGCCCCATAGGCCTCGAAATCAAAATATTCTTCATTACTTTTGCTGACAAGTTTAAATGTGTTTTACAAAATGTAAAAAAAAATAATTCAACTGAAACCCTTGAAAGCCTGTATTGCTCCACAGACTTTATGGTTTGTATGGAGAAAGTTTTGGGGTTTTTTAGATTTGTTTCTCTGTAGAATAAGTTGTGCCTGACAAAAGCCTAATGAGACCCCAGGGGAAATATTCTACTAAGTTTTGGAGGTGCCAACTAGAACTAATTTCATTATAATACAGAATATCATAACTAAAGATATAATTTGTCTGAAGAAGCTTTTTGATGATATTTTTCTTTATTTTTACGTAAGATATGGTGCAACTGGACAACCCCCAAACGACAACCTAGGGAAACGTATCTAATAATACATGGTAATAAAATCTAATGTATTTTTTCCCAAAATTGAACCTTTTAACCCACTACCACACCATCACACTTTTAGAAGCCCCCCCCCCCCCCCCGGAAAAAGAATTTGGAAAACATTGTCTAAAATGAAGAAATTGCTTGTAAAGAGCAATTTCTTCATTTACCACAATGCTTTCCACTCAGAAAGTTGAAAAAAATCTAAAATTTCATAAACTTTAAATTTTTGCAACTTCTTTTAATTTGGACCAGTCTAAAATTTTGTCATCTGGTATGGGTTAAGAATTGGCAACTTCTATCAATTCAGCCTAGTATATGATTTTATCATCTGTTCTTGAGTTAACCCTTTCCTGGACAAATCCGGGATTTTATGTCACTGTGATCTTATACTTGAGAAAACATTGTGGAAAAAGGAGAAATTGCTTGTTACAAGCAATTTCTCCTTTTCCCACAATATTTTCTACCATATAGGATGGTCAAATTTCAAATTGCATGCATTTTTCATTGTCGTCTACAACCTCTTTCAAATTGAACCAGTCTAAAATTTCATAAAACAGGAAAGGGTTAATTTCATTTTGTTACAATCGAGGCATGTTGTATACACAAGACGAAAACTCCTCACCCACGAAGCCACTGTGATGTTTGCAAGTTGTTTTGTCCTTCAAGGTTGAGAAGTCTTTATGGCAGTGAAGACAGTGACCCTTACTGAGTATCGAGGTTGGAGCCTTGGGGGCCCTGGAAAAGGTTTGTTTTTTTAAAGACAACAATATCAAATAGAATGTTTTGCAAACAACTTAATCCAATGGCACACAATCCTGCATTTTAGATGCTACAAAAATAAAAGAAATAGAGAACACTGTGAGTAAAGGAGAAATTGCTAGTCAAAAGCATTTGCAAAAGCTTTGAATTGTCCTTTGCACCATTTTTGAATTTGGACCACTTGAAAAACAAGAGGCCCAGTGGGCCTTAACGGTCACCTGAGTAAAAGAGCACCAAGACAAGTGATTTTGTTTGAAAGAATTAGAAAAAGGTTTGGTTGAAATCCCCTCAGTAGTTCTTGAGAAGAAGATGAAAATGTTTAAAAGTTACCAGAAATGACCCCCTTTTGGTCCCCATTTTAGGCACCCCTGACCTCCAGCCTTTTAATTTTCACAAATCTGTATAATCAGTACCCAATGATGCTTTTCACCAAGTAAGTTTGAAATTGGCTTAGTACTTCATCAGAAGATGAAAATGTGATTTTTTTAACATGATGAACTTTGACCTCTGGGTGTGGCCCCATACATGACCCCAGGGGCATGAATTTCACAATTTATAATATACCTGTCCTAGTTGTCATGCACATAAAATATTTAAGCTCTGACATTAACGGTTTATTAGAAGAAGATTTTTAAAGAAGTACCAAAAATTACCCCTTTTTGGCCCCTATTTGGGCCCCTATGACCCCCAGAACCCCTATTTTCACAAACTTGAATTGGCATCCCCCAATGATGCTTTCTACCAAGTTTGGTTGAAATACGCCCAGTAGTTCTTGAGAAGAAGATGGAATATTTAAAAGTTACCAAAAATTACCCCCTTTTGGTCCCCATTTTAGGGCCCCCTGACCCCCCAGCCTTTTTATTTTCACAAATCCAAATAACCATTACCAAATGATGCTTTTCACCAAGTTTGTTTGAAATTGGCTTTGTACTTCATCATCAGAAGATGAAAATGTGATTTTTTTAACATGATGAACTTTGACCTCTGGGTGTGGCCCCATACATGACCCCAGGGGCATGAATTTCACAATTTATAATATACCTGTCCTAGTTGTCATGCACACAAAATATTTAAGCTCTGACATTAACGGTTTATTAGAAGAAGATTTTTAAAGAAGTACCAAAAATTACCCCTTTTTGGCCCCTATTTGGGCCCCTATGACCCCCATGACCCCTATTTTCACAAACTTGAATTGGCATCCCCCAATGATGCTTTCTACCAAGTTTGGTTGAAATCCACCCAGTAGTTCTTGAGAAGAAAATGAAATATGTAAAAGTTACCAAAAATTACTCCCTTTTGGTCCCCATTTTAGGGCCCCCTGACCCCCCAGCCTTTTTATTTTCACAAATCCAAATAACCATTACCAAATGATGCTTTTCACCAAGTTTGTTTGAAATTGGCTTTGTACTTCATCATCAGAAGATGAAAATGTGAATTTTTTAACATGATGAACTTTGACCTCTGGGTGTGGCCCCATACATGACCCCAGGGGCATGAATTTCACAATTTATAATATACCTGTCCTAGTTGTTATGCACACAAAATATTTAAGCTCTGGCATTAACGGTTTATTAGAAGAAGATTTTTAAAGAAGTACCAAAAATTACCCCTTTTTGGCCCCTATTTGGGCCCCTATGACCCCCATGACCCCTATTTTCACAAACTTGAATTGGCATCCCCCAATGATGCTTTCTACCAAGTTTGGTTGAAATCCGCCCAGTAGTTCTTGAGAAGAAGATGAAAATGTTTAAAAGTTAACGGACGACGGACGACGCACGACGCACGACGGACGACGGACGACGCACGACGACGGACAAACGATGATTGCAATAGGTCACCATGACCATTCGGTCAGGTGACCTAAAAATGCAATTTTGTAATTGATTAGCCTTACCATACTTTCTTATATAAATGCCACACTTCTGATACTGTAAGAAACTTTCATTTATTTGTAGTAATTCACATTTACTTTTATTATCATTACTTATTCCATTCCCACACAGTGATGCCTTTCGAATCCCCTTATGAAAAACAATTTTGGAAAATGAAGAAATTGCTTGTAACAAGCAATTTCTTCATTTTTCACAATGTTTTCTACCCAGAAAATTGAAAAAATCCAAAGTTTCATAAACTTTAAATTGTCGTCTGCAACTTCTTTGAATTTGGACTGGTCTAAAATTTTATCGTGTGGGAATGGGTTAAAGATTTATAAATTGACATGATTTTAATGATCCCAAAAATACCCAGTTTTTGTAAAGTTTGTGGAATGCTATGTGTTTGTCCTAAATCATGAATGTTCTATAACATAAAACTATTTAGATTAATGACCTTGGTCCTTCATCATATCAGACATCTCTCCTTTTGTCAGCATGAGATGTGTCTGTATACAAAATAGTTTTTAACTCACACAATCCCCCAGTTTTACACCTCTACAGGAAAAAGCCTTGAAAAAGTGAGGTAGAATGATCTGTCTAAATCAGAAATCTGCAAAAGGACAAAGTTTCCACTCTAGTAAGCTTGTGAAATTCAAGAAGTCTGACCAGTCTACGCTTCCATGAGGGCCCCTTTTTGTTTGATGGGTCAAATTCAAGATATCTGGATTGCAATTTGAAATTTGAATCAGAAAGAATAACAGGTGTCATACTATTGTATACTTAACCCATTTCCACACAATCACTCTTTTTCACGCCCCTCTAGAAAAAGGCCTTGGCAAACATTGTGGAAAATGAAGAAATTGCTTGTCAAAAACAATTTCTTAATGATCCAAAATGTTTTCTATCCTAAAAGAAAAAAAATCGAAGATTTCATCAACTTAATACTTCCTTGAGGAGTCAAAATTTATGTTGTCTGGAAATTGGTAAAGTAAAACAAAATGACATGTTTGCAGGTAAAATGTTTGACAAGAAGGACAGGCAGACAGACATATATAGTTATAATAAATGTAGTAAGATAATAGTCTTTCAACGACTTATGAGGGGCATGTGTTACAATTTCGATTAACAACAAATTGCTTTCAAAAGTATTTTAACCCTTGTCATGCTACATAAATTACCTTACTGAATTGCTGTGAAATCAAAGAGCTGAAAGCACTGATAGAACTTGTGGTTAAAAAATCAATATTTCTTTTAGAAAACAATTTCATAAACAACTATGGCAGAAAAGTACACGCAGAAGGTATAGACCAAGATCAGACTGCACTTATGTGCAGGCTAATCTTAGTCTACACCTCCTGCCTAAACCGGAATATTCTGGGTTCAGCATGACAAGGATTAAGTTTAAAAATATCTTCTTTAATCCATTCCCACTCCATGAGGGTTTTTGAAGCCCCATTACCACATAAGAAAAATTTAGACTGGTCCAAATTCAAAGAATTGTAAAAAATAATTTGAAGTTTATGAAACTTCAGATTTTTTAAACTTTCTGGATAGAAAACATTGTTGGGAATTACGAAATAATGTTTTCCAAATTCTTTTTTCTCTGGGGACATCAAAGGGTCATTGTCTGGGAATAGGTTAAGAAAAAAAGCTTTGGAAAATATTGTCGAAATTACAGAAATTGCTTGCTACAAGCAAATTCCATATTATCCATAATGTTTTCTACCCCAAAAGACAAAAAGATATGAAATTTCATCAACTTTGAATTGTCGTCTTCAACTTTTTTCAATTTTGACCAGTCTAAAATTTTGTTGGGAGGGAATTGTTAATGCTTAATACTTTCAAGTAGATTATCATGCTTTCTTGGGTTATTATCACTTGAATATTTCATTAACAAAGTAGTCAAATTATCAAAGTGATAAACCCATGGTTTAGGTAGATAATTATAGCCCTTTCATTTGTATTACTGTACTGAATATAATCTATGTGGGAAGACAATGACACACATCAACAGGTTGCCATGTAATTCACATCGCAAATGAGGTGTTTTTTGAAAATTTCCACCAAAAAGTCATATTTTGTCCCTTTTTGTGTGTCTGCGTGTGTATTTCTGTTTATTTATTGTCTCTACTATATTAGCAATGCCCCCAGAAGACGGTTAATTGTTATGGGGGATAGTGCAAGGAAACAGGACAAACTGCTGAGAGCTCCTCCTGGTTCTTTAACATGCTTGATTGACAGCACCGTCACACGGCACCTCGGGTTAACATCTCATCCATAAGACAGTTAGTTTGTTAGACGATATGCTGTGCCCAGGGATCGGACCCGTGATCTTGAGGTTTGAAGTCAAGAGCTCTACCAACTGAGCTAATCAGGCTGAATCTCTTTTTGCATCAAAGAAATCAAATAATCATTTGTTTTTTGTGCAAGATCAATTCATCTTTCATTAAGTGAATAACTAAAGCATATTTTCACTTGTGGCTCTGCAACTGACAAAATATTGCTTTTGTAGTTCACTTAGAAAAAACAAATCCATCTTACAATGAAACAAATAATTATGTTCCCTTCATTTATATTAATATTTACATGCATCAGTAATATTGGTTGTTACACATTCATCAATAATTCATCAATAATTCATCAAAAGTGATTGAAACAAATGACCTTTTATTAAATATTTTCTTTTTAAACACTATTTACCCATTCCCGCACAATCCCTCCTTTTCATGCGTCTAGAGAAACAAGCTTTGGAAAACACTGTGGAAAATGAAGAAATTGCTTGTATCAAGCAATTTCTTCATTATCCACAATGTTTTCTGTCCAAAAAGATGAAAAAATTCAAAATTCCATCAAATTCAAATTGTTGTCTGCAGCTTTTTTCAATTTGGACCAGTGTAAAATTGTGTTGTGAAGGAAAGGATTAAATATTTTCTTTTTAAAGACCTCACCAAAGGATTAACTATGGAGGCCTTTCAACTTCTCGCAGTATAGTCTAATCATTATGCACTTACTTGGATTTGGATTTCCAGGTTTTGAGGTCATAGTCTTCAAACATATTCTCTTTACTGTATGCCTGAAGAACTGAAATTAAGCATCTAAATATGATTAGCCTAGCAAAAAAGGACTGTCTAGTAAGTGTGAAAAGTATCAACCCTGGTCAGACCGCATGGTTAATACGTTTTGATCTTAGTAGATTTTGTGAACCTAGAATGGTCATTCTACCTTACTTAGAAGCTATTTCAAAAATACCTCAAATTGATCTCTTCTTGGAACAAGCCTCTTTTCAAAAATTATTTTCTCAGACAGCCCCTTTTTGCATGACAGGTCAAAGAATCACATATATTACTTGAATTGGCTGCCATCTATCATGGTACATATACCCCTGCATTGCCCTTTGTTATAGGGTTATTGGGGTACAAATACTATGGTGCTGCAGGAACTTGAAAATAGTGTGATGTACTCTTTATTCGTTTCATGTTAAATCAGGGGTAAAAATAATCTATTCCTAACAGAATTTCGAGAAAGTTACGTCTTGCACATCTACAACTCCCGAAGAACACTTCTAACAAGTTGGGAGTGGATCAGATACAAAATGTAAGAGGAGTTGTGTGGACAGGGATTTTAAATCAAAACAGGGGCAACAACTCAGTAATTCTTGATGATATTTTAACCAAAGTTGCATCTTGCACATCTGCAAAAAATAAACACTTGTGCAAAGTACAAAGTAACTGAGACTGAATATCTAGGAGGAGATGTTCGTACAAGCATTTCTAAGTCAAATCAGGGACAAAACTAAGTAATTATGGATGGAAACTTCACAAAAGTTGAGTCTTTCACAGCTGCAACTCCTAATGAACACTTCTGCCAAGTATAAAGCAGATCAGACTGAAAGTCTAGGAGGAGTTGTCCAGACACGATTTTAACAAGCGTTTTCATGAAAGTTGTGTCTTGTACATCTACAGCTCCTTAAAGAACTTCTGCCTATTATCAAGCCAATCAGACTGAACCTGTAGGAGGAGTTGTTTGGACAAGATTTTAACAAGCATTTAACCCATTCAAACACAATGGCACTTATTGGTGCTTGTTACAAACGATTACTTCTTTTTCTACAATGTTTTCTCAATCATCAATACACAGTGATTTAAAAACCATGGATTGAACAGGAAAGTGTTAAACCCATTCCCACATAATAAATAGAGTTAAAAGCAATTTCTTTATTTCCAACATTGTTTTCTTCCTAGAGATATTTGAATTCTATCAACTTGAAATTGTTGGTTGCAACTTCTTTTAATTTCGACCAGTCCAAAGCTTTCTTTTCTAGTAATAGATTAACATAATTAAAACGAACAACAATAAGAAAAATATTATATTACATTATAAAAGTATTATAGGCTGCAACTTATATGCCAACATTCTCTAGAATAGTCAGATAAACAGCTGTGGCTTATTGTTTGGAAATTACGTTCACCTTCCCATGCTGAAAAAATTACCTATGTCATCTTTATCCCATGATTCATGCCAATAACCTCTCCGTGCTCTATAATTCTGTCTTTCTGTCTTCCGTATCTGAAACAAAACTTACATGTAGCTATTAACCCTTGTCATGCTGAATAAAGCCCTTTCCAATATCAAAAGCACTAAGATGCGTATCGTGCTTTAACCCTTGTCATGCTGGATGAAAATACTCTACAAAATTGAGTTGAAATCAAAGGACTGAAAGCACAGAAAGCACTTTTACTGGGTTGTTAATTATCTAGAATATGAATGGTATAAAAAATGCTGGCTCTAAAGAAACAAGCAGGAGGTCTAGACAAAGATCAGGCTGCACATATGTGCAGCCTGATCTTTATCTAGACCTCCTGCCAAAACAGGAATATTCCAGGTTCAGCATGACAAGGGTTAATATTTACTCATTTTCTTTTATAAACAGCTTTTGACTTGAGAGGGACAAACTGGTGGTGTAGACTAAGATCGGTCTGTTCTTAAGTGCAGGCTGATATTTGTCTATACCTCCTGCCAAAGCCGTAATATTCCAGGCTCAGCTCAACAAGGGTTAAATTTTCATCAGCCTAAATAATTCTAGAAGAACACAATTTCAAAGAAGTTGCAGAGTGTAATGGAAATAGATAACAAATGTCCAATTAGATATAATACATTATGGAAAAGGGAGGATTTTTTTGTAAGGTAATATTTTCATTTTCCTCTTAATGTTTTGATAGATAATCTGTGTTGTTGTCAATTGTGATACGAGCCATGCACAGGAATAGGGTCAGAAGACAGAAAATTCTAATCTATATCACAACCAATTGCTTTGCTTCCAAAATTGAAATTAGCCAGTTCATACACAATCTCATTTTTCAAGACCTTTACAGAAAATCTTCGGCAAACATTGTGGAAAATGAAGAATTTGCTTATTACAAGCAGTTTCTTCATTTTCAACAATGTTTCTATTTGAAATACAAAAGATTCAATCAACTAAGAATTGTCGTCTGCAACCTGTTTAAATTTGGACCAGTCTAAATTTTTGTGATCTGGTAATTGGTTAAACTCTACAAAGCTCTTGGAGAGACCTCATAGCATTAACCTTTCAACACTGAACATAATATTGAAGAGAAATTAATGAGGGAATGAATATTTTTTATTTCCTACAATCTTTGAAATAACCTTCAAGCAGTGACCCATGTCTCCAAAAAATCATACATATAATTGTCCCAAGTTTTTCACCCTTGTCATGCTGATCCTGGAATATTCCTGCTTTGACAATGGTTTTAGCAGGTGCATAGACTAAGATCAGCTTGCACAGACATGCAGTCTGATCTTAGCCTACACTACCTGTTCATTGTTGTTGTTCTGAGAGCAATCTTTGAACGCAAGATTGATCAAATTATGTCATAGTTTTCAAAAACAGTGAAAAGAGGGAAATTCTTCAGCAGGACAAGGGTTAAGATCATGGGGACACTATCCCCTTGGTTCCAAAGTCCTGGTAGCTAAATTGTTAGTATGATCCATCAATTTTGCAAAATGACCCCCCTTTTTTCAGACCAAGGGGACATTGCCCCCTTGCTTACAAAACCTTGGGCAGCAGGACATTGCTTCTGTTTCCCAATCAGAGTTGTTGTAGCTATACCTCTGCTAGTTCAGATTCAATATTAGAATATCTACCAGCCACTGTCACCAGTATTCTCTCCTTTTTTAACTCTTTACCAAACAGTAAAATTTTGGACTGGTCTAAATTGAAAGAATGGCTTATAAGAAGGGTTTATACCTGTCTTAAATCATCAAGTCCTTTTTGCAAGTCTGCAGCCTTGTGGATCATAATTCTTGAAATTTTCTCAAAGTTTTCTACCTTATTTGTCCAGATCTTGACATGTGTCACATTTTTATTGTCTGCAAAACTCTTGTTATTCAGAATATTGTGAGTTTCAACAAAACAGTTGTTCTGTTTCGTCATCTCTGTCAATTTACACACCGACTGAAGCTTTGGAAAATTTCCAGGAAACATGAGTAGCTTCACCACTCGCATTTGCATTCTTCTCTTTCTCTTTCTCAGCATACAATCTATCTGTGTTTTTGTCATTTTTTTCTTTACACCATGATCCTCATCCTTTGAGCCACTTTTAACCTCATTAATTGTGTCTGAATTCTTTCTTTCCCTATATAAAGCAGTAAAATCCCCATGTCTGGCCTGGTGCAATATGTCCAAAAACTTGCAGCAGCTATAATCAGTTTCTGTCACCCTGTCCAAGCACATGAGAATGTATTGTTTTAAATGTTCTGGACCATTATGAATGTTGTGGTCTTCATTTAGTAGGTTGTACAGAAAGGTCTTCACAGTCATGAGTCTCTCTCTATCTGCTTGAAATGTTTTTTCTGAAAAAGACAAGGATTTTTGAAATTCAAATCTTTCATTTCTTTCTATATCAAACTACTTTTTTAATCTATTAGAACACAAAAAATATTTAGGCAATTCCAAATTCAAAGAAGTTGCAGATGACAATATCAAATTGGTGAAATTCAGAAAACCTTTGCCTTTAACCCATTACCACATGGCAAAGTTTTAGACTAGTCCAAAATGACAGGAGTGGCAGACGAAAATTTAAAGTTTATGAAATTTTAGATTTTTTCGACTTCTTGATAGAAAACATTGTGTATAATGAAGAAATTGCTTGATACAAGCAATTTCTTCATTATACACTATGTTTTCCAAGTGTTTTTACTTGGGGGCGTCCAGAAGCGTCACTGTGTGGGAATGGGTTAAAGGTGGAAAACATTGTGGACATTGAAGAAATTGATTGTTGCTAGCAATGTCTTCATTTTCTAGAATGTTTTCAGAAACTTTTTTGTATTTGAGGGGCATCAAAAAGGGGATTGTCTGGTGATGGGAAAATCCATTACCAAAGAATAGAATTTTACACTGTTCAAAAGTCAGAGAAACCCAGACAACAATGCTAGTTCATGAAATTTTGACTCTTTATCTTTTGTGGTAGGAAATATAGTGCATAAAGAAGAAATTGTTACAAGCAATTTCTTCCTTTTCCACTATGTTTTGCAAGGCCTTATTCTTAAGGGACGTGAAAAGTGACATTGTATGGGAATGGGTTAAGTATACAATTGTGTGAAATCTTGTACCCTTTAAGTTACAAGTTTCAAATTAAGATTAAAATTCTACCCCCCTTCCCCCCCCACACACGTCAAAGCTTTATGTACTTCCCTGATGATCACTTTTTGTATGACATGATCTTTCTATGGAGCTTTGTGACTTGTCATATTTAAAGATAAATAGAAAAGGACCTATACTTCCGATGAAAATATATAGAAAAAGACCTATAATGTCTAGTTTATCTCTCAGCATCACTTTTTGCAACATTTTACTTTTTTTTTATTTCCTAAAAGAAAGGAGCTAGGTCATTAGCCGTTGTCTGTGGATGTCATATTCTCGAAGATTGATGTCAGTGTTTGAAAAATGCCACCTATCAGGGGATAATGGGTCATTGGCAGTTTAAATAGGTCATTAGCAGATTATACAGTCTTAATTAAATACTTTTGCCTTTTTAAGCTAATCCAGAAAAAACATTGTGGGAAATGAAAAAAAATACTAAAAAACAACATAAAACAAATAAGACATAGGAACAATTAAGACAATTTGAAATCTTGTTGATAAAACTTTGAGTATAACCTTTGATATGCCGTCGACAGCAACAAACAGCCATAGCCAGTCGGTGAATAAACTTTTGTGGAATCCATGCCTGTAGCTCCCTCTGAATTAAAACAAAGTCTGATTTATTCCGGTGATAAAGGCAGTTTTCTGTTCTGTCAAACATTCTGCTGAGTTAAACAACTTAAAATATCACAAAATTGTTAATCATATCCTTTTATAGGGAGATCGGTTGTTCAAGAATATTTTGCTGACGATTAGTTTAAATCAATATGAAATGTTGTGAAATCCTACTTTCAGTTTGAAAATAGGTCACGGATAGATCCGAAGTTGCTCGAATATTAAACCTATGAATTCGAGATTTTCCGTAAATGAAATTCTGTGAAGACCGAAAGTTTCCGTATTTTATTGTTCGAATTTGTTCATTCGGCAATTATCGGGCGACCTCCGAAGTCTCCGATATAGGTACGGAAATAACCGAGTTGTGACGAATGGTTTCTATTTTGATCTTCAGTTTTTGAGACAACAAATGTTTAGGGTACATCCGGTGTTGTAGATTATGTGGAAGCATAGGTCGAATGTTTTTTAAATATTCATAATTTGAACATTAGCCGTTGATTTAGAATTTTCTCAATTGAGCCAAGCATCAAATGCGATCTTTTGAAGACAATGAATCTGAGAACCCTAGCGTAGAATCGTTTGAGGTAAATTTAAGCGTTCTGAAACAGTTGACATCTGTTATGATTGGAACTGTTCTGATTATCTCCCTTTAGATCATGCGTCCAAATGATTCTGGTTTTGAATCATTCTTCTCCCTTATCTACAATTATGGATGTTCCAAAGTTGTAGGATGGATCATTAGTCTTCCTAAGGGTTTTCTCTATTGTATACTCTATTCATTTACTTTGAGTGCTCAAAATAGGGAGTGATTCAAGTTGATACTTGCTAAGAAAACTACTGAAGTTGAAGCTCAATTCAAGCACAAGAGTATGCATACTCAGGGCTACCCACCATCTTGGTCCATAATTACAGGGCTCCGCAGACTCTCAGAATTTGGGGAGAAGTGACTTCTCCCTAGTCGTAGAATTGGGAGAAGTTTTTCAAAATAGGGAGAAGTGGTGAGACTTTCAGGAGAAGTTGATCACGTTTAAAAGCAAATTTTTGCCGGTATTCCTTATTTTTATAGGAAAATAAAAAAAATTTTACAAACCAATAGGGCTGACTATCAGCTTAGAAAATCTATCTATCTAAATATACTGCCCAACTCCCCTTTTGGGTATTACTGACAGGAGGAAAATTACTATTGCGATAGTTTTACTATCACAGTATTGATATTGTGATACTATCACTATCGTCAGAAATCAATTGCGATATATCACGATACAATCGGTATATGTTGCTTTGTTTATTTTCTATGTTGATCTGTATATATAACATAGTCTACAGGCAACTCTCTTTTTATCAATGTTTTCGCCTTCCTTTACGAAGCCAAAATAGGCCCAAAATGGTCCAAAACATGGGCCTTTCCACCTTTGTTTTTTTCACAATCTCTAAATTTGCAGCCATGTCAGACGACACAAATACGTAAAACAAAATAACTCGATTAGTGTGCCCTAAATAAGTAATTCATTATTTTAATTAATCAAGTATCATTTATGATTGTCTTATTTTTATTTTTTTTCGACGATTCAAGCGCTGAGAATTCAAAAAACATCGATAACAAGTCTTAACTTAACATGCTTTGGGATTTATTAGAACCTTTTCACTTTGTAAATCGAAAGTTAAAAATCAATTCCTAAACAAAATAGGAGTAGGGAAGAAACAAAAATCAAACGTGCCAATCACGTGATAATAGAAATTGAAAGTAGGATAAGTTGTTCCCCTCTATCTCTCTCTTTCTCTCTCTCTCCCTTTTTTAACCGAAGAGACCAAGAAAACATTGAATTTCCGTGTAAGTATGCTTTGAATATTTACTATCGAAACTATCGATATTTGAACAAACAATCGCGATAGTTATCGATGTCAGGGAATTGCAATCGATACATCGATATCGTGACTGTCACTATCACAATACATCGACCTATCGATCTATCGTTACACCCCTACAAACCAAGTAGCTGCATATTTTGTTTTAGATAGTATGCAGTTAATATTTAAGTATTTCTCATACTTTCTTTCAGTCTTTATTACAGAGATCTTATTCCTGTGAACAAATATTTTTGTCTTCTTTTTTCGGGTTCAAGAATATAAGAATCTGATTCTGAAATTATTTTCTTGAACACCTTATGATTATATAGATGGCATTATAATCTCATTTTTCAAAAGTTATAATAATCAATAATTTGAAAAGAGAGTATATGTGGTCTGAACTTACAAAAATGATCAGAGTTTAATTTGAAGCAGTAAATAAGAAAACATTATTATTTCTACTATTTTATTTAACTCATTACTAGAACATTGAATTTCCAGACTGGTCCAAATTGAAAAAAAGTTGCATACCACATTTCAAATCGAATATGATCAAAACAGAAAATAAAAACCAGATGAGTTAAAAAATATTGTGGGAAAAGGAAAAATTGCTTGCTACAAACACTTCCTCTTTTCTCACAAGTTTTCCATTTAAATTCTTCAAAAATCCAAAAAGTGGGATTGTGCGGTAATGGGTTAAAGTCTGACAACTTCACCTGTACGTAACAATAAATGGATTAAAAGCTTGTAAATAATAGATCTTAAAAGAGTTCATTTTGACTGAGTTGCAGTTATTGTATTTAAAGGGTAAAGATATTTACCAGCTGAGTACCTAAATCACAGACTGTGTAGAGAAGGTTTAAATTTCAAACTATGTTAACACGGAACCATTTGTTCTAGTGTTTTGGATTATATATCATTGAATGGATTAATAACCAAAATAAGATAATTTCTGGATAAAATCCTAACAATGTTACTTATGAAAAGATCGAGGCTGTAGATTGTTTGTTTTAGTTTTTCTATATTTATTATTAAAGTAGATGACTAGAGTCCAAGGATTTCATTGAAAAATGATTTTTTTCCTATTTAGTTTTACGGAAAATCGGTTTTTATCACCAAGATTTTATTTGTTTTATCAATGAAATTAAAATATGACAAATGACATGACGTGCGTAATAAAATCCGCCATTATTCTCGCTGCTTGAAAGTACGCAACAAATCTCGTATATTGATAAGATAAACATAATGTGCCACTAAATAATCGAATCTTCAGAAGGGAAAGGGTTTCATTTCAAAAAGTGCCTATGATTCCGACAGTTCACAAAGGCTTGCGACCATCCAATCAGCCAAGGTGCAAATAAAACAAGCATGTCGTCTATCGATACACGCTTGATTTACGATCAAAGGGCTTCGGATCAGCAGTTGTATAATTGATAATTGTCCCCTGATTTGATAGCCTCTGGACAAAATGCGATCATTGCCTTTCATAACGAGACGACTTCATGTATTTTCCTGGCGACTTCAACTTTGCTTTGATCAGCAACTCAGGCAAAGTTTTGTAAAACCAGGCGACTTCTTTGCCCGAGTCGCCCACTCTGCAGAGCCCTGAATTAGATCAGTTGTTTTTGGAGCTACCTTAGGTATTGCTCAGCAAGCCCATTGGGTTTTCATTTTAGGGTTGCATGTGCCCCTTTGGTTTTAACCCACTCTCACACAATTCCTCCAATTTATGCCTCTCAAGAAACAAGCTATGGAAAAAATTGCAGAAAATAAAGAAATTGCTTGTATCAAGCAATGTCTCCATTATCCATGTTATCTACCCAAAAAGACAAAAAAATTCAATCAACTTGAAAATTGTCGTCTGCAGCCACTTTTAATTTGGACCAGTCATAAAGTTTATTGTGTGTGAATGGGTTAAAATGGGGGTTCAAAGAAAAACAGGGGAATACCCTGTACCATTTACTTTCAGAACTAAGGCTACACTATTATGACATTGTTTTAATGATATACATTGTGAATGAAAAATAAATAAGTGCCACATATCATGTACAAGTTTTCAGATAAATTTAGAACAAAGGATAGCAAGCTTATTTTTGAAAGCTGATTTTTGTCACAAGAACTTTTTCTTTATTATTGGATTTTAGAAGGGTTAAATGGATTATGAGAACAATGGATAGATAATTCGAATAAGTTGATTATGAGGGTGGGGCTTACATTTTTCAGGGAAAACAGAGGAGCATGCTATACCTTACAGGTCAGTCAATCTTTAGCTGAAACTCTGATATTGAAATGATTTGATATAGAAAATACCAAATTGCCTAAATACTGTCCAAAGCTCACCCTTTATGAAGAAATAGAAAAGGTTTTTGTTTTGACATTTTTCAGACAGCAAATAACAAAGCCAAAACAATAGTACAACACTGAATAAAAGGCTCCATTTTGTCATTTGTGACTTGCAACTGAACTCACGAGAGAAACTAGTTTCAAAGACAAATTCTATTGTACATGTATTTCTTTTCACAAAGGAATTCTTTTCAGTTTCTCACTAAAAAAAAATGCAAATATCTTGCGTTTTGTTTGAACATTAGCAAACCTATGGAATTATTTCACAACAAACTGAAGAGGCCACTGGAATCCGCATTATGTGAAATTTTCAAAGAGCTGATTCCCTCAATCTATATTTATGAAAATACAATGTGAATAAGCTATGGTTCCCATCATATGAAAGACATAGAGAAATCACTTGCTCTGATGCAATTTTATTCTACTTTGTTTACAGTCATAAGGGTTTTTTTACAAAATACACACAAAGAGTTTCTCATTTCAGTGATTTCATATGCTAATGATTTTAAATGCACATACGAATAATGGCATTTTGTTTCTCCGTTCATTTCTGTGCATTCAAGCATGTCTTGATGTAAAATTATATATGAATTAACATGACTGTAAATGAATTATGTTCTACTGTAAGTAAATGTGCACCCTGATTGCTTTAGAAAGGTCATTGTCTGCATAGGCAAATGCTCAGTGTTGTTAAGGGCTCTTCAGAATGGGCGACTCAGGCAAAGAAGTTGTCTGGTTTCATAAAACTTCGCCCGAGTTGCTGATCAAAGCGAAGTCAAAGTCGCCTGGAAAATACAGGAAGTCGCCTCATTTTGAAAGGCGATTATTGCATTTTGCGTAGAGGCTATCAAATTAGGAGACAGTAAATCAATTATACAACTGCTGGTTGGAAGCCCTTTGATCGTAAATCAAGCATGTATCGATAGACAACATGCTCGTTTTATTTGCACCTCGGCTGATTGGATGGTTGCAAGCCCTTATGAACTGCTTGAATTTACGAACTTTTTTATATCAAACCCTTTTCCTTCTGAAGATTCAATTATTTCAGTGGCACATTATGTTTATCTTACCAATATACGAGATTTGTTTCGTACTTTCAAGCAGTGAGAATAATGGTGGATTTTATTACGCATGTCATGTCATTTGCCGTATTTTATAATTCATTGATAAAAGGAATAAAATCTTGGTGATAAAAACTGATTTGTTTGAAAACTAAATAGAAAAAAATATTTTTCAATAAAATCTTTGGATTCTAATTATCTACTTTGATTTCACATATAAATGTATAGAAAACTAAGACAAACAATCTACAGCTTTTCATAAGTAACATTGTTAGAATTTTATCCAGAAATTAAACTTCATTTATCTTATTTTGGTAATTAATCCATTCAATGACATATAATCCAAAACACTAGAACAAATAGTTCCGTGTTAACATAGTTTCAAATTCAAACCTTCTCTACACAGTCTGTGATTTATGTAACATTACTCAGCTGTTATCTTTAATACCCTTTACTTACAATAACTGCAACTCAGTCAAAATGAACTCTTTTTAAATCTATTATTTAAAAGCATTTTATCCGTATATTGTTACATACAGGTGAAGTTGTCAGACTTCAACCCATTACCACACAATCCCCCTTTTTTATTTTTGAAGAATTTAAATGGAAAACTTGTGAGAAAAAGAGGAAGTGTTTGTAGCAAGCAATTTCTCCTTTTCCCACAATATCTTTTACCTTATCTGGTACTAATTTTATGTTTTGAGCAAATTCTAATTTGAAATGTGGTATGCAACTTTTTTTACAATTTGGACCAGTCTGGAAATTTTGTCTTCTAGTAATGAGTTAAATGAAATAGTAATGTTTTCTTATTTTCTGCCTCAAATTAAACTCTGATCATTTTAGTAGGTTCAGACCACATATACTCTCTCTTCAAATTATTGATTATTATAACCTTTGATAATTAAGATTATATTACCATCTATATAAATGATATTCAAGAAAATAATTTCAGAATCTATATGCCCGAACCCAAGAAATAAGACAAAAAAATTTGTTCACAGGAATAAGATCTCTGTAATAAGAACTGAAAGAAAGGATGAGAAATATACTTTAGTATTAACTGCATACTATATAAAACAAAATATGCAGGTACTTGTAAAGCTTTTTTTTTTATTTTCCTATAGAAATAAGGAATACGGGCAAAAAATGCTTTTTAACATGATCCACTTCTTGTGAAAGTCTCACCACTTCTCCCTATTTTGAAAAACTTCTCCCAATTCTCAGACTAGGGAGAAGTCACTTCTCCCCAAATTCTGAGAGTCTGCAGAGCCCTGGTTGTTATCCAAAAACATTTACATTTTGTTATATCTATGTTATTACTGAACATGTTCCATTGAAACTCAGAATATATGTTCGCTGTAAAAAGAGCAATACATGTATCTACCAAAGAATTATGCCCCTTTTTATACCCCTGCAAAAGGAATGTTTTCGGGGGGTATACTAGAATCTGTCTGTCTGTGTGTTCGTAAGTGTGTCCGTCTGTCTGTGTACAAAATACTACCAATTATGTGTTGCAAACTCCTTCAGTTTTGCTTCAATACCATTGAAACTTTATACAAAAGTTAACCACATGTTGAAGTTTTGTAAGATGCAATTTTGAAGTCTTAATTCCCCCTGGTTCAAGAATTATCTCCCCTTTAACTTAGACATTTATTTATCCTTTGTAGACATATACAACTAATTATACATGTACTACCAATTTTGTGTCGCGAACTCCTCCTTTCTAGAAAAGCACAGTCAGAAGCCATGTCCTTGTATTGTTAAAGCTCTCATTACACTGAAAGCACTTGCTGGGGTATTAAGTCACATACTGTGACAAGTTCAAGGTTTAATTAGAAATTTCACTAAATAGCAAGCAAATGAACAGCTGAGCATTGGCATGTAGTGCTCTTACTTTTTCTTGGGGCCAATCTAAAACTCAGTGATTTTAATAACCGAAAAATAAACTGGTCCTTGCATGAAGTCTTTGGAAGAGATGAAAGTCCTGGCAATTTGTTCTTGGAATGCATTATGGTTAATATCTTAACCCAACAATCTAGAGGCCACATTTTTGTACCAAAAGTCCTGCTTTTTTTTTCAGAATTTCCCTCAATGCTACTTTGGTATTAGGTAAAAAAAAACAGGTCTTTTGCGCAAATCTTTAGTATAAAAGCTTGTGTTAGTAGTAGAAGCTTCAATCTGTGGCTCTTTAAACTTGTACACTCCCCCGACTAGATTGATATATGGGTCACTTGGGGAAAGTTTGAGAAAAGCTTTGTTGCTTTTGAACATTTTGAGTGATTGACTCAGATGAACCATTGTCTTAGAAAACTGTTGTTGGCACTCTAGAGGTTACATTTTTTGTCCCCAAAGTCCTACTTTTTGGTCAGAAAGTTTCTCTCAATGATATCTTGGTGATGGGTCGCTTTTGGTAAACAACTAGATTGCTTCGACAAACATTATTTTTGGGGGGTGGGATGAGACTTCATCCTGTGGCTCTTTCAACTTGTAGGATTTCTTCTCAGATTGAGTAAGCACTTTAGGGCCTATAGCTCTCTTGTTTTGTTAATGAAAGTTTTTGTTGTTGTTGTTGGGAAAGAAAAAAATATTGGAAAAGAATAAATTTGCTTGCTACAAGCAATTTCTTATTTCATAAAGCATTTTTCCTTAATGCCATAAAAGTTGGATTGTGTGGGGATGAGTTGAAAATAAAAAGAAAGGGTTTAAAGATCTTTATATTCATTTACAGGCCACAGACATGATGAAGTCCATGTCCTCAAAGCAGGCATGCCACACATCTGTAAAGGAGGTGGCTCAAGTCCTTGATGTTGACTTGTCAAATGGTTTGAGCCGAGAGGAGGTTGTGCGAAGGCGTTCAGTCCATGGATGGAATGATTTTGACATCTCAGAAGATGCTCCACTATGGAAGAAATATCTTGAACAGGTATCATTTCGTGAGCTTTATAGATTGGGATATGTGACACTCAAGTTCCATTGCTTTATTTTATTGTTTTCAGATTTTAAGCATGTCCAAACTTATGAATTTTGAAAACCTTTGTCTTTTGAGTTGAAATCAAGGCTGGTGTTTGACTCATAAATCAAAAATCTGAAAATTACCTAATTCGACCATTAGGATTTTCTCGAAAAGTGTCATTTTGACCCCCTGGAGAAAATTTTCAAAGGGTCAAAACTGGGTTTTATACCACAATGTTTCAATGATGTATGTTTTATACCATTGATAATTGTTTATAACTTACTTCATATCTTTACAATCAGTGATCAGCAGAGGTTTTGTAAGCAAGGGGACAATCAATCTAATAAAAATCTATCAACCAGGGCTTTGAAACCAAAGGAACAGTGTCTGAATGGTCATATAAGATTGCGGAAAATAATGTTTTTTTGGGACAATGGTGCAAGAACGCAGCCTTGGCAGATCACTGTACCACAAAAGGTCATTTATCACTTTAACTTTGGTTAATCCTTGGATTTTACATCTCTGAGTTTTTATACTTGAGGAATTTTTGTGGGAAAAGAAGAAATTGCTTGTAACTAGCAATATCTTCTTTTCCCACAATATTTTCTACCCTGTAGGTTGGTTACTTTTCAAATTGCACTCACTTTTAATTGTCATCTGCAACTTCTTTGAATTTGGACAAATCTAAAATTTTGAAAAACAGGAAAGGTTTAAACCTTTAAATTTCTAAAGATTCATTTTAATGACCCCTTCAGTATCAGTTTTGATCCCTAGGATGTCATGATCATGGAGCCAACGACACCTCAATTTCAACCAGCCTTGAGTTGCAGAGGGCAATTTAAAGTTGAAGATTTTTTTTATTTTATTCAATTTTCTGGGTAGAAAACATTGTGGAAAAGGAAGAAATTGCTAGTTGCAAGCAATTTCTTCATTTTTACTCAATGTTTCCCCACTTGTTTTTTTTTGAGAGTTGCCAAAAATTATCATTGTGTGGGAATAGGTTTAGTTTCATTCTTTACCAGACAACAATACTCAAGACCCTTTTGATTTTAACACATTACTGTATTGCAATTTTTTTTACCTGTCCAAGTTCAAAGGTTTTGCAGATGACACTTTGAAGTTTCTTTCATTTGAAAAATGATCATTCAGTAGGCCAGGAAACATTTTGAAAAAAGAAGAAATTGCTTGTTACAAGTACTTTCTTCTTTTCCCACAATATTTTTCAAATATAAAAGCCAGGAATTGAATTGGAAATGGTTAAACAGGTTACAGACACCATTTAAATGTTTGTGTAATATGAAGTATTTGTATCTTAGTCTCAATAATAGAAAAGATTGGGAAAGCAACATGTTCTACCAAACAATTTTGCTTTGTGTGTGTGCCAGTGTGACCGTCTGGAGCTATAACTGATAATCATGTCAGAAATTTGAATACTTGTTATGTTTTCAGTTTTACAATCCCCTGATACTACTACTGCTGGGATCAGCTGTTGTTAGTGTTCTTATGAAGCAATTTGATGATGCCATTAGTATAACAGTGGTAAGTATGACTTAAGTACCATTGTGGTATATGTGCCATTGACATATATATGCAATATAATGAAATAATGGTTCATTGCAAAACAGTTGTAACTGCCTATAAACATATGGGCAGTTACAATTGTTTCACATTGACCCATCCATATGTTTATAACTGGGATAAGTAGGCCATAGGTATATCTGTTAGTACACCATAGGTATGGTTGTGGTAAGTCCATAATGTGATTATCTTGACCCTTTCCTGTTTTGTAAAATTTTAGAACAGTTGCCTTATCAATGAATTAGGGAGGGGAGTGCATTGTTTTACCGGTGTCAGTCTTTCAGTCAGTCAGTCAATATGTAAACTTGATCTGGTAGAGTATAATGGTAATGGCATAAAACAATAGATATATTGTTGGTTGATGACCTATGTGTATTGCTTGAATAATCTACAACGCTAAATGCTTTACATGATTGTCAGAGTTTAAAGTGCACTTCAGGTCTAAAATAATGATTTGATCGGTCAATTGTTTCTTTGATTGACAGCTGCGATCCCTTAATTGAGACTGTATGTGACATTTTCTAACAAAATCACATTTGCTTTAAGTGCTTACATTGAGCAGTATGGGCACCCACACAGTGCATTAAGTATACTTGCTGATTGTCTTAAGAACTTTTTAGTTGGTAGCTACCTACAAAGTGCAAAGGATGATTTATCAGACTGTGCAGATGCACAGGCTTGTTTGAGTCTTTCCATTGTGTCCATGTGAAATTGTTGGAAATATCACACACTGTGATTGTAGATGACATTTTCAAGTGGATAGAATTTCAATGTTTCTGTCTTTCCTTGCGAAAACTATGTGGAAAATAAAGAAGTAACAAGTAATTTCTTCATTTTCCAATTTGTTTTCTTAAACCTTGAGTCGTTCAAAAAAGTGTTATCATGTGGTAAAGGGTTAATAAGTAGAAGACAGTGTTGCAGTTAGTTGTTTGACTTTGTAAATAATATCATGGGTGTGCTATGATATGACTAAGAATATTGATATAAAATATATTTGTTTCTGTTTTTCAGGCCATTGTTATAGTTTCAACAGTAGCATTTGTTCAAGTAAGTTCTGTTTATTGAATGTTCAGTTAACCTATAACCAAACAAAATTATATTAACTGATCCAAATTGACAGAGTATGCAGACAACAATTCAATGTACTGTTAAGAACAGGTTATTGTGTTTAGCTATTATTAAAGGGAGGTGTCAATGCTTTTTTCTTCACACAGATTTTTATTATTCTTGCATCTTGGTCTCTCATATACTTTTTCAATACAATATGCTGAAAAGTAGTTTTGCAAAAATCAGGTTGTTTATCAGAATATGCCAGGGTATTTAGCCTATGTAGGCTGTTAATCTATTTTTAGATCAAGCCAAGACAGTTGCAAAGAATATTGGGTAATTCAAGCGATGGGTATAACCATTGGTGTCCTGCATTTAGTTTTAATTTGTTCAAACCATCATCATCTTTACATCATCAGTAGTTAGGTTCGCTAGGTGGTCTTCAATTCTGTAAAGATCATTTACCAAAACTGCCATAAGCCTCAATACAAGGAAAAATACTTACTAGTTTTGCTCTAACCATTTGGTGTGAAATGATTTAGGACATTGGTTGTTTTGTTTGTCAATTTGACCTTGGGTCATATGCAAATGAGATCATGGGCTGTAGAAAACAGAATTCCATGATACCTAAAAACCTTTCCTATAGAACCAAAAAAAAGCCTCTTTAAGCCTATCAAAATACTGCAAAGACAATATCTCACTCAAATTTAATTGTTAAGTGTCCCTTTGAGCGCATTTTAGTCTATTGGCAAATTTTTCTTATCAAGGTTTCTGAAACAACGATACCCCCCTTTATCCCTTTCCTGTACAATCACTGGTTTTTACGTCCCAGTGATTTTACACTAGAGAATACATTGTGGGAAAAGAAATTGCTTGTAACAAGCAATTTCTTTTTTCTCACAATATTTATCTACACTGTATGTTGGTTACTTTTCAAACTGCACTCACTTTTAGTTGTCGTCTGCAACTTCTTTCAAATTGGACCAATCTAAAGTTTTCAAAATCAGAAAAGGGTTAAAAGAAGACAAAATTTTAGACTGGTCAAAATTCAAAGATGTTAGACAACATTTACATGTGCATGAACTTGTAAAAATCTTTATCTTTTGGGGGGAAAAAACATTGTTGATAATGCAGAAATGGCTTGTAACAAAATGTTTTCAAAGTTTTTTTTCCCAAGTGCATGGAAAAGCATGGGAATGGGTTAACTTCAGGCTACGTTTGTTAAAAATTGCTGTATGAAACAAGATTCTAGTCTTAATTACTCAAAGACAATAAGTTGTCCATGCTGACAAGACAATACAAAACAAATATTGAAAAATCTAAAACAAAGCCTGAATTTCTTTTTTTAGCTCACCTAAGCCCAAAGTGTTGTGGTTGAGCTTTTGTGATCGTCTATCGTCCGTCCGTTCGTCTGTCTCCCTACGTTCATAATTACAAAAAACTTCTCCTCCTAAACTGACCATGGAATTTCAAACAAACTTCACAAAAATGAACCGTAGGTCATTCTCTTTCAAAATACTTGAACGAACTGAAATCCATGAAAAACTTTGGTTGCCATGGCAACGGAGTGAAAAAAAAATTAAAAAATCATGTCCTCCAAAACCATAAGGCTTGGAGCTTTGATGTTCGGTATAAATCATCATCTTTTGACCCTCTTCAAAAATACTGCAAAGAATTTCCGTATCTCGAAAATAAGCCCTTTTCTGTGGGATCCCAGATTTTACATTGAAAAAAAAAAAGAAGGAAATCTTTAAAAGTCTTCTTCTCCCAAACCACAAGGCCTAGAGCTTTGAGATTTGGGATAAATCATAATCTATTGACCCTCTACCGAAGTCCTTCAAAGAATTTCTGTATCTTGAAAATTAGCTCTTTTCTGTGTGATCCCTGATTTTTCATAGAAATAAAGAAGGAAATCTTTAAAAATCTTCTCCCAAACCATTAAGCTTAGAGCTTTGATATTTGTTATAATTCATTGTCTATTGACCCTCTTCCAAAAAAGAAAGAATTACCGTACTTAAGAAAATTAGCCGGTTTTTGTGTGATCACTGATTTACAAAGAATTAAAGAAGGAAATCTTTGAAAATTTTCTTCTCCTAAACCATTAGGCCTAGAGCTTTAATATGTTGTATGTATCAATGTCTATTGACCCTTTATTAAAATACTTCAAAGAAGTAGAGTACTCTGAAAATTAGTCTGTTTTTGTGTGATATGAATAAAAAGGAAATCTTTGAAAATCTTCTTCTCCCAAACACTAAGGCCTAGAGGTTTTATATTTTTTGTATATCAAAATCTGCTGACCCTTTACCCAGCATAGAATTACCGTATTCTTAAAATAAGCAATTTTCTGTGCAATCCAAGAGTATAGAAAGGAATAAAGAAGGATATCTTTGGAAATCTTCTAATTTTAAACCATTAGGCCTAGAGCTTTGGTATTTGATATAAATCATCATCTATTAATCCTTTACCAAAATACTTCAAAGAATCACATACTCTGGAAATTAGCTCTAAATGGTAGGATCTTCAATATTCCCAGGATCAAATAAGAAAATCTTTGAAAAATGATTAGGTTTAGGGCTTTGATATTTTGTTTATATCATAATAGAGGTGTAACGATAGATTGATAGGTCGATGTATTGTGATAGTGACAGTCACGATATCGATGTATCGATTGCAATTTCCTGACATCGATAACTATCGCAATTGTTTCTTCAAATATAGTTTCGATAGTAAATATTCAAAGCCTACTTACACAGAAATTCAATGTTTTCTTGGGTTAAAAAAAAAAAAAAAGAGAGAGAGAGATAGAGGGAGAACGAGTTTTCTGTGTACCTACTTTGATTTCTATTATCACGTGATAGGCACGTTTGATTTTTATTTCTCCCATACTCCTTTTTTGTTTAGGAATTGATTTTTAAATTTCGATTTACGAAGTGAAAAGGTTCTCAAAAATACAAAAGCATGTTAAGTTAAGACTTGTTATCAATGTTTTATGAATTCTCAGCGCTAGAATTATCGAAAAATAAAAATAAGACAATCATAAATGATATTCGATTAATTACGATTATTAATTACTTATTTCGAGCACATTAACTGAGTTATTTTGTTTTAAGTATTTTTGTTGTCTGACATGGCTGCAAATTTCGAGCTTGTGAAAAACAAAGGCGAAAAGTCAATGTTTGGGACTATTTTGGCTTCGTAAAGGAAGGCGAAAACATTGATAAAAAGAGAGTTGCCTGTAGACTATGCTATCTATACAGATCAACATATAAAATAAACAAAGTAACATAGAGACTGATAGTATCATGATATATCACGATTGATTTCTTACGATAGCGATAGTATTACGATATCAATACTGTGATAGTAAAACTATCGTTATAGTGATTTTCTTAGCCGATAGTCAGCCCTATATAATCATAAAGCCTTGAGCCTTGAGCCATAATACTCATGGGAGCGATATAGGACCATCATGGTCCTCTTGTTATACCCCCCACAACGAAGTTATGGGGGGGTATACTGGAATCAGGTTGTCCGTCTGTCTGTCTGTCCGTCCGCCCGTCCGTCCGTCCGTCCATCCGTCCGTGGACATAATTTTGTGTCCTCTTCATCTCCCACGTTTTTTGACCAATTTTGCTGAAATTTTTTTCAGGTTGTTTCCTATCATATGAAGTTGTGCACCTGCAATTTTCATCTTGATCCAGTCGTTAGTTTCAGAGTTATGCCATTTTGAACTTTTTAATGGGGGGGGGGGGGAGTAGTCAAAATTTAAAATTGCAAAACTCAGTAACCATAAGCGGAGTTACCAAATTTGGTAAGTAACATCATCTTGTATATATACATGTTTGACATCAAAATGCTGTAAGTCATTTACAACTAACAATTTAACTGTACAATTCCGTCCTCTCTAATACTTGGTACATAGCTTTCAAGGATCAGAAGTGTTGGAGAGTGAGACTTGCAAAAGAAAGACGCGATCGGGGGGGGGGGGGGGGAGAAGCTGAAAACATAATTACATACACAATTGCTACTTTTCCACTCCTACTTAAAAAGGGGAAAAATGCCCCTTCAAATTCCACTCCTTCATAGAAAAGCCTTTTTAGCGGTGTGGGGGGTATTCTCGTCAGCCCTTGAGGGCGACAGCTCTAGTTTTTAATATCTTGTGCTTCTAATTACACTACAACTTCGTTACAACACTGTGTAAAAGGGTCCAAGAAAGGAAACAGTGGAAGAAGTGAGGTTATTATGCTATGACGCTGTACCCTCTCCCAACAGTTCAATTCAACTTATAAAATGTCTGCTTTCTAAACCATTCTCAAATAATTTTACTTTTAATGACTTATAAGAAAAATGCATTGAAAAGCATCATGGATAATTGAAAGAATTTCTGGTTACAAGCAATTTCTTTTTTACTGACAATGTTTCCTATCTATTTTCTAGTCTTCATGTTCTTGCCATTGAAACCTCTGTGAAATTTGGTAGTATAGTGGTGGATTATATATGACCCTGTCTTTACAGGAATACAGATCAGAGAAGTCATTAGAAGCTCTGAAACAGCTAGTTCCACCAAAATGTCATTGGTATGTATAATAAAGGCAACTGTCAAGTTGTAATGTTTATTTTGTTTAAGTGCTAAACTCACCTACACTAAAAAAGTCTACTGTACATAATAAGTGTAGCTATTCCTTTCTGTTCTGTCATTAATTCACATCATATTCTGAAATAAGACCTAAAGGTAGGAAACATTCTTCTATTTTGCTTGAGGAGATGCTTATCTGTAACAAAGCCTGTCTCATAGTTATCATCTAACATCGGTAAGCAAGCCTGTCACATAGTTAGTATCTTACATCAGTAACAAAGCCTTTCTCATAGTTAGCATCTAACATCTGTAATTAAGCCTGTCTCATAATAAGCATCTAACATCTGTAACAAAGCCTGTCTCATAATAAGCATCTAGCATCTGTAAGCAAGCCTGTCTCATAGTTAGCATCTTACATCTGTAACAAAGCCTTTCTCATAGTTAGCTCCTAATATCTGTTAGCAAGCATGTGTCATAATTAGCAACTTATCATATAACATCTGTAAGCAAGTGTGTCACATAATTAGCATCTTACTTCTGTAAGCAAGCAAGCCAAATAGTTAGTATCTTACATCTGTAATTGAGCAAGTCACATAGTTAGTATCTTAAATATGTAAGCAAGCTTATCTATTAGATTGATTTAAATATATGTTATTAAGCCTGTCTCGTAGTTTTCATCTTACATCTGTAACAAAGCCTACCTCATAGTTCATGGTCTTTAATTCAATCTATAACTTGGGTTGTATCTGTTAAAAAGACCACCCATTGAGTTGTGGTGTTTAACCTATTACCAGATGACACAATTTTAGACGGGTCCAAATTGGATGCAATTGTAGACAATCTCAAGTTGGTGGTATTCAGAAAAAATTGTGCCTTTCAGGATAGAAAACACTGTGGACAAATAAGACATTGCCTATTACGATCAGTTCTTTATTTTCAACCAAGATTTTCAAAGCCTTTTTGTTTAGAGGCCTCTTAAAGCGTCACTGTGTGAGAATGGGTTAAATGAGTAACAATTTAACTGGCTGTTGTTCCTCCGTTCAGTTAACCAACGGACTTATTGTTATCAGCTAATATCACTCCTTTATGCCTGCCCCATAGTGAAGTTTGCTTTCTTCAATTGGTTATTACTGATCCAGAAGGTTTTTACTTCAGGTAAATGATGTATATTAAGCTTGACTCACATGCAGCTTATCAATTCACTAAAAAATTAATGTTGATGTTGAACTTGATGTGAAGACATACTTTATATGATTGGACAATTTAAGAATGAACTTTTCCATGTTTCTTACATTGATCTCAGAAATGCATTTACAAGTGTAATCAAATAAATTTCAATTTACTGTTCTGATGGGATTATCAAAACTGTGATTATTTCTTGAAAACAGATTAGCCTGGCTGCATTGTCAAGATAGTGCCTTCCCTTCCATATACCTCATCAGTCATGTATGATTGTCCCTTGATAGATTCACTCTTCCATGTCTAGTTTGGCTTGAAATGTTCAATGTATCGATCTGTAGTAACCGTCTTGTGCTAAGTAAAACAAAGCCTAAAAATCTCAGCCTATTTGTGAAAAGAATTTAGTCAAACTCCTATTGACTTGGATAAGGGGATGTTCAAGGGGAATATTATTTCTTGTTTGACATAGCATATCCATCTTATTATGTCTGTCATTTGGCAGCAATTACCTAAGTGTGACTTAAGTGCTTACACACATTTCAGAACCATGGAGTAGCACTTGTCTGATGTATAGAGTGCTGTTGGTTGTGATGGTTTATAAGTCATTCCTATGTTATGGCAACAGGCATACAGAGTTACTTCTGTCCAAGGGTGTCAATAATATCAATATTGCTTACAAATTTAATCTTGGTAATGATTTGACTGATCAAAATTGTCAACCAAACAGTCAGTTGACCTATCAAATAATTCATTTAGACTGGAAGTGAATTTTGAACACTGACATTAGCCTTCATTTAAGTGAAGCATTTTGTTGGTTTGGCTAATTACCAGTAAATGTCAAACTACAGCTTATTCATGTAGTTTGGATGTTGTATTAGCAAAACAACCATTTTATAGAAATAAAATTTAACTGTTTACTTTTATATTGCAGTAGAAGACATGGTAAATTAGAACAGTTTCTAGCTAGAGATTTGGTTCCTGGTGATCTTGTTGAACTAAATGTAGGAGACAGGGTGCCAGCTGACCTGAGACTTACACAGGTGAGCCAAATATAGATTCGTATTAAGGACAGCAATCATTAATGAAGTAACCAGTCAACAAACTAAAAGACTGATTAATCACTTAGAAAATAAGTAACTGGACACCAAAAAGAATAAAATGGAGAGAGAGAAAAAATATTTTAAGTGTAGCTACATAAGCTACAGTTATGCTATTGAAGTCACCAAACCAACAAAAAAAACCTTGAAATAAATGTCATAGGCCAACATTCACTTAGGATCTTAGTGAATTATTGAATTAGTGATCTCACAATTATCAGATGCATCTTCATCACGACTGCCATCAGATTCTGTAAGGATTAAATTTTAATTAGTAACAAAAACATTGATCATGTTTGATGTTTGCTACAAGGTTAAAACATCTTTTTATTATATACCGTGATGTGAAATCTTGGATTTCTCAGTGTAATAAATTTTGATATCGTCACTGGAGTGACAATAACACTTTTCAGTTTCACCCTCTGTAATATATCTTTAATCATGTATTCATCCACACTTTTTTCAATAGACCTTCTCTCTATCAAAAAGATTGGTTTCGATAATGAAATAATAAGGTATATTATAAATAGAATAATCAATTGATTATTCTAGATATGAAAAAATATTTCACTCGGATGCGTTGTTAGGCATTAAAAAAAGCTTATGCTGCGCACTTGATTTTTCAATGCATCCTTGTGATATATTTTTCATATCTAGAATAACGAGTTGATTATCCTCTATTTATTTCTGGAATTAAACAATTGCTGGCACTGCTCACTTACACCATTGTCCCTATCTCTGACACAATGTTCCTCTTCGATTTTAAATGGTGTTTATTTTGCAAAATTATGACTAGTAGTGTGTAACAAAAAGGTAGAATTATTGGTTTTTGACCTAAACATTGTAAATATAGCTAGCCAAACCAACAAAAATGCTTCGCATGAATGGCGTCCAATGCATCAGTTTAAAGTTAAATTCCACTCTAAATGAATGATTTGATTAGTTGACCAATTATTTGATTGACAGTCATATTTAGTTGATTCTCTTAAATCTCTTATATCTGGAGTGACAGCATTTACATTTTTGTTTGAAAGTAAAATCTTGTGTATATATTCAAACATCTTATAGTTTTGTTAGATTTTTAAAGTGATGTCATTTTCAAATATTTAACCTGTTACCAGTTGAAATTTTTACATTTGTCATGCTGAACCTCGAATATTCCTGTTTCAGTGTTTATTCTAGGATTTAAAAAAATGTAGGGGATTTCAGCACTTAATCTACACAACTAAGATATGTTAGTATTTTATGCTCTTTGTTTATAGACTTCAATGTGTAAGATATGTGGGATCTCTAAAAAAAAGTGGGGCAATCCCCCAATGCCCTTGCCTAGAATAAACACTGCTGTATTTGCAGTAGGTATAGACTTGAGATCAGCCTGCACATATGTGAAGTCTTGTCTTAGTCTTTCCCTCCTGTTTGCTAAGCTCTGAGTTGTTTATAGAATTATTTTCAAAATTAATTTTAACCCTCCTGGTACTTTCAGGCCTATGATTTTAATGCAAATTCAGAAAAGGATTTTATTCAGCTTGGCAAGAGTTGATAAAAAAAAGCTGCATATTAGGGTAGAAAACATTGTAACAAGAAATTTCTTCATCTTCCAAATCTTTTTTTCTTGGGGGCATTTAAAAGTGCTATTTAGTAGGATTGGATTAAATGCCATGTTTATTTATTTGTTTCAGGCTATAGATTTATCTATAGATGAATCCAGTTTTACTGGTGAGCCTTTACCTTGTCCCAAAAGTACAGTCACAGTTCCAGAGAGTGTTGTATTAAACAGCGGTGTTACAGATAAAACTAATATAGCCTTCATGGGAACCTCAGTCACATCCGGGAGGGGGCAGGTATTTGTTTAATCTAGTTCTCATTTTTAATCCATTCCAAAATTTTGGAAAAGTCCAAACTAAAAGAGGTTGCAGACGACATTGAAAAGTGTGTGTAATTAAAACTAATGATTGAATATGAAACATTTCAAGCAATTTCTCCTTTTCCCAAGATATTTTCCCTAATATTTCACAGGTTGTCAAAAGGCAATGTCTAATAGTAATGGGTTAAATTAATGCAATTATTTTCAACATGACTTATTGTTGTAATGAATAGAAATTCAATTTTTGCTTAGTGTTTTCTAATGGCAGGGTTTATTTATACAGGTAATCCATGGATGTTCAATTACTTTAAACTTAACTCTGGTCATGCTGAACCTGTAATATTTCTGTTTTAGTAGGGTTTATAGAAGAAGATCAACATGCACATAATGTGCAGTCTGATCTTAGACTTCAACACCTGTTAGTCTATTTTGAGCCAGAAATGATGATATTATAGAGTTTCATAATAGACATTCGCCAATTATTAATGCTTAATCCAGTCCCATGTTAAGACGCTTTTCAAGGCCCCCACAAGGAAAACAATTTGGAAAACATTGTGTAAAATGAAGACATTTGTTGTAACAAGAACTTTCTTCATTTTCCCAATGTTTTTACTCATAAAGTTGAAAAAATTCAAAATTTCAACTGAATTGAGGTCTGCAACTTCTTTCTATCTGGACAAGTCTAGAATTTTCTTGTAGGGTAAATGGTTAAAGTATATTATGCCCATTGATTTTAATGCAGCTCAGTAGAGAATTTTATTCAGTATCAACAGAGTTAATCTAACTTGTCATTCTTAAAGTAATATAAACAAGGCTTTTCCAAACATTTTCAATGTGGAAAAAAATAATTGCACTTTCTTGTATGGAAACTGCATTTCATATGAGCAATAAAATCTATATGCAATTTTGTTGTCAAGCCTCCTTGGGGTGAGTGAGACATAGATGTCACAATTTCATTTGGGTGTTATTGTGTAAGTGAGTGTGTGCTTGTATGGGTGCGTGTGTCTGTCTGGATTTTTGTCAAGGGCATAACTTCAACAATTATTGATGGATTTTAAGATATCTTGCACTGTTGTTCTTCTTGATGAGAGCATGTGTCATGCAAAAAGTTTGTTGTGATACCTCCAAGGTCAAGGTCACAATTGAAGGTCAATGGACAAAATTGACCTTGTCTGGAGCCTAACTTCTACATTTATGGATTGATTTGATAATAACTTGGCACATTTGTTCTTCTTGATGAGTGCTAGTGTCATGCAAAATGTTTGTTGTGATAACTCCAAGGTCAAGGTCACAGTTGAAGATTAATGGATAAAATTGACCTTGTCCGTAGCCTTACTTCTATATTTATGGATGGATTTGATAATAACTTGGCAAAGTTGTTCTTCTTGATGAGTGCTAGTGTCATGCAAGTTGTTTGTTGCTATACCTCCAAGGTCAAGGTCACAGTTGAAGATTAATGGATAAAATTGACTTTGTCCGGAGCCTAACTTCTATATTTATAGCTGGAATTGATAATAACTTGGCATAGTTGTTCTTCTTGATGAGTGCTAGTGTCATGCAAATTGTTTGTTGCTATACCTCCAAGGTCGAAGTCACAATTGAAGTTCAATGGACAAAATCGACCTTGTCTTGAGCCTAACTTTTATATTTATGAATGGATTTTAAAATAACTTGGCACAGTTGTTCTTCTTGATAAATGCTAGTATCAAGCAAAATTTTTGTTGTTCTTCATGTTAAGTGCTAGTGACATGTGAAACATTTGTTGTGAAATATTTTTTGCTATACCTCCAAGGTCAAGGTCACAGTTTAAAAAAAAAATTCTGTGCACCACATACTATGCAGAAATCAGTGGGCTCGACATGTTGTCCAATGACAACCTTATTCTTGTTTCACAAGAACAAACATCATGCACTAGGTATTTTGTTCCTATTTTGTGTATCTTGTTGAGGGTTGGGTAATTTATTTTCCCTCATTGTGGTGTTTGCTATTCAGTATTTGAAATTAATTGTTTAACGTTATTTTCTGTTGAGGATGTTCTGACACAAATGTGTCAATGTGGAAATATTTTATGGTGAAAAAAGAAAAAAAGCATTTTCATAAGCAAAACGTGATTACTGATATGTGTGGATTCTCCCCCCCCCAACAGAATTACTTGGTTCCTTTCTAATGAGTTAATATATGATTAGAATAGTGACAAGACAGTTGTGTTTGTTACTGACATATGGTTGTATGTATGCCAATATTTACAAAACAAGTACAATGTTTACAAATAATGTTGAAAAGAGATTTTTAATATTCTAGATATTTGTTTCTCAATCATTCCTAGGGTATTGTGATTGGTATAGGACAGAACTCAGAATTTGGAGAAATCTTTAAAATGATGCAGTCAGAGGAGGTAGGTGTCTTTCATTTCACACATTCTAATCCATGCCAACACAACAAAATTTTAGACTGCTCCAAATTGAAAGAAGGTGATTATTTCAAGCTGATGATATTTTAAACTTTCTTGTCATGGATAGAAAACATTGTGGAAAATGAAGAAATTGCTTGTTACAAGTAGTTTCAATGTTTTCCACAATGTTTTCCAATGTTTTTTTCTTGAGGGGCAAAGTTAAAGGCATCTAGGTAAAAAATTTATGCAAGAAAAAGAAAAGTTCCTATATACAAACAATTCCCTCTATAGCAATGTTTTCCAAAGCTATATATATTTTTGCAGACAGTTATGATATGTTTTTAGCTCCCCTGAGCACGAAGTTCTCTGGGGGAGCTATTGTGATCGGTCATCGTCCGTTGTCCGTCCGTCTGTCCGTCTGTCTGTCCGTTCACAATTACAAAAAAATCTTCTCCTCCTAAACTAACCATGGAATTTCAACAAAACTTCACAGAAATGATCCTTAGGTCATGCTCTTTCAAAATACTTCAAAGAATTGAAATCCATGAAGAACTCTGGTTGCTATGGCAATGGAGTGAAAAAACTTAAACCATATTCTGAAAATTAGCCCTTTTCTTTGTGATCCCTGATTTTACAATGAAATAATGAAGGAAATCTTTAAAAATCTTCTTCTCCAAAACCATAAGGCCAAGAGCTTTGATATTTGGTATATATCATCATCTATTTACCCTTTTCCAAAATACTTCAAAGAATTACCATATTTTGAAAATTAGCCCTCTACTGAACAATCCCTGATTTTACATAGAAATAAAGAAGGAAATCTTTAAAAATCTTCTTCTCCCAAACCATATGGCCTAGAGCTTTGATATTTGGTAAACATCATCATCAATTGACCCTCTAGCAAAATACTTCAAAGAATTTACCATATTGTGAAAATTAGCCCTTTTCTTTGTGATCCCTGATTTTACATAGAAATAAAGAAGGAAATCTTTAAAAATCTTCTACTCCCCAACCATAAGGCCTAGAGCTTTGATATTTAGTACAAATCATCATCTATTGACCATCTTCCAAAATACTTCAAAGATTCACCATATTCTGAAAATTAGCCCTCTTCTGAACAATCCCTGATTTTACATAGAAATAAAGAAGGAAATCTTTAAAAATCTCCTTCTCCCAAACCATAAGGCCTAGAGCTTTGATACTTGGTACATATCATCATATATTGACCCTCTACCAAAATACTTCAAAGAATTATCATACTCTGAAAATTAGCCCTTTTCTTTGTGATCCCTGATTTTACAAAGGAATAAAGAAGGAAATCTTTAAAAATCTTCTTCTCCCAAACCTTAAGGCCTGGAGCTTTGATATTGGGTACAAATCATCATCTATTGACCCTCTACCAAAATACTTCAAAGAATTAACGTATTCTGAATATTAGCCCTTTTCTTTGTGATCCCTGATTTTACATAGAAATAGAGAAGGAAATCTTTTAAAATCTTCTTCTCCCAAACCATAAGGCCAAGAGCTTTGATATTTAGTCCAAATCATCATCTATTGACCCCCTACCAAAATACTTCAAAGAATTACTGTACTCTGAAAAGTAGCGCTTTTCTTAATGATCCCTGATTTTACATAGAATAAAAGAACAAAATCTTAGAAAATCTTCTTCGCCAAAACCATAAAGTCTAGAGCTTTGATATTTGGTACATATCATCATATATTGACCCTCTACCAAAATACTTTAAAGAATTATCATACTCTGAAAATTAGCCCTTTTCTTTGTGATCCCTGATTTTACAAAAGAATAAAGAAGGAAATCTTTGAAAATCTTCTTCTCCCAAACCATAAAGCCTAGAGCTTTGATATTTGGTACATATCATCAGCCATTGACTCTCTACCAAATCACTTAAAAAAATTAGCCCTTTTCTGTGCAATCCCTAATTTTAGTTAGGAATAAATAATGATATCTTTGAAAACCTTCTTCTCCTAAACCATTAGGCCTAGAGCTTTTATACTTGGTATGTATTGATGTCTATACTTCAAAGCATTACCATATTCAGGAAACTAGTGCTATATGGTGGGATCATCAATATACCTATGATTAAAGAGAAATCTGTAAACATCTTCTCCAAAATAATTAGACAGAGGGCTTTGCTATTTTGTTTATATCATAAAGCCATGAACCATCATACTCAGGGGAGCAAATTAGGACCATCATGGTCCTCTTGTTTTTTTAAGTAATGTACTAAACAAACTGTGCATTTTGCTTATTGCCCTTGACCATGTTTTTAAAAAAAAAAAAAAAAAGATTGATACCTAAAGTAAACTTAAGTGATCTATCATAGTGTCTTATCTATTCAAATATGTCATTTTTAGCGTAGATACAGATAACTGAATGACCCTACAATTTTCACATTCTAGTGTTTAGATTTTCATTATAGATTAAAGCGTTTAGAAATTATGTTTAAGCCAGTTGCCATTCCACTGACGGATTTGTTACTCTTTTTAGCACCCAGGGATTCTTCCTCTACATGTACTCAATGATAGTGCTTTTCCTTATATTTGAAGCAACACAATACTGTGGATTATTACTGCTTCCTCTATGATTCAGTGATACTAAATCCATTACCATAGTATTTCCACTTTTTGACGACCTTAAAGAAAAAGGTTCAAGAAACAATTACGAAAATGTAGAAATTGCTTGTTACAAGCAATTTCTGCATTTTCCAAATTGTTTTCTTCCCAAGCAGATAAAGTTATTTGAAATTCTGTCTGGCTGAAATTGTCATCTGCAATTTCTTTGTTTTTGGAACAGTCTTAAGTTATGTCATTCGATAATTTGTTAATACAACATTTTGTTCCATATATTTCAGCCCCCCAAAACTCCCATGCAGAAGAGTATGGATACACTCGGCAAACAGCTGTCATTTTACTCCTTCTGTATTATTGGTGGTATCATGTTTTTAGGATGGTTTCAGGGTAGAAATATCCTTGATATGTTCACTATTGGTGTAAGGTTAGTAGCCTTAAAAGTTATTCCTCTGGCAGCCCATATTCTTTCCGACATTTGTCTCTCACCAATGGGTGGTTAATCATAAACCTAAGTTGGATAGCAGCTGGAGGCAAGGAAAGGATGTAGTGGCAGTACTGGTGTGAGAAATACCAGGAATTCATTGTTAGGTGCTCTAACCGCTGCGATATAACTGAAATACTGTTAAAAGTGGCATTAAACCCAAATCAATCAATCAATCAATATCAAAAGTTATTCAACCCATTACCAGACTACAACATTTAAGATAGGTCTAAACTGCAATTTTTATGCCCCCGCATCGATAAGATCGGGGGCATATTGTTTTACCGGTGTCTGTCTGCAAAACTTAACCTGCCAACTAAACATTTTCCTATAACTTCAACCCTGATTAAGTTACAATGCTAATATTTGGTATGTAGATAGGTCTCAACAAGGCGCAACTGGGGAAGGTCATTTCAACAAGGTCAAGGTCAAAATTTTAACCCTTTACCAATTTCTAAAGAATTCCCGTTTCGGGGGCATAGTGTTTCACAAACACATCTTGTTAGTTGATGAAATTTTAAAAATCTTTGTCTTTTGGGGCAGAGAACTATGTATTGCTTGTAACAAATTGCTTTTATTTGCTCACAAAAGTGATGGGGGTCAATTTGAAAATGGTTCAGATTTCATTTCCTAGTGGGAATTTATTGAAAAATATGTTGAACAGAAAATATGATTGTTGTAAAAGCTTTTAGGGATGTATAAGCGCAAGACTGTATGGTAAATGGTTAATTTGATACCTTACTTGTTTTGCCTAGACAGACTCCATTTTAAAACTTGAAAACAATGTGGTAAAACAAGAAAGAAATGACTCTTCATAAAGCTTTGATATACAACTCAAAAATGTCTCTTCTGTTTGAAATCAATCAATCTAAATATAACTGACTTAATCCTAAAACATTTTCTTATTTGAAATTAAATGATACAAACACTTATGATAATTGCATACCTTTTACTGATTAACAAAAATTGTCATAGACTCAAGGAAAATCTTCTACAACCTATGTTTGTTAATCAAAAACTTGTAAATGTGATAATTTAACCCATTCCCACACAATCTTATTTTTTGCACCTCTCAAGAAAAAGGTTTGAGACAAACATTTTTAAAAAAATATGCTTATAAAAATCAATTTTTCTTTATGCACAATTTATTATATTTCAAAGAAAAATAATTTCAAAATTTCATCGACTAAAATGTCATCTGCAACTTATTTGAATTGGACCAGTATAAAATTTTGTTGTGTTGGATTGGGTTATATTTGGTGTAAATGATGGTTTCCTTAACTTAATGCAAAATATTTGCTCTCATTCACACACTATTGCAGATACATGGCTCATATTTTGATTATACATTCCTTGCATTTATAAGTATCAGTTTGTTGTAGTGTCAAGGTCAACCATGAAGGTCAGGGTTACTTATAAAGGTAAAATGGGGGCATGGTGTTTCACAAACACATCTTGTTTACCATGTTGATGTCTGTTTTCATGAGGTAATGTGTCAGCTTGGCTATCAAAAGGTCTGAGTTTCATTTGTGAGAGCAGCTATTGACCTTTGGTCTTACATTATCCCACACATTTTGCATGATAACTGGTGTATTCACCAGTAAGTAGACTAGAAAGGGATAAATCCAAGTTGTGCAGAATTTGTTTCTGAACAATATAAAGTAAATATTTTTTCTATTTTCAGTCTGGCTGTTGCTGCTATCCCAGAAGGTTTACCTATAGTCGTGACAGTAACACTAGCTTTAGGTGTCATGAGAATGGCTAAGAGAAAAGCTATTGTGAAGAAACTACCGATTGTAGAAACACTTGGTAAGTCAGACACAATTCTAATGAACAAGTAATTTTAGTGTCTGCCAACCTTTTGGTGGTATCTATGCAGAGCTCTTCTTTAAAATATGTAAACAATGACCAATTGGAAAAAAATAAGCAATACACTTTGAAGGTTAATTGGGGTACTGTTCTTTACATTGTATAGATACTTAGAACAGTATTGCGTTTAGATTGTTCTAAATTGAAAGAATTTGCAGGCAACAATTAGAATAGAAGTTGAATTGATAAATAAGTACCAAATAGGATTTGTGTTTTGTGAGATAAAAGGATATTACTTGCTACAAGGGATTTCTCCTTTTCCACAATGTTTTACACATTATTTTTTCTTCAGCGTGTCGAAATGCTGCAGGATTGTATGGCAATAGGCTAAGCACTATCCATCCTGTATTATGATAAATTTTGTTTTACTCGGATATAAATTTTAAAGACTGCAGGCAAATGTTCATTTTAGTCCATTTTTCCAAAGAAAGACAAAAGATGTTTGTTGTAATTACAGGTTGTGCTAATGTGATTTGCTCAGATAAAACCGGAACCTTGACAAAAAATGAGATGACTGTCACCATGATTTATTCATCTGATGGAGCTTTTGCTGAGGTAAACATTTCTATTTGATGTGCTTGCTCCAAAATTTAGGGTTATGTTTTAAACAATTGCACAGGATGAAATAGTTTCATTATGAATGTTCATAAACCAATTGTGCTGGTCAGTAGAACACTGCTTTCTCAATCATTTGATTGTGGAAAAATGTTGGAAATGAAAAAATTGCTTGTCACATGCAATTTCTTCATTTTCCACAATGTTTTCCTAACCAAGTTTTCTTGAGGGGCAATTAAACGTGGGATTGTGTGGGAAAGGATTAATTCCATTTTTGTCACTTTTGTACTGGTAATTAATCAATCACTGCCCCCCCCCCCCCTCACTCAGCTTTAGCTGAGGTAAAATTTGGATTTGATATGCTAGCTCCAAAATTTAAACTGTAAAGTATTGCACTGGATGACAAAGTTTGTTACAATTGTGCACAAACCAATTGTGTTGGTCAGTAGAACACTATCCTTTGACTAGATTTAACCCATTCCCTTAAAATCCTGCTTTTTTACACACCTCAAGGAAACAACTTAAAAAACATTGTGGAATAGAAGAAATTGCATATCACAAGCAATTTCTTCATTAACCATGGTGTTGTTTTGCCCAAAATACCAAGGTTATTATTTTCTAGGTCACTGGTGTTGGATATTTAGAGCATGGTGAGGTTATATGTAACGGCAATGTTGTAGATGCCCAATCGCAGCCATCCCTTAGTAAAGTTATTGAAGTAGGTTGTATATGTAACAATGCTGAACTACATGAGGATGGATTACACGGGAATCCCACGGAGGGAGCTTTGTTAACCTGTGCTCACAAGGTATTTTTATCAGTCAGGGCTTGAAAATTCCACTCATCCACTTGTCCTGCACATTTTTTTTCTTCATTGTCTATATAAGCAGGACAGTTGGAATTTTAAAGATTTGGATACAGAAATTAATGTTGGACTATATATTCTCATTGTGCATGACAAGAATTTTCAAGCCATGTCAGTACTTGTTATCCTTTCCATAATTGACGGATGGCTGGCTCGGCCTATTGATCTCCCACAGGAAGTTTCACTTCCATATTAAACAATATTATTTTGATAAACATGTGGTCAGTAACATTTAAGAAAGAAATAAAATGATTGGCAACCTAAACGTCATGGTACAGCTTGAATAAGCTTTAGTTACGGCGTTTAAGTCACCAAACCAACAAAACTATTTTACATAAACGGCAGCAAATTTTAGAGTTCAATGTTCACTTCTAGTCAAAGGGAATAATTGGTTGATTTATTCTTTGATTGACAGTCAAGATCAATCAATTTGACAGGCCATCTGGTAGTGAAATAAGCCTGTTGACTAATTTTGGTATTACATTGACTGTTAACCCATTGCCAGTTGACACCATTTTAGACTGGTCTAAATTGAAAGAGGTTGAAAATGACAATTTGTAGTTAATGGAATTCTTTTACCTTTTTGGGAAGAAAACATAGTGGATTATATAGAAAACGGCTTTTTCTTGAGGGGTGTTAAAAGTGTAACTGTGTGGGGATGGTTAGATACAAATGCAGTAGCTAAACAGTATGTGCTGAAGCCTTAAGATACATCTGTTTAGTATTAATATAATAAATCAGAATGTATTTCATGATGCCATTTTAGATACCTCATTTTATATAATTTATTTGCATAAACTTCGGTATATGAATAAAATCATATATGTGCATCTAAAACAGATGAAACCTGAACAAGGCCTTGTTTGTATCTGTTTATAAAAGGCTTGCTAGATAAATTCAGTATGTCATGAACACTACTTTAAGATCCTCTCTGTGACATTCTTCAGAATGCAATCAATCTTGCTCAAGCAACCACCTTTATTAAACATCCACTTTCATTTAGTGACTAGCAAAGAATCTTAATAATTGGACTTTTGCTGATAAAATTATCCAAACTAAATCCTAAGTTTGTGGATCACATTAGGATCATCTTGATTAGACATTCTAATGAGTTCCATGTACATAAGATTAAGTGAGGATCCTGCAATGATTTGTGTATGCAGTTGAAGTGATCCCTCATATACATGTCAAATACATTTAATTGTATTAACCCTTTCCTGGTTAATCCCTGGATTTTACGTCTCTGGGTTTTTATACTTGAGAAAGTATTGTGGGAAAAGAAGAAATTGCTTGTAACAAGGAATTTCTTTGTTTCCCACAAAATTTTCTACCCTGTAGGTTGGTTACTTTTCAAATTGCACTCACTTTTAATTGTCGTCTGCAACTTCTCTGAAATTGGGCAAGTCTAAAATTCTTAAAAAACAGGAAAGGGTTCAGAGAACCTTCTCTTAACCCATTCACACTCAATTATGCATATTAGGCACCTTAGATAAAAAAGCTTTGAAAATAGTTGGGAAAATGAAAAAAATACTTGTTACAAGCTATTTCCTCATTATCCACAATTTTATTAAATTTCCATGAATAATAAACTGTAAACTACAACTTTTTAGCTTACCTATGCACAACTTGCACAAGGTTAGCTCTGTGGTCACCCTGTGTCCGTAGCGTGTTGAACATCATGCTTGAGAACTGAGACGTTGTCAATGATTCTTTGAAAACCTTCTCCTCTGTAACCATAGGCCAATTTTTACCAAACTTGGCAGGAATGTTTTGAGTGACCCTTTCCAAAACTTGTTCGTGAAATTTTGAATAGCTTAAAAATGGGGGCATGGTAGGGCCGGGCAAATCAGACTTAAAGAAATCTTTAAAAAATGCTTTAAAAATCTCCTCCCCTTAAATAACCAAGACCAATTTTTGCAAGAATGTTAAAGTGGTTCATGAAAATTTGTTCTTGAAAAATGAGGGTGTGGCAGACAAGACTTTTGAGAAATAATTCTTTAAAAGTTTTCTCCTCCTTAATCACTGAGCCAATTTTGACCAAGCATGCTAGAATTTTTCCTTGGTTGATCCTTTTCAAAAATTGAAAATGAAAGTTTGAAATGGGGAGTGACAGGATAGGCTTATCAGACGTAGAGAATTCACGAAAAAATTCCTTGAAAACCTTCTACTTCAAAACCACTGAGTCAATTTGTACCAAGCTTAGTAGGAACAATGGTTGGGTGACCCTTTTCAAAACTTGTTTGTAAAATCTTTATTTATGAAAAAAATGTGTGTGTTGCTTGGGTTGGCTTATCAGTCTTTAAGACATTATGCAATAATTATCCTGTGAGTGATTTAGGTCCATTTCGGCTCTCTTAATTGACTTTGGACCAGCCTAAAATCCTGTTGTCTGGTAATTGGTGATTGGTAGTTTGGCCATCCCTTTTGTGGTCACTGAATTACAGACTACAAATGGCTGTATTATATCACCAGACAATCTTGTTCTGAGTATTTAGGTGTAATAGCCAGCAGACTGCTTTGATGGGTTGTTTTCATCATTGATCTTAATCCATTACAAGATGAGTAGAAAACATTGTAGAAAATGAAGAAATTGCTTGTAACAAGCAATGACTTTATTTAACTCAATTTTTTCCCAATTGTTTTTCTTGAGACGCGTCAAAAAGTGTCATTGTGTAAGAATAGGTGAATCCTTACCAGATGACAAAATTTTAGACTGGTCAAAATTGAAAGATGTTGCACAATTTCAAATTGGTAAAATTTAAAAATCTTTGTGTAAAAGAGTTAAAGAAATTATGGACAATGAATCCATTCCAACACAATAATACTTCTGGATACCTTTTAAGAAAAAAAATTGAGAGAACATTATGCAAAAAATTTAATTACCCCAAATATGTTCTATCTAAAACATATTAGGTTTATTGAAAATGGATAAAATTTCATCAACTTAAAATTGTTGTCTGCAATTTCTTTATAATTTGATCAGTCTAAAATTTTGTCATCTGGTAATGTTAAAGGACTTAGACAGATAAGTTTTTATATTTACAATAAATTACCATGTTTTAGTAAATGCTTCCACTAATTAATCATCATTAATGATTTCAGATGAATCTAAACAATTTAAAACACTTGTATGTTAGAGTAGAAGAGTTTCCATTCAATTCTGAACACAAATATATGTCTGTAAGATGTACACCAAGATATGGGCAGGTATGTATCTGGATTAATTGTATGTAAATTCGAATGAATTATGCTCCTTTTTAGCTCACCTGAGCATGAATTGCTTTGGGTGAGCTGTTGTGATTGGTCATCATCTGGCGTCCATCCATCCATCTGTCTGTTCACAATTACAGAAAAATCTTCTTGTCCTAAACTAACCATGGAATTTCAACCAAACTTCACATAAATGATACTTAGGTCATGCTCTTTCAAAATACATCAAAGTATTGAAATCCAAGACAAGCTTTGGTTGTCATGGCAACCAAGTGAAAAAACTTAAAAAAAAAAACTTTTTCTCCCAAACCATAAGGCCCAGACCTTTGATATTTAGTATAAATCATCATCTATTGACCATCTTCCAAAATACTTCAAAGATTCACCATATTCTGAAAATTAGCCCTCTTCTGAACAATCCCTGATTTTACATAGAAATAAAGAAGGAAATCTTTAAAAATCTCCTTCTCCCAAACCATAAGGCCTAGAGCTTTGATACTTGGTACATATCATCATCTATTGACCCTCTTCCAAAATACTTAAAAGAATCATCATATCTTGAAAATTAGCCTTATTTTGTGCAATCCCTGATTTTACATAGAAATAAAGATGGAATTCTTTGAAAATCTTCTCCAATCCCATTGGGCCTAGAGTTTTGATAACTGGTATAAATCATCATCTATTGACCCTCTAGCAAAATACTTCAAAGAATTACCTTGCTCTGAAAATTAGCCCTCTTCTGTGCAATTCCTGATTTTACATATACATAAAGATGGAAATCTTTGAAAATCTTCTCCCAAATAATAGGCCTTTAATATTTTGTATGTATCAATGTCTATCAGGGTTCCCACGGTCAGGTAAAAGTCAGGGAAAAAAGCGAAAAATTCAAGGTCAGGGAAAAGTCAGGGAATTTTTAAATTAGTCAGTGAAATTGAAAAATATGGCAAAAGTCAGGGAAAAGTCAGGGAATTTCAGAATCAGATGTAGAAATTTTTAGAAAGTAAAGGAAAAACAACAAGTGGATATGGCAGTTTCTTCTAAAAAAAGGCATAAATGTGTTTGTCATAATATCTCATTAGAAAACATATTTTGTTGATGTATTTGGGAACTCATCTCTAATTTGAGTGTCTGTTTAAGAGAAAAAAAGCCAATGAGTCAGTTAAATTTGCCAAGTGCATACACACTTTGGAAGAAACTGAAAGGGCTGAGCTGTTTTCCACTTTTTAAATGATTTTTGTCAGGGAATTTTGAAATTGAGTCAGGGAAAAGTCAGGGTATTTTAGTTTATGAAGTTTTTGGGAACCCTGTCTATTGATCTTTTACCAAAATACTGAAAATAATTACCTTACTCTGAAAATTAGCCCTTTTCTGTGTGATCCCTGATTTTACATATGAATAAATAAGGAAATCTTTGAAAATCTTTGAAAATCTTAGCTCTCAATATTTGGTGTGTATCAATACCTATTGACCCTTTACCAAAATACTTAAAAGGATCACTCTAATCTGAAAAAAATCCCATTTCTGTGCACTCCCTGATTTTAGAAAGGAATAATGAAGGATTTAAATCAGTGCTATATGGAGGGATTTTCAATATCCTAGAATTAAAGGAGAAAATCTTTGAAAAACCTTCTTCTCCTAAATAATTAGGCACATGGGCTTTGATATTTTGTATATATCATAAAGCCTTGAGCCATCATACTCAGGGGAGAGATATAGGGCCATCCCTTTGTTTCTTGAGGGGCATCTAAAAGCACCATTGTATTGGAATAGGTTGAGATAAAATGAACCACAGATCTAATAGAGTTTAATTCTCAAAAAATGGAAATGTATCAGTGTAGAACGACTATACAGTATTCAGAAAATCTGTCAAAACAGTAAATGTTTGACCATGAACAGCTTTCTAGAGATGTTATTCCATGAAGGATCTACAATATCTTTTAACCCATTTCCACCCAATTCTACCATTGTATGGCCCCTAAGAAAAGCTCTTGTTAATGATAAATTGCTTGTGAAAGCACTCAGACAGACAAAGATTATTTAAGATTCAATCAGCTTGAAATTGTTGTTTGCAAAGTCTTCGTTAGTTATATGTTAACCCTTATAAGAACTTTGTTTTCAAACACAAAAAAAAGTGTAAAAAACAATGATCTCAATTATATTATGACTACATTTGACTTATACTCGTAACTCAATCCCAGACATCAAAATTTTAAAATTTTAAACTAGGCCAAATTGAAAGAAACTGCAGACGACAATTTTTAAGTTTGTGGATTTTTTTTTTGTCTTTTGGATAGAAAACATTGTGAATAATGAAGAAATTGCTTGATACAAGCAATTTCTTCATTTTCCACAATGTTTTCAAAAGCTTTTTGCTTGAGGGGTGTAAAAGGTGGGATTGTCTGAGAATGGGTTAAACTCTGACAAAAAATTATTCTATCAACGTCTTTCACCTTGGAACAGCAGTTACTTTATATGTCAACTGGTTGTATAATATATTTGCAGAGTAAAGAGATGATATTCTTTGTAAAGGGAGCTTTAGAACAAGTATTACAGCGATGTACACGATTTTACAGTGATGGATCTACTCTTGCATTAGGAGAGACCCAGAAAAAAGTGTATAAAATGGAGGCCTATAGAATGGGATCAGCTGGTCTGAGAGGTAGGGTGTAGTTGTAAGGAATATGCCTGTTTTGCAGCAATGGGTCAACACCACTCCTGAGAGAACACGAGCAAAGTGTATCAAATGGAGATCTGATAATTAATAAACTGATAGCTTAGACATTTAATCCACTCCCACACAATGACACTTTCTGATGCTTTTCTAGCAACAAGCAATTTCTTCATTTTCCACAATGTTTCTACCCAGAAAATTAAAAATCTAAATTTCATCAACTTTCCATTTTCGTCTGCAACTCCTTTCAATTATGACTAGTCTACAAATATATCATGTAGAAATAGATCAACTGCTCAGTTCAGACCTTTTTCTATGGTAACTGAAATTTTGAATGGTCCAAGATCAGCATTATGACTTTGAATGAGAATTCAAAAAGTTATCACCTTCAGCTTACAAAAAAAAATGCAATTCGATTGATAAATTGCTGCTATTAATAAAAAAATGAATCACCAATCTATTTGTACATTTAGACCGAAGTGAATGATGAACTTTGACATTTTTGTTAAGCATCTTTGTTTGCTTGGCGACATAATAATATAATACAGCTTGGAAAAAGTCACAAACCAACTTATTGTCTTTTATTTACGTCCCTGACCTCATATTTTATGAAATAATGTCATTTATTATATACCTATAAATATACCTAGTATATACACCTATAAATATTTCTATAAATATTTCTAGTAAAATATGTACATTCCACACGGTCAAAAGCAGACATGTTAGAAAAATAATCTGAAAGTGTCAAATACAGTCCATATAAGGTAGTCTAAGATGACATAATTTTCATTATAATCTATAATTGACGTCATAATGGGAATATGCGTAATAACAATGGTAAAGGAGAGGAAATACTTGTAGAAATACATATATTTTTCTTACTATTTCATTGAATATTTCATTGAATATATTTATAAAAGAAATAAGTTTGTAATGAGTAATATATCATATAATACTAGTGATCATGTCGTGCTTCTGGCTGTGGAGATAAAAAATTGATATTCCACTCGACCTTTGATCTTGCGAAATATCAAAATTTTCCTCTGCAGCTCAAAGCAAAAACAACATGTTGTATCTCTTTCATCACATGATATTCTCTATTCATTACCTCAGTTGAACTGTTATGTAGGAGGCCAGTGGGCGTGGCTAAACCCTTTCCTGTTCAATGCCCCTCTGATTTTATAATTGAGAAAATATTGTTAACAAGCAATTTCTCCTTTTCCCCAATATTTTCTTCAACATAGGATGGCAACATTTCACATTACACCCAACTTTTATTGTCGTCTGCAACTTCTTTCAATTAGGACAAGTTAAAAATTTCAACAAAAAAATGTGAAGGCTTAACATACGAACATGAAAGATCAAACTGATGTCTGTTCACAGCACTTTGCTATCGTTAAAAAAACTCACATGTCTAAACAAAAATCTTTCTTTGAAGCTTTCCAGTGGATTGTCAAGATTTCAAAATGATAAACTCACTGTACAGGTAGTCTTGACCCTACTTTCATTCATCTTGCACATCTGAATTTCATCTCAGCGGGTTGAAAGAAACTGATTTTGTCGTTAGGTTGCCATGTCATTCACATGCAAAAGGAGATTTTCTTGGAAAAATTACAATTTTGTCTCCTTTTTGTGATGAAAAATATTCTTTCTTTTTTTGAACAATAAAAGATATATTTTCACTTGTGAAAAATAAGATATATTTTCACTTGTGAAAATATAGCTTTTTTTGTTCACTCAATGAAATATATATAGATATATATAGCTTTTTTTGTTCACTCAATGAAATATATATAGATCTCGGTAACAAACAATTATCCTCTTTGTATCTTATTTCAGTTTTAGCTATGGCCTATGGTCCTGACATGACAAACCTGGTGTATGTTGGTATGGTTGGTATTTTAGACCCTCCAAGACCTGGTATTAAGGAGTCTATACAGACCCTAATCGAGGCTGGGGTCTCTGTGAAAATGGTGACAGGAGATGCAGAATCTACAGCCAGGTCTATAGGTAAGAAACAGTGTCGTAGAATATAGGTTATAAGGGTCTGAAAATACTGTGGTTGCTATCAAACTGTATAACATATTGTCATTGTCGTTCTTAAACCTTGTAAATACATCTTGAATCAAGCTGTAGTTACAGGGTTTTAGATCAACAAGGCGATATGTAGGTATCAAATTTTCTAAGTAAGTGTTTCTGTATGATTTTTGTACAGTGAGTATAATTAAAAAAAGTCTCTGTTGTACCTGATATGATACAGCAACTTCAAAATAAGAGCTGCAAACATGTAATGAAATCAAACTGGCGATTTTACTGACCAGGCAGCTAGTTGGCATACTCACACTTTCTGCAGGGTTTAACCCATTACAAGACGACAAAATTTGATATTGTCTAAATTCAAAGATGTTGTAGACGACAATTGTCAGTTGATAATTTTTTTGCAGAAATTGCCTTTTTAGGTAGAAAACATAATTAATAATGAATAAATTGCTTGTTACAAGCAATTTCTTATTTTTTCACTATGTTTTCTAAAGCTGTTTGTCTTGGAGGCATCAAATGTGTAATTGTGTCGTAATGGGTTTAACCCTTTCCTGTTTTCAGAATTTTAGACGTGTCCCAAATCAAAGGTTTTGCAAATGATAATATAAAATCGATATTATTTAAAAAAAAAATCATTCAGTAGGATAGAAAATTTTGTGCTAAAAGAAGAAATTGCTTGTTACAAGCAATTTCTTCTTTTTCCACAATGTTTTCTCAAGTATAAAATCACAGGCACATTAAAACCAGGGATTGAACGGGAAAGGGTTAAGGATTTGGATCAGTAGTTGAAAATTGTACATGAGTTCACAGAACCCCTGCCTCTTTTTCTGAGCTTCAAGATCTTAGTTTGGATTTTAATAACTGTATGAAACAACCCTAAAATCATTAGACAAAAAAAATGGGGAAAAATTGTTTTTTATATGCTTTATGTTTTTTTATGGGCTGATGAATATGAGATGTAATTGTTGTATTTTAGGTGCTAGGCTTGGTTTGTTCCCACAGGGCAGTACCTGTATGTCTGGGGATGAAGTCGAAGCACTAGAACTGTCTCAGCTCAAACCTAGAATCAATGGTGCCGCCATTTTCTACAGAGTGTCTCCTAGGCATAAAGTCAAGATTGTGAAAGTAAGTGAATAATGAAAAAGTGCAGTTGATGTTCTTAAGGAGAATCTTGAGTAGAAATTTGATTCCAAATTGTGTAACCTAATTAACAAACAATAAATTTGAATTACTATTTTGTTTAATTTTGCTAATTTCACTTATTTGCCAATGAATTTATTCTGATATGTTTCACCTAGAAATTTTGATAATCCATTATAGACAGTATGAAAAAAAGAATTATTATGGGGTAATGGATGCAGTTATAGTACACTTTTATATACCAGGCTTTACAGATGAATGGTTTAGTCGTGGGGATGACAGGGGATGGAGTGAATGATGCTGTTGCCCTAAAAGCTGCAGATATAGGGATCTGTATGGGGAACTCAGGGACCGATGTGTCGAAAGAGGCTGCAGATATGATTCTTGTAGATGATGATTTTTCTGTTACTTTGTGAGTACAAATTTGGATGATATTTTTTCTCGAAGTTTTTTTGTTTCCATTTCAATAGATTATGGGAAATAAATGAGCAATCGCTGCTATTGATCAAGGAATCAATTGACCAATCAAATCATTCATTTAACCGGGAATTCCCATTTGAACTCCGACATTGGCCACCATTTGTGTGAAACATTTTTGTTGATTTGGCAACCTAAATATTGTAACTACAGCTTGTAGCAATTGGTCAATTATTACCCTGTCTCTTTGTCAGTCTGTTCTTCTATTTTCCTTAATTGGATATATTTTCTGATTGGTTCAGGGCTCTGACTTTCATACACCACGATGTGAATTCCTCATAGTTTCGAATTTTAGGTCAATTATTAAAACCTTAACCCTCTCCTATTCAGTCCCTGGTTTGTACATCTGAATGTTTTTATACTTGCAAATATATAGTGGAAAAAGAAGAAATTGCTTGTAATAAGAAATTTATTCTTTTTTCACAATATTTTCTACCCTATTGAATGATTATTTTTCAAATAAAATCCGACTTTAAATTGCTGTCTGTAAAACATTTGAATTTAGACAGGTCTGAAATTTTGCAGAACAGTAAAGGTTTAACCCTTTTAAACACCCCTCAATATAAAAGCTTTGGAAAACATAGTGGAAAATAAAGAAATTGCTTGTTAAAAGCAATTTCTTCAATATTCACAATGTTTTCTAACCAAAAATACAAAGAATTTTAAAGATTCATCGACTTGAAATTGTTGTTGATTTGAACTTCTTTGAATTTGGACTTGTCAAAAAAAATTAAAGTGTGTGAATAGGTTTAATACATTGTATTACAAGATAATTAAATTTTGATTTCACAGTAACCATCATACTTTTATAAAGTTTCATTTAGAGTTAAGTATGGTTTAGCTTGAAAACTTATTCTTAGCTCACCTGAGCATGAAGTGCTCCTGGTGAGGTATTTTGATCGTCCTGTGTCTGTCGTGCGTTGTCCGCCGTGTGTGAACAATCTTAAAATTACATTCCTCCAAAGCTGCTGGGCGGATTACAACCAAATTTTGCAGGAATGTTCCTTGGGTGGTGCCCTTTAAAAATTGCTAAAAGAATTGAAATCTGTTAAAAACTCTGGTTGCCATGGCAACAAAACTGAAATTTTGATGAAAACTTATAAAATTATTTCCTCCTGACCAAGGAGGCGTAGAGGCTTGATATTTGGCTTGAAGCATCAGTGCAATGACCTCTTTCAGAATTGCTTAAATCATCATCCTTGGGTACCCAGGGGCGGAGCCCCAGGGGGGGGGGGGAGGGCTTAAATAGAAATAAAGAACGATTTTTAAAATGACATCTTCTACCAAACCACTCGGCGAATTTCAACCAAATTTTTTGGGTGGTGCCCTTTAAGAATTGCTAAAAGAATTGAAATCGTTTAAAACTCTGGTTGCCATGGCAACAAACTGAAATTATAATGAAAACTTAAAATTTATTTCCTCCTGACCAAGGAGGCGTAGAGGCTTGATATTTGGCATGAAGCATCAGTGCATTGACCTTTTTCAAAATTGATTTAATTTTAGAGCCACAGGGTGACTGGGCTTAAATAGAAATGAAGAAGGCAACCCTTTCAAAACTATTTGGCCATTTTAAACCAAATTGGGTTTTTTTTTTCTATCATTATTTAAATGTGTAAAAAGTAGGGATTGTGTGATTCGTGAATGCCCACAATTTTGTGCATGTGTGAGGCAATCAATAAGGTTTAAAGGAATAATGACACATTTTATACTGGTCCAAATTTAAAGAAGTTGCAGATACTTTTTTTTAGAAGATGAAACTATAAATTCCTTGTATTTTGGTGTAGAAAACATTGTGAATAATGAAGGAATTGCATGTATTAAAGCAATTTTTCCACAGTGTTTACTAAGCTTTTTTTCTTAAGGGGTGTAAAAAAATTGGAATGACTCAATGGAAACGGGTTAATCGGGAGTGATAGATCTCAAGGCAAATATCGGGTCAAATATCATGGTGTAGACGATAATCTAAAGATGGGCTTGATGTACTGGTGCGTTATATAACCAAAATTATCTTTTGTTTTTATTCAGGAGTGCAATAGAGGAAGGAAAAGCCATATTTTATAATATTAGAAACTTTGTGAGATTCCAATTAAGCACGTAAGTTTGATTATTTATTTTGAAGGCAACATTCGTGCATAAACATTCTTTTTGATTGTACATGTAATACATTTAGCATCATGTTTTTAAGACAATTTCTACAATTAGAATCTTTCCTTAGAAATCTCTTAATTCTTCATATTTTGTAAATAAAAGTATTCTTAAACCAAAAATAAAGAATTCAAAAAGGAATGACCAGACCAAATTTTGTGCAACACATCACTAAATATAATTGGTGTCTAGCCTATTTAACAACTGTAAGAGTTACGATTTAGAGATAAAACTTTAACCCTTTCCTGTTCAAACCCAGGGTTTTACGTTGCTGTGATCTTATACTTGTGAAAATATTGTGGGAAAATGAGAAATTGCTTGTTACAAGCAATTTCTCCTTTTCCCACAATGTTTTCTATCACATAGGATGGTCTCTTTTCAAATATCATCCAATTTTCATTGTCGTCTGCAACCTCTTTCAATTTGGACCAGTCTAAAATTTGGAAATACAGGAAAGGGTAAATCCAATTTTTCAATATTTGAGCTTCAAAACACATACAGAGATACACCCCAGCTTACTTACAAATTTTTATCACTTAATCACAAAATTTTGCTCCATTTTCAATGCTGAATTCTTAAGACTGAAAATTTGGATTAACAGCACATTATTCAAACTAATTCAGTTTTGAAATGTTGATAGAATTATTGGTATGAAAATCAGATCAACTTATCATCTAACTGAATATTGATCCGACTAACTTTTTCAATGGACAAAAAAAAAAAGTAATGTGCAGGCCATTTAAATCAAAATATGAAATTTTTGATTGCCATGAAAAATCTAACTACAGTAAACATTGTATTAAGTGACCACTGAAGAGCCAACCAAAAAATGGTCGCTGAAGAGAATTGTCCTTTAGTACATTCTTTTGCTAAAGATATGAAGAATTGATTTGATTGCATATATGAATTATCTCAGAATTCTTGTTTTATCCTTTGTTGAGATTCTAATGAGTCCCAACAATATAGAATTTTTGCCTTCACTTTTTAAAAGCTTTTTAAAAAGTGATCTCGATTATGGTCGCTTAACCCGTTCCCACACAGTGACGCTTTTTAACGCCCCTCAAGAAAAATAACTGAGAAAACATTGTGTAAAATGAAGAAATTGCTTGTCACAGTGTTTTCTTCCAAGAAAGTTGAAAAAATCTAGAATATCATAAACTTTAACCCTTTACTGTACAATCACTGGTTTTTACGTCCTTGTGATTTTATACTCGAGAAAACATTGTTGGAAAAGAAGAAATTGCTTGTAACAAGCAATTTCTTCTTTTTCCACAATATTTTCTACCCTACTGAATGGTTATTATTCAAATTAAATCCACAATAAATTGTCGTCTGCAAAACCTTGGAAATTGGACAGGTCTAAAAAAATTTAAAACAGGAAAGGGTTAAAATGTTGTCTACAACTCCTTTCAATTTTGATCAGTCTAAATATTTCTTGTGTGGGAATGGGTTAATGGAAGTGGTCACTTAATAGGAGTGGTTGCTCAAGCAAGATTGAATGTATATCTTGTATTCTTTTTACAGGAGTATAGCAGCATTGTCTTTGATTACTCTGTCTACTCTATTTAAACTACCAAACCCATTAAATGCAATGCAAATTCTATGGATTAACATAATAATGGATGGTCCACCAGCTCAAAGGTATGTAAGTTAGTTCTCAATCCACAACATTTTTTTCATACAAAGAAAATTCATTATGGTTTAAGTTGATATCTTATTGATAGTCAGTTTCATATCTAACGATTTTAATGCTATAGTGAAACTGTAATGAGTATTTGACAGTTGTTTTAAGCAATCTGTTTTGAATTTTTATTTCTTGAGTGAAATTATGATGAGTATTGAGCAGGTATTTTAACAAATATCGATTTTTTTTCTGCTTTAATGAAATTGTAATGATTACTGAACAGTCATTTTGACGAATCTGTTTTGACTTTTTGCTGCTGTAGTGAAACTATAATGAGTACTGGATAGTTTTAACCAATTGAAATTTCTTCATTGAATCCCATTACAGGTAAACGAAGAATTGAATATCAATGTCATAGGTGAGATCCCCGGCGGCGGAATATATTCTTTCTGACATTTGTATCTCACCAATGGGTGGATAATCGTTAACCTAGGTGGGATAGCAGCTGGTGGCTAGGAAAGGATGTAATGGTAGCACTGGTGTGAGAAATACCAGGAATCCATTGTTAGGTGCTCCAGCCGCCGCAATTTGACTGAAATACTGTTAAAAGCGGCGTTAAATCCCATTTAATCAATCAATCAATCAACGAAGAATCATTTATATGAAATTTTGCTCAAATCAACCTAGTGGTCTTGAAAAAACGTTTTCAAATTTTTTAGTATTTACCATATAGGAAATTAGTCAAGCCAATAAAAACCTTTTTTTTATCAAAATTTCTTTATCATACAAATATGATAAAAAGTCACACAAAGATGTTTCTTGTTATAATGTGGCATCTTTTATTGTATATGTATTTATTTCAAATACATTTTTATTTCAAATACATATTTATTTCAATTACAACTTGATTTATTTTGGGCGACAATCTTAACCCATTTTCAGACGACAAATTTTAAGACTGGTCCAAATTAAAAGGAGTTGCAGACAACAATTTAATGTTTATGAAATTTTAGATTTAACAGCTTATTATTGAGAAAACATGGTGTAAAATGAAGAAATTGCTTGTAACAACTTATTATTGAGAAAACATGGTGTAAAATGAAGAAATTGCTTGTAACAAGCAATTTCTTCATTTTACTCTATGTTTTCCCAATTGTTTTTATTTAGGGGCATCAAAAAGTGCCATTGTGTGGGAATGGGTTAACAATCTCTGACAATGCGAATGATCAGCTGTATTGAGGATTGGTTCATATCAGCCAAACCGAAAGAGTTTGTCATTGAATGTTTGTATCTTACTCATGTTATTGACATTTGACAGTTTGGGTGTAGAACCAGTCCAGCCCGATGTTATACGCCAACCACCACGTAAAGTAAAGGACCCAATTATTACAAAACCATTCATAATTAATATACTCATCTCAGCTGTCATCATAGTGTCAGGAACATTGTGGGTCTTTTGGAGAGAGGTAGGGAACCCTTTGTCAATTGAACATTATAGAAAAAAAAAATTTTTATGGTCTTGGTGGTGCCCTACATGAACTTGTAAAAAATATGATAAAAGGGCATTACTGATACCAAGCTGATTTGCCTTTATTAGGGATTTTCCTTTAATTTTGTCAGATTAAAACAAATAAGGGGACTTCTAGGACGGGATAAAAGTCAAATTCATTAGCTCTGTATAATGAAGGCACATAATTATTCTACTGGTTATTACCAAAAGCCGCAAAAACTGGAACCTTCAAATTAAAATCTTTTCCAATTGCAAGAACTTTAATTTAAGATAAAAAATGCTTACATGACAACATACTAAATGAACAATTCTGATATCAACTGACAGATAGTAATTATGCACATTAACTTTATTTGATATCTCAAACTACTTTGTCACAGGTAAATGGGACATGACTATGCCCAGTGAGTTAGTTTGATTGTGATATTAAATAAAAAGAGTGCCCACCGACCTGTGACAAGGTAGTTTGACTGAGATATCAAACAAAGTGAGTTCCATCTGACCTCTGACAAGGTAGTTTGACTCAGTTAACAAAAAAAGGTTTGTGCCCACCAACCTGTGACAAGGAAGCTTGACTGAGATATCAAATAAAGTTTGAGCCAAGGGACCTGGCACAAGGTAGTTTGACTGAGATATCAAACAAAGTAAGTGACCTCTGACAAGGTGGTTTGACTCGGATATCAAATAAGTTTAGTACCCGTCGACCTGTGACAATGAATTTCACTGAGATATCAAATAAAGTGAGTGCCCTCTGATCTGTGACAAGGTAGTTTGACTACGATATCAACTAAAGTTTGTGCCCACTGACCTTGGACAAGGTAGTTTGACTGAGATATCAAATAAAGTTTGTGCCCACCTGCCTGTGACAAGGTAGCTTTACTTAGATATCAAATAAAGTTTTAGCCCACCGACCTGTCACAAGGTAGTTGGACTAAGATATCAGCTAAGGCTTATGCCCACCGACCTTGGACAAGATAGTTTGACTTAGATATCAAATAAAGTTTGTGCCCACTGACCTTGGACAAGGTAGTTTGATTTAGATATCAAATAAAGTTTTTGCCCTCTGACCTTGGACAAGGTAGTTTGACTTAGATATCAAATAAAGTTTTTGCCCTCTGACCTTGGACAAGGTAGTTTGACTTAGATATCAAATAAAGTTTGTGCCCACCCACCTGTGACGAGGTAGTTTGACTTAGATTTCAAACAAAGTTTGTGCCCACCCACCTGTGACGAGGTAGTTTGACTTAGATTTCAAACAAAGTAAGTGCGTTGTTTTTCGTCGGAAACATGAAATAAAAAGCCAGTTGATGGGTGAAGACTTAAACAACATAACTACATCTTATCCAACATAAATGCTTGAAATAAATGTTAACATTAACTGCTAGTCTACATGTTAAATTTGATTGGTCATCTTTTTTTTTTATAAACAGGAGCAATTTGTGAATATAGGACCCTGTTATCCTTTCATGTATTTCGATAACTGATTGATCAGGCACCTGTATTAGAACTCCACCTGTCTAAGAGATCCACTTCATGACATCCCCCTAGCAAATTATGATGTATTATAAAAGCCCAACCTCCCCAACCCAGTTAACTTCCAATGCTTTTTGATCACTGAATTTGCTGGAACCTGTATGTAAGAGCCTAACTGTAGACCATTTAACCCATTCCAACACAGTAGAATTTTAGACCTGTCCAAATTGAAAGGAGCTGCAGACGACAATTTCAAGTTGATGGAATTTTTAATTTTTTCGTCTTTGTGGATAGAAAACATTGTGGATAATGAAGAAATTGCTTGATCCAAGCAATTTCTTCATTTTCCACAATGTTTTCCAAAGCTTTTTTGTTGAGGGGCGTAAAAAGGAGGGATTAAGTGGGAATAGGTTAAATCGGATTTTAAAAATGATGTGAAAGTATAAATGACATGATAAAGTTGGTAGTTTAAAATTTGTTTTTCATGTGAAATGACTGATAATATAAGGGATTATATATCAAATAGGTCATTTTGTTAACCCTTGTCATGCTGTATAAAATCAATTTCAGAATTGTGTTAATAGCAAAGGCCTGAAAGCACTGGTAATACTTGTTGTTCAATCATCAATAATTCTTTTGAATATTAATTTTCATAAACAACTCTGGCAGGAAAAGTGCAAAAAGGAGGTGAAGACTAAGATCAGACTGCACTTATTTGCAGGGTGATCTTTGTCTATACCTCCTGCCGTTAACCGGAATATTCCAGATTCAGCATGACAAGGGTGAAATTAGACAATTCAATTCATCTGATACATAAACCTTTTCCCAAACCTATATAATTCTGCCTTTTTATGCCCCCCCCCCATTTTGTGGAAAATGAGGCAAATGCTTGTAACAAGTAATTTCTACATTTTCCACAATGTTTTCTACCCAGAAGGACAAAGATTTTTAAAAATGCATCAACTTGAAATTATTGTTTGCAACTTTTTCCAATTTGGGCCAGTCTTACATTTTCTTGTCTGGTAATGGGCCCTAAGACAGTAACTTAAGAATGTATTTTGGTTCTTACTTTAATGTAGTGCTGATTTAACTTCAAAATAATTGAAATAGCAATATTATGAACATACCATACATTGAAACTCATCTGGTGTTAACAAGGTCACGGTCATCTGGAGCAACAGTGACACCTTACCACTAAAATTACTCTTATACTTTGATTTGTTTTTTATTTCAGATGAGTGATAACAAGATTACACCAAGAGATACAACGATGACATTTACATGTTTTGTGTTCTTTGATATGTTTAACGCTCTAAGCTGTAGATCTCATGTAAGTAAAGGTTATCATTGATTTGGAATCTCACGCTTAAGCTCACTTGAGCACAACATGCTCAAGTTGAGCTTTTGTTAGCACCTCATGTCTGTTTTGTGTCGTTTGTCTTGCACTGAAAGTTGTGTCAACAATTCTTTAAAAACTTTCTCCTCTAAGGTAGGGCCAATTTCAACCAAATGAGGCAGGAATGTTCCTAGGGTGACCCTTTTAAAAAATTGATCATGGGGATTGGGGTTCCAGATTTGATTTAAATGATTTGCAAATCATGTTTAAACAGTATCAACTTTTTTCAGATAGAATATGTAAGATATATACATTGATTATCTGTCAAATTTTCTTCAATATTCAAGCTAAGGTGCAGCAGAACCATTGCATAATTTTGACTAATACTGACCTTAATCATCAATAGAATGTTCAAGATGTTTAAACCCCTAGTGTGGTTCAGAAGTAAGGCAATTAGCTTAACAGTGAGGGTCCAACACATACAATATTCACCAAACTAGGCTTTCAATCCATGCCTACACAGTCCTGCCTTTTTGCTGCCTTTTTTCTCCCCTCAAGAAAAATGCTTAGGAAAATATTGAAAATAAAAAAATTGCTTGTTACAAGCAATTTTTCATTATCTAGAATGTTTCCTTTCCATTAAAACGATTGTTTTTAAAATTTTCATAATTGAATTGTTGTATGCAACTTCTTTTCAAATTGACCAATCGCTAGCCCCACCCACTGCTCCTTTGGCCACACCAACAGACTCTGACAGGAAGTCCTGCTTAGATTTTAAATGACGTTATTTTGTGAAATTTATGGTAAGTAGAATGTAACAAAAAAGTAGAATGATTGGTTGGTGTCCTAAAAGTCAAAACTATAGCTTGAATGAGCTGTAGTTACAGTGTTAAAGTTGCCAAAACAACAAAAATGTTTCATACAAATGGCTGCCAATGTCAGAGTTCAAACTCCAGACTGAATAAATTATTTGATTGGTCGATATATTCTTTGACTGACAGCGGCAATTGGTAAATTAAATGGCAGTTTCTAGTTTACTTTTTGCAGAGTAAGTCAGCTTTCCAAGTTGGATAATTTTCAAGCAAGATGTTCCAAGGTGCTGTCCGGGATCACCCATTACTTGCTTACTGATCGATTATTTCTGTTTGCAGGATAAGTCAGTGTTCCAAGTTGGATTATTTACAAACAAGATGTTCTTAGGTGCTGTTGGGGGGTCACTCATTGGTCAGTTACTGGTCATTTATTTTCCTCCACTTCAAAAAGTATTTCAAACAGAGGCACTCTATTTCACAGGTAAGGTTTCATGGAACTGTTGTCAACATTATCATTCAAAAGCATGAATGAATCTGCGCAGAAACAAAGATTCTGCTATCTAAATTCATTAGTCAATAAATATTTGCCAAGATTTTAATATTCTTCATTTCACATTAACAAATTTGTTATAAAGCCCTTGTCCATAAGCTCACCTGAGCATGAATGGCTCTGTAATGCTATTGTGATCAGTGGTTGTCAATAGTCTGTCTGGAACCAAGAGGAATGTCTAAGAAACCCTTGAAAAATCTTGTCCTCTGAAACCATAAGACCTCATGTGAGCGATCCATGGCCATCATTGCCTTCTTGTTTATGAAAAAAAATTGTTAAAAAAATACCTGTAATGGATTTACTCTGATATAGACAACTTGTTGACTAATCATGTAATCTGTACAATCCCTGATTTTATGCCCTGTGATATTATACTTGAGAAAATATTGTGGAAAAAGAAGAATTGCTTGTAACAACAGGATAGCTACTTTTTGTATTATACTATACTTACTTTCTAATTTTGTATGCTACCCCTTTGAGGAAAAAAGGCTGTTACATAGTCATGGTGTTTCACAAACATCTAAGAATTTACTTATTCAGCAGACAGACAGACTTATTTTACAATTTCAAGTGCTACCCTTATGAATTTAGATCAATCCAAAATTTTGAAAAAAAATTGAAAAATGTAAAGGTTTTAAAAATCAGTTTTTTCCCTCTTTTATTTCAGATTTTGTGTTTTTGGTCCTTTTAACCTCTACAGTGTTGGTCGTGTCGGAGTTGAGAAAGTTTTTGCAGAACGTGTTGGATCGACGACGGAATGTTACACATGATTATTTCTTAGTTTAATTTGTGATACTAGTTTTTGGTTTTTTAAACCAGTGCATTTGTATGGTCGCTGTCTTATTTATAGGGAAAAAGATATGTTTTTCTGATCTACTTACTAAAGCAATTTAACAAAAACACAGTCTCGGTTTTCAAGTCGTTAGTTTACTTTCAAAGTGATGTAACTACAGTTTAAACTATGCTGCATAATAAGATTATATATAAGACCTATCATACTGAATCCTTGTCATGCTGAATAAAATCCTCAACAGAATTGACCAATCACGACTGTCAATCAAATAACCATTCAACCAATGAAATCATTCATTGAGACTAGAAATGAGTTTTGGTCGCCATTTTTGTTAACCTTTTTTGTTGGTTTGGCAACTTAAATGTCGTAACTACGGCTTGAATAAGCTATAGTTATGATATTTAGGTTGCCGACCAACTATTCTTATTTTGCGATGCATACTATTTGCCATAAATTTTACAAAATAACACCATTAATCCATTCCCACACACTGACGCTTTTAAACGCCTCTTAATATGAAAGATTTCGAAAAAATTGTGGAGAATGAAGAAATTGCTTGTTACAAGCAATTTCTTCATTCTCCACAATGTTTTCTATCCCAAAAGACAAAGATTTCAAAGGTATCGTCAACTTTTAATTTTCGTCTGCAACTTCTTTGAATTTGGACTGGTCTAAAATTTTATTGTGTGGGAATGGGTTAAAAATTGAAGGGGGACTTCCTGATGGAGTCAGTGGGCGTGGCCAAGGGGGGCAAGAGGGCGGTACAGTGATTGGTCAATTAGACTATAGTCAAAGGGCATGAAAAATTGATAGATCAAATTGTAAGCTGATATTTATTTTGAAAATTTATCTTATAAACCACTCTGGCCTCACAGGGACAAAGTAGGTGGTGTAGACTTTGATCAGACTGCACTTATGGGAAATGATCTTTATCAAAACTGGATAATTCAGAATTTAGCATGACAAAAGTAAAGAAAGACCATTTTGAAGTACATAAACTTAACTTACAAATAGAAGTATAAAAAGCTTGATTTTTATGTAATCTATTACTACATAATCTCAGCTTTTATGCCCTCAGGGAATTATGTAAGGAAAACATTTTGAGAAAGGAGAATTTTCCTTTTCTCATGTTTTCTACCTACACTTTTGTACTTAAAAGCTTTGTTTGCAACTTCCTTCAACTTTGGCCTGTCTTGAATTCTGTTTCCCAAAACATGTTAGCCCCTACTAGCCAAAACTCATCTTAATTTAAAAAGGATGCAGATCATCAGTGTTTGAGCAAAATGTCATAACTACAGCTTCAATAAAGCTGTCGTTACGACATTTTGCTCACCCATATGACGATAAAATGACCACACGTACATTCAATTTGAAACATAAGCACCATATTTGATAGAAAACATGATAAAAGCTTGAAATCAGAAATATTTCCTTTTCCTTCAATGTTTTACATCATATAACTCTTTAGCGTGACAGGCGGCAGTCATACCACAGTCTGTAGGGTGTCAGACCCCTAATCTTCAATCATGGGATGTCATGGGTTTGATCCCAATCTGCAGCTCATATTCTTTCGGATATTTGTCTCTCACCAATGGGTGGATAATCGTAAACCTAAGTGGGATAGCAGCTGGAGGCTAGGAAAGGGTGTAGTGGTTCTGGTGTGAGAAATACCAGGAATCCAAAATTAGATCCTCCAGCTGCTGCAATATGACTTAAATACTGTTAAAAGCGGTGTTAAACCCTGTTCAATCAATCAATCAATCTCTAGCGTGACAAAGTATGTTATTGTGTGATAATGGATGAAATAATCAAGTGATGAAATAAGTAAACAAAAGTGATAGATGTACCATTGTGATATTTATGTTGTATTTGTTTGATGTTATGATCAAAACTTGCACATTGAATAATACTAATCACCTCACACATAAACTTTCAACAAGTTTTCACAGCATTAACCTATTTCCATATAATGAAATTTTACACTGGCCCCAATTCAAAGTTGTTGCAGATGACATTTTTAGCTCATGGAACTTGAAAAATCTTTGTCTTAAAGGGTAAAAAACTCAGTGGATAATGAAAAAATTGCTTGAAACAAGCAATCTTTTCTAATTCCACAATGTTTTCCAAAGCTTTTTTTCTCGAGAGGTGTGGAAAGACATCTGTGTGCAGGAATGGATTAACTGTAAGCATGAAAAATAACTTTTTCCAGTACTCAAGTGGGCAGTATAAGACTTCAGGGCCCCCTTCTAAATTATTCAGGGTCCTTTTTACCCATTCCAGCACAATTTCCCTTTTCCAAGACCTTAACCTATACCAGATTACAAAATATAATTTTTGGTTGATGACATTTCAAAAGATGTCTTGTCAATTTGAGAACATTGTAGATAATGAAGAAATTGCTTGTTACAAGTAATTTCTTCGTTTTCGGTATAAACATCTGTTGTTATTACATAAGACGAGACACTTAGAAATAAAGGGTAAAAGAAGGAGGGGGAAACATGATACTATTATAAAAGATTGAAACATTGTGCAATAATCCTAAAATGACATGGGTGGCAACATTTGAAAGTATTGCACTAGAGTTATTGGGAAAGGAGAGCATATACCTTGATGGCTGGAAAGGGACACCATATGAAAGCATTGTACAAGATAGGGGAGGAATAACACACGAAAGCATTATCTATGAATGACTTGAAAAGACAGCACATGCAATTATTGTACAAAAATTACTAGCAAGGCCAATGCAAGATAGCATTGTCAAGAAATGTCTAGGATAGGACAACACAGGAAAACAATGTACTAAATGGCAGAGGATAATACATGAAAACATTGTAAAGGACTGGTCAGGAGGACAATGCATGAAAAACAATGGCTGAGAGAAGATACAAAAATTGTTAACACATGAAAATATTTCTTAGAAATGAATGGATGGCAAAGCACAACAAATGATAAGATTTTTAATGAATACTTGGGAAAGCTGCATATAAAAATAATGTACAGAACTAATTGTGGAAGGCCAGCATAATAAAAATTGTGCAATCAACAAATCACATGTGGCATTGTTCAATTTTTAGTGAGAAAGGAAACATTGTTTAACCCTTTCCATTTTTTTGAAATTTTAGACTGGTCCAAATTGAAAAGAGGTTGCAGACAACTATGAAAATTTGATATAATTTGAAATGAAACCATCCTTTATGGCAGAAAATATTGAGAAAAAAAAGAGAAGTTGATTGTTACAAACACTTTTTCTTCTTTTTCCTAAATGTCTTCTCAGGTATAAAATTACAGTGATGTAAATTCCCGGGTTTGTACAGGATAAGAAACAAAGCATAAGCTTATAATGTTCTCCCTATTTGTGGGTTAACTGACATTTTTCTATATGTTATTTGAATTTTAGATAAAAGACAATATACATAATATACATGATTGTTATAAGAAAGTGTTTTTGAAATATATAAAGTGCTGTGCAGAAGGAGGAGGAGTTTGAATGGTCTTCCTTCAATGTTTTTATGTGAGAATTATCTGTAGTCCCAAATTTGAGCTATGAATTTTGAACAAAGTTTGAATAAGAGCAAAATGTTAATTTTTGTCAAGCCCCCATAGTTGTCACTATGACAAGTTAGTGTATGTGCGTTAGTGCATTAATCTGTCCTTCCGTCCGAATTTGTCTGGACAATTACTCCTACATTTATGGATGGATTTCAAAATAAGTTGGCGCAATTATTCTCCATCATGAGTAGATGTGCCATTTGAAAGAATTTTTGGAATAGTTCTAATGTCAAGGTCACAGCTCAAGGTCAAACACTAAAATTGTGTTTGTCTGGACAATTACTCCAACATTTATGGATGGATTTCAAAATTAACTTTTGCACAATTATTCTTCATCATGAGCAGATGTGCCATTTGAAAGAATTTTTGAGATATTTCTAATGTCAAGGTCAGAGCTCAAGGTCAAACACTAAAATTGTGATTGTCAAGAGCATTTCTCCTACAATTGTGGATGGTTTTCAAAATAAATTGGCACAATTATTCTCCATCATGAGCAGATGTGCCTTTGAAAGAATTTTTTTGGATGGCTTCAAGTTCAAGGTCAAAGCCTAAAATTAATGGTCAAGGTCAAGTTAATGGTCAAAACTTTGCCAGCTCGATAGCAGTTGTCCAGAGACAACCATCTAGTTTCGTTAAGTTTGAAAAAATGAGTAACTTTGACCTAGTTGGATGACCCTATTCTTACAACCAACTAAAGCCTTTCAATGCAAAGAACCTATGTACCAAATATGAGCTGTGTATCTGAATTGTGTTCATATAATGGCAAAATGTTAGGTTCTTGTTTTAAGTTTACTACTTGTTCATAGACAGATAGACAGGTGGACAGGACATAGATAAACTAATATGCCCATAATCATAATGATATGGGGGGCATAAAAACTTAGTCCTGTTTACATTATAATAAAATTGCTATGGAGATGATCAATTTTAGAATGTTATATAAGTAATTCTGACCAAGTTTTGTCAATGTAACACTAAAAAGCACTTTATCAAATCAAAACAATTACTTTTTTGTCGAATTTCGTTTAAGGGGGTTGTCTATTGATGACAAATTTAGAACATGAGAATTGTTAAACACTGGCATACCATAATAGTACTGTTTGATGTATTAAAACGGCAGGCAATATCTTTTGTGATCTGCCATGCAAAGATGGAAAATTAACAATTTTGTTAACCCATTACCAGACAGCAAAATTTTAGACTGGTCCAAATTGAGAGGACTCACAGACAACAATTTAAAGTTTGTTAATTTTTCTTTTCAAAGTTTCCCGGTTGAAAACATTGTCGAAAATGAAGAAATTGCTTGTTGTTAGCAATTTCTTCATTTTATGGAATGTACTTGAGGTGCATCAAAAAGCGTCATTGTGTGGGAATGGATTAACCGAAGTATTCTAAAAGGATAAAGAAATACATTGATAAATAATTCAATTTCTCTTTGAAAAGTCTTGTTTTGCATGTAAACTTGCTTTGCATAAACTCATTCGAATATTATCTTTCATAATTAGAATAATACATATATATCATTAAGTCTGCTAGTGGTCTGTGCTGTGACATGATCAATTCATTAACTATATACAATCATCCATTGTATACAGATACTTGTCACAAAAGTGTAATTTCATGAATATTTAGCTAGATATAAATGACTTTGAAAGCCATGTATACCAAAAGAAAAAGTGCCATGCAATTAGAGTTACTGCAGCTGCACTCTTCTTTGTCATATGATATTAGTCACACTTTGTTTGTTGTTGTCATGATTGATCTCATGGCACAAACCAGGATTTTCTTGTATTGATTGGATGAATTAACCCATTCCCATACATTCCCGCCTTATTATACCCCTGAAAACTTTTTTGAAAACATTGTGGAAAATGAAAAAATTGCTTTTTACAAGCAATATCTGTATTTCTCACAATGTTCTCTTCCTCAAAGATTTTTTTTTTAAATTTCACAAACTTAACATTGTGCTATGCATTGTCTTTTGATTTGGACTAGTCTAAATATTTTGTTTGGGGGAAACTTTGCATGTAGATGTTGAAAACCCACTGTCAGAAGCTGACTCACGCCATGTTAAATTCAGGTCAGGGAGTCAAGTCTAATCTGACCTTGTTGAGAGATTGGTTTTCCTGTATGGTCCCTTTTTGCACAGTAGGGCAAATTAATTATGGTTTAAGTGATTGTTAAGTATTTACTTAGTTTATTTGATAATATGAGGGAATCAAGTTTGTAAAATCAATTACTGATTAAATTATTGTTTTATAGTATTTATTTTATTCATTTCTAGCTCAGCTATTTTAGGAGAGAGCCCAAGGTATTGTTATTGCCAGGTAGTCGTCAGTGTTATTGTACAAAAAGGTTAACCCTTGTCATGCTGAATAAATTACCTTACTGAAATACTGTCAAATCAAAGGGCTGAAAGCACTGATAGAACTTGTTGTTCAAAAATCAATATTTCTTTTAGAAATCAACTTCATATACAGCTCTGGCAGGAAAAGTACAAGCAGGAGGTGTAGACTAAGATCAGCCTGCACATAAGTGCAGTCTGATCTTAGTCTACACCTCCTGCCAAAACCGGAATATTCCGGGTTCAGCATGACAAGGGTTAATATTTTGTAATGTGTTTGGTATTACAGAACACATTTACTAAAAAATGGGAATATGTATATTCATTGTCAAAAGACTATTCTATATTAACAAGGCAGCTAACACTGAATGCATTTTAGAACAAAAGATTCCCCTCACTTAAACTTAGGAATTTGTCCCACTCTTAATCACTTAAACAGCTGAGCATTAGCATCTACACTATCACAACAGCTCACTTGAGCATTTCATGCTCGGTTGAACTCTCAACAGAGAAAACGAGCTACAACTAATCACAAATTATTCCTCTGTTCAAAATTATTCCAAAATTCTGCTTGTTGTACCGAATAAAATGCTCTTTATTAAAATTGCATAAATCATATTGATGAAGCAATGCAATAATAGTAGATTTTCTTTTTGAAAATTGATATACAAGTCAATTCTGGCTTAACAGAGACAAATAGGTGGTTTAGACTTTGTCTATATCTCCTGCCAAAACAAGAGTATTCTGGGTTTAGTATGATAAGGATTAATAAAGCAATATCTCCTTCCAAACTGCTTGGCCATTGTTTTCTTAATTTAATTCCCATTCAAAATGGCTAAAAGAATTGAAATTCTTTAAATTCTGATTTCTATGGTAACAAAAGTGACATTTTTGATATCAGAGATAATTCTGGCTTGACAGAGAAAAACAGTGTAGGCTAAGATCAGACTGCATATATGTGCAGGTTGATCTTTGTCTACACCTCCTGCCAAACAGGAATATTCTGGGTTCAGCATGACAAGTTTTTATTTAAGCAATATCTCCTCCCAAAAAACTGCTGGGCCAAGGTTTTCTTACGCAAGAATTGAAATTCTTTCAAAGCTCTATTTTCCGTGGTAACAAAAGTGACATTTTTGAACAAAAAATGATAATCTTCTCCTGACACAATGAGCTTAGATAGATATTGTGCAGGAAACATGACCCCTTTCAAAACTTCTTAAATCATTTCCATTGGGTCTCTAAGGGCAGAACCCCAGGGCAGGATTGGGACCATAAAAAATAAAGTAGTATTTCTTTAAATGATAGCTCCTCATAAAACACTTGACCTATTTGAATCAAATTTGGCAGCAATGATCAACTATCAAAATATTCAAAAGAATTTAATCTGTTAAAAACTTTGTTAGCCATGAAAGAGGTTTTTAATATGAAATGTGTCACAAGCATGGATCCACCCCACAAACCTGCTTGCCACATAACTCTCAGTTGTGATCTTAAACTTGAGAGTATCCAATAAAACTTAACCTTTGACAAAAGTACTCTTCAAGGGGAACAACTGTGCCAAGATATTTTGAAATCCATGAGATTAACTAGATCCAATAGTCTTGAATTTGCAAGAAATCTTGACCTCTATCAAAATTGCTATTGTCATTTCCCTTTAGTACCTGGTTGGTTTGGGTCTATAATAGAAATACAGGATTTCTGAAACTCATTAACAGATGATAATATTTTAGACAGGTTCAAATTGAAAATGTTTGTCTTTCTAAGGATAAAACATTGTGGGAAATGAAAAAAAATGCTTGCTCTAAGCTATTTATTCATTTCCACAATGTTTTCCTTAGTTTTTCTCTTTTAAGGTCAACTAACCAAAAGTCATGGTGAGCTATTGTGATCATGACATCCGTCGTCATGCGTGGTGTGTTAACTTCTTCGACTTCATAAGAACCATTTGTCAGATTTCAACCAAACTTGGCAGGAAGCATCCTGATGGTGCTTCAGATCTTGTACATGTCATTGAGTTATCTCCCCTGGGGGCCCCATAAGGAACCAAAAAGGGTAAATCGCTACAAATCTTCTTTTCATGAACTATCATTGAATACACATTTGGTATTAAGGCCAAGGACAATAAAGTTTGTACAAGAAAAAAAATCTATCAAGAAATGGCCGTGCTGGGGGGAGGCAACTTTAAATATCTTTTTCTATCAAACAAAAAGACCTACAGCTCTGATATTTGGTATTTAGTATCATCTGGTGGACCTCTATCAAGATAATATAATTTATGGGCCAAGGGTCAGAATTAGCCAGTTCCAGGATTTCACAAGTTTTACATAGGGCTTTTATAGTGAAAATTTTTTAAAAATCTTCTCTCGGAAACTGGAAGGCCTACAGCTTTGATAGTTAGTATGTATGATCTGGTGGTCCTCTATCAAGATTGTATAAATTATGGGCCCAGGGTCAGAATTAGCCCGTTCTAAGACCTTTCAAGTTTTACATAAGGCTTATTTTGTGAAAATTTTAAAAATCTCCCAAATACGAGGGCATAGAGCTTTGATATTTGGTTTGTAGCATCATCAGGTGAACCTCTATCAAGATTGTATAAATTATATACCCAGGGTCAGAATTAGTCCGTTCCAAGACCTCACAAGTTTTACATAAGGCTTATTTTGTGAAAATTTTAAAAATCTCCCAAAAAGGAGGGCTTAGAGCTTTGATATTTGGTTTGTATTATCATCAGGTGAACCTCTATCAAGATTGTATAAATTATATACCCAGGGTCAGAATTAGTCCGTTCCAAGACCTCACAAGTTTTACATAAGGCTTATTTTGTGAAAATTTTAAAAATCTTCTCCCATATAGGAGGGCTAAGAGCTTTGATATTTGGTATGTAGGATCATCAGGTGGACCTCTATCAAGAATGTATAAGTTATGTACCCAGTGTCATAATTAGCCCATTTCCTCAGGTCACCAGTTTAACATAGGCTTTTATACAGAAAACTTACAGAAGGGCCTAAAGCTTTGAAATTGGGTATGTAGCATCATCTGGTGGACTTTTATCTGTTTTTGTGCTCTTTTGACTCAGGTGACTGATAAGGCCCCATGGGCCTCTTGTATTAAGTGGGAAAGGCTTAAATGTCATCTCCTCTGAAACTTAGGTTAATTTGAATCAAATTTGGCACAAATATTTCTTAGGTGGTCTTCTTACAAAATAGCTTTTAGAATTGAAATCCACTCAGTACAAGGGTTGTCATGTCAACAGAATTGAAAATGAAAAAAAAACTTCTCTTCCTGACCCAATAGGCCTAGAGACTTGATTTTGATGCAGTCAAGTTCACATCATTTAATACCTGATGGAGAATCCTCTTTGTTTCAATGAGCCTAGTAAGGACATACAAATATGCATTTGTCTATAAAGAATGTTTAATAATTTCCCATAGTACTATCTGAGTAGATCCATTTACCCTTTCCTGTACAATCCCTGGTTTCTACATACCCGTTATATTATACTTTATAACATTTCCACCAAGGAGAAATTGCTTCAACTAAGCAATTTCTTCATTTTAACAAAATATTTTCATATGGAATGGTTACTTTTTTAGTTGTATGAATTCAAAATTTTGTCTGCTTTACCCCTTTGAATTTGGACAAGTCCAAAATTTTGAAAAACTGTAAATGGTTAATGAAAATAACTCGGGAAATGTATCAATAACTAGTAGTATCAACATAGTTCTTGAAAAGAAGAATTATTTGTCATTAGATCAAGATTTCTGGAAGGTATCTGATCACATTAGGATGATTTTTGTTAAAACCTTTGGTTAAAATCCAGACAGTAAATTCTGAGGATAAGAATTTCATAATTTATATACCATATGTGGAAATTAATCCTGTCCATGAAAGCCTTTTTCTCATCAGGTCAAATTCTTCGAAGGATCTGAAATCTGGAATCATTCCTTTAAATTTGGTTGAAATTCAAGTAGAATTGTTGTTTAAAGAAAAACATGGCTTTAACACGCAGGCTTTTTGCTAGGTGAAATCTTAAAAAATCTTTTAACCCATTCCCAAACGACAAAACTTTAGACTTGTCCAAATTGAAAGAAGCTGCAGACGAAAATTTCAATATAATGTTGTTTTTTTTTAAATCTTAGTCTTTTAGGGTAGAAAACATTGTGGTTAATGAGGAAATTGCTTATAATAAGCAAATTCTTCATTATTCACAATGTTTTCCAATTTTTTTAATTTGAGGGGCGTTTAAAGCGTCATTGAGTGGAAATTGGTTAAAAAACTATTTGCAGGATTATAACCTCAATTCAGAGAATTGATCCTTTGAGAAACTTTCTCTCAGGTTTCCTAAATAAGCTTGAATTGAGAATTGTTTCAATTAAGATATTTCAATTAATTACAAGACATAATATTTTGGACCTTTCCAAATTCAAATATATTGTATATAACATTTCAAAATGACTGTTATTTGAGAACAAGAGTGCCATAGTCACAATATACGCTGCCACTTTGCTGCTGTTTTACGAAAATAATTGTAGACACTACTTATTTTGACAGAAGCAAATTCAAAATATTTGCAGACTACCTTTTTAAATTGTCAAGTTCAAACTGTTCATTATGATTGATTGATTGAATAGGCCCAGAGACTAAGTGTCAAGGGGCATAACTCTTGCAAAAATCAATGAACCATAATATCCTTGATCCATGTATACCTACAAATTATGGTGATGACATTGACCAAGTTCTATTTAAATCAAGACAAAAATTTAGGAGGAGCTGCGTTCACAAGGCTGCAATTTCAATACGCCAAAAATAATAAGTTTTAAGGGGGCATAATTCAGGGAAATTAATGAACCATAATATCCTTGATCCATGTACATCTACAAATGACATTGACCAAGTTTCATTTAAATCAAGACAAAAAGTTCGAAGGAGTTGCATTCACAAGGCTTCAATTTCAATAAGCCCCAGATAATAAGTTTTAAGAGGGCATGATTCAGGGAAAAATTAATGACCAATAAAAACCTTACTTCATGCACATCTACCAATTTAGATTAGCCTGAAACTTAGAAGGAGTTGCATTCACAAGGCAGCAATTTCAATAAGCCCACAGACTAAGTGTTAAGGGGGCATAACTGAGGCAAAAATCAATGAACCATAAATCCTTACTTCATGCACATCTTCCAATTTAGGTTATAACATCCACCAAGTTTCATTTAGATCCAGCCAAAAACTTAGGAGGAGTGGCATTCACAAGTTAAGTGTTAAGGGGGCATAACTGAGGCAAAAATCAATGAACCATGAAATCCTTACTTAATGCACATCTACCAATTAAGGTGATAAGATCAGGGTTCCAACGCTCTGGCAGTTCAAAAATTCCCTGACATTTCCCTGACATTTTATCAACGTTTCAACCGATGTTTCCCTCTTCCTTAACAATCTTATCAAAGAATTACCATTGCTATTATGCATATAATAGTTATAGAACTGCTGCTTTTAACCTACTCATTTTGAACAAAAAAACTAAAATTCATTATCTGCATTTCTAACAAAAAATGTAAATAGCATGTTTCTAAAGAGGTCAGAAGTTCATTGATATTCTATTAATGTTGAACACAATTCAGTAAACAACAAACTAAAACAATAACAGAAACGACCATACTGCTCAGGAGGCAAGGGGTGCAAATCCGTTCAGTTGGAAATTGGAAATCAGTACATTTAACAATTTAAGCCAAAAACATAAGAAACTGCCTTAGCCTTGAAAACTACTCCAATGAAAAATTCCATGACAGTCTGTTCAAAATTCCCTGACATTTCCCTGACTTTTGCCTTATTTTTCAAATTTCCCTGACACTCATCAAAATTCCCTGACATTTACCTGACTTTTACAAAATTTTCCCTAACTATTCCCTGACGCATGGGAACCCTAAAGATTGACCAATTTTCAAAAAGATCCAACCAGAAACTTAGGAGGAGTTGCGCTCACGAGAAAAGTGGACATACGTACCTATGGACAGACGGATGGACAGACAGAGAAGATGACGCAAATATACGACCGCCTCCGGTGGCGTATAAAAACCATCACAGAAAGAAGAAAGCAAATTTTCTCTTTTCCAACATTATTTTCTTTACTCATTCTCACTCAAAGACACTTTTGGATGCTGCTCAAGAAAAACAATAGGGAAAAATTGTGTGAAAAGCCATTTGTTTATGTTTCTACCCTGAAAGTTGATTTAGAAAAAATCTAAATATTTCACAAACTTTGAATTGTCGTCTGCAACTCTTTTAATTTGGACCAGTCTAAAATTTTGATGTCTTGTGATGGGTTAAGATATAATATTTCAGGGTTTTAAAAATGGAAAAGAGTGGGAATGACTTGGTTTAAATATGTTCATTTTTATTTTTGCACCATTCATTGGCTAGGTCAAAAAGAGAAGTTTAGAAATCATATTTTCTTCATTTATTACAATGAAAATGTCCAATCATTTTACAGTAGCAGGACCATTTATGGTGTACCTTAACCTTTACATTGACAAGAATCATATTCAGAGAATACAAACTGTAATATTAACCAGAAAACAAATATTTAGATCAGTCGGAATTTAGAGAAGTTGCAGAAAACAATCTAAAGTGACTGTAAAAAGTAAGTATCTTGATTGGTAACCATTTGGGTTTGAAAAAAACATTGTCTTTTAATTTTACCATGCATTGAACTTGGGTTAAAAGAAATGTGAAGAATGGATTAATCTTGAAAAGAATAAATGTGACATATTTCTGGTGAGCTTCTCATCTCTTGTTTTGAGTACATTGCAAATGTATAGAGTGAGCTGAAAAATAATGTTAAACCAGAGTAATCTCATTAATTCTTTCCTGTACAATCCTTGGTTTTTAGGTCCCTGTGATTTTATACTTTAGAAAACATTTTGGGAAAATAAGAAATTGCTTGTAACAAGCAATTTCTTCTTTTTCCATAATATTTTCTACCCTACAGAAGATTTATTTTTCAAATTCAATCCACTTTAAGATTACCATCTTAAAAGCATTTGAATTATGACAATTCTAAAATTTTGCAAAACACAAAAGGGTTAAATCAGTGCAATGTTCCCTCCTAATTGCTTTTAATCAATTGTTTTGTGCTTTGAGAAGGCGAATCAAATCTGACTCTTAGTGTGTCTAAGTGTTACTGGTTAACTCTCCTCAGCAAAACTTATTGATGGACTGTCCATTTGAAATATTTCATCATCGTAAATATCTTCCGGCAAGGGTGCATCGTAATCATCTGGATACCGTGTTGGCATTGCTAATGCTCCAGCATTTCTTTCACGTTTACGAATATGTTTGTGCAGGGATGAGTCGTAAACTCTTACAAACCCACGTAGAGGTCCGGGCACACCAAATGTCACATACATCACATTGTACTTTGTGTTGATTCTCCAAATCTGGAATACAACCATTAGTTCAGATATTACTTTACCCGTTCCGAAACAACAAATTTTAGACTGGTTCAATTTCAAAGAAGTTGCAGACAACAAACTTAATTTGATGAAATTAAAAAAAATTCTTTGTATTCTGAGAAAGAAAACATTGTGGATAATGAAGAAACTCTGTTGGAATGGGTTAACCTCTTCTCACACAATCCTTTTTTATTCATTCACCTTAAAAACAAGAGAAAATATCGTAGAAAATGAAGAAGTTGCTTTTTATAGGCAGTTTCTTCATTATATACAATGTTTTCTACTCAAAATGACAAGATTTCTGATTTTTTTTTCAACCAATGATGAACATGAAGCAAAACCATCAAATTGGTCTTATTTTTGAAACAAAGAATACTTGATAATATTGATCGTACCATTTTTGCGTCTCAATGGTATGGTCCCATTTACAATAGGGGACATCCTTAAGACTGAACAGTTTCATTAAGTAGGCAACAAATTTGCGGATACTTAGAGTGTAAATTAAGAAAATTCATTAAGGTCCCTTTTGTCAGCTTTGCCAGCAGAACTGTCAATTTATTTTTATAGGAGACCTTCCTTATGATCTGACAACAATCTCAACAAATTTTATCAAGATGGAGCCAAAATCTTGGCCCATACAGTGTAAACAGGAAAAATGTCGTAAAGGCCCTTTTCCCTTGATTTTTCATGGAACCTTTCTTTTTCAAATAGGGTCCATCCTACTGATCTAACGATCATTCTGGCCAAGTTTCATTAACGCTTTCCTGTTTTTCAAAATTTGAGACCTGTCAAAAGTCAAAGGTTTTGCAGAAAACAATTCAATTTGGATTTAATTTGCATAATAATATTCAGTAAGGTAGAAAATTGTAACAAGAAATTTCTTTTTCTGCAATATTTTTAAAGTAATGAATTCACAGGGAAATATAAACCAGGGATTGAACAGAAAAGGGTTAAGATTTGGATGAAATTGTGAACCAAGAGAGTAGCCATAGAGTCAGTGAGGGCCCTTGTTCTGTGTTTTCCAAAGGAACCTTACCATTTTTGATTCGGTCAATCATAATAACCCAACAATTGATCTGTCCTTATTGAAACAACATAGGGCCAAAAGTGTGGCCTCTAAAGCATGAACAAAAAAATGTATGGCAAGGCCTCTCTTCCCATGCTTTCCAATCAAACAGTATTATTTTATTGTCAATGGGGGGGGGGCATTCTGATGACCTAAAAATTATTATAACCTAGTTTCATTAAGATTCGGCCAAAATTGTGGCCCCTAAAATGTAAACAAAGATTTCATTTAGGACTCTTTTCCCATGTTTTCCAAAGTAACCCTCCCATTTTCAATTGGGTTCATCTTTATGATCTACACAGATATTTAGACAAAGATTGAGTCAAATTATGGCCCATCAAGTGTTAAATAAGATGTTGTTGAGGGCCCTTTTCTATATTTTCTTACAATCATTCTGATAAAGCTTATTTAAAATAGACCCAAGATTATGGCCCCTTCGATGTAAATGTAGGTTTTGTTCTTAAGATTGCTTTTTCCATGTTTTCTAACGTTACCATCTTATTTTCAATGATGTTCATTCCTTTGTGTACCCCGGCTCTTCCTGTTCAATCCCGGATTTTTATATATTTTTAAGTTATATCATACTTGAGAAAAAAAATGTGGGAAAAGAAGAAATTAAAAGAAATTTCATCTTTTCCAACGTTATTTGCTATCATATGGGCTGGTTACATTTTAAATTCTACTTAATTTATAATGCCATCTGCTACTCCTTTGAATTTGGACATTCTAAACAAGAGGACCATGATGGTCCTAAATTGCTCATCTGAATCATCTGCTGTTGAAAAAATGCAACTTGACCAGACAAATAATTAAACTGGTTTCATGAATATTAATAACAAGAGTGCCATTGTCATAATATACACCCCCACTTTGCTGCTGTTTCACGAAAATAATTGTAGACACTACTTATTTTGACAGAACCAAATTCTAAACATTTGCAGACTACCTTTTTAAATTGTCAAGTTCAAACTGTTTGTTAAGATTGATTGATTGAATGGGCCTAGAGACTATGTGTCAAGGGGCATAACTCTTGCAAAAATCAATGAACCATAAAATCCTTGATCCATGTACACCTACAAATTATGGTGAATAAGCACAAGATACTAAGTTTTAATGGGACACAAGTCAGGGAAAAATTAATGAACCATAAAATCCATATATCATGCACATCTACCAATTTAGGTTGTAACATCCACCAAGTTTCATTTAGATCCAGTCAGAAACTTGCATTCACAAGGCTGCAATTTCAATAAGCCCCAGAGACTAAGTTTTAAGGGGGCATAACTGAGGCAAAAATCAATGAACCATAAAATCCTTACTTCATGCACATCTACCAGTTAAGGTGATAACATTGATTAAGTTTCAAAAAGATCCATCTAGGAACTTAGGAGGAGTTGGGTTCACGAGAAAAAGTGGACGGAGAGACGGAGAAGATGACGCCAATATACGACCGCCTCCGGTGGTGTATAAAAAGTTGTGGCCTCTAGAGAGTAAAAAAATAAACTGTCATTAAGGCCCCTTTTCCTGTGGTTTTCAGTAGAACCTTCCAATAATCAATAGGGTTCATCCTTATGACATAACAATTATTCTGGCCAAGTTTCATGGAGATGGAGCCAAAATTGTGGCCTCTAGAGTGTAAACAAAGAAATTGTCATTAAGGCCCCTTTGCCATTTTTTCCAATAGAACCCTCCCATAATCAAAAGGCTTCATCCTAACGACGTAGCAACTGCCCTGGCTAAATTCTTGAGGATTGGGTCAAAAATGTTGCCTCTTGAGTGTAAACAAAGAAATTAAGGCACCTTTTCCCATGTTTTCCAATACAACCTTCCCATTATTAATAGGATTCATCCTTATGACATGAAAATTAATCTGGCCATGTTTCATGGAAATTTTGCAAAAATTGTGGCCTCTAAACACTTCATTTGTTTACGCCGCTAGATGCATGATAGACGACAGGCATTCAATTATCACAAAAGCATACCATGACAAGGAAATTGAAAAACAGTAAAGAGTAAATTGGACTCAGACTGCACAAAGAAGGTGAACGAGATCTTATCTAGAAATACTTCTACCTTTAATCCTTTCGACACAGACCAGTTGTCTCCCATAATGCCAGGCATTTTACTGCCCTTCCATATACCACTTGCTCTCTGTTTGAAAGATAAGATAAACCCATCATTTAACCCATACCAGACGGTAAAATTTTAGACTGGTCCTAATTGAAAGGCAGTGCAGATAATTTACATTTTATATTTTAAAATGGTTCAACTTTTTGGGTAAAAAGCATTGTCTAAAATGAAGAAATTGCTTTTTAAAAGAAATGGCTTCATTTTACACAATGTTTTTTTTTTCCAATTCTATTTCTTGAGACGTGTCTAATAGCGTCTTTAGGTGGGAATGGGTTAATATAGAAGAATTCATTCCATAACAATTCATCATTTCATATAGAAGTAGTGAATCTGTACCCACACAAGCTCACACAACCCTCAAGGAAAGTGCTTCGGAAACAATATTGACAATGAAGAAATTGCTTATAAAACAACAAAAAAGTACCTGAAAAATATTAAAGGAATGCGTGTGAAGTTTCATCCTATTTGGTCCAAGGATTGCTGATAAATGGCTTGGAATGGATGGAAGGATGCACAGCGTGGCAACTATATGCTCCCTCAGAAAACTGATCCAAATTAAAAGATGTTGCAGACAACAATTGTTGTTTGTTGAAATTTTGAATTTTTCTGTCCTTTCAGGTAGAAAATGTAGATAATGAAGAAAATGCTTGTAACAAGCAATTTCTTCATTTGCCACAATTTTTTCAAACTTTTTTTCATGGGGCTTCAAAAAGCGTCATTGTGTGGGAATGGGTTAAGATCAGGGATCCAACAATACAGGGTTAATATTAAAGTTAGTGCAATAATCTGGAGTATTTTGGTAGTGTACAATAATGCAATATTTAATCTCAAGGCCTTTTGGTTTCAGAGAAAAAGAATTTTTAAGATTTCCTTCTTCATTTCAGGGTTGCACAATATAGGGCCAATTTCAAGTAAGGCCAGTAGGCAATGTCACGGTCAAATATTAAAGCTCAAGGCCTTTTGGTTTCACAGAAGAAGAAATTTTAAGATTTCCCTCTTTATTTCTATGTAAAATCAAGGATCACATTATATAGAGCTAATTTTCAAACATGAGCAATAATTTGAGGTATTTTAGTAAAGGACCTTTAGGCAATGTCACATGCCAAGTATCAAAGCTCTAGGCCTGTTGGTTTGGGAGAAGAAGATTTAATTTTTTTCCCATACATTGCCATGGCAACCAGAGTTCTTCATGAATTTCAATTCTTTTAGCATCACCATCCAAGGAACATTTCGCTAAAGTTTCACAAAATCTGATGGTCGTTAACCAACATATGAACAGACACTGATTCCTTACCCCTGAGCTGGATGATCCGGGTCTACGATGAGATTTTGTATGACCATGTGATGCAGGTTGACCAGAAAATCCCCAGCGTTTCATGACTCCTTGGAAACCCCAATCAATCCTGAAAAATACATAATTGGTTACTTCAGTATTATGTCACCATATCATCGACATATTAACATATAAACTAAAACTATGATAATGTTTGTCTCTTGTCTATTGTTATTATCTTTATTTCCTCCACAATAGAAGACTACTATAGGAAAAAATGTACAACATTTAAACAAAAAAAAGAAACAAGCAAATTCGTTGAATTGATATCCCCCGCCGAAAATATTTTGTTTGTCAATGGAGTATATCTATCTTAGGGACAGGTTATCTTCTATCTACATCAACCAAGGACATGATATCACTTGTCTGATAAACCTAGCCTTTATCAGTCATTTAATTTTAGAAACCTTTATCAATCAGTTATTTTTAGATTGGGAAAAGACACAAGGGGCTTACACTATTTGGCATCCTTTTAACCCTTTCCCAAATGGCACAATTTTAGGGTGGTCCAAATTGAAAGGTGTTGCAGAGGACAGAAATGAAATCAGTGGAAATATAATTTGTGAACATTATAGTCCAGGAAATATTAAGGCAAAAGGAGAAAATGCTGATTATCAGCATTTTCTTCTTTTCCTTCGATGTTTTCTGACCTTGTCTCCTTTAGAGGTGTCAAAACCCAGTCTTGTTTGGGAAAGGGTTAATATAATCTGATGAGATTTTGTAGATGAAAACAGTTAATCAGATGTCATATCAAAACAGAAATAAAAGGATAACACAGATTACTGATAAGCTTTTTTAAACATTTAAATATTGTTAGATTTTATAGTGAAGATGAATGATAAATAATATGCTATATAGCTTCACCAATCAGGGACAATAACTCTAAATTCATTAGTCGGACTGGATAACCCCAACAATATGTGCATCTCCTCTTTGTAGTGAAGCTTTCCACAAAGTTTCATTGAAATCCAGTCAATGGTTTCCAAGAAATAGCACGTAAACAAAACTCAGATGGACAGAAGATAGATGGAAGGATGGACGGAAGGACAGACAAGGCAAAAAAAATACCCCCCCCCCCCTGATTTCATCAGCAGGGGAAAACAAGATGTGGTTGTGAAACACAATGCCCCCGCAACAGAACTAAACGTTTGATCTTGGTATGTGACCTTGACCTAATCACATGACCTTGTCATGAGGAGATGTGTATTATGGAGATGTATCGTCATGCTAAATATGAGAATTGTATCTTGAATAGACTGGTAGTAATGTGCAATGTTAAGTTTTTTGGTTAAGTTTTGCAGACAGACAGACTGACAACGGTTAAACAATATGCCCTCGATCTTTCCATGCGGGGGCATAAAAATATTCAATACACCAAACATACCACTAATGCATATTTTCTGCTATCAACATATTCATCACAAACTCATGAATTTCCTCACAAAAGAATTCACACACGCAAATCGCTACATTTACTTCTGTGCGCTCGCTTACACATACTTGAATACTCTTACATGCCACAAGTTCATACCTTTTATTTTTCACTATTGATACACTCTACAAGACTGTAAAGTTTGCCAATGATATAAAAAATACATGTAACCTCTACGAGGACATGAGTCTTTTGATAAACACTCTTTGTTCAGCCTGGTTGTGTTTCCATGCCAACACAGTCCACCGAAATTGGAAAGTAGGAAGGAAAAGAATAGAAGACGCACTATCATTGAACATAGCAGCACTTGAAAGCGAAAGATGGTTGAGACAGACTGTTTTTAGCTCACCTGAGCACAAAGTGCGAGGTGAGCTATTGTGATCGGTCGTTGTCCGTCGTCCGTCCGTCCGTCTGTCCGTCCGTCCACAATTTCTTTAAAAATCTTCTCCTCCTAAACCAGTAGGCCAATCAAGCTGAAACTTTACAGGGATGTTCCTTGGGTGATGTTCTTCAAAAGTTGTTAAAAGAATTTATTTCCGTCAAAAACTCTGGTTGCCGCGGCATTTTAAAATGGGAATCTTTAGTGATTCTTTGAATATCTTAAAAAATCTTTTCCTCCTAAACTAGTAGGCCAATAAAGCTGAAACTTTGCAGGGATGTTCCTTTGGGGAAGCTCTTCAAAAGTTGTTAAAAGAATTTAATTCCGTCAAAAACTCTGGTTGCCGCGGCATTTGAAAATGGGAATCTTTAGTAATTCTTTAAATATCTTAAAAAAAATCTTCTCCTCCTAAACCAGTAGGCCAATCAAGCTGAAACTTTGCAGGGATGTTCATTGGGTGAAGCTCTTCAAAAGTTGTTAAAAGAATTTGATTCCGTCAAAAACTCTTGTAACCGCGGCATATGAAAATGGGAATCTTTAGTAATTCTTTAAATATCTTTAAAAATCTTCTTCTCCTAAACCAGTAGGCCAATCAAGCTGAAACTTTGCAGGAATGTTCATTGGGTGAAGCTTTTCAAAAGTTGTTTAAAAAATTTAATTCCGTCAAAAACTCTGGTTGTCGCGGCATTTTAAAATGGAAATCTTTAGTGATTCTTTACATATCTTTAAAATCTTCTCCTTCTAAACCAGTAGGCCAATCAAGCTGACACTTTGCAGGGATGTTCATTGGGTGAAGCCCTTCAAAAGTTGTTAAAAGAATTTAATTCCGTCAAAAACTCTTGTAACTGCGGCATATGAAAATTGGAAATTTTAGTAAATCTTTGATGTTGTTTTTTTCATAGACTACAAGGCCAAAGGCTTAATCATATGGTTCTCTACCAAGTTTTTGAATATTTAATCTCTGGGGTCAAAAATGTCCCCGCCCCTGAGGTCCGAAGTTTAGAAAAATTCTTAATAAGAGCAATTTCAAAAGGCTTCTCCTCTTAAACTTTAAGGTCTAGGATATTCATATTTGGTATGTAGCATAAATAGATGGTTTTGTACTATATCACAAAAAGTTTTCATCCAAGGGTCAAAAACGGCCCTAACCAGGGGTCCAAAAGTTTGGAAAAATGCAAAATTTGAGTATGTTGGAAAAAAAAATCTTCATTTCAAGGCAGAGGGCATTTACATTTTGAGTGTAGCATAGCCTGGCTGTTATCTATCAATTTTGATTAAATTATGCCTGTAGGTTAATAAACACCCCTTCCCTTGGTGTCCAAAGTTCGTAAAAATGCTCAATTAGACCATGTTCAACAGTCTTCTCCTCCCAATCTACAAAGTCTAAGGCATTCATATTTGATTTATAGCATAACCAGATGGTTCTCTACTAGTTAGCTAAAATCTTAGCCCTGGGATAAAACATGGCCCTGCCCCAGAGGTCCAAAATTTTGGAAAACACCCAATTAGAGCAAAAGTCTTCTCCTTCTGAAATATAAGATGAAGGGCATTCATATTTGGTATGTAGCATGACTATATAATTTTGTACTATGTTACAGGAAAATTTGCTCTTAGGATAAAAAATGTCCCTTCTCCTGGGATTGAAAATTGCATAAATCGCATTGAAAGGATTCTTCTTAAATAGAAATGGAGAAATTGCTTGCTTTCTCACAATGCTTTTTTAAACCTTTTTCCCTGAGGGTGACAAATTCTGGGATAGTTTGATAATCGATTAAAGTATGAAGCCAAAGGCATTCATTTTCATTTTAAAGCATTCCTGGATTGTTTTATACAAAGCCCAAAATCTTATACTTGTATTATTTATTTTGCTCAAGTTGTGTCTTTTTTATACAAAAAAGTACTGTAATTTGCAGATGCCTCAGGTGAGCGACTTAGGACCATCATGGTCCTCTTGTTTTATATACGCCCTTGTACATTTTCATAGGTGAAGGTAGCAATAACATAGCAATCTGAACATCAGCGGCTCATCTGCATCTAAGCCAAACAACTCCAAATCAACATTTTACAAATAGGATATGTAGTCAAAAGTACTAAAACTATCTAAAGTTATAAGAAAATCATCACCGAAATACTGTCTAAGGTATTGTTTGAAATGCCTTCTTACTGCTCCAAAAATAATGTGAGTCATGAGATCACATCAAATATCAAGGGCATTGCATCTAATACACTCAGAAACAAAGGAAGATGAGTATACAATGAGTTTTGCGACCAAGAAACAACATTCAAGCTTGTTAGAAAATATTTTTCCAAAGGACCATAACATAGGTACCTAAAACATTGGTTGAAAGTTACTAAACAGTTTTGAATACATTGTGGAAAATGAAGAAATGACTGTTACAAGGATTTAGACCAGTCCAAATTGAAAGGAGTTGCAGACAACAATTTAAAATTAATGAAAATTAAGATTTGTTAAACTTTCTGGGTAGAAAAGATTGTAGAAAATGAAGAAATTGCTTGTCACAAGCAATTTCTTCGTTTTCCACATTGGTTTCTAAATTGTCTTTCTTGAGGGGCGTCACCATGTGGGAAAGGCTTAAAGAGACATTTAACAAATATGCTGCAACAATTAATATAGACCCTGCAATATCAGAAATTAGATACAAGTTTTCTCTTTTTTTCTAATCTAATTTTTTTTGCATATCATGCCTATCCACAACATTTTGAGTGAAGGTGGTATCGGTACTTATTGATTATTTAATATAAAGACACTATGTACAGTGTTACACTCACCACTCTGCCTATAGAATCAGAATAACAGATTATGACCACCCAAGTCATATAACATCAACAACAAGGCTAGAAATTTAGTAATATGTCAGGTTTTCACCATCACAGGCAGGCTAAAACCAAGGCAATGATTGTACTGATCATTAACTGACAAGATCAACTTACGTTCTAGCAGAGCAATCCACATAATCTCCAATATTGAAATGATTCACTGTAAGAGGTGTACCTAGAAAATACATAAATATACAATAATCTCAAATAATGAAATGGTTAATGGTGACCTGGAATATACCTAAAATTACAATAACCCATTTTCATACAATGACGCTTTCTGACGCCCCTCTAGAAAAATAATTAGGAAAACATTATGTAAGGAAAATAAATCTAAGTCAAGGAATGTAAGGAAAATAAATTTAAGTCATTGAAATCTTTGAAATTATTCTAGAGAACCATTTCAAACTTTTCATTGTTTTTACAAAAGTCAAGTTATGTAAAATTCATTGTGTAAAATTTTCACAGTATACCATATATGGACATAACCCGCCACCACAATAGCCATGTTTTTCAACCAATCAAAATAATATGAAGGAATCTGACAAACAGTCATCTGTGGATCATTCCTGTGAAAGTTGGTTGAAATCCATCAACAGGTTTATGAGAAATTTACAAAGTTTTCAGTATAAACCATATATGGAAATAAGCCCTGCCAATTAAAGCCATATTTTTCATCCAATCAAAATTCTTTTTTATAATCAGATTAAAGGTCACCCAAGGATCAATCCGGTCAAATTTGGTTGAAATCCATCAACTGATTTCTGAGAAGAATTTCAAAGCTTTAACCATTTATGGAAATTAGCCCGCCCTTTAAAGCCACATTTTTCATCCGATCAAAATAGTTTGAAGCAATTCAATAAATGTTTGCCCAAAGATCATTTCTATGAAATTTGGTTGAAATCCAACCATTGGTTTCTGGACAGAAAATTTTCAAAGCTTTTACCATATATGGAAATTGGCCCCGCCTATTTAAGCCACATTTGTCATCCGATCAAAATAATTTGAAGCAATTCAATAAACGTTCACCCAAGGATCAATTCTGTGAAATTTGGTTGAAATCCAACCATCGGTTTCACGAAAGAAAATTTTAAAACTTTTACCAAATATGGAAATTAGCCCCACCCTTTAAAGCCCTGTTTTTCATCCGATCATAATAATTTAAATGAATCTGATAGAGGTTCACCCAATGATCTTTTCTGCGAAATTTGATTGAAATCCATCCTCTGGTTTCTGAGGAGAAGATTTTCAAAGCTTTCACCATATATGGAAATTAGCCCCACCCATTTAAGCCTTGTTTTTCATCAAATCAAAATTCTTTGAAGGAATCTGGTAGAGGGTCACCAAAGGTATTATTTCTGTGGAATTTGGTTGAAAACCATCCACTGGTTTCTGAGAAGAACATTTTCAAAGCTTTCACAATATATGGAAATTTGCCCCGCCCATTTAAGCCATGTTTTTCATCCCATCAGAATTCTTTGAAGGAATTTGATAGAGGGTCACCATAGGATCATTTCTGTGTAATATGGTTGAAATCTGTTCATTATTTTCTGAGGAGAAGATTTTCAAAGGATAAAGTTACTGATAGAAGCACTCACGCTGGACACCACGCCATGACAATAGCTCTCGGGCTTTCAGCCAGTGGAGCTAAAAAACAAACTTATATGGTAGCCTTATACATGTATAAGATTTAAAAGAGTAAAATTAGAAGTACTCTGTAAACAGCTTTCTGTCTAACATTTGACCCAAAAAGTTTGCTATGACTGAAGTCAATTGACTTAACCCATTCCCACCCATCCCCACATTTTAATGTCCCTAAAGAATAAAGCTTTAGAAAACATTGTTGGAAATGGGGAAATTGCTTCTTACAGGCAATTTATTTATCATCCACAATGTTTTCTACCCCAAAAGATAAAGATTTTTAAATCAAATCGTTGTAGTCTATAACTTCTTTGAATATGGACCAGTCTACAATTTTGTTGTCTAGTAATAGGTTAAATCTTAAATTAAAAATCTAAATTACCAAAAGATGGATATCTATAAAAGGTAACTTTACACAAGTTGTCATTTAAACAAAAGGGCCATGATGGTCCTAAATCGCTCACCTATATTGTCTGCTGTTTAAAAAAAATGCCACTAGAACCAAATAACTTTAACCAGTTTCATGAAGATTGAGCCAAAACTGTGGCTTCTATATTGTAAACAAAGCAATTTTCATTATGGCCCCTTTTCCTGTGTTTTCCTATAAAACCTTCCCATGATCTATAATGTTCATCTTTATGAGCTAACTATTATCCTGACAAAGTTTCATGACGATTGAGCCAAAATTGTGGCCTCTAGAATGAAAACAAAGAAATTGTCATTAAGGCCCCTTTCCCTGTGTTTTCCAATAGAACCCTCCCATAATCTAACATGACCTAACAATTATTCTGACCAAATTTCATAAAGATTGGGTCAAAACCGTATCCTCTAGAGTGTAAAAACTTCAATTGTCCTAAGTTCAACTCTCACAGTGTATGAGTTTTCCGAGGTCAAACACTATTAATCATAAATACTTTTTGCGGGGACCAAGTTTCTTGTTCGAAATTTCCATTGTGTTTGAAAACTCCCGTGTTCGAGTAAATGAAGTTTGACTGTATGTACTTTCCAAATATTTTTTCAGGTAGCATAAAAACAATCTTTGATCATTCTTTGTGTGAGCATTAAGACATTATGAGACAACAAAAACAAACCTGGAGAAGGTGCTGCATCTGGTGTCACCAAAAATCTTGTAAGCTTCTTTTTTGGAGGTACACCAGACTTGGTGAATAGACTGACATAGTCTTCATTTAGCTGTAAAGGATGTTATGAATTATGTGCAATACAATAATAATGTAATTAATCCATCACCAAACCACAAAATTTTACGCTGGTCCAAATTAAAAGAAGTTGCAGACACAAACTTTTAGTTGATCAAATTCAAAAATCATTGTCTCTTTGGATAGAAACCATTGTGGTTTATGAAGAAATTCCATGTAACAAGTAATTTCTTCAGTTCTCACAATGTTCTCCATTAGCTTTTATCTTCAGGGGTGTAAAAATGCAGGATTTTTGGGAAATTGGTTAAAATGTGTGTTTGGGGGCAGGGGGTGTTTTATTCAATACTAGTACATGTTTATTTAAAGTGGGAGTAAATTGAATACGAAACTACAGTAGTTTATGGGATGATTTCTGGCACAACTAGCAATAAAACTAGTGCAATCATTACCAATTGCAGACAATATTTCTAAATCCCACTTTGAAAAACCTCATTTGAGCAAAGTTAAGTCAAAACACCTGCCTATGTAGAACAATCATCTCATCCATGTTCACATGCTAGTTACATTCAAAATACTCTCTATACAGAGGTCATTGTCAATCCTTATTGATCAACCTCTGCTGTTAGGACAAGGTCAGCTAAAGATTGTGTCAATATCTTGTCTCAAGTTATTATGGAGTTTTCACATTTTGAAATGCCATCACCCAATGAATTTTTTTTATGTTTGGGGTAAAGTAAACAATAATTGAAAAGAAACCACTGGCAATATCTCTAAACTATGTATGATGTCTTAACCCATTTCCACACAAGAAATTTTTAGACTGTTCAAAATTGAAAGAATCTGTAGACAACAATTTCAAGTTGATGGAATTTTTTCATTTACTTGGATAGAAAACATTGAGGACAATGAAAAAATATCAGTTTATAACTGTAGAAAGAGTCAGTTAATATAAATATACGAACTAGCTTTATATTTTTGTTAACCACTTGATGTGACATAATTAAGGATGTTGGTGGTTTCTTTTATCACTTTGTTATCTTTGTTGTATTTAGGGATTTTGCAAATTTGGTCATACAGTATCAAGAACCAAATGCTGTGATTTCTAAAATAGCTCGGATTTTAGCTGAACCTTTTAACAACAAAAAGGCCACTTTTAGCATATCAAATTACCATGAAGACAATGTCTGACTCATATTAAAGTATTTAATATTTGTTTGAGTGTATTTTAGGCAATTTGGAATTTTCTATCAAGGTTTCAGAAACATTAATACCACCTTTTTATCAGCCCTGTTGTGGAAATTTTGATATTCTGTTAGTAACCCGACATGTTTTCCTTTTTTTTCTTCAGGGGTGTCAAAAAGTGACACTGTGTGGGAATGGGTTAAATTCAGGTCTATATGATATCAAAACAAGGAACGACTGACAAGCTGAAGGGGAATTGCAGGAATGGCCTTTGCTTGTTTCTGATTTATTTCCATGGCATGTATATTATAAGAAGCCTCTAGGTCATATACTAAGTATTGGCACAGATTTACACTGTAACATTAGTTCCACATTTCAGATTATAACTGGCATACTTGAGGCAATTCAGGACGGAAACATGGTTTTATATAAAAGTCATGACAAGAGGACCATGAAGGGAGCTTTACTTATATTCCATGGTTTACAGCTGATAGCCCCTAAACTGCAGCCCCAAGTTATATATATGATAAGATGATTGATAGCTGTAAAACAAGAGGCCAATAAAGGGGGCTTTACTTACATTCCATGGGTTACAGCTGATAGCCCCTACCACTGCAGCACCCCAGTTGCCTCTATGATCCAGCCATTTGGGATGAAAACTTGGGTATGTTTGATAAACCTCAGGTGGAATATATTTTATCACATGATTATCAAGCACCTGTAAACAAGAAGAGATTGTTTGATTGAATGGGGTTTAACTTGGCTTTTTAACAATTTTTCAGTCATATCGGGGTGGCTTTCCTGGTATATCTTGCACCAGTACCACCATTACATCCTTTCCTAGCCTCCAGCTGCTATCCCATTTAGGTTACTATTATCCATCCATTGGTGAGAGACAAAATACAAGAAGAGAGCAATTTTATAAAGGTCAATGTAATAGAGAGAGTGATGACTTTAAACACGATTATTTCCGATTTACCCATTACCAGGTTAACAAGAGGCCCAGTGGGCCTTAACGGTCACCTGAGTAAAAGTGCATCAAGACAAGTGATTTTGTTTGAAATTGGCTTAGTACTTCATCAGAAGAAGATGAAAATGTGAATTTTTTAACATGATGAACTTTGACCTCTGGGTGTGGCCCCATACATGACCCCAGAGACATGAATTTCACAATTTATAATATACCTGTCCTAGTTGTCATGCACACAGAATATTTAAGCTCTGGCATTAATGGTTTATTAGAAGAAGATTTTTAAAGAAGTACCAAAAATTACCCCTTTTTTCCCCCTATTTGGGCCCCTTGACCCCCAGAACCCCTATTTTCACAATCTTGAATTGGCATCCCCCAATGATGCTTTCTACCAAGTTTGGTTGAAATCCCCCCAGTAGTTCTTGAGAAGAAGATGAAAATGTTTAAAAATTACCAAAAATTATCCCCTTTTGGTCCCCATTTTAGGGCCCCCTGACCCCCCAGCCTTTTAATTTTCACAAATCCGAATAACCATTACCAATTGATGCTTTTCACCAAGTTTGTTTGAAATTGGCTTTGTACTTCATCAGAAGAAGATGAAAATGTGAATTTTTGAACATGATGAACTTTGACCTCTGGGTGTGGCCCCATACATGACCCCAGGGGCATGAATTTCACAATTTATAATAAACCTGTCCTAGTTGTCATGCACACAAAATATTTAAGCTCTGGCATTAACAGTTTATTAGAAGAAAATTTTTAAAGAAGTACCAAATATTACCCCTTTTTCCCCCTATTTGGGCCCCTATGACCCCCAGAACCCCAATTTTCACAAACTTGAATTGGCATCCCCCAATGATGCTTTCTACCAAGTTTGGTTGAAATCCACCCAGTAGTTCTTGAGAAGAAGATGAAAATGTTTAAAAGTTAACGGACGATGGACGACGCACGACAACGGACAAACGATGATTGCAATAGATCACCATGACCATTCGGTCAGGTGACCTAATAAAATTTTAAACTAGTACAAATTCAAAGAAACTGCAAAATGACAATTTCAAGTTGACAGAATTTCAAGTACCATAATTGGTAGAAAACAATGCGGAAAATGCAGAAATTGCTTGTAACAAGCAACTTCTTCTTTTTCCACATTGTTTTCCTGAACTAAATCCTTGAGGGGCCTAAAAAGATTGTGTGGGATAGGGTTAGACCCTTGTGTTTTGGGTGTTAATTAACCCATTTATCAATCACTCCAATATTAAGAGATCAAAATAACATTGGAAAATATTGTCTTAGGCAATTTCTCCATTATGCTTTCAACCCTTTTAACACTGATTTTTTAACTTTGCACATATTTCAAATTCTTGTCTGCAACTTCTTTCTGTTTCAGACTAAGTATTTGCCATCCTTTAACCCATTACTGATCGGCAAAATTTTAGACTGGTCCAGGTTAAAGAAGAAGACATCAATTTTTAGTCAAAATCTTTTTTGATGTAGGCAGAAAACATTGAAGAAATGATATGAAAACAGGATTGTGTGGGAATAGATTAACAGGTTTAAGCTGTCTGTGAACCCATTCCCACACAATGATACCTTTTGACACCCCTCTGGAAAAATAATTGGGAAAACATTGTATAAATAAAGAAATTATTTGTACAAAGAAATTTCTTCAGTTTCCACGACGTTTTCTACCAAGAAAGCTGAAAAATCTAAATTTCATAAAGTGTGAATTGTGATCTGCAAATCCTTTCATTATGGACCAGTCTAAAAAATTTCTAAGAACAATATTGTACATTGGTTCAAATGGAATTAGATTGCAGAAAACATTCCATCTTTTAATAGGGCTGAGTATCTTTTTCTTCTTTGTTTCCCTATAGCTTATGTTTTGCTATAGATAAGTCCAAATTTAGGATTTTTCATTATCTTCCTCGTAAATAGGAAGGATCCAAAGATGGAATTCAAATATGACCAAACGGGCATCACATGAACAAATTTTGTTAAGTTCACTTGGAGATTCTATATACCAAATATCAATGTTCTTAAGTTTCTGTTTTTGGAGGAGAAGATTTTTACAGAATTCCTTCCTTCTTTTCAATGTAAAATAGGGTGTACCAGGAGGGATTTTCTATCAATCATGATTCTATGTTAAAATAGGTTGCACCTAGACGGAGCCTAATTGTGACCCAAAAGTCATTACATGAACAACCTAATAGAGGTTCACTATAATGTTAAAAAAAGGATGCTCCCTGGCAGACCCAAAATATGATCCAAGGGGCATCCTATGAATAAGTTTGATATAGGTCCCCTATGAAATGCTGGATACAAAATATCTATACTCTTGGACTTCTAGTTTTTTCAAAGATTTGATTAATTTCACCCTTCTGTTGCCATGGCAACCAGAGTTAGGGTTGTATTTCAATTATTTGAACAATTCTTGAAGAGGCTCATCTAATGAACATTCCTGCTGAGTTTAGAGAAGGTGGGAATACTGATTCAGGATCAGTTGTTGACAGACACATGGTGCCAAAACATGAAGGTGACCTAAGACATTAGGCAATAACAATAGTTCATGTTGAGAACTTCAATCTCAAGTGAGCTAAAAAGGGGTTGTAGAGAACAATGCATTAGTTGTAAGGTCTTTGTGAGAACATGAAAAGTATTGTAACCAACACTTACCTGAAGAACATTACAAAATATCTTAGTTCCATCTTTCTTCCATAGAGGCTGCTTGCCTATCTTTACAGCTAGAACCCCAACCCTCCTTGTACTGAAATAAAAGGCTAAATCTACTCAGCCTGACAATAACATTATGGGCTTTAACCCATAAACACATGACAAGATTTCAGACCAGTCTGATTAAAGAAATTACAGACAATAGTGAAAAAAATCTCTGTTTCTCACAATTTTACATGTATTTCCTTCAAATTCTTAATCTTAAAGACTGCTTTATTTTAAAAATCTAAATAAAAAGAACGCACCTCCAATCTAGCAATGGTATGTCATGCTAGGTTTTGTTAAAACAAATACATGTACATTGTAATTTCTAATGACAACTCTTTTCACAGAAAATCTGTGGAAAAAAACCTATCTTGTTAAGACTGTACAGATTGTACTTTAAGCTCTTGAATCTTCTAAGATGGTTTCCTTTAACTTAATCCATTACAACACTATCTCGAATTTTGGCACCCTGTGAACAATTCTGTTCCAGAAAATCTTGTGAGAAAAGGAAATTACTTCAAGCAATTTCTCCTCTCCACATAGGGTTTTCCACCCTAAATGAAAGATATTTTTCAATTTATGTGCACTTTGAAATGTCCTCTGCATCAAATAACCATTTGGAACAATATAAAATATTGTCCTTTGGATAAAAATTAACATATGACATATTATTCTTTATCAACCAATATTACAGACTAAGACCAGCATAAAAAATTATCTTATTCCATCTTATTAACAGATGACAAAATTTTAGACTGTTCTAGTTCCAAACATATTGCACATGACAGTTTTTAGTTGAAAATATTCTTTTTTCTTTGTCTTTTGAGGCAAAAAATATTGTAGATAATGAAGAAATTGCTTGTAACAAGCATTTTTTCACATTCCACAATGTTTTCCAAACCTTTTTCTTTGGGGTGTTAACCCATTCCGACATGATGATGCTTTGGACGCCCCTCAAGAAAAACAACAGCGAAAACATGGTGTAAAATGAAGGAATTGCTTGTGACAAGCAATTTCTTCATTTTACACCATGTTTTCTACCAAGAAAGTTGAAAAAATATAAAATTTCATAAACTTTAATTTATTGTTTGCAACTCCTTTCAATTTGGACCAGTCTACAATTTGCCATCTGGTAATTGGTTTATTTAGGGATGTTTAAGACTTAGTTCTTACTCTCTTGTCCAATCATTTCGGGGTGCTTGCTGAACTCTTAATGGTGATACATCAACATGTTTGTGAGCAAATTCGTCCTCGAGAATCTGTCGGCTATCTTCTGTGAGAGGGTCGTAGAGAACTGGATCAGGTTGCTGTTCAACATGCCATGGCTGTGTTTGTGGCTTTTCTCTTGGGTTATAGAATCTCTTGAATCTCCTTTGTTGGTAGGTTAAACAGCTGAAATATAAAAATATCACACCTATGTCACCACTAATTAAACAAAGAATAATGTGGATGTGTCTTAACCCATTCCAACACAATCCCTCCTTTTTTCCCATCAAGGAAAAGGTTTGGAAAATATTTTGGAAAATTGACATTTTAGAATTTCCTTTACCTCAAATTGTTGTCTGCAACTACTTTCAATTTGGACCAGTCTAAAATCATGTCATGTGGTAATGGATTAATATATCAATGATATCTTGGTCGGGTTAATTAAGGATTGAATGCTTTATCTATCACAAACCTCCATGATTTTTTCACATTTTTCACATTTTCGCACATACTGGTACTTATAGATTATGCAGTCTTAATTGTATATCAATCTAATTTTGGACATGTATTGAGCACTATTTAAGGTTCATTAAACCATTACCACACAACAAAACTTTAAACAGATCCAAACTGAAAGAAGACAATTTCTAGTTGATTGTATTTGAAAATAAAATGTGTCTTTGAATAAAAAACATTTTGGATAATGAAGAAATTACTTTTTAAAGCAATAGCATTTTCAGATCTTGGTTTGTTTGTTTGAATGGGGTTTTACGCCGCTTTCAACAATCTTTGAGTCATATCAAGGCGGCTGGAGCACCTAACAATGGAATCCTGGTATTTCTCACACCAGTACTACCATTACATCCTTTCCTAGCCTCCAGCTGCTATCCCACATAGGTCTACGATTATCGACCCATTGGTAAGAGACAAACAGTCGGAAAGGATGAGTGCCGCCGTTGGGGACCTCTAGATTGACAGTCCGACGCGCTACCAACTGCGCTATGACAGCGCGGCATTTTCAGATCTTGGACTATGGATTTTGACACCCAGAAAATGAAACAAGAGCAATGTAAGCCAATGCTAATGCTCCGCTGTTCAAGTGCTTAATAGTGGTTATAATTTCTAAGTAAAAAATTGGGCATAATTTTCAACCCTTTACCAGAAGGCAAAATTTTAGACTGGTCAAAAACTGAAATTTCATGCAGGCCTCAATTTAAAGTTTGTGAGATTTTTTTTTTTTAATGTTTTGGGTAGAGAAAATTGTTACAAGCAATTTCTTCATTTTAAACATGTTTTCTCTTGTTTTTATTGAGGGATGTCAAAAAGCGTCATTTTGTGGGAATGGGTTGAAAATGCATTTAGAGTTATTCCCCTTGTCGGTATAAATAATGATTGCTCTTGTCAACGTAATATTCCAACATTCAAGCGAATACGCTGGAGAGACGCAGAAGACAACCTGGCATTAGAAATACCTTGGATTTTTCTCCAAAAACAGCCAAGTCAAAAAGATGCAATTTGAGGACAATAAAGTAAGTTATTGAATAGTGACAATAGAAGGAAAACTTGATAAGCATTTATTTCATTGGTATTGTCTTTAGACTTGCATCTTTTGGGAGAAAATGATGCAATGTTACTATGGAGATTTCAAATTTGAATGACGAAAATACCTAATTTCAATTATGCTTGACTATTCAATTATAGTGTCCAAGAATCATAATGCATTTAAAGTAGATCTGATTGCTTGTCGAAGCCTAAATTAATATATTTGTCTACTTGTCTTCCTTTAAATTCTACAAGAAAAACTCTAATTTGTATGTGCATAATAACTGCAGTAGCAACCTTGTGTGTCCACTGAAAATTTTGACAGGGGGTTTTTGTACCTCTTGGTGGTTAAAGTTGGGGGTACAGAAAAAAAATTGGGGGTACAAAAAAAACAACCAAATATAAACAGTTCTTCCATTTATTGACTCCGTGATGGAGAAGTATTAAATGTATCAAAAACCACAGGGGGCTAGCAGGGCATAATATGCCTATTTATGACCTTAGATGGAGAAAATAACAGAAAAATGTAAGAAGAGAGTAAGTATTAGTAAAGGGCTTTACCAATATTTGCTCTATTCTTACACCTTTTTGTTATTTTCTCCATTTAAGGTGACAAATAGGCATATTATGTCCTGCTAGCCCACTGTGTTTTAAACAGTGGAAACACTTTATACTACATCATAACATGTATATCATTTTGAGAGATGTTCAATATAATTATTATATGACTAGTTTATTGACTACATGTACGATTTTCAGACTGCTTAAGTTTGAAATTAAAGAAGTCCAATGTTTGTTGTTTGGATGCCATTATGACAAGCAGTCGATCGCGATGACGTAGCGTTTTGGTTGAATAAATCATACAAACGCAGCTTTTTGGTCAATTACAATATCATTGGAAAAAATAGAGGGATCTGAATCACCGAATTTGGCAGTTTCGATTTTATTACTCGGCTACCAGACTTGTTTTTCCTTTCGTAAACGACGAGGATCGTCATCACAAGATTTTCAGGCATGATACGGGGTTCATTTTGTGTACGTTCTTGGACGTTTTGGGAGAAAAAATAGAACAAGATTTTTGTTCATCTTACGTGATTCACGTACATTTCTATGTGATCGGAAACCCTGCAACCCAAAATTTCAGAAGGGTCAACAAGGCAAAAGCCTGTCAGATATTTATACCTTTCAGGGGTTGACACTAAATTTGCTTCAATGGGAGCCCACAGGTATCCCTAGTTATTACTTCAGGGTTCCCTCCAGATAATTAAGGATACCTTCTTGATATACATTAACTCATTCACAGGCAATCCTGTCCTTCTAAGCCCAAATTGAAAAAAAAAAACAACTTGGAAAACATTGTGGTAAATGAAGAAATTGCTTGCTACAATCAATTTCTTCATTATCCACAATGTTTCCTGCAAAAACAAGCAAACGAAAAATCAGGAGCATTAGTTGATACATTAAGATCTGTTGTACTGGACAAATATTGAAGGATCCTGACAGAATCCCTAGCCTGAGAAAACTTGGGTCCCTTCCAATTTTCAAGGGTCCTCGGGATCCCGGAACACTGTTAGTGTCGATCCCTGCCCTTGTCATCAGATAAAAAACTATTCAATTTTCCTCAAATGCTTGAGGAGGTGGTGATATTCCCATTATGCCAGTTCCAATTCATCTAATTTAGAGTACTCAAAGACTTAAAGTAAGTGAGATCACCCTTTGCAGATATTTTACAGCTCAATTCTGAGTTGAAGGAATCTATTACATACCGGTAAATGTATATATATTTAGGCTAGATCAAGGAGATCTCAATTGCAGCCATTACCATTCGATAATATACAGAATGCCTGTTTTGGCTGGTTTTAAGAAATTTCTTTGTGAGTCACTTGAATTTAATTAGCCCTACTCTAAAATCGTCCTAGAAATGATTAGGAAAAGACATCCTCCTGAACATCTCTACATCTATCGCTGCCCTCTTTCTGATACTTGCCAGCAGATTATCAGAAAGAGGGCTACGATATCGCATCTACAGAAAGAGGACTGCGATATCGCAGCTACTATCCAATCTGCTTCATTGAAAAATGAATTTTAAGGCTGACGCTGTACCAATGACTTTGAAAATACCTGCAGCTGAATGGTGGCTGAAGAGGCTTGTTCGTACTATTGACCTTCAACACAGTTTGCAGACAAATTATTTGTTTCCGTGCAGCCATGCTCATACCGCCTTTATACATACAAATTGAAATAAACTTAAGTTCACTTGAATCCGATGTTTAGTCTCAAAATGAAGAGAAATTTATAACGCGTACTATTCATTATAAATCATTTACTTAATTTCACCCAAACTGTTTTATTTTTATAAATCTTTTTGCGAATGATATATATTTTGTAAATGTTGTAAACAATTTGTCATGTAAACGCTTGATGTTCAGTGTGGCAAGCGTCTCCACAAGCACAATTGAAGAAAAATACATTTATGGAAGCAGATGAGTTTAAAGATCAAATTGCTCGTCTGAAAGAAGAGCAGACGCGTGCTCTAGAGGATACGGACGAACAAATTCAAAAATGGTTAGTGAATGTCATCACAGTGAATGATGACAAATGTCATTAAATTGTTAGCTTACCTATACGTCATAGTATTCGGATAGGAATATATCCGGATATTTTTCATTCTGTACAATTTTACATCACTGTGCCTACTTGATTCTGGACGCTCTTTGAATTGAGGTCTTTTTAGGAGCCTACAGAAACAAACACTATTCCAAGATGTCGCACCAGTTCGGGGTAAATCAGTAGAGATCATTTTTAGAGATCAATTACAGTCAAACCTGGACATCCTGTCTCCTCCATTCAGGGTGCGCCTGTCTTAAACGGCCAGTTCAATACCCCCCGACTTATAAACACTAAATTTTACCTGTATTCAACAAGCACCTTCCCATTCCTACTCAATCCCTCCTTTTTACGCCCCTCATCGAAATAGCTTTGGAAAACAATGTGGAAAATGAAGAAATTGCTTGGATCAAGCAATTTCTTCATTATCCACAATGTTTTCTATCCAAAAAGGCGAAAAAATTTAAAATTCCATCAACTTGAATTTGTCGTCTGCAGCTCTTTTCAATTTGGACCAGTCTAAAATTCCACTGTGTTTGAATGGGTTAAACACGGTCAACGGCCGTCAAAATCGTGTCCCGTTCTTTGAAATAACCTGAGTTACGGTCAATTTCGGGCCAATGGCAATTTTCACGGATAAGTAATTATCATGGCGCATAATTGTTTTCGGATTATCTATTCACGTGTCAAAAACAGATAAACATTCACACGTATCGCCAATAAACAGGTGTTATGTAGATAACTCCTGAAGTCATCAAAATGCCTAGTTTTGTTAAATTGCTCTTATTCAGTGATTGAAATTTATGCATATGATATTCAAACTTTATCAATAAAGATTAATCGAGTATGAAGATTGAAATTACTGTTCTCAGAAAGTAATCTATTTTCGTTTTCGTACAGACTTTGTTTGCAGTTTTAGAGGTGAGAAATGAGTAAACAAACTCGTCAAAAGACTGACCAGATTCCTATTGGAATTTAATTGAAATATAGTGTTTTACACAATAAAAAAGATATTGAGAAGACTGATCCTCAATTGACCAGCCGATATTATGTCAATTGTTCCATCTTTGCAAAAAATAATCACGACCGTTCGAGTAAATAACCCGATTTGAACCTTTGAACCTTTTTAATTTCGATAGATAATCTAATCCACTTTATGAGCATATAGGCCTACAAGTATTCTTACATAAAGTTAAAAAAAATGTTTGAATGAGCTGTTTTCTTGTTATTTATTTACTATGAAAATGAATACTTTCTAGCCACCCAATTTTTTGTTATACAAATATCCGGCCACCACCTTGAAAGGGTCGACCTGTATTAAGCAAGCACCTGTCTTAAGCAAGCGATTTTGGCAAATACCTTGACCGCCTGCTTAAGACAGGTTCGACTGTACATTTTGCTTAGTTATTTTTCTCTCATAAAGCTAGTTTCAATGAGATTTCTGGCAGAAAAATGAGAGAATCTCTCAATATCACACCCCAAAATGATCCCTGAGATAGTAAGACCTTTTAGAGACAAATCATTTGCAATGGTGGATTAAGAGAGGGTTCTAGGGGTTCAGAGTAACTCTAAAATTTAGATTGAATGAATATTCCATAAGCTGTCTTTGACATTTTAATTACTGACTGAACATCAACGAGCACGCAGGTTTTAACATCGAAAGCATTAATTAATTCACTCCAAATGGAGTTTAGGACAAAACCCCATGAACAAAGGTCCTACATTTTTAATAATAACCAGTCAAAATTCAAAGAAGTTGCAGACAACAATTTTTAGTTGATGAAATCTTTGAAACCTTTCTCTTTTAGGGTAGAAAACATTGTGGATAATGAAGAAATTTCTTTTAACAAGCAATTTCTTTTTTTTCCACTATGTTTTCCAACGCTTTTTTCTTGGAGGCGTCTGAAGGCGTCATTGTGTGGGAATGGGTTATATGAAGAGTGGGGTATGATGTATAAACAACTGATGTAAGCGTTTTTATTACTTATTTTTCTTCCTTTGTTTTTGTTGTTGTTTTTTCTTTCAAATAATTTTTTCCAGCCTGAGCACAGTTTGTTTGCATGGATAGCTTTTGCGATACTTGATTGTCCTGTGTGCATGGCACGTCATCCATCTTGCTTCATCCAAGATCAAAATATATGCATAGCTGAATATATAAAGTTTGATGATTTCGTAGAGATTTATAAAGACACTTAGAACAGTCTCATAAATACTCTTCAGTAATTTCATGAAGAAAATTTGACTACTGGATTTTGTCAATGAAATAGTACTTTAGTAGTATTAGGTCATGAAAACGATACCAGAAAAATTTAATGAGCAGTCACATTGTACTTCAACAATATTACTTCAACAAATGACAGATCTCTGGTCCCTCCCACTAACTCCGCTGGCCACATCCACTGGCTCTGACAGGAAGTTCCACTTGAGACAAGGAATTTCTTCGTTATCTGCAATGTTTTCCAAAGCTTTCCTATTGATGGGCATTTGAAAGTGTTATTTTGTGGGAATAGGTTGAAATGAAAAATGAAAAATATCAACTTTTTGCTGGAATTCAATTATAACATCTGCACCTTACCTTAGCATCATAGCCTTTGCTTATGCAAGATGTGGCTACATTTTTTTTCTATCTCACAGATTATGTGTTCATTTTTTAGCTGCTGTTTTTATTTCTATTTCAGGCAAGGTTTTAAATCTGATTATGAAGCCTTAAAGCAAAGATTGACAACACTACCAGATCAGGTTACGCATGAGGTCATGGTTAGTGTCATTCAGGTTTAGTGTTTGAATTTTTTTATGATAACGAAGAAATTGCTTAAAAAAAAAATAATTTCTTAATTTTCCTCCATGTTTTAAGCATTTTTTCTTAAGGGTTAGGATTAGTTAAAAAAACTTCATTATGTGGGAAAAGGTGACCCATTCACACGCTTTTCCTCTCTTTTACAACCCTCAAGAAAAAAGCTTAAATAAATATTGTGAAAAGTGAAGAATTTGATTGTAACAAGCTATTTCCTCATTCCCCACAATATTTTCTACCCAAAGGACCAGTTTTTTCATAAACTTGAAATGTTGTCTACACATTTTTGAATTTAGACAGGTCTTAAATTATGTTATTTAGGAATAGGCTAACAGATTGCATTAGTAGCTTTCTTAGCTATATGTATTTTTTTTTGCATATTCTACAGATAATATAAAAATGCTTATAATTTTTAGCCCCTTACCACACTTAAAATTCTAGACTAGTCCGAAGTTACAGAAGACTATCATTAGTTTATGGAATTTTAAGATTCTTTGTCCCTTTATGTAGAAAACATTGTGGATAATGAAGAAATTGCTTGTGACAAGCAATTTCTTCATTTTCCACAATGTTTTCCAAAGCTATTGTCATGGGGGTTGTAAAATAGTGGGATTGTGTGGGAATGTGTTAATACTGATCACTGTGCACAGTTTGTTAAATGAAACCTTTTGTAGGACTAGTTCTATATATTGACAAGGCATGGAATTCTTACAATTTTTATACAGTGGAATCCTCTTAATTAATTGCAACCTCAATAATGGCATTTCACTGCTTAATTGCAGCAAGCATTATGCACAAATATTGGATGTAAAGAAAAAATAGCTGCTGTTAAGAGAAATTACTGGTTAAATACAACAAAAGTGTTGACAAATTGGTGTTGAAATCAACAGGATTTTACTGTATTTATATGTTTAGGTTCCATTTGGAAAGATGGCCTTCATGCCTGGCAAGCTGGTCCATACCAATGAAATACTTGTATTACTTGGTGATAACTGGTTTGCTGAGAGATCTGCAAAACAAGCTGTTGGCATCGTCAACAGAAGAATCAAACGTAAGTCATCTTAAGTTTAACTCTTTCCTGTTTTGCAAAATTTTAGATCTGTCTAAATTCAAGAGTTTTGCAGATGAAAATTTAAAGTGGATTTAATTTTAAAAATAACCATTCAGTAGGATAGAAAATATTGTGGAAAAAGAAGAAATTGCTTGTCACAAGCAATTTCTTCTTTTTCTACTATGTTTTCTCAATTATAAAATCACAGTGATGTGAAAAATGGGTGATTGAACAGAAAAGGGTTAAAACTAACTTGCAGCAGTACCCTCACTTTTTAGTGTAGCTGTTACATATGGTGCACTTAATGAGTCAAAAGTCCCCCTTCAATCATACATGCTAGAAAAGAAGCGTTCCAGCGTAAATAATACATAAAATTAAGATGTTCACGCTAAAAGCTTAACCCGCCTTTATATAAAATGTACATGAGCACATAAAATTACAAGTACACACATTAAATATTTAATAAGAGTATTTATTTATACGCTGAAATACTGAGCATGCAAGGGTCATTTTACATGTGCACAATAAACATATTAGGGCATCATTTTTGACAAGATCGGTAGATTATAATGTAATGGGAAACTGAATTAGAAATAAAACACCTTTGGAAACTGTAAGAATTTCCAAAAAGAAGATCTAAATTCGGGGTTAGATCAATGTGGTGTTTCAGGGTATTGAGGTCATGTGGTTGAGTTTAAATAGGTTAATCAATTACCACTCAATCATGCATTTTTACATGCTTAAGAAACTGGAATTGTCGCATAGCAGACTAATGCCCCCCACTAGCACTTTGTCACCCAAGTGGAACAGTTGAACTTTGTATTCAAAACACAAAAACAATAGGGCATATCCTGGGGTCATGAACAACATGTATATCAAGTTTCAAGGTATTAGGCCAAATCCATTATGAGTTAGAGTATGAAAACAATTTTCAATCAAAGTTTAATCATGACCTAGACAATGAGTTGGAGCATGGAAATGGTTTTCAATCAAAGTTCAATTAAGACCTTGACCTACATGACCCCAAAATAATAGGGCCCCTCCTTGGGTCATTGGCAGAAATTGTATGAACTTTCATGGTTGTAGGTCTAGTGATTCTTGAGTTAGAGCACGGAAATGAAAGTCTACGGATGGACATACAGACAAACAGACATGGTGATACCAACATTCGGCCCTACTTCATAGGTGGGGTACAAAAACAAACAAACGTGGATATTATTGTGGAAAATTTTAAAAAATGTTGTAAAGAATTTGCCACATCCAAAATGTTGTCTGCAAATTCTTTCTTTTTTGACCAGGTAAAAAAATTGCCTGGTGATGAGTTGAACATAGTAACTGCAGCTGGATTCGAGCTGTACTTTCAAAGTGCAAGCATTTGAAAGAAAATAAGTGGAAAAGAGGAAAATATGAATTTTCGCAATAAAGAACATATCGTCATTGTCATTCTAATTCCTCGTAACTACAGCTTGAGGTTTTCTAATTACAATAACGATATTTCATACAGGAAAAATTTCTTATGACCAACAATTCTTAGAAAAGGCTCAATTTTAACCCTTGTCATGCTGAACCCGGAATATTCCGGTTTTGGCAGGAGGTGTATACTAAGATCAGACTGCACGTTTGTGCAGGCTGATCTTAGTCTACACCTCCTGCTCATACTTTTCCTTCCCGAGTTGTTTATGAGGTTGATTTCTAAAAGAAATATTGATTTTTGAACAACAAGTTCTATCAGTGCTTTCAGTCCTTTGATTTGACAGCAATTCAGTAAGGTAATTTATACAGCATGACAAGGGTTAATATCTCAGGGTGGTAGCTACTTAACCCATTTCAACACTATAAGGCTTTTTGGCCCCTCTAGAAATACAAATGGGAAAACATGGTGTGAAATGAAGTAATTGCTTGTAACAAGCAATGTTGTCATTTTACACAATGTTTTCTAGCCAGAAAGTTGAAAAAGAGTAAAATTTCATTAACTTTCAGTCATCACCTGCAACTCCTTTAAATTTGGACTAGTCTAAAATTTTGCTTTTTGGTAATGGGTTAAAAAAAGAAGTTAATTTTCACTTCTGTATTTTGTGCATTGTGTATAATCTATATGTTTATATTCTATATGTTTATATTTCATTTAGAAATAGATGGGCAGCTAGAAGACCTTAACAAACAGAGATCGTTACTTGAACCTAGACTTGATTTTACCAGTGAATTACAACAACTAGGTAGTGATGGGAAGGATACATATGATATACGAGAGGAATACGACGAGGAAAAGGAGAAACAATGGAAAGGTTTGATAGTTTTTGACATCTTGGTACAGAACTGAAGGGAGAGATCTTAACCCATTCCCACACAATGACGTTTATTGGTGCCCCTCAAGAAGAACAATATGGAAAACATTGTGTAAAATGAAGAAATTACTTGAATCAAGCAACTTCTTCATGTTACACAATGTTTTCTACCCAGAAAGTTGAAAAATTCTTAATTTCATGACCTTTGAAATTATAGTCTGTAAATCCTTCCAATTTGGACCAGTCTAAATTTTTGCCATCTGGAAACTTCAAAGATTGTTTGGTTATTTTTCTGTTTGACCCATTCCCACACGATGAAATTTAAGACCAGTCCAAATTCAAAGAAGTTGCAGACGACAATTTTAAGTTGATGAAATCTTCAAGATCTTTGTCTTTTGGGGTAGAAAACATTGTGGATAATGAAGACATTGCTTGTTACAAGCAATTTTTTCATTCTCCACAATGTTTTTCAAAGCTTTCATATTGAGGGGTGTTTAAAAGCGCCATTGTGTGGTAATTGGTTAAGAATGATTTATCTTTCATTGAGTGAACAACATAACCTTTTTTTTCACCAGCTACCTTACTACAATGGAAAATATCTAATACATTATATTGGAGAAGATGATTCAATCAATTTTCTGTAAACTTTGATAGTGTTTTACTCGAAACATTTCTCAAAAATATCGTCAGATGAAAACAAAAGTAGGCAGGGGAAGCCTATTAAATTATGTAATATAAACTGTTTCTTTTTCCTTTGAGGTTTGACTACTCTCAATGTCAAAGTGCTGAAAGTACTGATGACATTCAATCAAAATGAAAATCAGATGATAAAATAAAAAGTAAATACTTACAATAATGTGAAAAGGATCATTAAACTACATGTAATTCTAATTTAAAAGCAAAAAACATAATTATATACAATAAAGATGAATTGCGGCTGTCAATCAAAGGACCATTCATATAGACCTTATATGAACTAACTTCAACATTGGCTAACATTCATGTAAAGCATTTTGTTGGTTTGGCGACTTAAATATCGTAACTACAGCTTATTTAAGCTGCCGTTAAGAAGTTTATGCCACCAACCACCCATTGTACTTTTTAGTCATACCCCCTCACCTACTAAGTAGTTTTGTTCATTTTAGAGGAACACAGGAAAAGAGTCAAAAGTCATAGACAGAAGTTAAAGGCTGAAGAAGAAAACAATTTTGGATCAAGTCATGGCAGGTCCAATATAGATGAACAATTATGGGCAAGGTTGGATGAATTAGAACAAATAGAAACTGCAGGAAATGAAATCGAACAGCTTTGGTAAAATGATTTCTTAAATCTAATTTTGATTGACAGCCAACTTAACCCATTACCAGACAATAAAATTTTAGACTGATTTGAATTGGAAGACTACATTTTTTTGTTGGTTAAATTTTAAAAATCTTTATCTCTTTTGGTCGGAAGCATTGTTACCGTAATTATGAAGAAATTGCTTGTTAAAATGTTTTAGAAAGTTTTTTCTTGGGGGACTTCAAAAAGCATGATAGTGGTGGAATGAGTTATGCACTGCAAAATAAAAATATTTGTTGTAAAACTAGGTCCCTTGTTTCTCACTAAATCTATCTGGTTTGTACTTGTTATACCCTCATGTAACCCATTCTCTCAAATACTGTTTTTTACACTCTTCAAGAAAAATTATTGCAAAAACATTGTGGAAAATGGAGAAACTGTAGTTTCTTCATTTTCCACAATGTTTTCTACCAAGAAAGACCATTTTTTTTTAAAGAATTAATTAAATTTTATTAAATTATTGTCTTTAATTTCTTTTGTCTTGTAATAGTTAACAAAGTTTGGAAATATAGCTTTACATATATTGGTTGGTTGGTCAGGTGGGTTTATTACTAGTCATATAATAAACCTAGTTTTGTCTTTTTGTGAAGATGAATGAACATTGATTTGTACATTTGAAATATAGACTTAACATTGGCTAAATGATATAGGTTATCAGATTTGGCACAGACATTTATCTTTGAGTGTTAACATCCTCTTTTAAATTGACGGATTACAGCTGTCAGTCAAAGGCAAAATTTACCATTCTAATCATTCATTTAGACTGGAAATGAACTTTTAACTATGACTTGCCAATATATGTTGAATATTTTGTTGGTTCAGAGATTTAAATGGTGTAACTACAGCTTATTCAAACTGTCAAGCTGTAGTTACGATGTTAAGGTCGCCACCTAACCATTTCAACATATTTTGACATGTAACCCTATTGCAAAATCTAAGGCCAGAAACATAGTAAAAACTAAAATTGTTGGTTTGGGGCCTAAATGTCGTTTGTTCAACCTGAGTAAGCTGTAGTTACATCATTTAAGTCTTCAAAACAACAAAAATGCTTCACATAAATGGAAACCAACGTCGGAGTTGAAAGTTCACTAACTGAATGATTTGATTTGATTCTTTGATCCATCAATTGTGCCTAATTATTTTGAAATTTACACAAACAATTTTTTCTCTGGGCATTCTATGCAAATAAACTGATTGACTGACAGTCTAAGGTACATTCAGATGAATATTAGCACTAATGTCATCATCATTGCAAATGAACTAGACAAAAGTGATACAGTGAAATCTCTTAATCGCAACTCTAGAAATTCACTGCTTGATTGGAACTTACTTAACCCATTCCCACACAGTGACGCTTTTGGATGCCCCTATAAGCAAAGAAATTGAGAAAACATTGTGTAAAATGAAGAAATTGCTTGTAACAATCAATTTCTTCCTTTAACACAATGTTTTCTACCCAGAAAGTAGAACAAATCTAAAATTTCATCAACTTTAAATTGTTGTCTGCAACTCCTTTGAATTTGGACCAGTCTAAAAGTTTGTTGTGTGGGAATGAGTTAATGCACAAACATTAGATTTATAGAACAAGTAGCTGCTTTTAATAGCAAGTGCTGACTAATTGCACAAATATTGACTAATTGGAGTTGCAATTAACAGGATTCAATTGTATCAATGATGTAGTCTTTTTTTCTATCTTCATATTTTGGTAGGGAAGAAGATGGTGAGGAAAATTCACGGTATCCATGGAAACATGATGAATACAGTGACAATAAACTTGAACTTAACCAAGAAACAGAACTTAAAGACATTGTTGATGATATAGAAAAGAGACACAATGAAGATGACGAGGAAGTTAAAGAGTCTTCCAGTGAGGCTTCGTCAGAGTTGGATTCTGATGATGAAGAATCTGTGTCAGAGAGGGGAGATTCAGGATCTGACGATTCTGAAACTATTGTTACAGGTGGAAAAGTGATACATTTTACACACACACCATATCAGGTAGGTACAGTGGACTTGTTTTCTCTCAAGTTGTGAAAACTTAAACTCCTGCAATGACTCAAGGTCATTGCTTCATCTTGGACAATCTTCTTCTATTTTCTTTTTAACCATGATTGTAGTTTCTCCAGAGGGCACTGTTTAAAGCATTCCCATACAATCCCACTTTTTGATGCCCATCAAGAAAACAGCCTGGGAAAGCAATTTCTTCATTTTCGATAACATTTTCTGCCCACAAAGACAAAGAATTTTGAAAAATTGGTTTGCAACTTCTTTCAAAATGGACTAGTTCTCACTTGACCCATTACCACACAAGGCAATTTAGATTGTCCTAATTGAAATAAGTTGCAGACAACATTTTCAAGTTGAATATTATTATTATTATTTTGTGCTTTTTGGGGTAAAGCATATTGTGGCAAATTTCTTCATTTTCCACAATGTTTTTCTCACTCTCTTTTCTTGAGAGTTATCAGAAAGACTCATTGTCTGGTAATGGGTTCCCATTCCCAGATGACCAAATTTCTAGACTGGTCCAAATTAAAAGCAATTGCAGACAAAATTTCAAATTGTGATAAATTTCGAAAATAAGTGCCAAATAGGGGAGAAAACATTGTGAGAGAAGGAGAAATTGCTTTGCATTATTGTTTTGTAAGGGTTTAAATCATCATTTAGATGTTTACCCACTACATAGAGTTTACAAGAGAAAATAAAGGGTGAATCTCATTAGTTTTTATTTTGAAGGAAAATGCAATGATTGGTACCAGTGTATCTCAAGAAACTGTACAGCATCCGGGTGATGTGTATTTCAAGTTTCTTTTCAATCGTCAACCAAAGTCCATCTTGAAAAAGACTTCATCAGAACCAAAGAAAATTTTAAAGAAGAAAGTGAGAAAGAGGGTGGTGGATTTTGATACTGGGTCCGACACAGATGAAAAAGGCCGTAATAAGGTTTGTTAAACAAATTTACTCTGATGGCTAGGCATTTAACCCATTCCCACGCAATGTTAACCCTTTCCTGTTTTGTAAAATTTTAGACCTGTCCAAATTCAAAGGTTTTGCAGATGACAATTCAAAGTTGATTTTATTGAAAATAATAATTATTCAGTAGGCTGGAAAATATTGTGTAAGAAGAAGAAATCGCTTGTTCAAGCAATTTCTTTATTTTTCCACAATATTTTCTCAGGTATAAAAACACAGGGACGTAAAAACCAGGGATTGAACAGGAAAGAGTTAAACAACATCTCCTCCAAAACAATTGGGCCAATTTGAACCAAATTTGGAAGAAAAGTTCCTCAGGTCGTCCCCTTTTAAAATGGCTAAAAGATTTAAGATCTGTTGAAAACTCTGGTTGCCATGGCAACAAAAGTGAAATTATGAAATAATCTTAAAAATCTTCTCCTCCTGACCCAGAAGGCGTAGAGCCATAACAATTTGCATTAAGCATCAGTTCATTGACTTCTTCCTTATTTCTGAAATTACGACCATTGGATCCAGAGGGAGGAAAAAATGCTCCTCCTTTCAAATTAGTCCTAAAGCCTTGGAATTTGTCATTTAGACTTTGGGATCCACTGGTGCAGAGCCTATACATGTATAAAGTATGGTCCACTTGTATTATTATCCTATCCTTAACATAAAATTGAACTGTTTAATGAAAAAGATCCTTTATCTCAGGTGAGTGCCAAAGGGCCAACAGCCCTCTTGTAATAATTACTAAAAGATTTGAAATCTGTTGAAAGTATTGATTGGCTTAAGTTGATTTTAGTTAGATTTAAAAAGGAGGTCTTCTTCCGACCCAGATAATATTAGCCTTGAAGAAAAAGAGACTTACCCCAGGAGAGCGCCAGGGCCACTGACCCTCTTGTTGTGAATCATTTTTGTTGGTTTTGCGACTTTAGCCTCGTAACTACAGCTTATTCAAGCTATAGTTACAATGTTTATATCACGGTTAACTATTCTACATTTGAGCTCACCTAAGCACAAAGTTCTCTGTGGGAGCTATTGTGATTGGTCATCGCACCTCTGCCTGTTTGTCCGACCATCTGTCCGTCTGTCCACAAAAAATCTTCTCCTCCTAAACTAACCATGGACTTTTAATCAAACTTCACAGAAATGGTCCTTAGGTCATACTTCTTTCAAAATGCTTCAAAAAATTGAAATCCATTAAGATTGCAACTTAAAGTAAGAAGTTAAAAAATCTTCTCCTCCAAAACCATAAGGCCCAGAGCTCTGATACTTTGTATAACCCATCATCTATTGAGACCATTTTAAATGAGCTCCAACAACATAGGATTTAATTATGATTTTACTTTTTTAACAAAATGCACTCACTTGTAAGAGCTATTGCTTTTTAACCCTTTCTTGTTTTGCATAATATTAAACCTGTTCAAATTCAAAGGTTTTGCAGATGAAAATTTAAAGTGGGTTTCATTTGAAGAATAACCAATTAGTGGGTTAGAAAATATTGTGTTACAATCAATTTCTTCTTTTCAACAACTTTTTCTCAATTATATAATTACCGGGACGTAAAAACCAGGGATTGAACAGGATTAAGAAGGGATTTCGATTATGGTGGCTTAATCCTTTCCCATTTGTTGAAATTTTAGACTGGTCCAAATTGAAAGAGGTTGCAGACGACAATGAAAATTGGATGCAATTTGAAAATAAACCAACCTACAGGTGAGAAAACATTGTGGAAAAAAGAAGAAATTGCTTGTCACAAGTAATTTCTTCTTTTTTCCACAATGTTTTCTCAAGTATAAAATCACAGCCACGTAAAATCCTGGGTTTGTCCAGGAAAGGGTTAATGGATGTGGTTACTTAATAAAAGTGGTGGCTCGAGAAAGATCAACTGTATATAGGGTTTTCCTATGCGTAAAGAAGAAATCTAAGACAGGGAAAATCATATCAACATGGAGATTATTTAGCTATATGTCATGAACATTGGCTTTAAAAATTCTGTGATTTGTCCATTTATTCAGACAAGCCAAGAACTCAGACACCATTTATTTTTTGGTGAAATAATTTATTTTGTGCTCCTAATTTCAGAAAAAAACCAGACAAATTCTGTTGGGAATTTATCTTTAATTTAAGACATTGAATTTATGGATGTAAATCTCAGGATAACAAAATTAATATCCTATCCATTATTAACCCATGTCATGCTGTATAAATTACCTTACTGAGTTGCTGTCAAATCAAAGGGCTGAAAGCACTGATATAGCTTGTTGTTCAATAATCAATATTTTTTAGCTCCCCTGAGCACGAAGTGCTCTGGAGGAGCTATTGTGATCGGTCATCGTCCGTCGTCCGTCCGTCTGTCTGTCCGTCCGTTCACAATTACAAAAAAATCTTCTCCTCCTAAACTAACCATGGAATTTCAACAAAACTTCACAGAAATGATCCTTAGGTCATGCTCTTTCAAAATACTTCAAAGAATTGAAATCCATGAAGAACTCTGGTTGCCATGGCAACGGAGTGAAAAAACTTGAAAAATCTTCTCCTCCCAAATGGTAAGGCCTAGAGCTTTGATATTTGGTATATATCATCATCTATTGACCCTCTACCAAAATACTTCAAAGAATTAACGTATTCTGAAAATTAGCCCTTTTCTTTGTGATCCCTGATTTTACATAGAAATAAAGAAGGAAATCTTTAAAAATCTTCTTCTCCCAAACCATAAGGCCTAGAGCTTTGATATTTGGTATACATCATCATCTATTGACCCTCTACAAAAATACTTCAAAGAATTTCCCTATTCTGAAAATTAGCCCTTTTCTTTGTGATCCCTGATTTTACACAGAAATAAAGAAGGTAATCTTTAAAAATCTTCTTCTCCCAAACCATGAGGCCTAGAGCTTTGATATTTGGTACAAATCATCATCTATTGACCCTCTTCCAAAATACTTCAAAGAAATACCATATTCTGAAAATTAGCCCGCTTCTTGGCAATCCCTGATTTAACATAGAAATAAAGAAGGAAATCTTTTAAAATCTTCTTCTCCCAAACCATAAGGCCTAGAGCTTTGATATTTGGTACAAATCATCATCTATTGACCCTCTACCAAAATACTTCAAAGAATTACCCTATTCTGAAAATTGGCCCTTTTCTGGGTGATCCCTGATTTTACATAGAATTAAAGAAGGAAAACTTAAAAAATCTTCTTCTCCCAAACCATAAGGCCTAGAGCTTTTATATTTTGCACATATCATAATATATTGACCGTCTACCAAAATACTTCAAAGCAATATCTTACTCTGAAAAATTAGCCCTTTTCTATGCGATTCCTGATTTTACAAAGGAAAAAAGAAGGAAACCTTAAAAATCTTCTTCTCCCAAACCATAAGGCCTAGAGCTTTGATATTTGGTACATATCATCAGCCATTGACCCTCTACCAAATTACTTAAAAAATTAGCCCTTTTCTGTGCAATCCCTAATTTTAGTTAGGAATAAATAATGATATCTTTGAAAACCTTCTCCTGAACCATTAGGCTTACAGCTTTTATACTTGGTATGTATTGATGTCTATACTTCAAAGCATTACCATATTCAGGAAATTAGTGCTATATGGTGGGATCATCAATATACCTAGGATTAAAAGAGAAATCTGTAAACATCTTCTCCAAAATAATTAGACAGAGGGCTTTGCCATTTTGTTTATATCATAAAGCCATAAACCATCATACTCAGGGGAGCGATTTAGGACCATCATGGTCCTCTTGTTTTAGAAATCAACTCCATGAACAACTCGGGCAGGAAAAAATACAAGCAGGAGGTATAGACTAAGATCAGCCTGCACATAAGTGCAGTCTGATCTTAGTCTACACCTCCTGCCAAAACCGGAATATTCCGGGTTCAGCATGACAAGGGTTGAAATAACTCCTTTGTAACAGCAAGATATTGTCAAGTAGTCAAGTATGGTGTATTAACCCATTAGCAGACAACAAAATTTTAGAGGGCCTAAAATCCAAGAAGTTGCAAACAACAATTTGTAGTCGGTGAAATTTGGTAAATCTTTGTCTTTTGGGGTTAAAACCATTTTGGATAATGAAAATAAACGCAAAAGATACTAGTTTGAAACATACTTGGCTTATTATGTATACAGTCGAACCTGTCGTATGCAGCCAGCCAAGGGACAGATCAAAACTGGCCACATACGACAGTTGGCTGCTTAACACAGATCAGGTGTTTGTTTTTTTTTTTGGGGGGGGGGGTGTTACAACCCCGTTGAAATAAGGTAGTCATGATACAATGATGCGTCTCCTTATGAGAATGGCCACATAAAATGTACAAAATAAAGAAAGACGTTTTTTCTAATTAACAAAAAATAGTAAACACAACAATATTTATGTATTCTTAATAAAGTATTTCCATTCATTTTTTTAATTTGCACAACCCAAACTCGGAAGCGACGACCGACCGACCGCGATCAAGAAACTGAAGAACATTGACATGTTTGTCTAGAGTTAAACATTTACGGTTCATTACGGTCGGTGTACAATATTTCGTTGCATGATAAAACGCCGAACGACTTATGATCGAGACCGACGTTCCGTTGAGTTTATTTTCTTCGAAAGTTCGCCGAAAAATATATTTTAGATACTCTATTACGACCGTATGTTTTCTAAATACCGATATATAATGTCTATAACCGCCTGGAAAGAATATTCGGATCCAGACCCGCACCCATTCCCACGCGATCCCGCTTTTTTACGCCCCTAAATAAAGCTTTTGAAAACATTGTAGGAAATGAAGAAGAAGCATTATCCATAATATTTCTACCGCAAAAGACGATTATTATTAAGTTAAAACGACTACAACTTCTTTGAATTTGGACAAGTCTAAAATTTTGCTGTGTGGTAAACTTACATACTGGATACGTAATTAGACGTCATATCAAATCCATTATGTTCGATTAATTATAATCAACATAACTCGGCACTTATTGCATTCAACCAAACACGCGTAAATAGAGTACACCTTTAAGTGGCGTGTTCATGTTTATCTCACGTGTTGAAAAGTTTATGCACAAGATTAGCCAGACGCATTATTGATTTTTTACACGACACCCGTCAGCAGTTAGTCGGGTCGCGTGACCGTTTAAAGGGATATACATGAAGTGCAAATTGGACAATTAAAGGTGACCGCTGGCCACATACGACAGATTACCGCTATTCACAGTAATTTTAAAGTGCAAATTGCACGGGCGGACCTGGGATGGCCGTTATACGCAGATTGGCCGCTATTCTCAGGTGACCGCTAACACAGTTTTGACTGTATTACCAAGTGGATTATACTTCACCTGGAATAAAAAGCCACATGTTTACAAAAAAAAAAAACAACCTTAAAGTCACAAGATTAATGGCCTTGTCCTTCTAACCAATCACATTTATCGATCACTTATTGAGTGTTCTAGTTTTGTAAGTTGTAAAAAGTTAAACAGGTTAACCCATTCCAACAAAAAGCCCTCCTTTTTTTGCCCCTTAAGAAAAAAGCTTTGGAAAACAATGTGGAAAACTAAGAAATTGCTTGTATCAAGCAATTTCTTCATTATCCACAATGCTTTCTATTAAAAAAAAAAAGGCGAAAAAATTCAAAATTCCAATAAAACTGAATTTGTCATCTGCAGATTCTTTCAATTTGGACAAGTCTAAAATTTTGCTGTGTGGGAATGGGTTAATCTGCATTATGTGAGGATAGATACAAATCAGTTTTAGTCAGGTGACACCTTATCTTTGAGCTTAGAATGACTATCAGATTATCGCTGTTGGATTACCATGCCATCTATTAATCTAAGGGGTATTTTTGCAAGATTTACAGCCCTTGTTTAGCTTTTCCCCCATTTTATAATACATTGGGTGCATTCAGGGTTCTACCATCGGTGCCTATTGGTACCCACTGGTACCGTTGGTAGCCATCGATAACCTTCGGTAGCCCTCGGTATACCGATGGAAATTTTGTTGGTAGCCGATTCTCCCGTGAGAAGACAAGTCAGGTAGCTTCGGTAGCCTTGTTTTGAGTAAATAAAAGATGGCGGGAAACAATCAAAGTACGGCAATTTTTATTCCACTAAGGCTACCAGTAAGCAAAGATGGAACTTACAAAGTTCTTGTGAAACAAGAGGAGATTCCCTTTATTGCATCTAAAAAGTAGAGCGATATTCTTATAAAAATATTCACCACAGAACATTTTGTAGCATAATCATAGCAGGAATCACCTGCCTCACTCTTGGTGGTTGGTAATCCACCATGTTTGTTTACTGATTGGTACCAATTTTCGTTCAGAGTTAGCTGGTTACCGATGGTACAATCGGCTATCGATGGTCCCATCGATAGCCGATGGTAAGTACACTCTGTTACCGATGGTAGAAGCCTGAACGCACCCATTATATATGAGATTTCTTCAGTCCCTTTTTGAATGATGTTTTATGTTTTAATTATTTCATTTTCAGCAATCAGTTAAACAGTCACCAAGTACTCCAGCATTTACCGGAATGGTGATGGAAAAACCAATCTCAAACCCAGTCCAACCTCCGGTAAAGACAGCCACAGTTGTAGAGAAACCCGCTATGAACGTGTTTGGACAATCTAATTTAACTGGTGCTAAAACTTCTAAACTGACTGAAACAACAAAACCTGTGTCAAGATTTAAAGCAAGAAGACAGAATAAATCTGAAACATGACAAATTCTGATGAAGTTATTATTATCCCAATGAAAATGAATTGAGGATGATTATTTGTTTTAGTGTAGGATTGATTAATCTTTCCATGAGTGAAAAACAAAAGCTATATTTTTCTTAGTGGGGGAGCTACAAGTGACCAGTCATTGGTAACACCCATTGAGCTCCGACAGAAAGTTCCACCTAAATGTAAAATTGTGTTATTTTGTAAAATTTATAGCCAGTAACAATTAACTTAAGAGTAAAATGTTTGGTTGGTGACCTAAATGTTGTAACTATACCTTAAATCAAAATAGTCAAGATTGACATTGACAGTAGGAGCCTGAATAAAACTTTCTTGGGTTATAGGCATGTATAAATTTCTTTAAATTTGATTGAGATGAAGGTTTAAGTTTACAGAGTTACTCTTGACACAATCCAGATGTTTTCGTGTCCCTGTGTGAGTAGGTCTGGCTAAAATCCACTGCTACCAAATTATACAGCAAGATAGACTAGGTCATGCTACTAACCCATTCACAGTGACGCCTTTGGACGCCCCCCAAGAAAAACAATTGGGAAAACAAGCAATTTCTTCATTTCACTCAATGTTTTTTATCCAGAATTCGAAGAAAAATATATAATTTTGTAAACTTTAAATTTAAATAAAGTTGTCTGCAACTCTTTCAATTTGGACCACACACAAGTTATACTGTCTTGTAATTGGTAAAGTGTCTGGCTCATGAATGTTGATGGTGGGTCACAAGCAAGACCACCAAGTCACCATTCAAGCACTCAAGATGTGTTTGTGAAACACAATGCCCCCGCAACAGGACTAAAGGTTTAACCTTGGTATTTGACCTTGACCAATCAAATGACCTTGACCTTGACATGAGGAGATGCGTATAATGAAGATGTATCATCATGCCAAGTTTGAGCTTGGTATCTTAAATAGGCTTGTAGTAATTGGCAATGTTAAGTTTTTTGGTTAAGTTTTGCAGACAGACATCTTTCGATGTAGGGGCATAACAATTTCATCAACTTGAAAAAGTCATCTGCATCTTTTAATTTGGACTTATTTTGTATAGGAATTAGTTTAAAAGCTTCTTTTTGTGGGAATAAGTTAAAAATTGTATCAAGCTCAAATCTGCCTGTGCATTTATTATGGACAGATCACGACCATCACTTAAAAGAATCAATCGCTCAATCAATTCATTAAGACAAGCTCTAGTTATGACGTCATGTAACTGACCATATTCTTTCAGAATCCCTCAAAGAATAGGAATCCATGAAGGGATTCAGTTGCCAGGACAAAACCATAAGGGCTATGGAAAACTTTTCCCAAATTTGAAGAGCAAGAGCTTACCAATTTTGCATGCAGCATTGTCCTATGGTCCTATACAATACTTTGATATTTACTCTTGGACTAACGTAATCCCTATGTTGTTGGATCCCAGATTTTACATTGAGGTAAGGAAAGAAATTTTAAAAGCGGCTTTCTTAAACATGTCTGAAAGCATTATAGTTAGAAATTTGAGAATTAAATCAAATCTTTTCTTTCATTATCTATGCAAGAGCAACATTAAAAATCTGCTCTATTCAGCAAAGAACATTTAGATTTAGAATAGAATTGGATTAACGATACCTTCCCAGAATACTTTTAACCCTTGCAGACGAAAATTTAAAATGGATTTAATTTGAAAAATAACCAGTCAGTAGGGTAGAAAATATTGTAGAAAAATTAGAAATTGCTTGTTACAAGCAATTTCTTATTTTTCCACAGTTTTCTCCAGCATAAAATCACAGGGCCGTAAAAAACAAATTGAACGGGAAAGAGTTAAAAACATGTATTATTTTTACCTCAAAGATTGCATCCTAGATTAAGCACAAAACCATAGAAAATCATAAGAAATATTCACCTTCAAACCACTTGATCAAGAGCTTTTGGAGATTGCAATATAGCCAAATTTCTTCAGGCTGCCAATTTTTCTCCTCCCTTAAGCCATGTTATGCATCAAATAGAAATTTCTTGACGAAAATTTATTGATAAATGGGTTAAACACCACTTTAAACAGTATGTCAGTCATATTGCAGCAGCTAGATCAGCCAACCATGGATTCCTGGTATTTTTCATACAAGTACTACAAAATCCTTTTCGAGCCTCTAGCTGCTCATCCCACGTTGGTTTATGATTATCCACCCACTGGTAAGAGACAAGTGTCTGAAAGGATAATGGCAGTAGCTGAGGATCGAACCCTAGACACCATGACTAGGAGTCCTATGCGCTACCACTGCGCTATGGCTGTGGCCTCTATTTCGATTTGTGAACTTATCACAGTATGTTGCTTAATACCCCTCCAGTAGCCTTATTTGGTTGTTCAAAATAATGAGCATGGATGCCCCAGCTTGAGTGCTTGTCACATGACCTACAGCTCTGACCTTGAACGTATCCAACAGAAATATTACTCATCAAGTGGAACAACTTTCCAAAGTTATTTTGTAATCCTTCCAGTAAAGGAAGCTATGGGTGTTTCTGAAACCTGGATAAAACAAGATGTGTTTGTGAAACACAATGCCCCCACAACAGGACTAAACCTCCAGTAGCCTTATTTGGTTGTTCAAAATTATGAGCATGGATGCCCCAGCTTGAGTGCTTGTCACATGACCTACAGCTCTGACCTTGAACGTACCCAACAGAAATATTACTCGTCAAGTGGAACAACTTTCCAAAGTTATTTTGTAATCCTTCCAGTAAATGAAGCTATGGGTGTTTCTGAAACCTGAATAAAACAAGTTGTCTTTGTGAAACACAATGCCCCCACAACAGGACTAAACATTTGACCTTGGTATGTGACCTTGACCTTTCAACATGATCTTGACATGAGGAGATGCGTATTATGGAGAGCATTGTATCTTGAATGGGCTGGTAGTAATTAGCAATTTTAAGTTTTTGGTCAAGTTTTGCAGACAGACAGACTGAATGACGGACAGACAATGGTAAAACAATATGCCCCCGATCTTTTGATGCAGGGGCATAAAAAATTGCCATTTGCCTAAAATACACTCAACGGACGTTTATCACTTAAATTTGTAATATTGACAATAAATTGACAAGGGAATCAACCAACGTCCTTGATCATGTCACACAAAATAGCGCAATACTACGGTAAGTGAGGCAAACTAACATAATTCCTGATGACGTAACATTTACATTGGTTTGAGCAAATTCAAACTGAATGCAGGATTCCAATGGTTATGAACATAGTGAATTACCCAATATTCTTTGCAACTGTCTCGGCTTAATTTAACCCAATCCCACACAATGAAATATTAGACCAGCCCAAATTCAAATAAGTTTCAGATGACAATTTAAAGCTTATGAAATTTTGGACTTTTTTACCTGTACGGTAGAAAACATTGTGGATAATGAAGAAATAGCTTGTAACAAGCAATTTCTCCATTTTGCACAATGTTTTCCAAAGCTTTCATGTCGAGGGGCGTTTAAAAGTCTTTGTGTGGGAATGGGTTGAAAATAGATTAACAGCCTACAGAGGCTATTAGGGAAATACCCTGGTTTATTCTGATAAACAAACTCTGATTTCGCAAAACTACTTTTCAAAATTTTGTATTGGTATAGGTTATTAGAGGGAATAAGAATTATCCAAATCTGTGACACGCAAATACCGGTAACATTGATACTACCTTTTGGCTGGTCTAATATTCTATTGTGTGGGATTGGGTTAAATTAAGCCGAGACAGTTGCAAAGATTATTGGGTCATTCATGGTATACTCTGGACAAGAAGTTGACACAAAACTAAAGGTAAATAGGTATATATAGATCGATTGAATGGGGTTTAACGCCGCTTTTAACAGTATTTCAGTCATATCACGGACCCTGGAGCACCTGACAATGGATTCCTGGAATTTCTCACCAGTACTACCACTAAATCCTTTTCTAGCCTTGATCTGCTATCCCACTTAGGTAAACGATTATCCACCCATTGGTGAGAGACAAATGTTGGAAAGAATATGTTTGAAGATTAGGAGTCTGACGCTCTACCAACTGCACTATAAGGCGGCTAAGGTACATATAGAACATGAGAAAAATGTCCAAGTTCAAGGTGAGTTAATTGACCAGGGAAGTTAAGACCTCAAAATAGTGTCTTCCAAACTGTATTATGTCATAAATGTATGTATTAAGTTATTACAATTGTATGAAAACTGTATGAGTTTGCGACAGGTATAAGGGGAGATAGTTCTTCAGCTAGGGGGAGTTGAGATTTCCCAAGACCTGTTGAAAGACTTCAACATGTGTTCAATATATGTATAAAGTTTTATTACTTTAGAAGCAAAATTGTATTTCGCAACACAGTTGAATTTATATACTCAGACAGACAGACAGATGGATTCCAGCAACATTCCATCTACAAGCAACATTCCTTTTATGGAGAATTGAACATTCAAAATATGAACATGTCTAAAATTCTAAGTCTGATAATGGGTTTATGAAGAAAAGCAAAGTGGTATAAATGTTAATAGTTTATTATGGACACAATCTATTATTACATAGTGATAATAACTTAATTAAAAAGGCACTCAACATATCAACATAGATAAAAATATACACTTGAAAACTTAAAACCACACATGATACTCATCACATTTTGTACAGATAAAATGGTTCTGGCAGCTTACAGGTTACAACTATCGGATCGTGGATATTGATAAAAAAATCAATAGACCAATCATATTTTTCATTTGAACCATTTTCCAACATTTAGGATAAGAATTTTTTGGTTTGGCAACTTAATTCATTCCCAGACAATCCCAAATTTTTACTCGTCAAAGAAGTATAGATATAGAAAACATTGTGAGAAAAGAAGAAATTGCTTGTCATATTTTCCACCTAATATGGCCCTTATTTTTTAATTCAAACCAACGTTGTTTTGTCATCTGCAACCTCTTTCATTTTGGACCAGTCCAGAATTTTGTCATTTGGGATTGGGTTAGACATTTTAACTACAGCTTGAGCAAGCTGTAGTTACGATATTTAGGTTTCCAACCAACCATTTTACTTGTTTGTTACATGGTACTGGCCATAAGTTTTGAATTACAGTTTTTAACCCTTGTCATGCTGTATATTTTACCTTACTGAATTGCTGCCAAATCAAAGGGCTGAAAGCACTGATAGAATTTGTTGTTCAAAAATAATTATTTGTTTTAGAAATCAACTTCATAAACAACTCTGGCGGGAAAAGTACACGCAGGAGGTATAGACTAAGATCAGTCTGCACTAAAGTGCAGTCTGATCTTAGTCTACACCTCCTGCCAAAACCAGAATATTCCGGGTTCAGCATGACAAGGGTTAATATCGAAGTGAAACTTCCTGTTGGAGCTCAGTGAGTGTGGCCAGCTATCTATCAATAGTGGAAAAGATCATGCAGTAATGTGTTGAATCTAGAAATCATTGAGACTTCAAAATCAGTGTAAATGTGTTATAGGCATATTTCCACTAATATTAGTATTTCAGGTAAGTGAAGTTCTGATAGAAATTTCGATAATCCTTTTGATGAGATCATGAAATCGTTAACCCAATGGCAGGCGATACTTTCTTTGTCACCCACTGAAGAAAAAGATTAAAGGGGGAATGCTACTCAAAATTAATTTCCTCTCTTTGAATGGTATTTTCCATTGTCTATGGTACTAATTTTCAAATGACCCATTCTGTAATATTTGCACCCTCTTTCAAAAGAGTCAAATGTATGGGTGTCTGGTAAAACGTAAAAGACAAGTTTGCTACCCGCTCATATTTTAACCAAAACTTGAATTTCCACAAAGGCCCTGAGGTAAAAGCAACAAGCTTAAGATGTTGCAATGTTGGAAATAAGCTTTCTTTCAAACTACAAGTCATATAAAGCTATACTTTAATCTAGCCTGAGTTATTGAGTGTCAAATATCTTTGAAAAGATAGTCTATTAAAAAGTGAAACTAAATTATCAAAAAATTTATCAATAAGGAAGTAATTATGCATCAAATGATTTGGCAACCAATTTGTTAACCGTCTTAGAAATGAACAATCAAGATTAATTAACAATTTTCCCAAATATTAATTCAAGATATCCATATACAAAACTTAATACAAGAAATGCATCAGACATGCCGTGACGGATGCCTCCTACATTCAATTGTGACCTTAAACTTGAAGTATCCAACAAAACTTTATAACCAACATTAGGACTCATCAATTGGTTCAAGTGTGCCAAGTTGTTTGAAATCCAATTAACCCTTTCCTGTTTTAATTTTTTTGAGACCTATTCCAGATTCAAAGGCTTTGCAGACGAAAATTTATAGTGGATTTAATTTGAAATATAACTATTCAGTAGGGTAGAAAACATTGTGGAAAAAGAAGAAATTGCTTGTTACAAGCAATTTCTTCTTTTCCCACAATTTTTTCTATAGTATAAAATTACAAGGACCTAAAAACCAGTGATTGTACAGGAAAGGGTTAATGTAGAAGGTATGTTTCAGACAAAAATGGACAGAGGTAACTATTTCCCAGTGGCCATCACATGTCAAGGGGCATACAAATCTGTCAAGAAATATAGAAATTTTGTGACAAAACACCTGACAGTGTGAAGGCTTTGCACAGTCTTCTTAGACAGACCCTAAAAAGATTTTTTATATTGAAGTGAGGTAAAGACTTAAAAAATTGTAACACACAACCAGCCCACACACATTGCAAACCACACCAATTGTGAAAGACATTCATATCCATTCCCTTATAAATCGCACCATCTTGACATATACATTGTGTGCTTTTAAGCTATAGTCAAGAGAAGTTGTGGAATACAACAAAATCAACCCGGTCATACAGAAATATAAAAATATACATGTAATTAGACAGTGTTATTTCACATATAACTTCTACAATTTGTTTTATCTAACTACTTCAAATCTTTCTCTCCCAATGTACAAAGATCGACAGAAAAGAGTAAAGGACCTCTTCATTAGGTTTGTAATAGGCAGATAAAATTTGATTCTTGACAAGCAAAAATGAGAGCCATCTGGAATCTACAAAATTAACCCATTACAAGACAACAAAATTAGACTGGTCCAAATTAAAAGAAGTTGTAGACGACAATATCAAGTTGATGAAATCTTTTTTTTTTTAATGTTTTTTAATTAGGACAGGTCTAAAATTTTGTTGTCTTGTAATGGGTTTGGGCACAACAAAAGATACATTCATTAAGAATTCAAAATGATAATATTTTGGAGTTCAACTCAGAAAATCACATAGCGAATTAATCATTGACATAAGAACCTGATTTGTACAAACAAAAAAAAATCATCGTATCGATTATAATACCTCCAGTAGAAAGTGCATAGAAATATATTAGTCTTCTTTTTCTGGTGCTTTAAATTAAATACAATAATATAATAAGGCTTTAAATGATCTTTTAAATACTTATATACATGCATGTAAGTACATTTCTTATCCAACTTTCACTTTATCATACTGACAAGAGAAATTCTGTTATATCAAATTACTATCAGGCTTTCTAGAAAACCTTAACTAAGATTAGTATTTGGTTCTAATCAATGAAAATGAAGAGATTATATGGAGCATGAGGGAGGCTTTGTAGAATTAACAATGCAGGGCTTGAGTTAGCCTCTGAAATTGACGAGACATTGATTTTTTGACCTTGGAAATTCTTGGATTCTAAAATGAGTTTCAAGGTGTTTAAACAAAGAGTAAATCATGTTATTTGAATTTGAATGTTTAAGTGTATACAGACCTTTTCTTGTATATGTAGAACACTTTTATAAATCCCTTATAAAGTTACAAAGATTACTACATGAAGTGAATTCTATGACTCCCATGAGAGTCAAAATAGGATATTTTCAGTTTTTTGAGGGTCAAAACCCTGGTTTACCAGTCAACACGAGCCCTGTGACATCATGTAAAAATCTGATTTGCCTTATTTGATAAAGCATTAGAGTATATTAAATTTCTAACTTTATTTATGTTATACATACACATATGTACATAGTTTCGTATTTCAAAATTGTAACATGAAGTGTCCTAAGTATACTATTGAGACAACACAGAGTGTGCAAGCTGATCAGGTAAAAACTTTCCAATTTATGCAGATTTCCGACAAATAAATGACATAACAGTCTACTCATGACATTTCCAACAATTGCACATGAGGGCAAAGGAAAGACTCTTATAAGCTCATGAGCACAAACAGTTTGGAGTATTGCCCGACTTGTCCTACCTTGGCTTTTTTTACCTACAGACAAGTACATTTTTCAAGGCTATTTGTCCAGAGACAAGCAGAATACCAGGTAAATCTTGGAATGGTACAAAACCATACTCAATGACAACCTCATTATGTATTAGCAAATTATCATCTTTATGTTGAAGGGTGAAAATAACTGTTAAGAACAATGTTTCCTCAAGATTAATCTCTTCACTTTTGTATGGACAAGTTTGCTTAGTAAATTAGGTCTTACTTGTCTATATTTCTACACCTATGATCAAAGATTCTGTAGACGACCAGATGATCCCTTTCATGAGATTGTTCTCTTTCCTACCATGAAAGTGTACTTACTTTCTAGTATTGTTTTATACAACAGAATCACTCTTGTAGGTAGGATATTCATTTCAAACATTTCTTTATCAATGTGACACTGATAGATCAAGCGCAAATCACCTATCTTTGTGACTTTGAAATTGTTCTTTCAAAGTCCATCAGGATGAAATAATCTCAACATTAGCTTAACTTCTGGACTCATATTAACCAAAAAGTATTATTTATAAATCCAAGTTCATAACAAGATCTATACCCACACCCACTCAATGACGCTTTTAAATGCCCTGTCAATATGAAAGCTTTTGAAAACATTGTGGAGAATGAAAACATTGCTTGTAACAAGCAATTTCTTCAATATGCAAAATGTTTTATACCCTAAAAGACAAAAATTTCCAAGATTTCATTAACCTAAAATTGTTGTCTGCAAATTCTTTGAATTTAGACTGGTCTAAAATTTTATTGTGTGAGAACGGGTTAAATTGATGGATTCTCGCTGCAATCAAGAAATCAGCTGAGCAATCCAATTATCTAGACTGAATGACTAGTTTGATCTCTGATGTTTACATTAAGTATTTTGGTCGGCAAAAGATTCTCTTTTCATTTATGTCCCTGACTATGTCAAATGTTATTGGGTGTGGCAAGCTATCCATCAATTCGACAAGACACCCTTTCAGCTATGAAAGTCATTATTTAATCCATTACCAAATAACAAATTTTGGACTGATCCAAATTGAAAGAAGTTGCAAAAGGCAATTTAAAGTTGATGAAATTGAAGATTTTCACACAATGTTTTTCCCAATTGTTTTTCTAGATTAATTGAATGGGGTTCAACACCACTTTTAACAGTATTTCTGTTGAATTGCAGAGCACCTAACAATGGATTCCAGGTATTTCTCACACCATTACTACCACTTCATCCTTTCCTAACCTCCAGCTGATATCCCACTTAGGTTTACGATTATCCACCCACTGTTGAGAGACAAATGTCAGAAGTATATGTGCTGCCACCAGGGATTGAACCTAAGACATTGCATGATTGAAAATTGGGAGTCTTATGTGCTACCCACTGCACTATGTTTTTCTTGAAGTGCGTCAAAAAGCATAGCTATTCGGGATGGTTTAAAAATACATATTAATGATAGCCGTATTCCTTTTTTTCATTTGGCAAGTGCAGCCTCATATCCACATGCAATAAAACTATTTACAAGATCTGCCACTGTCACACTGCATTCTCACACAACAAGTTACCTTTTATTCACCGACATAGTTTTCAGTAATATTGCACCAAGTATTTAGAGGTAACATCACATGGCATATCTATTTACAAATAACATGTAAGCCATCATTATCAGATATAAAGCTATGTACAATAAGACAGCAAAAGGTCCTTTCCTTCATTAATAGTCAATTATTTTTGAAAAAAGCTTTTTTAAACAAAATTGAATATTTGACAAGATGCTAAACTAAAACATGAACACAAATATTTGGTCCCTTTAAACACTGACCTATATGAAATGAACACAAGAGGTTGGTCCCTTTGAACATTGACCAAGATAAATGAACACAAGTGGTTGGTCCCTTTAAACATTAACCTATGTAAAAATGAACACAAGAGGTTGGTCCCTTTGAACATTGACTAAGATAAAATGAACACAAATGGTTGATCTGTTAGAACACTGAACAAGCAAACCATAAATGGTTAGTCCCATTTTATAACACTAGATGCTTAGTGATACATTGTCATTTTGACGTTTTTTAAGATAAACACAAATTGTTGATCCCTTTAAACATCACCTAGATTACAAGAACCGAAGATACCAATAGGTCACATTGTTGTTTCGACCTATAAATTAAGCACACTGGTTGCTCCCTTTCTATGATGACCTTAAAACTTATTACCACACAATCTCTCATTTTCGCAAGCCTAAGATAGCCAAGAAAAACGTAATGGGAAAATAAGAAATTGCTTGCAAATTTTGTTGTCTAGTTATGGGGTAACAGTCACTTTCAATCTCTTGAAAAATCCAACATAACTGGGTTCTGGTAAATTTGATGTGTTTTCAGTTTCAACAATATCCAAGACCAGATAGGTACTTTACGTATAGTACTTGACAAACAGTTTCAAACTGACTAAAAATCATGCTTAACTCTAGGCTTATGTACTTTGACAGAATTCATTAAAAAGGACTTGCAAACTTTAAAAGAGGACAAGCAACACATTTATTCGATTCAGACAATTAAAAATGATTCATTATATTTAGATAAACAAATAATTTGAACACATTTAGGTCTATGAAAACTGAGCTAAGCAATATAACTGATTACAACAAAACAATATGCATATAAATGAACACATTATGTGGTAGCCCTATGACAATTTTTCCTTTCTACACACAAAATCCCTCTCTCTCCCTTACTGGAGCTTTCTTTGTCTACCTGTCTAAATAGGGACTACAGTCCCAGAAATGTTAAATCAAAATGCATCCCATCTTGGCCATCCAGCATTTCCATAACCCATTTCCTCACAAGAAAAGTTTAGACTTCCGAAATGAAAGAAGTTGCAGACAACAATTTTAAGTTAATGAAATTTCGTTTTTTTAACTTTCTATGTATCTTCATTTCAACAATGTTTTCCCGATTCTTTTTCTTGAGGGGCGTCAAAAAGTGTCATTGTGAAGGAATGAGTTAATGAACAATGTTTTTTTTTTTTTTTTTATAATTTACCAGACTTTTTTTATAAAAAAAAAATCATTTTAATTCTTGATAAGAAGAAAATCCTTTCCAACATGTCCAGGGACAAGTGGAGACAAGAGCTGTAAGAGATTGAATATGCCTCCTAAATATAACCCTGTTACAAAAAGTATAAAATTGATAGGGAAAAGAGTTCCGAAGGCAGATGTGGGTATATGCTTGCCCTACTCCAGACATGCTAAATTTTAACGTACATCCTTGAGCTGTGACCTTGACCTTGGAGCTATTTGAAAATATGTTACAAATAACACAACTACTAACAATAGAAAACAATTGGGCAGTTATTTCAAAATCATTCCATTATTTTAGGAGCTGTGCTCCAGACATGCTTAAACTTAATGTTTGACCTTGAGCTGTAACCTTGACCTTAGAGCTATCTGGTGTTTTTTTTTTATTGCACATATACTCATGACTGAGACAATTGTGCCAGGTTATATTGAAACCCATCTATGATTGAAGGAGCTATGCTCTGAACAAGCTCAATTTTAACTTTCAATCTTTGGATGTGAACTTGACTTTGGAGCTATCTGAAAAAAAAAAAAAACGGTACATCTACTCATGATAGAGAAAAATTGTGCAGTTATCTCAAAATTAATCCATAATTGAAGGATCTATGCTCTGGAAATACTTAATAATCATTTTCAACCTTGAGCTGTGACCTTGACCTTGGAGTTATCTGAAGAGTTGTTTCAAGTTGCACATCTACTAAAAATAGAGTTAAGTTATTTCGAAATTCATCCATAATTGACAGAGCTATACACTGGAAGTGCTTAATTTCAATGTTTGCCTTTTAATTGTGACTTTGACACTATCTCATTTTTTTTTTTCAAATGGTACATCTACTCATAATAGAGAACATTTTCGCCCAGTAATTTTAAAATTCATCCATAATTGAAGGGGCTATGCTGTTGACAATGTCAATTTTAACCTTGAAATGTGACCTTGAGCTTGGAGCTATCCAAAAACTGGTAAAAACATGTTGATGCAATATCATAAGGAATTCACACATTAAGTTTAATCAAATTTGGCCCATGGGTTGTTGAGATATAGGGACAGACAGAAAACGGAAGGAGGAAGCGGGGGCTTTATGCTCCCCCTTTGGGAAGCATCAAAATCTGCATTTCCACAACACTGTCATTCAGCAGAGATTTTTATGAAAACAATTCAAAATGACAAGGCTATGACAATACTACAGATTATCTACAAATAGCCAAGCTGACTAAGAGAATCATATCAACATCTACTGGGAAGACATGAATAAGGCACTTCAAAAAAACTTCATTTACAGCTCATATGCTTACATTTTCTTTTCTTTGAGCACAATTCTTAACATAGTTATATGAAATCAAATGGGACAATTGAAGACATTTTGTTAACCCTTTCCCGTTTTTCAAAATTTTAGATGAGTCCAATTCGAAAGAAGTTGCAGACAACAATCAAAAGTGGGTGCAATATGAAAAATAACAACCCTACAGATTAGAAAAAATCATGGGAAAAGAAGAAATTGCTTGTCACAAGCAATTTCTTCTTTTACCACAATGTTTCCTCAAGTATAAATTCACAGGTATGGAAAACAAGGGATTGTACAGGAAAGGATTAAAGGATCACAAGTCAAAACTTACATTACAGGTAATTTCAATAAAAATTGACTAAATAATGGCCTCACAAAGTTTCAAGTGCCTTTTGATGCAATGAAGCACTTGACCATCAATATTATAGAAGAACTTGCTTGTTTGTTTTTTTTCCATCATTTAATTTTCTTACCTTTTATAACCCATTCTTCATGTATTCACCTTATTCTATTTAGCCTATTGCTTATATCTTTTAGGATTATTGTCAATAAAAATTTTAATTAATCTTTATTGATATATTACAAGCAATTTCTTCTGTACCCTCTTTATTTTTCCACTTCAATATATTTTTTTTTTTTTTCATGCAAGTATAAAAATAAAGTAGATCACAATGTGAACCTGCAAAGCAGTTTAATTGAGGTGTAATCAATTTTCTTACAAATTATGGAAAAAAATATCTTTCATTATTTTCTTTTTTAGATAATGTAATAAAGTATACATGCAGTATGATTGTTGCCCATGTGACCAACTTACCCATTTATTAAGTAAGATAAGCTTGATTCATTTTCCTGAGGTCAGAATACATAAAACTATTTTTATAGAACTTAATTCAGGTACAAACATGGACCTAAATTAATAAGCTACCATAGCAGGGCTGGAAAAATTCCTAAAATTTTTACTTGTCCTGCACAATTGAAAGTCTTAAAATAATTTCTTTATTCAAATCTTTCAAATTCCAATTGTCCTGCATAAATAGACAAAGATGGAAAAAAAAGTGGCAAAGGAACAGACAAGCAGAAATTTCCAGCCCTGCATAGGATGGACCCGACCATTACATATTTCACAGGATTAAAACATCCACTTAGCAGCATCAACACTTTACTTTGGAAAAGAATCTTCATTATATTGAAGACAATCACAGAATTTTCATTATTCCTGTTAAAAGATGTTATTTATCACTATGTCTTATTCTATCCAGAAACCCTCATTCACTGTTTAAAAGATCTCCAGTTAACTCTCACTTAAAATTACCATTGGCACAAGTTATAAATTACTATGACTAATAGGAATTTTACTAGATATTACTAGGAATAAACTAGATATTTTTTTTCTCTGACAAACTCTGTCTTTTCGGACTAATCAGTTCACCTTATTTATAACAAGGCATAGTTTCTTTCTTTGGAAGAGCATATTTGTTCAAGTTTCCATCTTTAATTGGATTATCACATTTGTTTCCGATATCTCTGATCCGAACTACAAATGACTAACTTCCAACCGTTTCCACATCATACACTCTATATTTTGGTAAAAAAAAAATCACCATTTTTTCTTTATAGAACACACTCCTTGCCAATATTAGCCACTATCAGCTGTAATCCACACTCGATGTAGTTGGTGTGTCAGGTGTATCTGGTATTTTTGTTTTTTTGTCACTTTGTGGTGGGGTTAACTGTGTTATGACTTGCGCCTGTAGATCTGGAGGGCTCCCATGATTAGCATATTTCAACTCATCTTTCCTGCTCTGAACCTTTTCCTGTAAAGTCGACAGATATACACATATATTCAGGGTTTTACCAGATGAGGGTTTTGCAAGTCTAACACTAAAAAAAGTAGCAAAAACTCTCGTTTATTATTATCTAATATTGATGGGTCAGCAAGAAACAGTTGTAACTGCCTATCTTTTTTTAGCCAGCTACAACTGTTTTGCGCTGACCCATCGATATGTGCATTATTTTCAATTTAAACCAATTTTTGTTGTTGTCGGACACCAAATATTGAGACCCTTACTTTGTTTATGTCATAGTTAAAGCCTGTACATTGGTATTTTTAAAGGATATAACTCAAAGTGTAGTTATAACAAGAGGGCCATTTGCCCTAAAGCGCTCACCTGATTCGATGGCTGCAGAAGTAATCAAAGCGCTAGTGACCTAATTTCGGCCAAAAGTCACCTGTTAAGAAAATCTTGTTGAAGAAATCAGAAACAAAAATAAGTTCTTACAAAGATTTTTTTTGTGCCAGAAAAGTAGCATGTATTTTGCAAGGCAGATTTAGTATAGTGATCTAAATAGTGATTTAACATAAAATAGAGTGTTGGATTGGTTGGATTTTTAAGATTTTCTACTATGTTTCTATATATAAAAAAAAAGGGTGCGCCCTTGCAAAGCCCAAATATGACAGAAGGGTAAACACATGAAAAAACTTTTAGAGGTTCACTAGGAGGTCTGATATACCAAATATATATGCTCTAGGCTTTCTCATTTTAGAGAAGAAGATTAATACCTTCTTTGTTTCTATGTTAAAATTTTGGGGGGGGGGGGGGCTGAGCCCAAATATAACCCAAAGGGTATCACCCAAACAAAATCTGTTCAGATTGACTAGAAGATTCAAGATACCAAATATCAATACTCTAGGCTTTCTGGTTTCAGAGAAGATTTTAAAAGTTTTCCTTCTTTGTTTCTAAGTAAAAATAGAATGAGCCCAGGCGGAGCCCAAATATGACCCAAGGAACATCATATAAACAAACATGCTAAAGGTCCCCTATGAGTTGCTGCACATCAAATATCAATACTCTAGGTTTTCTGGTTTCAGAGAAGAAACTTTTAAAGTTTTTCTTCTTTGTTTCGATGTTAAATGGGGTGTGCCTGTGCAGAGCCCCAATATGACCTGAGGATCATCATTTGAACTAACTTGATAGACTTCCCCTAGGAGGTGCTGCATATCAAATGTGAAAGCTCTGTCTTCTGGTTGCAGAGAAGAAAATCTTTAAAGTTTCCTTCTTTGTTTTAATGTAAAATGGGGTGCGCCCTGGCAGAGCCAAAATAAGACCCAAGGGGCATCATATGAATAAACCTGATAGATGTCCCCTTGGAGGTGCTGCATACCAAATATAAAAGCTCCCAGTCTTCTGGATTCAGAGAAGAAGATTTTTAAAGATTTTCTTATTTTTCCCCCTTTTTGTTGCCAGAGATAAGGGTGGATTTTAGTTATTTGAACAATTTTGGAAGAGATTCAACTAAGGAACATCCCTGCCAAGTTACATCATGATTGAATTTCTGGTTTAGGAGGAGATGTTTAAAGAAATTGTTGACAGATGTATAATGCCGCTGCCTGCTATTGGGCAATCACAATACCTTGAGCAATTTTTGCTCAGGTGAGCTATGAAAGTAGTTGAATACTTTGTAGAGTATTTCTCCTAGTAAATGCTTCTCCTTAATAGTGGCTCCCCCTTCGATATTCACAAAGATGTTCATCTGGTTTATGATGTATTTCCACTAAACAATCATTTTTAGAAGAAATATTGTATGTAATAAGGACTGGTGATAATCTAGTGAAATAAACGAGATATATACAAGAAATGGACTAATTTTCAGACCTTCATGTTTCTTGAATGTAACTGAAAGTTTTAGTAAAATTTAAGCCTGTGAACCTATTACCATAAAATCTGACATGTAGAAATACAGAGATGGAAAACATTGAGAGAAAAGAAGAAATTGCTTATGACAAGCAAATTCTTCTTTTCTCACAATGTTTACTATCTCATTTGGCTCCCTATTTTTCAATTTAAACCAACTTTGTCATCTGCACCCTCTTTCAAATTGGATCAGTCTTAATTTTTGTTGTTTTGGGAGTGGGTTAACAAAAGGACTTTGTAAGTAAATTAAATACAGAATATTAACCTGTACAAACCCGAGATTGTATGTCATTCTGATTTAAAACTTGAAAAAAAAATTTGGAAAAAGAAGAATTGCTTGTGACAAGCAATTCCTTCTTTTCCAACAATATTTTCTAGAATGGTAAAATTTCATATTGCATCCAATTTTCATTGTTGTGTGTAATCTCTTTCAAGCCGGATCAGTCTAAAATTTCAAAGAACGAGAAAGGGTTAATTGTACTCACCAGTAAAGAAAGGTCGACAACATGAGTTTGGATCGAGTGGGCGTCCTCCGAGGCAACATTTTGAAAGAATTTGACGGGCATTTGACCAAGTTCTCGAATCGTCACAGCAAACGGGGCCATCCATTGTACACATGGTAAAATGTCTTTCCATTCATAACCTATCAGAATAAAGTTTATCCTTTCTAGTTTCGTCTATTAAAATTGGGCGTGCTTTTTGATTGAAAAAAATTATTCATACTAAAATGATCGAAATTTTGAGCAGTGTTATTTTGTTAGCTTCTGCACTAAATAGTCCCATACAAAAAAGTATCAAAATTTGAAGTCTTTGATTTGTCACTTGATACTTTAAATCACAAGAAATGTAGAGAATAAATTTTTGTATTCATGGAGTTTTGAACCTAAAAACCTCATCAAATTTAATGTATGAATCCACTTTGAATATTAATACAGTGTGATTAAGTTTTTCGGTTCTTACCTCCATGAAAACAAAAATTATTCTCTTTATCTCTATAGTAACATCCCAAGTTTTATAATTTTGCCTTATTACAGGCAATTTGTATTGTAGAAATTCTTTGTCAATTACCAGATGACAAAATTCAAATTGGTTTACATTGAAAGAAGATGCAAACAGTTCAAAGTGCTATAACTGGAAAATAAGAGCAAGATTGGGTAGAAATCATTGCGAGAAAATGAGAAATTGCTTGTTCCTGAAATTTTATAAATGTCCTTTTTGGTAGGAAATGTGGATAATGATGAAATTTTTTTTGAAGAACCATTCTCTTTTAAGGTTCATAAAAAGCAGGTTTGTAAGGGAATGTGTTTAAATTCAATACCTAGCAGACCTTTGACACACTGTACCCAATTGTGAGGCTTGCAAATACTTTTATCACATTGTCACATTATTGCAGTTTTCACAAAGGAACAAATATTATAAAGTGTATAAAAAGGAAAAATGCCTGAGAATACTGCTACCAAGTATTATTAATAAGCACAAAAAAATGATTTCATATTTCATTTACAGTAATTGGCCTATCATGGCTGTCAATCAAGAAATATATCAACCAATTAAATCATTCATTCAGCCCGGAACTGAGATTTGACTTACAACATAAGCTACCATTTGTTTGATACATTTTTGTTGGTTTGGCCACTTAAATGGCGAAACTACAGCTTATTCAAGCTTTAGATATGACATTTAAGTTGCAATGACCATTCTACATTTTTGTAACATGCTACCAGCCATAAATTTTTCAAAATAACACCCTTTAAAATCTAAGCGGGACCTCCTTTTCGGAGTAAATGGGCGTTGCAAAAGGAGTAAGTGGACAGAGCCAGTGATTGGTCAATTACAATCCATACCTGAAACAGATAGGGCCAATTCTTTTGAAGACATATGGTATAGAGCTGAGGCAGCCAAAACACTGTATTGAAACTGTAGACATTCAACATCTAGTATACACAGGTCTAGTAACTGTAAAACAAAATAGTTCTATAAGCAAACATGCTTACCCTATTATCAGATGATAAAAACATAGTTTGGTCCAAATCGAAAGAAGCTGCAGACCACAATTTCAAGTTGAAAGAACTTAAGGTATTTGTCTTTCTGAGTAGCAAAGTAGAAAACATTGTCTAAATCAAAGAAATTGTTAGTTGGAAGAAATTTCTTCATTTTCAACAGTCTGGTAATGGGTTTAATCATCTACAAAATTTTTGACCCTAGTAAGCAAAGAGTCAAGCTGTACTTAGACAGTTACTGGATAAGCTAAATCAATCAAATGAAATTAAAAAAATACAACAAATATACTCTGGCAATGCTATGCATGTGTGCCTGTTTTCTATTTTCATGTAAAAACAAACTGCAATTTAACAGAGTTTCATATTTCACAAGGACAATTGATAACAATTATCTCAGCTGATCTTCAAAACTTCCTTTTTGATAAATCCTTTTTATCATTTCTGATAGTTCTCTTGATCAAGATATTCATTTTGTCAATTCATCATCTACCATTTCCATTTGATAGTGATAAGGCAAATATAATGATTAAACTTACCCTAGATATTTGTACAAAAACATGAGAAGAATACTGTGGAAAGACAAACGACTGTTCTGGGCCTTGTATATTGTCCACATTTGACACTTGTAGATAAATATTTAACCACCCATTAGTTGTTACCGGAGAAAGATTCCAGTTTATGGCCTGAAAGAAAATATGTCATATATAACATTTTTCCTAAGATTTAACCTGACATTTGAATAACCTTTACAAAGTCTGAAAAAATACATGTGAAAGAAAAAAAGATAACCAGACAAATAAAAACAAATTAAATAGCAGATATGACAATGATGGCCCTACAGCAGTTTATTCCATTACCCCACAGGGTCTCGTTGGTCATTGGCATAGGTCCACTTTCACATGGTAAAGTCAGCTTATGATCTTTTTCCCAGTCAACCCTGCTATCCCCTTCCCAAACAATCGGGCTATCCTATGACCCTCAAGAGAAATGTCTTCTAAAACATTGTGAAAATGAATTATTGTTGCATGTTGATTAGGAGATATTGATCATTTGATTCTATCCCACTTTTCTACTTTATACTTAGTGCTGTCACTTTCAATGGCATCCAGCTACATGTTAATCCTTGTCTAACCAGGATTATTTTGGTTTTAACAGGAGGTATAGACAAAGATCAGACTGCATATAAGTGCAGTCTGATCTTAGTCTACACCTCATGTCTGTCCTTTCAAAATCAGAGTTGTTTATGAAATTAATTTTCAAAAGAAGTATTGACAACTGAACAACAACTACTACCAGTGCTTTCATTCCTTTGATTTTTATAGAATTCTGAAAAGGAAAAAAATCCCAATGATTTCTCCATTTCAGAATGCTTTGTACCCAGATAACAAAAGAATTTCAAAATTCTAGTAGCTCTGAATTCTCCAGTTATTTCAATTTAGACTAGTCTAAAAAATTTATGTCTGGTAAATGATATAGGACCCCACCCCAGTATTGTAGTTACCACAAATCCAAGTCTCACCTTTAACATAATTAATTCCTGATCCAGTATTTCTTCCTCTGTACAAGCACCATCTGTAACATAGGCAAACTCTGCCAGTTTTGGAGGATAAATCTCCTCCAATTTAGCCGCAATAAATAAAGCAGTGATACCAATCAATTGTAGCGTAGACTTTTGAATGTTACTTTGTTTGGATAAATAGCGATCTATGAAGTCTGTTCCTAAATAAAATGTTTCTCTGTGTAACCGGTAAACTTCGCATACCTGTAATAAAACATATATATTAACCCTTTCCTGTTTGTCAAAACTTTAGACTGGTCTAATTTGAAAGTAGTTGCAGATGACAAAAGTGAGTGCAGTTTTAAAAGTAACAAACCTAAAGGGTAGAAATCATTGTGGGTGTATATAAGAAATTGCTTGATACAGTCAATTTCTTCATTCCAAACAATATTTTTTCATGTATAAAATCACAAAGACATAAAAAACCAGGGATGGAACAGGAAAGGGTTAACCCTTTCCTGGACAAACCCGGGATTTCACATCACTGTGATTTTATACTTGAGAAAACATTGTGGAAAAAGGAGAAATTGCTTGTAACAAGCAATTTCTCCATTTCCCACAATATTTTCTACCACATAGGATGGTCAGATTTCGAATTGCATGCATACTTCATTGTCGTCTGCAACCTCTTTCAAATTGGACCAGTCTAAAATTTCATTAAACAGGAAAGAGTTACACAAGTTTTACAAAATAATGTGGAATTCTCTATGGATTTCAATTTGAATCTTTTTACTGATGAAGTATCAAAGTGAAGACCCAATGATTTTGGATTTAAGATTTTTTGTATTTGTGTTACATAAACCTTACTTTAGAAGCAATGCTAAAGAAGCTGGCTTTGTCATGAAACAGTGTTAATTCTAGGGTTTCAAAATAGAAGGGATATTTCAGAACAAAATCTACACAATGGATAAATGTTTGGTATTTAATGCTCTTTGTTTGTAAAAAAAATCCCCCACATATGTTGAAAATATGGAGGAAAATTTGAAAAAAAAAAACAAGAGGACCATGATGGATCTATATCACTCCCCTGAGTATGATGGCTCAATGCTTTTTGATATATACAAAATATCAAAGCCCTACACTAATTTATTTTGGAGAAGAATTTGGAGAAGATTTTCTCCTTTTATCTCCGATATATTGAAGATTCCACCATATAGCACTAATTTCCAGAGTACTGTAATTCTTTTAAGTATTTTGGTAGAGGGTCAACTGGCATTGATACATACCAAATATCAAAGCTCTAGGCATAATGGTTTAGGAGAAGAACATTTTTAGAGATATCCTTCTTTATTTATTTCTAAAATCAGGAATTGCACAGAAAAGGGCTTATTTTTTCTGAATATGGTTATTCTATGAAGTATTTGTGTAAAGGTTCAAGAGACATTGATACATACAAAATTTTAAAGTTCTTGGCCTTATGACTTGGGAGAAAGACGGATGCCAAGGGACCAAGGCAATGACAAATCACAAAGCTCATCCAGAGTACTTCAGTTGAGCTAAAAAGAGGGGAATCTCCCAATCCCCCTACCTAGAATCAACACTGATTTATATGTTAATGAAATGCAATTAGTATCTTTTCTTTCTAGATTTTTTTAAATTTATCTTAATATTTTGTCTCCTTTGAGGCAAGTCCTCTTTTAAACAAATATTTTTGTCTTTCTCCATCAATATAAGTTGTGTTTTATGTTAACTGAACCACATTTCAATAACTCCCTTCCCAAACAATACCACCTTTCAATGCCCCAGATGAAAAAATCTTAGGACATTGTGGGATAATGAAGAAATTGCTTCTTAAAAGCAAATTCTTTATTATCCACAATGTTTACCATGCCAAAAAACAAAGAATTTTCTAATCTCATCAACTTAGAATGTTGGCCTGCAACTTCTTTCAATTAGGACCAGTCTAAAATTTTGTTGTTTAGTAATGAGTTAAAGTTGTTGATGTTTGCAGATTGAACATGAAATATATCGCATTAACAAAACAGAGATCTTGGCAAGTATGTAACTCATTACCAGACTCGAAAAATTTGCTTGCAATTTCAAAAAAATATGTATATTTACCTTAGAAAATATTGTAGGAAATGAAGAAGTCGCTTATTGCAAGTAATTTCTTCATTTCCGCCATAATTACAAAGACCATTTGCTTTAGTGGCATTAAAAAGCATGATTTTGTGGTAATGGGTTAAACCTTTTGAATTTTTGCATGTAGGACAATAGCCCCTCTGGACAATATCCCCTTCTATGTTTTTCGACGAGGCGGACATTATCTCCTTCATTAATTGAACAGGGCGGACATTAGCCCCTTCGTCATTCTGACATGGCGGAAAAAATACCCTATTGTCCGGTTACTGAATTTTTACACCCCTCAAGGTAAAAGTTTGGGAAAACATTGTGGAAAATGAAGAAAATGCTTGTAACAAGAAATTTCTTTATTATCTACAATGTTTTTTTACCAAAAATATAAAAAAATTGAATTAAATCAACACAAAATTGTCTTCTGTAACTTCATTCAATTTAGACTAAGCCTTAAATATTGTAGTGTGGGAATGGGTTATAAAACCAGCAACAAGGCAGCTTACTATGTTTTCTTACCTCTATTAACCAGTCCAGTAAAATAGCCCTCATTCTTGCATGTAAGGACGGATGTCTGTTGAACAAATTTTTGTCTCGAATATAATTTAATTCCTTGCACAACATAGTACTCCATACTTCATTAGAATCTGCCCAATCCAGTTGAGGTAAAGGAGATATTCGATTTTCAATCGGTGTAGTAAAATAGTTCTGAAATCGGAACTTTGCTCCAAGTGTTTGATTAAGTTTTGTTGACGATAGACATGGTGATGTTTCCGGACTAGGCACTATACTGCTGGTGGTGATAGAAGTATTCTCTGATATCGGAACCCATTGGTTCTGAAATAAAATTATAAAAATTAAAATCAATTATCAGATTCCAAAATTATAAAACTTGAAGATGAAAAAACAAGAATAGTTTGTGAAACACAATGCCCCTGCAACAGGACCTAACTATGAAAAGTGTTGTTGACTTGATAGAGATGAATCATCATGCCAAATATGAGCATTGTCTCTTGAATAGACTGGTAGTAATTGGCAATGTTAATTTTTTGGTTAAGTTTTGCAGACAGACAGACAGAAAGATTGAATGACGGATAGACAGAAGGACAACAGTAAAACAATATGCCCTGATCTTTTAATGCGGGGGGGGGGGGGCATAAAAAATCAAAGTACTGTAAGCTAGCAAAGCATGGTTTTGTTAAGTAATCTTCTTTGTCAAAGGTTATCATGATAAATAAACGAGGTTAATGTAACACAAGAGTTAAGCCATTAAAACATGGCAAAATCGTACACTAGTTCAATTGAAAGAATGATGCAGACAACAATTTCATAATGATGGAATTTTGAAAATCTTTACAGGGTAGAAAACATTGTGGACAATGAAAAACGGTATTGATTGGGAATGGGTTAAATAGCATGCTTCTGATGGAGTTCCCTAAAAAATTAATTTATGTGGCTATACAGAGCAGTGAGCATTGTGAAGACTGATCAGACTCATTCAGTCATTTGAACACAATATGCTCAAGTGACCTAAAAATTCCTAGGAGATGAACTTGCAGGCAGAAGTTACAATATTACTGAAATACTTAGGAAGTACTTTTTGTGGCATAGGCTTTCAATAGATTCAGTGGTTAAGCCTCCAGTGGCAGTTTGCACTTGTTGAACACTGAGAAGACCTCCCTCTAAATTTCATCTTTTAAGATGAGCCATCAAAGCCGACACTTTGCTAGATTAAAGTTATTATTTTGTGGTGTGTACTGGGTTAACCCTTTCCCATACAATTCCTTGATTATACATCCCAGTGATTATATACTTGAGAAGATATTGTTGGAAAACAAGAAACTGCTAGTAAAAGCAATTTCTTTTTTTTCCACAATATTTTCTACCCTACTGGAAGGTTATTTTCAAAGTAAATTCACTTTAAATTTTCTTCTGCAAAACCTTTGAATTTGGACCAGTTAAGAATTTTGATAAACAGAGAAGGGTTAACCCATTCCAACTCAATCCCTCCTTTTTACGCCTTTCAAGGAAAAAGCTTTGGAAAACATTGTGGAAAATGAAGAAATTGCTTGTATCAAGCAATTTCTTCATTATCCACAATGTTTTCTATCCAAAAAGGTGAGAAAAAAATTAAAATTCCATCAACTAGAAATTGTCGTCTGCATCTTCTTTCAATTTGGACCAGTCTAAAATTTTGTCAAGTGGGAATGGGTTATGGTAATATAGATTGGATTTCTATGTGCAGATAATGATAGAAGGTGTCACTTTTACCTATCTCTGACACAATAATGGAGACAGGATGATTGTCAAATCAGACTGCCAATAAATTAGATAGGATTTGCATCAAGTCAGATTTCTTCTCTCTTTGTATCAATCTTAACCTGTCTATACAAAATGAAGCTATTCTGCACTATAACACCTGCACAGTGTTGTTCCCCAACTCTTGTTATATTACAAACTTTTAAAATGTTGGCATAAAAAATCTCAGGTTAACTTAAAAATCTTACAATTACAATCCATCACATTTGAAGCGAAGGGGTACAAATTATTCATAAAGAAAGGACCAGGTGTACCAGAAAAAGAATTATATGAATAAAATGAAAAGGATATTAGAAACAATTTTTACTAACATGCCAAAAGACTGGTTTTGAATCTAATCATCAGGACAATTTCATTGATTTAAAATCCATGAAATCACCAATGTTGCCTTGATGAGCACATGCAAACCTAGTTGGCACATTAACCCATTACCAGACTGCAAAATTTAAGACTGGTCCAAATTGATACAAATTGCAGACAGACGACAATTTACAGTATATGAAATTTTAGATTTTTCAACTTTTTGGTTAGGAAAACATTGAGTGAAATGAAGAAATAGCTTGTCACAAGCAATTTCTTCATTTTACCCAATATTTTCCAAATTGCTTTTCTTCAAAGGCATCCAAAAGCATCAATGTGTGGGAATAAGTTAAAACACATTGATTAATTGATTTAAATGGGGTTTAATGCCATATTTTACAGCATTTGAGTCATATTGCGGCGGCTAAAGCACCTAGCAATGGATTCCTGGTATTCCTCACACCAGTTCTACCACTACATTCTTTCCTAGCCTCCATCTGCTATCCAACTTAAGTTTACTATTATCCACCCATTGGTGAGAGACAAATGTCGGAAAGGATATGTGCTGCTGCCGGGGGTTAATAAACATATCAAATGCTATCTTTTTTTAAAATATATATCTAATTCCTTATTTTTTTAGAAAAACTTTCAATAAGACTAATTTCAAAGCTATATTGACATATTTTTCTACTATCATTTTTTGCTTCCACTGCCACTCTAAGAGATAAAACAATTCTTCCTCTTTTTTCCATTATATCTCTCTTGTGAATTACTTCTTGAGCAATTTACACAAATCTGAAATGATTTCTTAAACCATTGCCAAACAACAAAATTTTACACTAGTCAAAGCTTAAAAATGTTCCAGACAAAAATTTTAAATTGAATAAAAATTTGAAATCTTTTGTCTGTTTGAGCCGAAAAAAATCATGGATAATGAAAAGATTAATTGCAAATAGTAATTCTTTCATGTGGCATAAAAAAGTGGGATTGTGTTGGAAATGGGTTAACATTCATCAATTCAGATAAATCTTAATATGTCATCTGATGATGAGTTTGTAACTGGTCAACCAGTCTGCACACATGCTAAATGTCAACATATGTGCACAGTGTGCACAGTGGGAGTAGAATGACAAACAGGTTTAGGTGAAAAGATATCAGCTGCCTATCACAAGAGGTTGTGATTTATTGATTATCAATTAACTAGGTAACTACCTGTTAGCACCTACCTGCAAACTCTGACACACATCCATTCAGTCATTAACATGTTCTTTTTATCTACAGATTTTATCCTTAAGTTCAGGTATCAACTTAATTATTTAGAAATGCATCTATTCTTTACTAACCCATCAAGTGACAATATTTTAGACTGGTCAAAATTCAAAGAAGTTGGAGCATTTATAATTTAAATTCGGTGACACTTTAAAAAACTTTTTCTTTACAAGTAGAAAACATTGAGCATAATTAGTAAAAAACTTTCGAAACAATATGGCAAATATTAGAAATTGCTAATGACAAGTGATTTCATCATTATTCACCATTTTCTTTCCGAAGACAAAGGTATTTAACCCTTTCCCAAACATCAAAATTTTATATCATCTTCGTATTTTGGGTAGAAAACATTGTTGATAATGAAGAAATTGCTTGTGACAAGCAAGCAATTTCTTGTTTTTTCCACAATGTTTTCCTAACTTTTATATTGAGAGGCGTTTAAAAGCTCCATTGAGAAGGAATGGGTTAAAATTCCATCAAAACGAAATTATTGTCTGAAACTTCTTCCAATTAGGACCAGTCATCTGGTATTGGGTTAATAAGTTGTAAGATAAAAAGATTGTTCCAAATCCAATGTAAATCTAATTGTTTGACTGTTTCTCGCATAGGTTATAAAGAAATGAAAATAATTGAATAGCTAAGATATGTGATAGGAAAATGTAATGACAGAAACAATGTTGCTTTAAATGAAAATATTTATGTAAAAAGTGACAAATTTTTGCAGGATTAAGGCACAAATATTTATGAAAACAAATACATGGGTATAATCCTGCTCTTTCCTCAACCCATTACCTGGTGGGAAAAAAATTGACTAGTCCAAATTCAAATTTGCAGACAAAAATTTAAGTTGATGGAATGGATGTATTTAACTTTTTTGCCAAATTTAGTTGAAAATATTCTTAATAGTTGAGAAATTGTTTGTAGCAAGCAATTTTTTCATTTTCCGGAATGTTTCCTAAAGTTTTTTTCTTGAAGAGGGTAAAAAGTGAGAGTAAGAGTTGGAATGGTTTCATAACAAATTAAACAATCTATGTATAAAGCCAATAGATTTTTTTTTTTTAATCAACATTTACTGACAAGCTAACAGCTATATTAATTATTGTCAAACAAAAAAATTTTTAACTGGAGGTAACTCAAAGAAGTTGCAGACTAACATTAATAATTACAGAAATTATGAAGTTCTTTGTATTTTGGGGTAGACATCATTGTGGTTAATGAAGAAATTGCTAGTAACATGCAATTTCTTCTTTCTCCAGTGTTTTCCAAAGTGCTTTCAAAAGCCCTTCATAAAAAAAAATGATTGTGTGGGAATGGGTCAAAACAGATCTCAGCATAATTATTCCTTAACCCATTCCAACTCAACAAAGTTTTAGACTGGTCCAAATTGAAAGAAGCTGCATAATATGGTAGTTTCAAGTTTGGTGTTTTTTTTTGTAAATTGGAGAGGAAACATTGTGGATAATGAAGAAATTGCTTGATACAAGCAATTTCTTCATTTTCCACAATGTTTTCTCAAGCTTTTTTCTTGAGGGGCATAAAAAGGAGGGATTCTGTGGAAATGGGTTAAATTGGCTTCAAGTTCATGTAAGAGAGGATAAAAAGTTTATAAATGGGTGGGGTTCTCAGTCATTTGCTATCAAAAGATTTAGCTTTGACAAGTTTATACCCTGATTACAGATCAACAGAAGCATCAAAGGACAATGGTGTTCTGGGGGTCAAATAATAGATTGTTATCATAACACCCAGCTTACACAACTGTGTGCTAAAACAACACTATAACCAGCCATAAGCTGTTGCAACTATCAGTTTATCTTTCTTTTATCTAACTATCATAGGCCCAATGACTAAGGTGCTTATCCCCAGCATTAACCTTAAAACATTCACCCATTCCCACACAATCCAGCTTTTTGGTGAGGCTTACAAAACAGCTTTGGACAACATTGTGGAAATTGAGGAATTGGATTTGGTATGAAAAATATTCCTTCAGTAGGATAGAAAATGCTTGTTACAAGCAATTTCTTCTTTTTCTTCAATTATAAAATAACAGAGATGTGAAAAACCAGGGACTGAACAGGATTGGGAAACTTATAAACCATTAACCGATTCCCAAACAATGTCCCTTTTTGATGTTATATACCAAGATTCTGAAAAGCATTGTTACAAGCAATTTCTTCATTACCTACAATGTTTTCTACCCTTAAAGACAAATATTTCTTAAAAAATTTCATCAGCAAAAACAAAGTTGTCTGTAACTTCTTTGAACTTTGACTGGTCTAAAATTTGTTAAGTGGTAATAGGTTAAAGCACAGAAAAAAAATCTTTAATTTTTGTGACTTGTGCCCCCCCCCCCCTTGATTCCCCTCCCTGAATGTAATGATCACATATCCTGGTATATGTATGCTCATTTCATATTTGCCTCTGTCCCCTTTTTTTATATCAAGTGAAAATTAATCAAGAATTGACCTTTATGACATTTTTGTGTGTTTAACATCAAGTTGACTTGAAAATTTATTGTTTCCATCTATAAAACTTAGGAAAGTTGACAACTTTACATGTCAATAAAAGTAAACTTAGCATTTAAACAACAACTTCAAAAGTTAAAATATTGACCCTCTCTTAGGTTTTGACTGCTCAAGGCTAAGTCCTGTCAATTGTTAAATGAAATAGAAATAAAATTATTTACAATGAAATCTGACATTAAATATAGTTTTTGCCACAGGCAATTCTTAGATTAGAAATCTATCACTAATCAAGTTTCATTGCATGTAATACTAAAACTATCCCTTTCTGAAAACACGTCTTTTGTGAGTTTGACTCCCTCTGGCCTTTGACCATATCCTGTTTTTTTAACCCCCCCCTTGGAAAGCAATTTCTTTATAATCCACAATGTTTTTGACCAAAAAGACAAATAATTGTTAATCCTTTCCAATTGTTTACTGCTCTAAATTAAGAGGTTACAGACGTCAATAAAAACTTGATACATTTGGAAATGAAACCATCCTAGGTGGTAGAAAGTTCTGTGGGAAAAGGAGAAATTGCTTGCTACAAGCAATTTCTTCTTTTTTCCATAATGTATTCTCAAGTATGAAACCGGGGACATAAAATCGAAGATTTGTATTAAAGAGTAAAATTCCATCACTTGCTGTCTGCAATGTCTTTCAATTGGGACCAGTCTATAATTTTATCCCCTGGTAATAGGTTCATTATGAAGCCAGGACTCTTATAAATCTCTGTCATGAGCCATACAGACAATTTAGCACAGCTACAGATAGAGGGCGTAACTTCAGATTTAAAAATTTCAACAATACTGCATAAACCCTATGTTGAAGGTACTCATTTGAATCATTTTCAAGTCAAAAATGGTTGAAAATAACCAGAGGATGGAAAGTTTTGTCAGAGGATAGTGTAAGGAAAATACCTTTACTCTAAGATAAACTAATGAATGCTTTGTCAGGTCATATAACATGCTCTGTGTATAGCATTTTCATTGGTACAGCCTTGGTATATTGAGTCATAGGATTGCCCTAAGTTTGTTAATTTGAGTAGCCAGAGGATTAACCCATTCCCACATGACAAAATTTAAACTCACATTGTTTTCAAAAGCTTGCATATTGAGGGTAGTCATTGTGTGGGAATGGGTTAAGCGATGATGATTTAGAATGTCATTACTTTATCTTTCCTGAATATAGATCATTTACATGTATGTGATTCAATACAATACACTTATCACTACCATGATCCCAGATGACATTAAATAAAATGATTAATAAAAACACCAGGACATGAACTGTTATTTTAAGAAAAGACAGTGGAGAGACAGTCTAGCAATGACTCCTGTTTCTCATTACCCAATGTGTCAGCAAGTATCTTTCATTCCAAACGTTGCTAATTATAGTTTTGCATATAGTAAGGTAAACAGACCATTCTAAAGAAAATCTAGAGTGAAAAAACATCCTGACAATGGTCAAACTTTCCACAGCACCAAAGAGAGTGACCTTTTCCTGTACGCAGCAAAATTTTTAGACCAGTTCAAATTCAACAAAGGTGCAAAGAAAATTTCAAGTTGATAGAATTTAATGCATCTTTATATTTCGGGATAGAAAACAAGGAATAAAATGAAGAAATTTCAATTTTTCTAAAGTCTTTTCATGAGGGTTATAAAAAAGCAGGATTGTGTGGGAACTGGTCAACACTGTCTTGTGAGAAAGAGCAAACAAATCTTTTTACAAGGAGATACAAAATGTGAAGGTTTAACTGTAAGAACTTGTGTTCTACTCCTTAACCGAGGTTTTGACCCTAAAAATACCATGTTTTCACCCTCAGACATTTTAGAGATCAGAGCAATGTATTTTGATCCCCAATTTCCTTTGATGTATCTTCTGTACTGTTGAAAAAAATGTAGATCAATAAAAATGAATCAACGTGAAAAATGGTCTTTTGGAACCTAAACCTTGAAATTTGTACTCATGGTAATTGTTTAACTGTTTGACTCCTTCAAAATCATACTGACCCATGGAAAGTTCACCATTAAAGTACTAGTCCAGCCCAGAATTTTTTTTTCTGTTTTCTTTAAATTTAAACAAAGCGATGTTTATATAGGACACTACACTTTATCGCACCATTCAAATATTTGTAGTTTTGCAGTAATTGCTGTGTAAAGTCTCGATTTTTACCTGTCGAGATGTACACTTCCGCTCTCGCAACCTGTTAATCTCCGATAACCCGATGACGTCAGCCTCTGTAGAGGTGCTCTATTTACATACTGGGGGATTAGCGAATGAAGACAGTAAATCGGACACAAGTTGCGATCTTTCACTTTCATGTGGGTCCTCACCATTCGGATCCGATGCCGAATCTTTAGATTTAGAATATGGACAACAGGCAGACATTTACGAATCTATCCAACCTTATCAATTCGAACCGTACTTGTCCGATACATCGGACCATGAAACATCCATACCGGGTGACGAATCGACGAGTGACGAAAGGAGACTTCTAAGTGACAAATGGTAATTGATTGAATTTAACTAATTTATTTAAATAAAAACAGAGTATAGATTGTATATTTGTTGCAGAAAAAAGACTTATCGTACGTTACGTAAGAAAATCGATTTTCGTGTCAATTTCCTTTTTCGAACCAGATTACGTTCGCACCTGATTTTATTACCTTGATGTACGGCATATTACCTTTCGTGGAGATTTTCAGAGTTTTCTTTTAATGAAATATGGACAGTGGTCGTCGTCTACGCCACCCGTCCTCAGACACAAAATGCCTTTTCGAAGAGGGCTTGCTGTAGCTTTAAAAATTATAGTCCCTTCAAATTAGAATTTTTCACGATAATTAACCATTAAAATACGATCCCGCATTTTACGCATTGTCAAAATATCAATATATAAGAAGATAAAAAAGAAAAGCAGAAATATCTAGGTAGCAATTTCATCTTTTCTCTCAATGTTTCCTATCCTGTCTGACACCACATTTTTTAATTTGTGCAAGCTTGGATTTTCGTCTGTAACGCAGTATTTCGATTTTGACTAGTCAACCAATATGTCATAACATGGTTCCACTTACTGACCAAAAAGATATAAAGATTTTTTCTTTTTTTTTTTCAAATCAAAAATCCCGCAGAATAAAACAATATGGAAAAGGGAGATATTTCTTGCAAAGCCCGTACGTGTCTTCATTCATAAAATGTTTACTTCCAATGGAAACAAAGGTGTTTGCAATAATATATTTTAGAATAATCAGTTATGAGAGGACCCGTAATATTTTGGTTACCATCAACCCATTATCACACGACAAAATTATGGACTGGTCTAAGTTCAAAGAATTTGCAGACGACTTTTTTTACGTGGTGAAATTTAAAAGAAAGTCTTTCAAGGTAGAAAACATTGTTGATCATTGATTTTGGGTTACGATTAACCCATTATCACATGACAAAACTGCGGACTGGTCTAAGTTCAAAAATTTTGCAGACGATAATTTTACTTGATGAATTTGAAAAAGCTTTGTCCTTTAAGGTAGAAAACATTGTAAATAATAACGGAACGGCATCCTTGTTCAGTTGAACCAGCTTTGGAGCAATACCCATGTGTTCTTTTTCAAAAAGAAATATTTAAAAGGAAAGTAATATCTTTCAAAATGATCCGAACAAAGCACATAATTCGTTGGCCCATACCCGTTTCACTTTTACGTAATCTGTCCACTGTTTTCTCCGCACAGCATCTTTCGGAAAAGCGTGCATAGAAACCCCGTCGATATATCTATTTCCACAATTTGCAGCGACGCAACGCATTCCGCCAGCAAGTTTACTAGCACCCTCTTTCGTTCCTTTTTGCATGATTAACTCTTATTCACTTTTATGAGTGATTTTTATGCCAGAAAACTTCCTATTCATACATGTAAACACAGTAAGAGTAAAGCGTCGGTACAGATCGTGACGTCACACGGGTTATCATCCGAGTCGATTTGGAGCTCGCTAATTGGATTTTTCCGTTTGCACACCTGTGCTGATTAACACAAAACCAGCTTTCACATCGCCATCGGAATAGCAGATTAGTAAACAAAAAAGGATAATGAAATAGGAAATGCAAAAAGTAAAAAATGCATATCTGGGCTGGACTAGTCCTTTAAGGAGTCTAAGGCTCCCCAATTTCAACACTAGTAAAAGCCTTGAACTGATTTAAGGTACTTGTTAATGCAGAAATATTAGGGAATCAGCATTTTTAAGTTAACCCTTGTCATGCTGAGCCCGGAATATTCCGGTTTTAGCAGGAGGTGTAGACTAAGATTAGACTGCACTTATGTGCAGGCTGATCTTAGTCTACACCTCCTGCTTGTACTTTTCCTGCCAGAGTTGCTTATGAAGTTGATTTCTAAAAAATGTTGAATTTTGAACAAGTTCTATCAGTGCTTTCAGCCTTTGATTTGTCAGCAATACAGTAATGTAATTTATACAGCATGACAATGGTTAAAAAGTGTTCAAATCAAATTGTGGCTTTTTGTCAACAATTGTGAAGGGTTAATGATGTATACATTTTGGTCAAGTTGGGCATTAAAAAAATAGCATATAATTGCAATTTAAACTAATCGAATGAATTAAAGTCATCATCAAATTCAATCTTCTTTGTGATTTTCAATGAACCATGCACGGATGGCTTATAACAGATATGAAATATGTTTTTCTTTCGAGCATATGAAACAATATCTTCGTAGTCCCTAAGTAGGTCATTATTAAAAGGTAAAATTTCCCATCTAAAAGAGGAAACAAGGAATACCTCAATTCTGTAATTCTGTTTTCTCTTCAATGACTCCATTGCCCCCTCTGGATCCTGAAATATAGGCATACAGGACCTTAGAATTCCGTTGGGACATGCCGATTGTAATATTACCCCACCCACTTCTATACAATGCAAACAAAGGAACTCAAAATGGAAGATCGACCGACATTTTGAAGTCACATAACTCACCTCTTCTGCTTTTCTCTTCCTGTTATGTTTTATGCATGCTGATGATTGGTCCAAGCTCTTTGATCTTGAGGTCCTTCTGGAGCTGAAATCGATTGAAAAATTACTTTATTTTTTGTTTCAAAGTGACCGGTAGATAGAACGGAAATCAAAATGGCGGGACATCTAATCCAGAAAAATCAGATAATTTGACTTACCTTTTTTTCATCATTTTCAAAAGGCATCCACCACTCTACTATATCTGCAAATAGACAGATATTCATTAATTCATATGCATTATATGTCACTTAAAATATATCACAAAAACGCGCTTATTTTCACAAACCCAAATGGCACCCCGATGACGTGACACTTCGAACAGATTTCACAACTCGCCCGTTCGTTCAGAAATATGCAAAAAGAATACGATGATCAAAGTATCAAACGCGCTGAATATGTTTTTGAATTATATTTTTCTCAATATAACACAGAGATCTTTCACTTCCTCGCTTTCTTAGATTTATTTTTAATGTTGATTCAGCTCACTATACCTAATGCTTACAAGTCCCCTTTCTTGCAAATGAACCCTGGATAATCCGAAAATTCCCGAAGTTTTTTTTTTTTAAATAAAGTACAAAATAAATCAATAATTTCTTACTTAAAACTTAAATCGGACTTAACAAAACTCCATAATGTTCTTAAAGTTGAATCACACACGTCTAACTATAATGCCAGTCTTGGCGCAACTGGAGTTATTGTGCACTGACAGCCTTTGTGACTCTCTCAGCTGTGAAGGGCCGCGTATCGAGTCCCGCCAACCTAATCGGGCGCCGGCGAACAATCGCGAGTATTTATTTAACAATTTTAATGGCATCTCGGTATATTTAGGGTTAAATTAGTGTTTTTGTTGGAAAAATAACTTAAACAACTGATATTGACCTATTATTTTTGTAACTACAACATTGCTTTTTTTCGGATATTTGACGTTTTGAGGCGGTATTATTTAGAAATTGCAGATGAGTAAAAAAAGTAAAATAAAAATAAATAACTTTTTTGGCTGAATTCAACATTTTTTCTTGGCGCAATAACTCGTCGAACAATATACAGTCTTTTACTTATTTACCTTTATCTGATGTCTATTTTATTAAAATAAGGAGAGTAAGGGTCTTTGCACACATGCATGAGTGGTTTGAAAATCAGTAATTTTTGCATGAACCATACTCATTTTAGTAAAAAGAGTTATGCATTTATCATCTAAATTAGGCTATCATAAAACATATTTATTACATTCTAATATTTTCCTTTGTTTTAGAGCAATTCGGAACAGAAAAGGTTTCCCTGAAATATATCCTTAAAAATTGACGCATGCGCGACCTCTCTTTGACACAGAAAATACTCACTTGTCATTGGATGCCCGAATCTAAAGTCGCGCCCATGTGTAAAATGTAAACAAACCGACCTCGGTATTGCGTAATTTAGACAAATATGTCTCAGTTCTGCGTCATAAAATCAGACCTTAAATTCATTTTTAAACATTAAACCAATTTTGTGGGCCCATACAGGTTTGTTTTTTAAACTCGGGAAATGTTAGTTAAAAAAAAAAAAAAAAAAAAAAATCGGTAGGCTAACAAACAATTTCTCATTTCTCGCGATGGCAAAATCGTTTTTCAGTTTATGCCTAAAAACTTTAAAAGTCGTCTTCAACGCCGCCTCTTAGATTTTCAACAGTCTTACTTTTAATCGTCTGGTATTGAGTTACTCTACTATTCAAAATTTTGTCGTCTGTCAGGTAGGGTAGACCCAATGACCCAGTTTCCAACTTCGATTCCGTAGTTGCTTTGATATCACAGGGACCCGATGTGATATGATAAAATGAACCAAACTTGGTTTATTAACCCTTTCCCACAAATACCTCCTTTTTACGCCCCTCAAAAATAAGCTTTGGAAGACATTGTGGAAAATTAAGAAATTGCTTATATCAAGCAATTTCTTCATTATCCGCAATCTTTTCTACCCAAAAAGATTATCAAATTTAAAATTCATCAATTTGAAAATGTCGTCTGCAGCTTCGTTGAATTTGGTCTAGTCTATAATTTTGCCGTCTGGTGATAGATTAAGGCTCGTTGCCCGACATACACAAATGTCATGCTTGACCTCGCCTTGAAGCAGAAAAAATGTTACCATGATCAGCGTTGTCGACGTGACCCGATTTAAAAAAAAGGGGGGGGGGGTAGGCTTACATGTAAAGGAGACTGGGGCTTGATATGCAATGAACAAATGCTCGCATGCACTCATTTCTGACGTCACTGTGGCTGACCGTCAAAGCGAGATCCGCCGCTTTGTCCTTTCGAAAAACCGAACTTAATAAAGGTCGGGACATCCTGTCGGCTAAGATCCGGTCTAGTTTGCTATCATCTCTCGTGGTTCCACCGTAGGATTGCAAGGAGAAAAGGGAGTACAGTATTTACGATCAACTTTGGTTATCATTTGTCTAAAGACCATATTGTGTGATTGTCTTGAGATCATTCTTTAATGCTCCGTGCTCACACGCCGGTTGTTGTTCGATTTCACGGAAGTCGCGTGGCATGACACAAAAAATAAAATGCATAAGTGCTGTAAGCACTGTAATTGGTCGTCACAGAAAAAATGGACATACCTTTACATTTCAACTTTAAACTTAGGATAAAAAGAACTTTAAGAAATAATACTTTCACGACATTGGGGTTCTATCCTGGTGTACCATATTCCGTAAATATTAATTAGAACTTATGTATTTTAACACAACCACAAGATCTTGATTCGAATTTTTCCTAAGTCCTGTTAAAATTTCACAGGAAAACAAATTTGTACAGTCGACATCAATCATGCATTAGAACCCTTTAATGTTTATATTTCCAGAGATCGAAAATACCCCTCTAATATCACATAACCTATAAAAGGTCACATGATAATTTCTAGGCTAAGTTAGGAAATTTAGAGGTATCGGGGATCAGCAGCATGGAGGTACCGTGAAATAGGCAACGTTTTGTGAAAACCAGGTTTTTACAATTCTTCTGCGTTCATAGCCAGTAAGAAATACTTTCCTTCTCAAGTAGTCTTTAATCAAGTTTGGCACTAAAAGTACTGATTGTGGACGTCCCTGTTGGCAAAGTAGAGTGATATGCCACACTGTAAAATAATAACGTAAAATTTTGTCATTTTTACGATATTTTCGTTACGGTTTTGTACCTTTATTCATATTACCCCACCCATTACTGTTTGCTTATCATGCAATATCTATGCTTTAGATTGAATGATATGAACATGCTTGTAACACGTACGAGTAGTTTTTTTTTTTTTGGCTTTGATGGCTAAAGTTAGGATAGAGATATAGGCTCTACGCTCTGTGATACTCTTTCCAGTCAAATGAAAAATGGCGTAGTTAGTGAAAAGTCTCTTTATTAAAGGTCGAAAAAAAAAAAAAAAAAAAACGATTAAATATGAATAAATACATGTATATATATATTTAGATATAATTTGTTGGTGCTCATGTGTAAACTCTGTATTTCAGGATTAGTTGTTTTGGCATTACCTGAGTGTATCATGGTGTAAGATGACCAGCTTTAACAAAAGTATTAATTATTACCCTAACCCCATCTTGCTATCAACATGGTGAAGGCAGACTGAACCCCCCCCCCCCAACAGGTAAGTTATGTCATCTTGGACCAGGATTGAACAAGGTTGAAACCTAAACATTTTACTTCTATCACTTTGATTATGAGTTCATAAGGCTGTTTTCTTAAAATAATATGCAATTTTACAATTGATGTGATACTATTTGAGTCATCTTACAGACGTTTGCAGGAAGGACATTGAAGAAAATACCAGATGTAAAAATGCTGTTGCACTTGTACCTTACGAAGTAGTTTTATTATGTATGCACTTCAATTCAAAAGATTCATTCACCAATGCATACACCCATGCGAATGGGCTTGAAAGTGGAATGCATGTACATCCTCATGTTGAACGTTTTTGGTGTTTGATTTTAGTTGATTTCGCGTGCGGTGAGCGAGACATAGTTGTCACAATTTCACTTCGTTGTTAGTGCGATAGTGCATGTGTTCGTTAGTGCGTGCGTTCGTCCGTTCGAAATTTTGGCCGGAGTATAACTTCTACATTTATATGTGGATTTGAAAATAACTAGGAATAGTTGTTCTTCTTGATGAGTGCTAGTGTCACACGAAACGTTTGTTTTGATACCTCCAAGGCCAAGGTCCAAGTTGAAGGTAAAATAATGAAATTGACCTTGTCCGGAGCACAACTTCTACATTTATGGATGGATTTGAAAATAATTCTGCACGGTTGTTCTACTTGATGGGTGCTAGTGTTATGTGAAACGTGCAAGGTCAGGGTCACTGGTGAAGGTGAAACGACCTTGTCCACAGCTTAACTTCTACATTTACGGTTGGATTTGAAAATAACTTGGCACAGTTGTTCTACTTGCTGAGTGCCGGCGTCATGCGAAACGTTTGTTGTTATACGCCCGAGGCCAACGTCACAGTTTTAAAAAAAACATTTTGTGCAACACATTCTCTCAGTACAAATCAGCAGTCTCGACATATTGTCCATGGACAACTTATTTTTAGTTGAATACAATCTTCCAACACTGTTAAATAAAGAAATGTTAAGTTGTATGTGACAAAAATCTTTACTTGACACCGGCCCACAATATTTGGACGAAGTGTAATTTATGTAATATGTCTGTTATATATCTATCTTTTTATTTTAAGAGGAAGTCACCCAGCCTTTCATCCAAGATGCTAAAATTCAGCGGAATTTTACAACACAGATTCTATTAAAACTACAGAGGAAGGTTGATGAACACTGTAAGGGGAACTCCGTCTTCATTTTAAAGATATCATGATTCTTTTGTGTCATTTAATTGTGATCAGAATCCTTCTCCTTTAAATCATGAATAATTCAATATTTTTTAGTCTCTTTGTTATGTTAACAAAAGAAATATGTACATTTTTTTTATGGAAATATATGCCTATTTATCTCTAGATATATTGAAATGATGTAAGAGGCATTTTATCATTTTATGTTTGATTTACTGCAGAAAGAAAACATTTTGATACGAATGTGAAAAAAAAACGGTTTTAATGCCCCGTAAATTTTTACGGGAAAAGACCTGGCAGCTGGTTTCTAGGGAGGATCCCGTAAAATTACGGTTAATGTGTTACGGTATATCACCGTAATTTTACCGGATTTGTCCTGGAAACCAGCTGCCGGGTTTTTTACTGTAAAATTTTATGGGATTTTTTACAGTGCTGCATTTTGGTGTATAAAAAATGACATTTTCATATAGATACATGTAATCTGATTACAGCTAAACGTCTCGCCTTACCCGGCTAGCTTAATAGGTCATACAAGACGTTTTCAATTCTAGTGTCCTGCGCACGATCCCCAGTTCGGCCCAAAAAGGGAAATAAATGCCATTGTTACATGCGCTATTTGTCTCTCACCGATGAAACAGTAAAATATGCTGAGAACAAATACTGCAGATATTTTACCAACATGGAAAAATAGACTCATCTGTTTTGCCAAAAAGCAATTAAGTCTTTTCTTCAAATTGTACAAACAAATATAACTACGACAAGAAATCAGCTGTAATTACTATGTTTTACTTGACCAACGACTATTTTTGTAACTCGCAGATCAATGTATATTTTTTCTTTCTTTTTGTTGTTTTTATTATATTAAAACCAGTTTTAAAATGATTATTATTAAGAAACCTGCGCGAAGAAATCAGACACTTTCTTCTAGTAAGCGTTGCCAATCTTGATACGATTACACAGTGTACGCTACCTTGTAAGCATTACCAAAATCAACTCGTAGAAAATGTACGTGTTCGCTTGTTGAAATATAATGAATAAGTGAAAATCCTTCATGAAAGCATCTGACTTGAACTTGCATTGGGGAATAATTACTTTAATCAAAGAAAGACAAGTCTCAAAATAATTATTCATAATGAAAAACTAGCCTCGTACTGTTTCCACTTCTCATCAGTCTACTTACAATTTTGACGGGTCGAAATTTAAACTAGCTGTAGATAACATGTCAAATAGCACTAATAAATTATGCTAAGAATGCTCCATCTGACCCACTTCGGGCTTCCTTGACGTATCAAGACATGTAGGTTGTGAGAAAGAATCTCGAGCGAATTGACCTAATATCCGAAGATCGCGGCAAGAGATTTGGACAGATTTTTTTTATAATACTTTGAACTTTTTAACTACATTTTCATTCGAGCCCTACAACCAATCTGAAATATCCCTAAGAAAGGTGTCAAGCTCGATCATCATCCACAGCTTCTTGTTCATAGCCATACGCAAGCAATTAATTGATAATTGATGTTTTGTTTACAATTAACGGTCATCCACAAACTATCGGAAACTGCTCCCGCGCTATCGTATCGCGCGTTTTGATTGGTTGACTTGCTGATGTAACTCCTACTGGTTGTAATTTAGCCGTTGAATATACGTTACAGTATTCACGTCGAACTCGAGCTATCAATCAACTAAGGCGGTATTTAAAGGGTATTCACTAATGTTTAGAGTATATATTTAGAATTTAGAGACTATTATTGAAAAAAAAGGACAACAGTTAGTACATTTAGGACAGGGCGCACTTCTGAAAGGGCCTAGCTGGAGCACTGCAGAAGGCAAATTATTGAAAGACTGTGCGTTATTGAACCCGTGATCGCATTTACGCTAAGCGGGATATTTGTAGATGTTTTCGAATGTAAAAGGGGTCTTTACGCTTTCTATAAATTATATAGAATCGTGATATAACGCCATTTTCAAAATATATAGTGGGTTGGAGGAGACAGATTTTGAAAAGTAATAGATCGTACCTAATTGTGCACTACTTTGAAATTTTTGCATCATCCCATTGGATTTTCAAAACTGGGTAAAACTGGTGGACGTCATCCACCAAAAACAAATTATATGTTGTAAAAGTATATAATAGTAATAATAGTATTTAATAGTAACTCGGAAAATACATGAAGGTTAGAAAAAAATAAGGAATCTACAGAACGACAAAAGGTTTCGAACCAAGGTCCTCAGGCACGGTTAGCGGCCGTTCTTACCACTGCGATAGGCGATAAAGATAAGCTGTATTTGAGAGAACTCTTTTTTCATGTGACTCATTTGTTTGCTGCTTACCCATCCCACATATATATCGTTATTTCAGGACATGCTGGCATATTTCTTAATAACTTAATAATAATTTACCCCACGGTGTTATGTATTACTGCGGCATGAAGATTCGTTCACTACTTGCTTCTTTACAGGGGAATGGATTGGTAACATGACTTGTCGACGCGTACGACACGAGTGGAAAGTTTGATTGGTTCCTTGTAGCATGTTTAAATTATGTGGCCGTCCTGTTTTCCTATACTCCCTTTTTGTATTTCTCGACTTGTAAAATGCAAACATATTTTGCTTTTTACCCTCTAGAATCGACTGTTCAACCCATTTCGAACAAACTGAAGATGAAACTTTGACTAAAGTTTAAAAGACATTCAGGTAGTAGCAATAATCGAAAACATTTTTACAAATTTCTTTATCTTTATTGTATGGGTTCAGTTGGGCTTGAGTTGGGCCAGTTGGGCTAAAGGCAGTCTTGAGAAATTGGGGCAAACTAAATACCAAGAATCTGGTTAGATAAATTGGTCTTGCGACCAATTAATTATCTACAATAGATTATAATTTATAATAAATTCTATAACCGAGTATAAATTGAGAGTACCTCAAAGAGATTCAAAGCCCATGTACTAAAATTCTTTTAACGTAATTATTTGTTAATCCATTAGCCTACCAGACGATATAATTTGAGACCAGTCCAATCTGAAAGAATTTGCAGACGACACTTTCAACTTGGTGAAACTTTAAAAGTCTCTGTCTGTTAGAATAGAAAACACTGTTGATAATGAAGGCATTGCTTATTACAAGCAAAACGTGGGTTCCTATGACGGCACGAGCTCCTGACCTTATATAGGAGCTTAACAATTAAGCATTTTGGAGCGCCAAATAAAAATAACTGGAAATCATTGAAACACAGAGAGAAATTATAAGAAACTCTTTGCATTATTCATACGGCTATATGGGGTGCATTTTTCAATTCACAGGACCCTTATTATGTCTTCTGAAGCCCCCTGAATTCGGCAAAGTCAAGTAAAAGTTTGTCGCCTCTTCATGGCTGTGTGTTACAGGGGAAAAAACGTAATTAAACGAAAGAACCTGGCGAGAACAACTTGAAGTCTGAAACGAGACTATCCGGTTGGGAATTGGCTTTATCAAAAGGTGTCTGAAACATCGAAATATTTTTATTACAAAGCGTCAAAACTCATCTCTTTCATAATGAAAACGAAATATAATTACGCCAAATATTCCGTTTTCTGTATTTTTCTTAATTTAGATTTCACGCGATGTGTCAGTTTCGATGCGAGAAACGTGTTTATTATACTGGTCATAATAACAAAGTTCTGTAGTCCTTGAGATTTTAATTTCTGCCTGTTTTCTAAGATATGTGAACCGACACGCGAAAAGGATACTCCCGAGGGGTTGGGGGAAGGGTTAGAGGGGGCGTCAACTTATGTATTTGAAAAAGAGATAGGAGCCATTAGAGTAAATTGACGGAACACCGGACCAGCCGACCGTCAACCGGTCGACGGGAGCTTTCCACTTCTGAGATACACGAGAATATAGAATGGTTACTACAGATTGAGAAAATCTAAAACCGTCGAAAAGTTTCTACCCTTGTTAGGCTTCGCAGTCTAACCAAGGTCAATATCTTACGTACTTCCCATGAAGTCTCCGTTCGTTTGACGGTTCACATATACACGTGTAGGCCGTTACGAAAATAAGGACGGCATGCAGGAAATTCACAGGTTGTCCCTGTCTATCAAAGTGGATTTAACCCTTTCCCATTTTTCAAATTTTAGACTTGTCTTAATTCAAAGGTTTTGCAGTCGAAAATGTAAAGTGAATTTAATTTGAATAATAACCATTCAGTAGGGTAGAAAATATTGTAGAAAAAGAAGAAATTGCTTGTTACAAGCAATTTCTTCTTTTTCTGCAATGTTTTCTCAATTATAAAATCACAGGGACATAAAAACCAGGGCTTGAACAGGAAAGGGTTTAAAAAAATCAAATCAATTATTTAGACTGAAAGAGATCATCTATTTATATCAGAGGTGAATTATCAACTCCAACATTAACCCTTGTCATGCTGCATAAATTACCTTACTGAATTGCGGCAATATCAAAGGGCTGAAAGCACTGATAGAATTTGTTATTAAAAAAATCAATATTTCTTTTAGAAATCAACTTCTTAAGCAACCCTGGCAGGAAAAGTACAAGCAGGAGGTGTAGACTAAGATCAGCCTGCACATAAGTGCAGTCTGATCTTAGTCTACACCACCAGCCAAAACGGGAATATTCCGGGTTCAGCATGACAAGGGTTAAGATAAGCATTCTTGTTTGTTTTGTGACTTACATTCGTTAACTTGAATACAGCTTATTTCAAGCTATACTCGTGGTTACGACTTGTAGTTCGCTAATTCATTTCACGTCCCTGAATACTTATTTCATAAAATGATGCTTTTGCCTTATTCTGTCCGGGCGAAGGCGAGGAGGGATAGCCAGCGTTCCGTCAATTCCACAAAAAGCTGAAAAAGAAATCGGATCCAGTATGTCATAGGCTGATCAAGATCGGTATTTTAAATGTAAAATCATAGGCGCCTTACTTGAAGTCAACCGCCACTGGAAAGATCGAAAATGATCATCCAATGTAATGCGCCCTGTCTGACCGGGGTCGATACATTTCCTTCTTACACAGAGAATGTTCCCTGGAAACTAGTATCGTTCTTTCCAAGCAACGACAAAACCATAATCCAAAATGGGCGACCAAAACATCATAACCAAAGCTTAATTCAAGCTGTAGTCACGAGGTTTTCGTTATCCATTTTAAGCTATATAGTTTATTATGCCAATCTAGGGGCTTACTGAAGGATCTTCAGTTTTGTACGCATATGATTGCATGTCGTCGTTGGGCGAGCAAAGTGTCGTTAATACAGCTTGAAAAAAACTGTATTTACGACATTTTAGTTGTCCAACGACGATGCATCCTTATAACCTCGAATGTAGCTAATGAAGAAGGCCCAGACTAACTTGTCGTTGGACAAACGTGCTTGTACAGCGAAACAGTATCGAAGTATCGAGTTCGAATCCCGAAGAAGTTGAATACTTAATCGCACGTTTTATTTGGTGCCAACTGTAAATATGGTAGCGATATGAATGGAAAGTTGATGATATTACTGAAATAGACGTATGGCATATAATAGGAAGGTGTCTTACTTTTGCAAGCCCTATTAGCCTAGTTGGTAGAGCACTCGACTTCAAATCCCCGGACTGATCAAAACTAACAACCTTTTGTCGTTCGGACCAGACGTTAAGCCGATGCCCAAGCGTGATTGTGCTATCAATCGAGCATGTTTAACAACCAGGCGGGGTTCTCAGCAGTTTCGTCCTGTATACTTACACTATCCCCCTGTAATAACGGGCGTTGCTCGAATGGATATGTGCTACGGTGGAAACAATAAATAAACGGAAATACACACACGCAAGCTAGCTTTCATAACGTCACTTAATCGGGGACAGTCAGAGGGGTCACCGGTTCGAACCACAGAGGAGTGTTTTTATCCCAAAAGTTGGACAACAAACCCAAAGAAATGTCGGCTTAACCATAAGATTTAGACCACAGATACAACATGCAATGCCTGGTACAGGCATGGATCGGAGACAGTTGTCCGGCAACTAATTTACCAATCGCTGGACACACCCACTGACTACCTAGACCCCTCCCATTAACTCCAACAGGAAGTTACGGTTCGATTTTACAGCATTATTTTGCAAAATTTATGGCCAGTAACATGTAACAAAAAAAGTAAAATGGTTGGTTGGTGACCTAAACGTCGCAACTACAGCCTGAATAAGATGTAGTCACGACGTTCATGCCGCCAAACCAACAATAAAGGTAAACAATAGGACCGTGATGGTCCTAAATCGCTGACCTGAGGCATCTGCAAATTACAGTACTTTTTTGTATAAAAAAGACAAAATAAATAAAACAAATATAAGATTTTGGGCTTTGTACAAAACAATCCAGTAATGCTTCACAATAAAAATGAATGCCTTTGGATTTATAGTTTAATCCATTGCCAAACTATCCCAGAATTTGTCACCCTCAGGGAAAATAGGTTTAAAAAAGCATTGTGAGAAAGGGAGTGACAAGCAATTTCTCAATTTCTATTTAAGAAGAATTATTTCCATGGGATTTACGCAATTTTTGACCCAAGGAGCAGAGACGTTTTTTATCTTAAGAGCATATTTTCCTGTAACATAGTACAAAATTATTTAGTCATGCTACATAGCAAATATGAATGCCCTTTCAGAAGGAGAAGACTTTTGAAGTCGCTCTAATTGGGTGTTTTCCAAAATTTTGGACCTCTGGGACAGTGCCATGTTTTATCCCAGGACTAAGATTTTAGCTATTATAGTAGAGAACCATCTGATTATGCTATATATCAAATATGAATGCCTTAGATTTTGTAGATCGGGAGGAGAAGACTGTTGAACATGGTCTAATTGAGCATTTTTACGAAACTTTGGAAACCCAGGGAAGGGGTGTTTTTTAACCTAGAGGCATAATTTAATCAAAATTGATAGATAACAGCCAGGCTTTGCTACACTAAAAATATAAATGCCCTCCGCCTTAAAATGAAGATGTTTTTTTTAACATACTCAAATTTTGCTTTTGTCCCAATTTTTTTCCCCTAGTGCAGGGCCGTTTTTGACCCATGGAAGACAACTTTTTGTGATATAGTACAAAACCATCTAGTTATGCTACATACCAAATAAGAATAACCTAGACCTTATAGTTTAAGAGGAGAAGTCTTTTGAAATTGCTCTTATTAAGCATTTTCCCAAACTTCAGACCTCAGGGGCGGGGCCATTTTTGACCCCAGAGATTATATATTGAACAAGAGTGCCAAAGTCACAATATACGCCGCAACTTTGCTTCTGTTTCACGAAAATAATTGTAGACACTACTTATTTTGACAGAACCAAATTCAAAACATATGCAGACTACCTTTTTAAATTGTCAAGTTCAAACTGTTTGTTATGATTGATTGATTAAATGGGCCAAGAGACTAAGTGTCAAGGGGCATAACTCTTGCAAAAATCAAAGAACCATAAAATCCTTGATCCTTGTACACCTACAAATTATGGTGATGACATTGACCAAATTTCATTTAAATTAAGACAAAAAAGGAGGAGGAGTTGCATTCACAAGATAGCAATTTCAATTAGCAACAGAGACTAAGTTTAAAGGGGGCATAACTGAGGAAAAATCAATGAACCAAAAAATCCTTACTTCATGCACATCTACCAATTAAGGTGATAACATCCACCATATTTCATTCAGATCCAGCCAGAAACATAGGAGGAGTTGCTTTCACAAGGCTGCAATTTAAATAAGCCCAAGATATTAAGTTTTAAGGGGGCATTACTGAGGCAAAAATCAATGCACAATAAAATCCTTACTTCATGCACATCTACCATTTAAGGCAATAACATCCACACAGTTTCATTCAGATCCAGCAAGAAACTTAGGAAGAGTTGCGTTCACAAGGCTGCAATTTCAATAAGCCCCAGAGACTAAGTTTTAAGGGGGCATAACTGAGGCAAAAATCAATGAATCAAACAATCCTTACTTCATGCGCATCTACCAATTAAGGTGATAACATCCACACAGTTTCATTCGGATCCAGCCAGAAACTTAGGAGGAGTTGCATTCACTAGGCTGCAACTTCAATTAGCCCTGGAGACTAAGTTTAAAGTGGGCATAACTGAGGCAAAATCAATGAATCAAACAATCCTTACTTCATGCACATCTACCAATTAAGGCAATAACATCCACCAAGTTTCGAAAAGATCCAGCCAGAAACTTAGGAGGAGCTGTGTTCACTAGGCTGCAATTTCAATAAGCCTCAGAGACTAAGTTTTAAGGGGGCATAACCGAGGCAAAAATCAATGACCATAAAATCCTTACTTCATGCACATCTACCAATTAAGGTGATAATATCCACCAAGTTTCAGTCAGATCCAGCAAGAAACTTAGGAGGAGCTGCTTTCACAAGGCTGATATTTCAATAAGCCCAAGAGACTAAGTTTTAAGGGGGCATAACTGAGGCAAAAATCAATGAACAATAAAATCCTTACTTCATGCACATCTACCTTTTAAGGCAATAACATCCACACAGTTTCATTCAGTTCCAGCCAGAAACTTCGGAGGATTTGCGTTCACAAGGCTGCAATTTCAATTAGCCCCAGAGACTTAGTTTTAAGGGGGCATAACTGAGGCAAAAATCAACGAACCATCAAAACCGTACTTCATGCTCATCTACCATTAAAGGCAATAACATCCACCAAGTTTCTGCCGGATCCAGCCAGAAACTTAGGAGGAGTTGCATTCACTAGGCTGCAATTTCAATAAGCAACAGAGACTAAGTTTTAAGGGGGCATAACTGTAGCAAAAATCAATGAACCATAAAATTCTTACTTCATGCACATCTACCAATTAAGGTGATAACATCCACCAAGTTTCATTCAGATCCAGCCAGAAACTTAGGAGGAGTTGCATTCACAAGACTGCAATTTCAAAAAGCCTGTGAGACTAAGTTTAAAGGAGGCATAACTGAGGCAAATATCAATGAACCATAAAATCCTTAATTCATGCACATCTACCAATTAAGGAGATAACATTGACACAGTTTCATTTAGATCCAGCCAGAAACTAGGAGGAGTTGCATTCACATGGCTGCAACTTCAATTAGCCCTGGAGACTAAGTTTAAAGGGGGCATAACATAGGCAGAAATCAATGAACCATAAAATTCTTACTTCATGCACATCTACCAATTAAGGAGATAACATTGACACAGTTTCATTCAGATCCAGCCAGAAACTAGGAGTTGCGCTCACGAGAAAAGTGGACGTACGGATGGATGGATGGACGGAAGGATGGCACAGACCGAGGAGATGATTCCAATATACGACCTCTTCCGGCGGCATATAAAAACTTGGTAGAGAGCCATATGATTAAGCTCTATTCAAAATATACAGGCCTTTGGCGATGAAGTCTATGAAAAAAACAACAACAAAGATTTACTAAAATTTCCCATTTTCATATGCCGTGGTTACAAGAGTTTTTCACGGAATGAAATTCTTTTGACAACTTTTGAAGAGCTTCTCCCAATGTACATCCCTGCAAAGTTTTAGCTTGATTAGCCTACTGGTTTAGGAGGAGAAGATTTTTAAAGATTTACTAAAGATTCCCATTTTCACATGCCACTGCAACCAGAGTTTTTGACGGAATTAAATTCTTTTAACAACTTTTGAAGAACTTCAACCAAGGAACATCCCTGCAAAGTTTCAGCTTGATTTGCCTACTGGTTTAGGAGGAGAAGATTTTTAAAGATATTGTAGACCGACAGACAGACGGACGGACAGTGGACAATGACCGATCACAATAGCTCACCTCGCACTTTTTGCACAGATGAGCTAACAAAAATGGTGACCAATGACGGAGTTGATAAGCTCAGGTCTAGGCTGAATATATCATTTGATTGGTCGGTTGATTTAATAGATTGGCAGCCGCGATTGGTCAATTAATTTATCACAATACGATGAAATTTTAGACTGGTTCAAATTCAAAGAAGTTGCTGACGACAATTTGCAGCTTGTATCATTTTAAAAGCCCTTGTCCTTTGGAAGGGATGTTGATAATGAAGAATTAGCTTGTAACAAGTAACCCTTTCGTTTTCCTCAATGCCTAACACAGTTTATTAGGAGGCTTAAAAAATGGGATTTGTATGGGAATAGATTTAATTTCACAAGCATATACACACGGAAGGCAGGATTTGTTAAGTTACAAGGAGGGCTTATTGCAAAATAATATTCACGTGAAATATTATCTTACAACAAAGATCTTTACATCGCTTTTTCTATACTGGTAGTGAAAATGTTTCACAAACGTCTTCTCATATCTGCAATTGGTGGATCGTTGCTGTCCATGAAAGAAGCAATCGACCAATCAAATATTCACTTAGGCCAGATGTGAACTATGAACCCAGATATTTTCTGAAATTCATGTCTGAAGCATTTTTGTTGGATGGCGACTTATACGTTGTAACTACAGCTTATTCAACCTGTAGTTACATCTTTTAGGACGCCAACCAACCATTTTATTTTAAGGTTAACTGCTATTGACCATTGTATTTTGCAAAACAATGCCGTTTAATATCAAAGAGTTCAGTTGGCATCGTTATCAACTAGTTATTTGGTTTAAAGAATCTTGACGGTGCTCACGACGAATGGTTTTAAAAGGGAGGCCAGAAGAAAGGTCCCAAGGTCGAATCAGTCCAATAAGCACAGTTGGTTTAGCAACTGACTTCCAACTTCAAGATCACAGGTTCGAGACCTGGGCTGACCAAATAGACATTTATGTCTCTGATTAAATCGAGGCCGCCTGTGACGGGGCTCTCAGCAGTTTCATCCTGTATCCTGTCGCGACTATCTCCCGTAACAACTAACCGTATCTTGGAGGCATCGCTCATATGGGCGAATGCTACGGTAGTAACAATAAGTAAACATCATACACGTTTTATGAAAAGATTCAGCTACCTTCGATAATATAAGAAGAATTTATTGATCTCTATAACCCTTTCCCACACAATAACGCTTTTTGACGCGCCACCGACAAAAACTTTTGGAAAAGTGTGAAATATGAAGAAATTGCTTATTACAAGCAATTTCTACATTATCCGAAATATTTTCTATTTTAAAAGCAAACATACTGTGTAATACAAAATACAATTCCCTAAAATTGTCAGCTGCATCTTCTTTGAATTTAGACCAGTCTAAAATTTTGGGTTTTGGTAATGGGTTAAATCTTAAATATGCCAAAAAGTTGAAATAATACCCCTGCACTATGCACTTGACACAATTGTGGATCTATCATATGGATATGATAGATTCTCATTCACTGGGTTTTAACAAAGTAATACATCAAACGTATGAAAGGTTAAAATAGTTTTAATTATATAGATATATAGCCTATCAGCAATCATGCACAATAGCTAACAACATGTAAAGAGTACATTGTAAGTTGAATGCGACTCGTTAAGCTTAATCAAACGTTTTGGTACAAACTAAAATGATTATCAGTCTGCTAAAATGAAGCAGACTTTCAAACTAAAGATTAAAACATAAGGAATGGCAATGAAACCTGTATCAGTCAGTCTATATTTTTGTGGGTTGTTCTAAAAGTCAAGATGACAAAACTAAGTCAAAATCGCAGTAGGTAACAACTCATCCCTAGATCTCTTTGACATTAAACTGTGGATATTGTAAACATGCAATGGACTTTTTAAATATAACTTGAAAAAATGACATATCTTTTTATAAAAATGCATTAACCCATTCCCATACAATGACACCCCCCTCAAGAAAAAAACAGTTGGGAAAACATTGTGTAAAATGAAGAAATTGCTTACAAACAAGAAAATTCTTCATTTTCCACAATGTCTTTTACCCTAAAAATTAAAGAAAACAAAATGTGTTTGTGAAACACCATGCCACCTAAAGAGGGTGATTTTTATTGGTTTTTATTTCTTTGTTTAAGTGAAAAGGGTTAAAATTTTGACCTTGATGAAATGACCTTCCCCAGTTGTGCCTTATTGAGACCTAACTACATACCAAATATTAGCATTGTAACTTAATAAGGGATGAAGTTATAGGAAAATGTTTAGTTGGCAGGTTAAGTTTTTGAGTAACGTTTTAGGGAAAAGGGTTAAAATTTGACCTTGACGAAATGACCTTCCCCAGTTGCGCCTATTTGAGACCTATCTACTTACCAAATATTAGTATTGTAACTTAATTAGGGATGAAGTTATAGGAAAATGTTTAGTTGGCAGGTTAAGTTTTTGAGTAACGTTTTAGGAAAAGGGTTAAAATTTTGACCTTGACCATGATGAAATGACCTTCCCCAGTTGCGCCTTGTTGAGACCCAACTACTTATCAAATATTAGCACTGTAACTTAGTTAGGGATGAAGTTATAGGAAAATATTTAGTTGGAAGGTTAAGTTTTTGAGTAACGTTTTAGGGAAAAGGGTTAAAATTTTGACCTTGACCTTGATGAAATGACCTTCGCCTGTTGCGCCTTGTTGAGACCTATCTACATACCAAATATTAGCATTGTAACTTAATTAGGGTTGAAGTTATAGGAAAATATTTAGTTGGAAGTTTTGCAGAAAGACAGACGGATAGACAGACAGACGGACACTGGTAAAAAAATATGCCCCCAAACTATCGGTGCGGGGGCATAGAAATTCTAAAATTTCACAAACATTAAAATACATGTATTGCCTGCACCTCCTTTCAATGAAGACTGTCTTTAATTTTGCTATCCAGTAATTAAAGTACCCCTATTGATAGTAGAGATTAACTTTTTAGTAGAGAACATATATTCTAAGTTTGAGGTGGATATGTTCAGCTAAGGCAGGAGTCTTAATATGTCTAAGTTTTTTGAAAGGCAAGTACAACACTAAGGTTACAGCAGTACCTCAGGTTTGTTCCTTAACCCATTACCCGATGACAAACTTGACAAATGGAGAGAAGTTACAGACAACAATTCAAAGTGTGTTTAAATTGAAAAATAAGCATTATCTAGGGTAGAAAAAAACAGGAAAAATGGAGAAATTGATTGTCTCAAGCAATTTCTTCATTTACCACAAAGTTTTCCTAAACAATTTTTCTTTCAGACATCAAAAAAGTGGGAATGGGTTTAAAAACAGCCAGTTAACAATAAAAAGAATATGACTGATATCTATTCCTTAGAAATACAAAAAAAAGCATTCACATCCATTATTCAAAATACATTTAAAAAATAAAGTCATGAGACAGTTCAATGCTGATAAACAATTTGCATTTGTGCAACATATTCGAAACAACAGGAATATAATCAGTTACTGAGCTTTAGAAAAAAAATCTTAACCAGCCATTCTTAACTCATTTCCTCACAAATCCTGCTTTTTTACTCCCCTCAAGAATAAGTTAAAAAAAAAAAAAAAAAAAATTGCTTGTAACAAGCAATTTCTTCATTATCTACAATCTTCACTACCCTTATTAAAATTCCACCATTTTGAAGTTGTTGCTTGTAAAATCTTTAATTTGGAAGAGTCTAAATAAATTTTTGTGTGGGAATGGTTTAATGGAACTAAACTTACATGAGTAAATCATACAGAGAACAAAGCTCACTAATTGAAAATATAAACATCATCTTGTTGTTTATCATAGAATTGTTTGTTTGAATGGGGTTCAACAGCACTTTCAACAGTATTTCAGTCATATCGCAGCAGCTTGAGCACAAAACCATGGATTCCTTGTCTTTCTCATACCAGTACTATAACTACATTCTTTCCCAGCCTCCAGCTGCTCATTCCACTTAGGTTTACAATTATCTACCCATTTGGGTGGGGGGGAAGGAGACTTATGTCAGAAAGAATATTTGCAGCGACAGGGGATCGAACCCAGGACCTTGCTTATCATAGAACTTATTTGTCATGAATTATGGTTTTGATAGCTAACACATATTTCAGGAAATTTTATCTATTACCAGATGACATGCTTTTAGGCTTCCTCAAATTCAATGAAATTTACTGACAACAAATGGGTCACCCAATCCAACACAATGGAATTTTAGACCAGTCCAAATTGAAAGGAGCTGCACATGACAATTTCAAGTGTATGGAATTTTGAATTTTTTCGTCTTTTGGGATAAAAAACATTGTGGATAATGAAGAAATTGCTTGATCTGAGCAATTTCTTCATTTTCCACAATGTTTTCCAAAGCTTTTTTGTTGAGGGGTGTAAAAAGGAGGGATTGAGTTGGAATGGGTTAAAAAAAAAGGGCTATAATGCCACTGAGTTTAACTGTCAAGATTTTTGATCTGATCCACTTTCAGGTCATTTCAGCAGAAAATGTAATTACTGTGTCAACAAGGTGTTTCTATAGCCTATAAAGTGTCCACAAAGTTTTTCTAAAAACTGACCATGTGACCTAGTTATTTACCACAAGTGGCCAATTTCAAACCTATCAAGGAAAATATTCAGGTTGACTGACCATTAAACACATTAAAATGTCTACTAATAAAAGGTATCAATATATATCTTTTATATTGGAAAAGGAACAAGTTGCATGACGAGAATAATTTCTCCTTCATCCAATCCTTTTTAGCGGTTTTTAGTAAAAACCGGTATTTCATATCGATCAACCGGAAACAAGTTCTCACACATTTCCGCTCATTTCCACGCATGCTCATAAACGTGAAGTGAAAATCTATGTGATGGCCTCCATCTTGTTTCATCGCTGATGAAGAACATAACTTACTTGCTGAATGCCAAAAGCCTCCTTTTAGTCACGAATATTCAGGAAAATGGTTTAAAACTTAATATATACTTCGTAAATTGTCTAATGAATTATCAAAATGAGAGAAATAATTTCCTCCTGTTTCAAGATAGAATCTAGGCCAGTGGTTAGTGGAATTAGCGAATACATGTAAACTGTCTGCTGGTGTATTGACCTAGCAGGGCTAGGCAAATTTACACCCCGTATACACAGTATATGTAACATGTTACAACCCTGTTGTAGATTGAAGCCCCTATTAACCCCGTCGAATAAAACACCTTTTACCTCTCGAATTTGACTAAATCTTTGAAACGGACACGTAACTACTTCCACTATGATAATAATATGCCCCACGAAAAAAGAATTGAATGTTAGCTTTGATTTCTTTACCTTTTATCATTTAACCTTTTACCACACAACCACAAATTTTCACGCACTTAAGAAGAAATAGCGATTTTGGTAAACAGTAATGGGTCATGATTGATTGAATAGGGTTTGACGCAACTTTTGATAGTACTTCAGTTATATCGGGGCGGCTTGAGCTCCTAACCATGGATTAATTCCTGGTAGTTCGCACACCAATACTACCACTACATCCTTATCGAGCCTCCATCTGCTCCTCCTACTTAGGTGTACGATTTACTCACTCATATTGATGAAATATGCTTGCATTATTGAGCTCGGTTACTGATAAACCAGCAAAACCGCTCTCAGGACTTTCAGTCCTTTGATTTCTTATATTTTTCTTCTAGATTATCTAAACTAGAGACTGTGATTAATTATGGATAAGCCAAAATGGCTAGCTTGATATGGTTAAACCCTAATTACACAGTCCCATATTTTAACAGACTAAAGAAACAATAACTTTTGAAATATGTTTTGAGAAAAAGGAAGATATTACTATTAACCCATTTCAACACAATAATGCTTTTTGACGCCTTCAAGAAGAAAAATTCTGGAAAACATTGTGGACAATGATAAAGATGCTTGTTACAAGCAATTTCTTTGTTATCCACATTGAATTCTGCACTAAAAGACGAAGAGTTTTAAAATTTCATCAATTTAAATTTGTCATCTGCAACATCATTGAATTTAGACCAGTGTAACATTTTATTGTCTGGTAAAGAGTTGAACAGCAATACTTCCTTTGCTGCACAAATAGACACTTATTGTTTGTATCGAAGCACTATTTGTCCTCTAGGAGTATTTTGCTTGCTGAATTAGGGTTGATAGATGGATGCACAGTCAGATAGACAGACGGTCAGAGAGACAGACAAAACCCTCATCTCATCTTAGGGGGAAAATTGAAATGATAATATAAAACCTAATGTAATTTGGTCTTATTCATTACAAATAATCAAGAAATAATATATAATAAACTTCACTAACATTGGTCTTTAACAGCAACACAACAATAAATCTATACAGCTTTTTCAAAGCAATGAAAACACAAACATAATGCTAACTAAATTCTACGACTCTTTTCTGTTCAACAGACTATTGAGCAAATCTAAAATAAAAATGAGACTTATATCCCTTTATTGTATTCAATTTTTTTCAGACCTGTCCACATTCAAAGGCACTGTTTATTCTAGGTAGGGGGATGGGGGATTCCCCCACTTTTGCAAAGATCTCTAGTATTTTCAACATTTGTCAGGATTTTTTTCTATAAACAAAGAGCATGAAGTACTAGACATTTCTCAATTATGTAGATTTTGCATTGGAATCCCTCAATTTTTAGAAATCCTAGAGTAAACACTGCAATGGACTTGCAGGTGACAATTTAAAATCTATTTTATTTGAAAAATAATCATTCAGTTGGATAGAAAATAGCATGCAAAAAGAAGGAATTGCTCGTTACAAACAATGTCTTCTTTTTGTACAATATTTTCTCAAGTATAAAAACACAGGGATTTGAAAACAAGGAATTGAATGGGAAAGGGATATATGTAAGTAGAATACACTTCCCGCCAATGAAAAGCTCAGAATAAAAGGGACAAAAGAACATTTGCAGATTCCAGTTCCAATATTTTGATTTATTTGTTACAGCACAATTCCTTGTTTTGGCACCTCTAATGAAGGAAATCAGGAGAAGAATGGTACCCTTGTAAAAAACAATTTCTCTTTTCCTCACTTAACTTCTTTCTCATACCATTAAATCTTCACTTCACACATTACCACACAGTGATGCTTTTGGACGCTCCTCAAGAAAAAAGCTTTCAAAAATATTGTGGAAAATGAAGAAATTGTATTAAGCAATTTCTTCATTATCTTCAATATATGTTTTTATCCAAGATGAAAAAAATTAAAATTTCATCAACTTTAAATGGTTGTCTGCAACTCCTTTCAATTGTGATCAGTCTAAAACTTTCTCGTCTGGTAATGGGTTAATTAGAAACAAGAATCTATTAACTCTTGACTAGTTCTGGGTGAATATTCGAGTATCGTGGATATTGGTTAAGACATGCCATACCAAATAAAAAAAGTTTAGACAGGTCAAAATTGAAACAAGTTACAGATCACAATTTCAACTTTAAGATTTATTACTTTTTTGCCTTACAGGGTAGAAACATTCTGGGAAAATTAAGAAATTGCTTGTTACAAACAATTTCTTCATTTCCAAAATGTTTTCCCAAAATTTTGTACAGGAAATGAGGGGTAAGTTTAGGGGCATAAAAAAGTGCTATGTTGTGGGAATGAGTAATCTCTTCACAGAGAAAGCTCTGGTATCAAATTAATTTACCAATTAACAAGTTACTTTAAGTAACCCAATTAAAGTGGCAGATTTAGAGGGGTGGGGTTAATGCTGTAGCCTAATTATTCAATTTTCATGGGGAATTTCAAGAACAATTTGGTAATAACTGGAAGATGACCCCCCCTTTAAGTAAGATGAGCCCCTTAACAGAAAATCTAGATCTGTAATTGCAAAGAAAAGGACAAATAAGTTAAGGATGGAAAAAAACATTTCAGCAGAGTCAAGGTATACATATCGAATTTCACCATTTCTTAAAGATACGGAATAAAAAGATATCAAGTCAGACAGAGTTTATTATGGACAGATGATGGAAAATTATACCAAAGTGATATCCTTACCGAATAGGGATAATTGATCGTACTTTCAAAAGTCAATGATTTATCTATGAGGAAAGTTTTAGGTAATTTCATTTAGTTTTATGAAAAATTATCCAGCAGGTGTTCATCATTAGGCTTGTCTGTTGTCTCTGTAATACTACCGTTACTTTCTGTTTGTAACTTTAAACCAGTCTGTTCATTCTCACCATGATTGTCTAGTAATCCAGTCACTGTCACATGATTTTGTGTAGATGGCAGATTCCTGCCAGTAGAGTCAGATACAGTCTGAGGTTCGCAATAAACAGGTGAGTGGGCCAATGAATCATATACAGTTTTGTTCTGATTACAGTCTTGAGTTTCTGGGTCTAAGTTTTCATAGGAATGTGACGATATCGGGGCTGATACTGGTTCTTCATAGTCAGTAAATGATCCATCATCATCAACATCATGTTTAGTCTCTTGTGGTTTAACTATGTCACTAAACTCTGAATACTCATTACCTTGCCTCACTCTTTCATTGTCTACATTAGGTTTAGAACTGTCTTTATCAGTGTTAGAACTAAGACCAGCCTTATCTGTTTCTACATTTAATCCACTGTCATTGTTTTGAACACTAGATGCTATATCCTCATTACCATGTTTTGTTTCCATACCCTCACTTTTAACTGCACTTTCACAATTTAATGTTTTATTACCCTCTAATAAATCTTTCCCAACAGGGGTAAATCTTGACACGGAATTCCCACAATTATCATGCATAACTTTAACACTATTTTCATGACCTATGAAATCAGTATAATCATTTGGAACTCTCTCCACATGGTTCTGATGTAAATCCTCCTCCAATGGAGCACTGGGAACAACTGCACCATTACTTGTGTTAAAGTTGCCCTTCTCTAAAGCTTTAAGTTCATCATTAGGATACAGGGGTAAATTCTGGTATTTGTTGCCCTGCTTGTCCTCCTGCATGGCCTGTTTTTTCTCCTTTGTACTGGGATCCAGAATCTCTTCATATTCTGATTCCATCAAAGTTAGACCATCTTCAACATATGCATTACAGGCACGTTGGTTCTCCTCATGGGATTCTCTCTCAGAGGCTGTAATCATAAAGTTATGCATGCTTACTAGATAATCCCATTCTCACACCTTTGGACATCCTCAAGAAAAACAACTGGGAAAACATACTGTAAAATGAAAAAAATTGCTTTCAACAAGCAATTTCTTCATTTTACACTATGTTTTCTACCCAGGAAGTTGAAAAATCTCAAATTTCATAAAATTAAAATTGTCGTCTGCAATTCCTTTCAATTTGGACCAGTCTAAAATTTTATCGTCTGATAACGGGTTATGAAATCCATGAATACATGACAATTCCCACGAAAAACTCAAGGTAACAACAGGTACTCTATATCTATGTGAAACATGCTCCATCATACAAAAAGGGACCACTATGGGGGTCTCAAAAACAAATATTTGAAAAACAAGAGCCGTCGGAGATGGATTATGCTCCCCGCATAAGGCTTTGTCACAAAACTTTATGCCATTATTGGACAAAAAACTTATTGAATGCAACTATAGTTTTACAGTTCAGTTCACAAGAAATTTGGAATTTTGACAAACATTGATGGAATCTGATGGATTTCACAGGCCTGATTCTAGTAAAATTCAATATTATTATATGGTAAAGGGTTAAATATTTTACTTTGACTATCAAAGTTATCAATAAAAAAGGTCTACATACAAAAAATGAAGACTCTAACTTGAGTAGTCTTACAGAAACAATAGACTGATTTATTTTAGAGTAGGAAATATACAAAATGTAAAAGCTACATGGCATTAAGCCCCCTTTCAGCATGATAAGGTTCATTGAGTCAAAAACTGAAATAACATTACCTAGGGCACTTAATAAACAACATTTATGTAAAGTAACAAGACATTTTGGCAATTGGTAAAGGAGGTATATTTGAAAATTAATGACCTTGACCAATGACCTTGATTTTGGTATCTGCTGAAAAGTCTTGTCAAAAGTAATAAACATTCAAAATATGCTGAAAAGTCTTGTCAAAAGTAATAAACATTCAAAATATGAAGGCTGTATCACTTACCAATCTAAAATTATGGACAATGATAAAGTTAAATTTTTTCGAAATTCTGACCTTGAGAAATGACCTTTACCTTAGCCAATGACCTAGAACTTAGTACCAACAGAAAGGTCATGTAATAAGCAATGCACGTGTAAAATATGAAGGCTATATCACTTACCATTCTATACTTATGGGCGATGTTAATGTTAAGATTTTTCGAAATTTTGACCTTGACCTTACTTCCAACAGAAAGGTCATGTAATAATCAATGCACATATGAAATATGAAGGCTATATCACTTACCATTGTAAACTTATGAACAATGTTAAAGTTAAGATTTTTCGAAATTTTGACCTTGAGAAATGACCTTGACAGATGACCTTGAACTTAGTACTTACAGAAAGATTATGTCAGAAGCAATGCACATGTGAAATATAAAGGCTATATCACTTACCATTGTAAACTTATGGACAATGTAGAAGTTATTTTTTTTAAATGAAACTACCTTGACCTCAACAGATGACATTGGCATTAGTACCAACAGAAAGGTTTTGTCATAACAAAATGCACATGTGTGATTTGAAGGCTATATGGCTTATTAATCAGAAGTTATGGCCAATGTCAGTTTATTGAGGAGAAACCGAGAGCTAACAAACATTAAACCCACCTTTTTCCATGACACATCTTATATCAGCAATTTTCAAATAGTTTATGGTCAAGGGCATCTGATTTGTTCTCAATATGAAGTTTCATTAAATTCTGACCATTAGACTAGGAGAACTTTGAGAAAAACTATATTTTACCCTAAGTCCCTTTTTTCCATGATAAGGCCTCAAATACAAAAACCAGGAAAATACATCAGCATTATATCATAGGGAGTTCACATTGTAAGTTTCTTTTGTTTAGGTCCTATGGTTATGGAGAAAGCACTCCAGATGGACAGATGGATGGAATGATGGACGGACAGATAGACAAAGCAGTGGCTACATGCACTCCCTTCAGGGAGCATAATAAATTGGATCCAGCAGAGGTAAGTTGGTGAAAGTAGTTTGATAATATAAAGTAAGGAAGAATGACACTTAATATTCAGAAAATCTGCAAAAAAGAAAGAAAAGTATCAACCCTGGTCAGCTTACATAACCAGCACAGGCTGAGCCAACATAATGCACGAAGGCTTACCAGGATTGCTACCCAGGGGCAACATGTTGAGCTTGCCAAATTTTGACCTTGAGCTGTTATGACAATATTTGTATTCATTTTCAAAAATGTTTTCCCAAGGTTTATTCTTGAGGTGCATAAAAATGGAGTTATGTGGGAATGGGTTAAGAAAAGCCTGGAGGTAAAGGTAACAACATGTTCCTGGTCTTGTGACATTGATGCTAGGAAGTTTTATCCCTGACCCAGAGGTTTTTTCTCCCAAATCAATTTTCTGCATCAAGTGAAAACAATGTAATAAGCCTTTTCTTCTCTTAAATATTTGCAATTTTCACCTTCCTTTACCCCCTTAAAGGAAAAAGCTTCGGAAAACATCATTGAAAATAAAGAAATTGCTTGTAACAAGCAATTGTTTGATTATCATAATGTTTTCTACTAAAAAAAGATAAAGAATTTTGAAATTTCATGACATGAAAACTGTTGCATGCAGCTTCTTTCAATTTAGATATTGTCATGTAGTGGTGTGTAGTAATAAGCTAATAGGCCAATGGTAAAGAATGTATACAAAAGGGCAAGGGAGCTAATCAATATTGACCTACAAGTGGAACAAAATGAAGTTATCACCCATTACAATCTAGGTCTTTTGTTATATATTTTTCTGTTGCTTTGAATTAACACTGATCTTAAATTTTGCCTTCAATACTTTCCACCCATTAATTGAGAATGAATTTCTGTCGACTTGAAATCCAAAAAGGGACAGTCAACTATCATTTGCTTGACATCTGATACTTCAAAGGTTTCACTAACTGGCACTGATTTGTTTGGAACAGACTTACAGCATATTTTTCATCCATTACACTGGTATTCTTCTGCATGGATATTAGAATGCAAAAGTGCACTAAGGGGGTTACCAATGAAACCAATGAAAACAGTTAAAGATATTAGCCTGTTTTCGTTATGGTAATTATGGCTCTATGAAATATTTGTTGATATCATTATTTTGACTTATAAAATGTTTGTATTTAGTGTAAAATTACAACCAACAACCATATTTTAACCCAACAAATTTGCAGACTGGTCCAAATTGAAAAGAGTTGCAGACGGCAATTTAAAGTTTATGAAATTTTAGCTTTGTTCAACTTTCTTGGTATAAAACATTGTAGAAAATGAAGAAATTGCTTGGTTTATTTTGCTTCATCTTACACATTTTCTTAACTGTTTTACTTGAGGGGCGTTTAAAAGGGTCATTGTGTGGAATTGGATTAATCCTTTTGCTTTAGGTATAATCACATCATAGTTGAGAAAGGAGATAAATAGCTAAGAATGAGTCATTTCTGTTCTTTGTCTTTTATATCATCGAAATCCTGGTCTCTCAATAGTATTATATCATCCCATTACCATACAATCCCACATTTTGATGCTCTGAAGAAAATAAACTACAGAGAACATTTTGTGAAAGGAAGAAAATACTTGAAATAAATTCCTCACAATATTTTTTTAAATTTCTTATCAAATCAAACCCATTTTGAATTGTTGTCTGCCACCTCTTTTAATGTGGACCATTCTAAAATTTTGATGTCTTGTTACGGGTTAAACGACATTTACGTCTTGTTACGTGATTTTTTTTTTTTACATTTCTATCTCCACATCATACGTGATTTTATTACCTGTGCAGGATTTTAAACAGTTTACTGTATTTTCAAAATTTTTAGACTTGTCCGAATTCAAAGGGCTAGTAAAAGACATTGTAAAGTAAATACAATTCAAAAAGTATCCAACCTACATGACAGAAAATATTGTTGAAAAAGAGAAAATTGCTTCTTTTTCCACAATGCTTTCTCAAATATAACACCACAATTATGTGACAATCAGTTATTGTACAGGAAAGGGTTAATGTGGAGATAGAAAAACAAGATGGCCCTAGATTGCTCACCTGAATACACTTTACCAAGATAACAACTCAAATTTGAAAACAGTGAGATATTTTACTAAGTCAAATGGATGTAAAAGCAAAAGGTTGTGTTTGGATGAGACGAAAATTGATACTGCTCTTACAATATTCAATGAGGTTCTTCTTTCATGACATTACATGCATTAACATTTCGTTTGAGAAAGATTGAGCTAAAATTGTGACCTCTAGAGCAAGAACAAGGAAATTGTCTAAATGGCCAATTTTCCCTTGATACTGCTCAAAATGTCATCATATTCAATAGGGTTCTTCCTCATGATTATACAAACAGTTTCAATAAATTTGAGTAAGATTCAGCCTAAATTGTGACTTCTTAAGGGGTAACAAGGAAATTTTCAACAAGGCCACTTTTTCATTGGCATTGGTCAGAATGTCACCATAATTCTTCATGAGTTCTTCCCCATGACTATTTTCAGGAAGTTTGAGAAAGATTGAGCCAAAATTGTGATCTGTTGAGTGGTAACACTGAATTATTTTGTTGACAGACTTTGCACAAACAAGTATCCCAAAAGCTTACCATGAGCATGTTGTGCTCAGGTGAGATAAAATCAGCCAAACATAATTACAGTGTTTTCTTACTGCAACAGGAATAAATGAGTGTAGCCAAGAAACCAAAAATGAAATATCAAGTAATGGGCTATAAATAATGCATTACCTATCTTAAAAGTTTTGAACATGAGAAAAATTTCACAGAGACATAACAAGTTAATTTAGATAAATGATCTTGACACAGCATGAAATAAATGTAATTTACCATTAGCCGTTCTGTAAGCTGGAGTACCACATGTCCCACATCTGAAATGAAAAAAAAATAAGATAACCTGTTACCAGATAACAAAATTTTAGAGATATAAATTCATTTAATATCATAGTCAACAACTTTTCCTACTTGGATCAGTCTAAACTTCTGTGGTCGCTACAAGAACTTGCATAACAACGCTATAGCAATAATTATAAATTTGTAATCATGTACAGCGAATTAATTTGCAACACTGTTCTAAGTGCCTATACATTACACTCTTAAAACAGTATAGTAATTGACAAATCATGGCTGTCAGTCAAATAGCCACGTTGATCAATTAAATTATTCATTTAGACCAGAAATGTTCTCCTACATTGGCCACCATTTTTAATAACCTTTTTGTTGGTTTGGCAACTTAAATGTTGTAACTACAGCTTATTCAAGCTGTAGTTACAACATTTAGGCTGCCAACAAACCTATCCACTTTTTTGTTACATGCTACTGGCCATAAATTTTGCAACATAACACTGTTGAATATTAACCCTTGTCATGCTGAACCCGGAATATTCCGGTTTTGGCAGGAGGTATAGACCAAGATCAGCCTGCACATAAGTGCAGTCTGATCTTGATCTACACCTCCTGCTTGTACTTTTCCTGCCAGAGAAGTTATGAAATTGATTTTCAAAAGAAGTATTGATTATTGAAAAACAAGTACTGTTAGTGCTTTCAGCCCTTTGATTTTGATGCAATTTCTTAAAGGATTTTATACAGCATGACAAGGGTTAAAGAAGAACTCTTGTAGGAGTCAGTGGGCTTGGTCAAAGGAGTAAGTTGGCAGGGCCAGCAATTGGTCAATTAATCCTTAAAATGCTCTACAGCACAGTGTTGCATCCAAGATTTCTTCAAAGAGGGGGAGCTCCACCACTAAATTACTGAAATGGGGGGGGGGATTGACAAATGCTAAAGGGGGGGGGGGTAAAAACCCCTAAGCTATAAGTTGATTACGATGATATTGAGGCCCATAAAAAGTCGGTGGTGCCTTATGATGGTATTCAGATTGATTTAAATCAATTCTTTTTGTCAAGTTTGACATGATTGTCTTTAGCCGGAAATGGAAAGAATTTATTGTGCATGCTCCACTGTTGGGTTCCCTGCCTATTTTATACACATGGATTTGAAATCAGGGACCAGTTAAAATACGACAAGTGGTAATGGCTATAAAAAGTGATGATCGGAGCTATTTTTATCAGTACGATACTGTCAACAGTTAATAGCCATTAGCCTTTTTTCACAATTTTTATACCGCCCCCTTTGGTTAATTGGTTCTGCGGGAGTCAGAACATTGTTGCGCGATTACTCCCCCATCAAATTAGTAAGGTTGCGTGAGTGAATAAAAAACACGGGGGAATCCTGGGATTGCGCGGCCTAGATGCAAGTCTGCAGCAGTAGAGGGGTGAAGAAGTTTTAAAGAATCTGTGGGAAATCTTAGGGAAAAATCAGTAAGTAATTATTTATGGTCAGGGTTGGGGAAAAAACTCAAGTCTGTCTAGGATATTCAAGAAACAATAATCTGAATGGGGAATCTATAGTGCCTATAAAATCTCTGTAACTGTCGACAACAATTGAATCATGTACTCACATTTGACCCCGTCGGACCAGACTCAATACAATAATCACTATCAATATCAACAGGGCAACGGTGGCTGATCCAAAAGCAATCGCTAAAAACTTCTCGTCAGACACGTTAAAGTAGTTCTCACTCTCAGCTTTAGCAGCTTGGCCTGAAAGTAAACAGGAAACCTTGTAAGAGCTTAGATATCTAGCTGAAGAAAATTGTGTTTAACTCCTTCCCACACTACTGCTTGTTTTGATGCCCCTCAAGAAAAACAATTGAGAAAACATTTTTTAAAATCATGAAATTGCTTCAAACAAGCAATTTCTTCATTTTCCACAATCTTTTTCACCTAGAAAATTCTTAAATTTCATAAACTTTTGTCGTCTGCAACTCCTGTCGATTTGGACCAGTCTACAATTTCGTTGTGTGGGAATGGGTTAAACAATTGTGCTTGAACTCAAAACCAGATGACATATTTTAGACTAGGTCGATTTTTAAGAAAGAAGGTTCCAACAACATCAACCCTTTCTCACATAATCCTGCTATTTCACTACCCTGAAGAAAAGCATTGAAAAAAGAGTGGATAATGAAGAAATTGCTTGTACAAGCAATTTCTTCATTATCCATAATGTTTACTATCATAAAAGATAGATTTTCCTACAAACTTTATGTTTTTTTTTTTCAGTCTGGTAATTAGGTGAATGAATCTGAATGGGAAAATTATAATAATATAACTTTAACCAACAAATATACGAAGGAATAAAAATGGTTAAGAACAACTTGTTCTTTCACTAGATTATTAACAATTCTAAAATGGCACCTTTGTATACAAATTTCCCTGTAAATGAATTGGCCATTTCCTATTTAAGGACATCGTTACTTTTTTCCTAAAAGCAAATACTTCATTTTACCCTTTATCAGAAAACAAATATTTAGACTGGTCAAAATTCACAGAATTTGCAGACAACAAATATTAGTTGATGAAATTAAAATGTTCTTGTCTTTTCAGTTGGAAAACATTGTGGTTAATCATGAAATTGCTTGTAAAAAATCAATTTCTTCATTTGCCAACATATTTTCAAAAGCAATCTTCTTCAATGGCTAAAAAAGGATTTATCTACCATTTAGTGAACAAAATAGCCTTATTTTAACCAGCCACTTGTGAAAATATAGCCTTTTGTTTTTCACTCAATTGAAAGCTATTTCTTAATTATCAACAATGTTTTTACTGCAAAAGTAAAAAAAAATTCAAAAGTTTCATAGGCTTTAAATTTTTGTCTGCATCTCCTTTCAAATTAGACTAGTACTAAAATTCTGCCGTCTGGTAAAGGGTTGAAAATTAAAACCAAGCAATTATTCTATTTCTTTTTCGCAAAATAGCAGCAACATATGAATATTTTTCAATAGAATCTCAAGAAGACTGTAATGTCCCAGTATGATGATGACATCATCAGTATCTATTAAAGTTTGGGAAAAAATAGCAAAGTTAATATTCGAATATTTGTTTTGATTACTCGAATATATTTGAATATTCGTTTTTTACTAGGTCAGAACTAGATGTCCGAATATAGGTTATATCCATGCACTCTTCTGTCTATTGGTTGAAGTTTCTATTTCTAGATACATTTTGAATATAATAATCCATGTTTGATTTTTTTTTCTTGTTTGTTTGTTTTACTTTCTTCAAAAAATTCAAATACCATCCATGAATGATGAACACTGGGACAACCAAAGCACAATAAATGTAAACAAAATGTAAATAAAATACGTCAAAATGTTTTAGAGGCATAGCTAACCGCGACTTACCAAGGAAAATATTTCGTCAGTGGGCGTCAAAAGTACCGTAAATACAAATTTATCCAAGCTGTATATACAATTTTCGGGTCACCCCGACAATTTGCAAATGACATGATTAAACAGATTTTTTTCCATTATTTAACCATTTTTTATCTTTAAAGAAGTTTAGCACAATTCATGTAGTTTTGAACTCAAATCAGCCATTAAAGTACGTAAGGGCAGACCCGGGACATTAATATCTGTATGAACTAACAGAGAACTCTCTCTAAATCCTCGGCATTGACTTGAACTAAAATTCTTACTGCCTGATTTCAGACTACAACCTGTTTTATTAATGGCTACAGAATTGACATACTATTACATGTTACCTATTTAGACTAATCCAGACCTGAACATCTGAGACAAAACATGTATCAAGCCTCAATAATTTATCCTACTTCTGTCGACGCTCATTTTTTAACAGCATAGTTCTAAAATACGTCAATGAAAATAATTCGATTTTAAACCAATTTTATTATTGTATATTGGAATAGTACATGGATTTCTTTTCAAAAGATGTTGTGCTCAATTACAAATGAGAAGGGATGAAAAGCGATGTCAATATCCCAGTGTAAGACAACAAGGCATCAGTTATCAATCAAAAGAAGATTTACAAAGTGTCATAATTATTGATTTCGTTTAGTGCCTTCTTGACACATGTTAACTGTATAGAATGGAATATATTGGCATTAAAAATAATCCCAATATTTGAAATCAATTCCAATTTCCTTTAAATATACATATAAAGAGAAATTGAATAAAAGTGCTTTTGTCTTTAAAAATTGCGACTATTCGAATACGAAAAACTGATTTGAACATTAGCAGTAAAAATGAATATTTGTTCCCATCCGTAATATCTTTGTTTTGGCTGAAATGGTGAAATAAACATTAGCAGAGCAAAATGCATCTAAACAGTAATATTCTCATTTTGATAATTTATGGTGTAACCAAAAAACACAGGACTAAATGCTTGAACTGTGGTCGAATGTGGCCTTGACCATGGAGCTATCCGAAAATTTGTTTCAAATGGCAAGTTTTCTCATGAGAGAGAACAAATATGCAGAGTTATTTAGAAATCAATCAGTAATTTTAAGAGCTATGCTCTTGACATGCTTATCTTCAACGTTTTACTTTGAACAGTGACTTTGACATTGGACCTCTCTGAATATTTCTTTCAAATGGTACATCTACTCATGAAAGAGAACAATTGCGACAAGTTATATTGAAATCTATCCATAATTGAAGGAGCTATTCTAAGGACAAGCTCAATTTTAATATTTGATTTTTAAATGTGACCTCAACCTTTGAACTATTCAAAAACCAGGAACAAAGCACAAAATCAGACGAAATTCACATGAATTTTTATGCAAAATGGCCCAAGGGTTGTGGATATATCTCAGCAGATGGACGGAATGACAGACAAACAGATGAACAGATGAAGCCAATGCTATGTGCTGGTCCTGCATGATAACTAGAAAGAAAGTGTAGCTCATCAATATATGCTGTTGATCACTAAAAATGGATATAAACTAGGGAACATAGTCTAGCACTACCCAGGCAATACCTTCTTTCACATTAATTAGTAAAAAAGGCGAACAATTAAGCATTGAGCTCAATCTAAAAGGCTTTTTCTACACCTCAAATATATATATTTCTGTACTCTTATGATATTTTACTGTAATTCTGTTGACTCCAGTTTAATCAAAGCAGAATAAAGCTTAATTGTTATAACTTGTTCTGATGAAAGGTTTTGATTAAAATTGCATCTAATACTCTTGAATTCAAATTTTTCAGAGTTGTATTCAAATCAATTTAAATCGGACAGAGTGGAAAAAGATCAGACAACGTTTTCTATACAAGAAAGTAAAACACTGGGTGAAAAATGCAGATGTGAAAATTTTTAGTAATGAAAAAAAGAAATGCAAAGATTAAGGTCATTAAAATCCATCATTATTACAGAATGAAAACCTTTCAGAAAGCACTTTATGGTGATATAATCGCACCTGCTAATTCTTGCTGTTGAGCTTTCAAATATGAACATTAGATTTTACTCCTGAACATTCTTAATTAACCCTTATATTACACCAAACAAATCTTTAAGGAATTGCATTTGAATCAAAGGGCTGAAAGCACTTGAAGCACTTAATGTGCATCTTTTTTATATAGGGTTTGGCCATTAATGTATTTCTCGGGTCTAACTACATAACAACATGAGTAGCACGAGGGACATAACCACAGGCCAAGCACTAGGGACAAAACCACATGACTAGCACTAGAGACATAACCACATGACTAGCACTAGAAACATAACCACATGACTAGCACTGGAGACATAACCACATGACAAGTACTAGGGACATAACCATATAACCAGTACTAGGGACATAACCACATGACTAGCACTAGGGATATAACCACTTGACTAGCACTAGGGACATAACTACATAAGAAGCACTAGGGACATAACCACATGACTAGCAATAGGAAAAAAAAAAACAAATACAGTAAAACCCCTCTAATACGACCAATTGCGGTACTTTCAAAAGGTGGTCTTAATAGAGGGGTGGTCGTATTACCGAGGTTTGGTCGTTTGTTGTCAAGTAATGCATGTTTATTTTGTTTTTGTTCTTTGAATATACTAATACTATACAAACAAAAATGAAACTATTAGAACATGTATTACAGCGGAATCTTATGTCATTTTCAAATTTACGGTCTTCGATAAGTTCTACTTTCTCTATTCTCCATTTGGTACTCCGACCTCAGATTATTTATTCGTAAGTACAGGTTCAAAGTGTCAAACTGTCGATATCATATCTTCTAAAATGGGAATTCCAAGCATCAATTACGTTGAAGTCAAAATTTAATTGCTTATTAACTGTTCGGAACGCCGAAAACAAACTAATCGCAATTTCTCGGATACGTTTACACTTAGGAATTTATTACTCGAGTCATAACCTGTGAAACATTCAAATAACAATTAAAAATAATACAAACTATAATTTCTTAAAGTGATCGGCCACTTTAATCATAACACATATTATAATAAGGGTTCGATATCACATAATCAAAAATCCGATAATGTATTTACAATGTATTCGTACCCAATTAGTGTCGCTCTTATCAAGTGTGAAATTCGGGTGATCGGTCTCAATGTGTGAAAACTGGTCGTTTTAGTGGGGTTCAAAATAGTGTATCAGCTATGGTTGGTACTGAATTTAGTGGTCGTAATTCGGAATAGCGGGGTGCCCGTTTTAGAGGGGTTCGCGTCCATTGAAATAAAGAACAAAAAATTCCGTTCTGTAAAAATTCGGTCGTAATAGAGGGGTGCCCGTATTTCCGGGGTGGTCGTAAGGAGGGGTTTTACTGTAACTACCACTAGAGACATAACCACATGACTAGCACTAGGGACATAACCACATGACTAGCACTAGGGACATAACCACATGACTAGCACTAGGAACATAACCACATGACCAGCACTAGAGACATAACAATATGAGAAGCACTAGGGACATAAACACTTGACCAGTAATAGGGAAATAATTACACAACCAGCACTAGGGACATGACCAGCACTAGGAACATAACCACATGAGAAGCACTAGGGACATAACCACTTGACCAGTAATAGGGAAATAATTACACAACCAGCACTAGGAATAACCACATGACCAGCACTAGGAATAACCATATGACCAGCACTAGGGACATAATCATAGAACCAGTACTAGGGACATAACCATATCACCAGTACTAGGGATGTTACCACATGACCAGCACTAGGGACATAACCATACAACCAGCACTAAGGACAAGCGCTAGAGACATAACCACACGTCAAGCACTAGGAGTATAATTACATGACCAGTACTAGGGATTTAACCACATGGCCAACACTAGGGGCATGACCACATGACCAGCACCTGAGACATAACCACATGACTTGCACTAGAGATTCAACCATATGACCAGCACTAGAAACATAGCCACATGACCAGCACTAGAGATATGACCACATGACCAGCACTAGGGACATAGCCACATGACCTGCAGCACAGCCTAGACTTGAATCTACAACCCTTAAATTGGTTGGGTGTCAGTTTATCTTTTGAAAATTAATTGCACGAACAACCCTAGTTTGTGAGGAAGGAACAGGTAGTGTAGACTGTGAGCAGGCTGATCTTTGTTTTTTCCTCCTTCAAAAACAGAAATATTCTTGCTTCAGCGTTGACTTGTAAGGTTTCACTTCTGTTCTAAATCAACAATTGACCAATCGTAGCTGTCAATCATGGTATCATCCGACCAATCAAATCATTTATTCAGCCAGGACATGACCTTTCAACTCCGACATTGGCTTCCATTTTAGTTGGTTTGGCGACTTAGATGTTGTTTGTTGCATGCTACTAGCCATAAATTTTGCCAAAAAAATGGTTGTTCAAAATCGAAGCAGGACTTCCTGTCGGAGTCGGTGGTCATAGCCAAATGAGTAAGTGAGCGGGACCAGCGATTGGTCAATTGATGTTTTTATTGACCGTGGTGATCAGTCAACCTTGATGATCTGAAATCAATGTTTTGCTCCATTGCATGCCATGAATAACCATCTATATAAGGGATACAATGGGAGCACCAATAGGGAATCCAATCTCATTAGCTATTTGACTCCATTATAATGGAACTATAATACTGTTAGTTTGTATTACCCAGAACATGTCAGCCCCCAGGGAACCATTAGTTTATTGTTCAAAATGAGACTTCCTTTGAATCCTTGCTTGAATTGAATATGGAAACTGAAACCTTGGCCTCTTACTCTTTCATACCCTTAACCCATTATCCAACAACAAAAAATTAAACAGCTCCAAATTCAGAAAAGCTGCAGACAACTATTTCAAGTTGATTGAATTTGATGTTCTATGGAATATTATTATCAAGAACAAGGGGGCAATTGGCCCTGTAGTAATCTTCGAAGACATAGATTAGAAATGTTTTACATTTGGCAATTATTTTTGGCAGATGGTATCCCTATGCGTTACATCTAATATGATATTATACTCCAAATATCAATGTTCATGTATTTTCCAAATTTGACCCATTACCAGAGGGCAAAATTTTAGACAAGTTCAAATTGAAAGGAGTTATAAGCGACAATTAAAATTTATTGAATTTTATATATATATTTTTTATTTTTCTCGAAAGAATTATACAATGTTGTCCCATATGTCTTTCTTGGGAGCGTCCAAAAGCGTCACTGTGTGAGAAAGGGTTAAAGTTTTCCTTCTTTGTTTACAATGTTGAAATATGTAATGCCTAAGCAGAGCCCACGTATGACCCAAAGGTCATCACATGAACAGACTTTGTAGTGATTCACTGGGCTATTAAACATACCAAAATCATGTTGGTTTCAGAGAAGATTTTCAGAGCTTTCCTTTTTGTTTTAATGTAAAACGGAGTTCCAAAATATGACCCAAGGGGCATTATTTGAACAACTTTGAAGTGCAACATACCAAGTATCAAAGCTCTCTGTCATGTGGTTTTAGAGATTTCATTATTTTATCCTTTTTGTTGCCATAGCAACAAACGTTAAGGATAGTCTTCAATTATTTGAATAATTCTCATATAGCTTCACTGAGGGAAAATCCCTGCCAAGTTTCATAAAGATTGGCCCACTGGTTCAGGAGGACATGATGTTTAAAGAAATTGTAGACAGACACACAATACAATCATGACGACAACCACTTTGTTATCAGGTGAGCTAAAAAAATGTGTGTCATGTTATGAATCTGTGTTGTAATTTCAGTATGGTAGAAATACTTTCACAATGGATTGTGTGGGATTATACATTAAGTTGCATAAACTAAGATGGCAGACAACAATAGCACTTTTTGAGACATCTATATTTCAATGGGTCAGTGCAAAACAGTTGTAAGTGCCTACATGTTTTTTGGCAGTTGTAATTGCTTTGTGCCAACCCCTCAATTTAGGCTGATTAAAAATGGCCTTTGATTTTTTGTAAGCTTTTTTCCATTTGATAAAGAAATAACATTATGTTGTAAATTTTTCAAATTTGTGCATTTTAAGGAGTAATGTGAATAAGAAAGTTAGTCACCATATCCAATGACATGGCTGCAATTTCTTTACCCTCCCTTTCCTGAGAACCAGTAAAATATCACAGAACACATTCAAAATGCAGTGGGTCAAATGGTGACCAACATGGAATAGAAAATTCATGCAATTTATTCCAAAGTTGTACCCCAGTCTGCATGCCATTTTCGCATTGTCCTTATTTTCTGTGATATGGAAGAATATCTTAACCCTTGTCATGCTGAATAAAATCCTCTACAGAATTCAATTGAGGTCTAAGGGCTGAAAGCATTGGGAGCACAAACTGTGGGTAAATATTCATTTTGAAAATTTACTTTGTAAACAACATCGGTTGAAAAAAGGACAAACAGGTGGTGAAGACAAAGATCAGACTGCACATATGTGCAGACTGATCTTTGTCTATACCTCCTGCAAAAAGAGGAATATTCCAGGATCAATGTGACCAGGGTTAGAACCTGTTCAGCAAGCAAAAGTTCACATGGTAAGACATACTGTGTAAATTTCATCTTCACTTATCAAGGAATTTTAAGAGATTTGTAATCACAGGAAAATTTACATTAAGTACCCTTTTTCTGTGACATATGCAAAAGATAATACGGATAAGGACAAGTGTAGACAGACATTCTGGGAAACTTTCATTCAAATCTGGCCTGAAGTGTTGAGAAGAGCTAGTTGCCTTCAGGAGATTTAGACAGTTATATACAGATAGATGGATGGATGGAGATCAGATACCAATAAATGTCCACCTTCCACTGTCTATTAACCCTTGTCATGCTGAACCCAGAATATTCCGGTTTTTGCAGCAGGTATAGACCAAGATCAGCCTGCACATAAGTGCAGTCTGATCTTGGTCTACACCTCCTGCTTGTACTTTTCATGCCAGATTTGTTCATGAAATCGATTACTTAAAGAAATATTGATTATTGAACAACAAGTTCTATCAGTGTTTTCAGCCCTTTGTTTTCACGTCAATTCAGTAAGGCAATCTATACAGCATGACAAGGGTTAAGAATTAACACATTAACCCACAAGAAAAAGTTTAGAATAGCCAAATTGAAAGAAAATGCAGATGACAATTTCATGTTAATGAAATTTAAAAAAAATATTTGCCTTTTGGGGCAGAAAACATTGTGGATAATGAAGAAATTGCTTGTCACAAGCAATTTCTTCATTTTCCACAATGTTTTAATAAGCCTTGTGCTTGAGTGGCGTCAAAAAGTGTCATTGTGTAGTCACAGGTTAATACAAGCAAGTGTTACATAAAGAAGTATTTAAAAATAATTAAAATGACAAGGTATTATAGTTACAGGCATTCACTTCACTTTTTCCTACAATGTTTTCCTATTTATATATTTTTCTAAGTCTAAAAAAGCAACATTAATCAGGTGAAACAGGTTTATATATCATAGCAATAATTGGCACTTTTTTTCATTCACAGAGAAATTAAAGGGGAACTGAGCCAAGTTGTGGGAATAAGGATCATACAGGATATTAGAACAAATCCCGGAGGGATTAGCCATCAGTTATATTAAAGGAAATACAATCATTTACTTGAATACATCTCGACTTTAATAATCAAGACCTGGAATATCCCTTATTCTTTCACACACGCCCACTCTATGATGCTTTTTGAAAACCCCTATAGAAAATTGATATGGAAAACATTGTGAGAAATGAAGAAATTGCTTGGTACAAGCAATTTCTGCATTATTAAAAATGATTTATTTTCAGAAAGACAAAGAGTTATAATATTTCAACAACAAAAAACTATCGGCTGCAATTTCTTTGAATTGACTTGTACTCAAGTTTTGGTGTCTGACAATAGCTCAACTAATTACATAATGGTAATTTAGTCTGGTCCCAAGAAAAAGAAACTTAAATTAACCCTTTCCCGTTTTTTGAAATTTTAGACTAGTCCAAATTCAAAGAGGTTGCAGACGACTATGAGAACTTGATGCCATTTAAGATGAAACCATCTTATGTGGTAGAAAATATTGTGGAAAAAGGAGAAATTGCTTGTTACAAGCAATTTCTTCTTTTTCCACAATGTTTTCTTGAGTAAAAAATCACAGGAACGTAAAATCCCGTATTTGAAGGGTTAAGCCAGTGTTAATTTGAAAAGTAGGACAGAGAACATTATTGATGAATGATAATTTGCTTGTAATAATGCAGAACAAACCAACATGGCTGTAACAAAAATCCCTCTAAATATCTTTTAAAATCTATTTCATATACTGAATAAGCACATGTATATGAAATAGCACATACTTTGTGTGGTATCAGAGAATTGATCATTATAGTCTTCAACTGCTTTTACAAGACAATATACAGACAAACTAATGGATGGAACATGGAAACAAAAACATCAAAAGCCAAAAAATGTGTTTGTGAAACACCATACCCCTGTAAAAGCCTTTTTTTTGAAAATGTGACCTTGAACAGTTCCCTCAGATTTGATGGATCACCTTAACCTTACAACAAACTCATATCAATGCAAGGAACCCATGACCCAAATAGGATTCATGTATCTTGAAAAGTGTTGAAAAAGTAAATGACAGATAAAATGTTAAGTGTTTGTGTGAAGTCAACTTGGATAAGTAGTCTTGACCTTGATACATCACCTTGACTTTACAATAACTGATGCATATCAATGCAATGAATATATTTCCAATTATGAGCCATGTATCTTTGACAGTGTTTGAATAACAGCCACATGTGAGCCAATTATCTTCAACTTCAACAACAGAAAAATGTTAAGTTTTTTTGTTAGTAAGACCTTGATAAGTGACCTTGTCTTTGATGAATGACCTTAACCTAATACCAATTGATGCCTATCAATGTAATGAAACTATAGCCAAAACATGAGCCATGTATTTGAATAACAGCAATCTTTTTAGTTATTGCCTTAACCCATTCCCACATAATGACCCTTTACAATGCCTATCATTATAAAAGCTTTGGAAAGCACTGTGGACAATGAAGAAATTGCTTGTTACAAGCAATTTCTTCATTGTCCACAGTGCTTTCCAAAGCAAATTGAAAGAAATACAAGCAATTTCTTCATTATCAACAATGTTTTCATCCAAAAAAGAGAGACATTTAACAATTTCATCAACCTAGCATTGTCGTCTGCAACTTCTTTGATTTTAGACTGGTCTACAATTTTGTCATGTTGTAATGGGTTAAGTTTACCCCTCAGTAAAATAACATACCTCCTATAAAATAAGTACGCAGTAACAAAATGAGCTTCTGTCCAAAAGAAGTAACAAATATATAGTCTCATAATTTCGCCTTATTTCACAATAAAAACCCATTCCCGCAGACGCCCCTAGGAAAAAGCTTTGAAAAACATTGTAGACAATTTCTTCATTATCCTAAATGATTTCTACCCAAAGCGAAAAAAGATTTTAAATTTTTTCAGCTAAAATTTTTTGCTGCAACATCTTTGAATTTGGACCAATCTAAAATGTTGTTGTGTAGTAATGAGTTAATTGATTACATGAATCAAGGTGGAATTATTACATCAGAATATAGAAACAGAGAAATGCAATTTGTGTGCATGGAATATCTCTTGTGGATATTTCCATAGTTTTTTCCAATTAGAAATCTGAGTAAATATTTGAGAGCCTTAATGACAAAATGTTATCGCTAAATCTATAATACAATTACGGTTCACCATATTAACATCTTGTCAAATAATCAACTTAACATGCAAAAGCTTTTTATAGCAGAATTGCTCCCAAATGTGTGATTGCAAGGGAAATCTTGTAAAGATGTTAACCTATTACCACACGAGAAAATCATAATCTGGTCCAAATTGAAAGAAGCACCAGACGAAAATTTCAAGTTCATATAATTCTAAATTACTTTGTCTTTTTGAGATTGATAACATTGTGGATAATGAAGAAATTGCTTGTGACAAGCAATTTTATCATTGTCCATAACATTTTCCAAAGCTTTTTCTTGGGGCATCTATAAGTGTGCTTGTGTGGGAAAGGTTAATGTTGCACATGTAATAGTTTTCTTGTTGGTTATAATGGCTAAATACTTTTAAAAATGCTCCAAATTTTATCTTGAAATATTGCAGCTTTTGCAAACACAGCTAGCACAGCAAATATAATACTCGCTAACATAAAGCCCAAACTTACTTCTATTTCTTAGAAGTCAAAAAAAGATGGAATTAAAATGTAAATAACTTAGTACCTAGGCAACACTAGAAAATTGTACCGGGACAACATTTTGAGCCAATTATTTGACCCTGAGCAGTGACCTTGATCTTGGAACTATCTGAAAATTGATTTCAAATGACAAATCTACTCATGCTGGAGAATATAAGTCCCAAATTATTTGGTATCAGTACTCACATGTAAACCATCAGTTCTGGATAAGCTTAATTAAAATGCTTTACCTTAATCTATGACCTTGATCTTGGATCTATCTGAAAACCTCTTTCAAATGGGGCATCTACTCATGATAGATAACAAGTGTCCCAAATCTTTTTGAAATCCATGGACAAATGTAGGAGATATGCTTTGGCCAAGCTTAATTTGAATGTTTGAACTTGGTCTGTGACCTTGACCTTGGAACTATCTCAGCTCAGGAGGCAAGGGAGGCTTAAAACCCTTTCAGTTTCTTCTACTGTGTGTTTGCACTTTGCATACAAAACTGACTCATAGGCATTATACTTTGTCAGCATAAAATAACAAACTAGTGCACAAATGCATGTACACAACTTGTTATGGCAACAACTATGTCTTGCTCACAGCATGAAAACTCACAAAATAGTTTGCAATTACTGTTCTTATATATTAAAGTTTGCATGTCATTGGTTGTACATAGGTGTTCGTTTGTATACAATCTGAGGTCCAGATTTTTTCCAGCTTCACCTTTTACAAATCTCTCACTTATTCTTAGACATATTTCTATGGTTTGTTGTTCAAAGCTAATTTGATAATAGCACAAACTCCCAACTTAAGCTCATGGGTGAGATTTATCCTAAGATGTTAGAAATTGCGAAATACCTTGACTTTCACACCTACTTATTAGTACTAATCTGTTTTAATGCACCTTTAATGAAAAGTGCTGCTTGGTAAGAACCTGTTAATATGGGGTATTAATCAATTAAAAGTTTCAGATTTTGACCATAAAATTTGTTAGAGCTGCTTACCTCCCATACATAGCACGAGATATTTTCGTAAATAATTCGGATGTTTAAAACCATTTTATTTATATTTGAAATGTCTATTTTACAATCCTCAGTCCTAAATTTTACCACCTCTGAAAAGAATAGTCAATCAGAGATTTGACCTAAGCACAAAAGGAAATCACCCTGATGGAAGTAAAAAAACGTACACATGCAATGTGTTTGCACACAATGTGCATGTATTATGATGAAAAAACATGTTCAAAATTTCAATAGCATTTCTTTCATCAATCTCTGCTTTTTTGGTGCCTAATTTTTCAAAATAGATTCAGAATATTTTTAGAATAAAAACCCAAACGGAGGGTATTTATTACAAGACTTTATCCAACTCTGAGTATCTTAAACATCCAATCACATATACTCCCTTTTGTTTGTACTATTCTTATTTCGTATAAAATGTGCAGGTCTCTTGCCCTACAAAATACCGCTTTGCTGCATTTCAAACATCTCTCGTGGATTCTGTATCTATTGTGAAACTAAAAACATTTTGAAATAACAAAACAGTAGGGCCAAGAATGAGCTTTCTGATTATTTTGAAAAATTCATACCATTAAATATATATTCCATTAATATTGATAGTGTTTTCAAGAGCCTTTCCATAATTATATATAAAGTATATATCATGGGATTGAAAGTGACATTTGAAACAATACTAAAACTTTCTAGGTATTTTTTTGGCAATGATTTAGATTAATGGAGTAGTCAAACTGTCTTTTGGAATGTATTGCTTCCAAAAATTGTAAGTTTGACTGCATTCTGAAAATAGGTGAAAATCACGAATTAAGCCTTGCAATGCTGAAAAAATCTTATTTGGAAATACATTTAAATGAATAGGCTGAAAGCACTGGATTCATTAGTTATTGGTCATTATTTCTTTTGAAAATCATTGTAATAAATATTACTGGCTTGAATGATATAAACAGGTGGTGTAGACAAAGGTCAGACTGCACTTAGGTGCAGGCTGATCTTTGTCTATACTTCCTGCAAAAACAGGAATATTCTGATTTCAGCATGACAAGGCTTAAGTACAATTGAAAAAGATATGGTATTCTTCTTCAATCCTTGAAATAATATAATGATCTTTACAAAATTAACAATTTTTTTGTTATGTTGTTACAGACCAAATTCAAAAGACACCAAAACCTCTTGAAGCACTACTTGAAAACTGATTTTATAACTAATTCTAGCTTGAAAGGGACAAACATGTGGTGTAGACTAAGACCAGACTGCACATATGTGCAGGCTGATCTTTGTCTATACTCCCAGCTCAAACAGGGATATTCTGGGTTCAGCATGACCCAAGGTTAATCAAGAAATCTCTTTTCATTTTTTCTTTCATGACCAACTGTTTAATTTGGAGAACTTCTTCCAAAGACAATGAATGTAAATGTTTGCATTACTAGAAAATTTCTCTTTAAAACTTTTTCCAGAATGAAAGAGGCCACACACAATCTAAAAGCCATAGCTGAATCTGTAAAATTGTCTCAGAGCAGACAAGGGTAAATCCACAATACTGCCTTTAGTCTAACGTATTTGACATAGAACAATCTGTGAAGTCATTTTTGAAATGTGACATTCACTCATGACCTCTTAATAAGGATGATATTCTTATTTGAAATTTAACCATCTTTGACCTTGAGAATAGCACAACCGACTTTCTGAATTGACTAGTAGTCATTTTGGAAAAGGTCAGATTTGTCAATGACCTGGAGCTGTGACCTTGACATTAGGTGTATCCAAATAAACTCTTCACATGACACTGGTACTCATCAAGGGGAACAACTGTGTAAAGTTATTTAGAAATACATTCATTAAAGTGGAAGATATGCTCTAGGCAAGGTCACTTATTTCACCAAACTAATCTATTAATACCAATCAAGAGGAACAACTTTACCTACTTATTTCAAAATCTATCAATATATGACACAGGTATGTGCAATACAAGGTAAAATTTGTCACTTGACCTCTACCTGTGACCTTAACCTTAGACGTATCCAAATGAAATTATCATATGATACCAGCAATTGTCAAGAAGCATTACCATTCCAAGTTGTTTTGAAATCAATTCATAAATATGGATTTAGTAGCACCTTTACTGTCCTAGTAATGCTAAACTATTGTTAAGACAGCTCAATCTATTCCAACATGCATTTACAAAGTTTTGGAAAACATTGCTGATAATGAAAAATTGCTTATTACAAGCAATTTCTTCATTTTCTACAATATTTTTAACCCAATTTTCCCCCAAATATTTATGAAATTCCATAAAACATAAAAATGTCATCTGCAATGTCTTTGAGCTTGGACCAGTCTAAAGTTTGTCATTTGAGATTAGGTTTAACCCTTGTCAATCTGAACCCAGAATATTCCGGTTTTGGCAGGAGGTGTAGACAAAGATCAGCCTGCACATAAGTGCAGTCTGATCTTGGTCCACATCCCCTGCTTGTACTTTTCCTGTCAGAGTTGCATATGAAATTGATTTCTAACAGAAATATTGATTTTTTCAACAACAAGTATCAGTGCATTCAGCCCTTTGATTTTACAGCAATTCAGTAAGGTAATTCATACAGCATGACAAGGATAAATAGTCCACACTATAGCAGATCTTACCATCACTTGGCTCGCAGTCCTTATCATCACCCTTTTGTACAGCACTTGGTAACTCTACATAGTCCATCCTGAAATTAAACACAGAAAAAAATATTTCAATAAAAGTTAAAACTTTGAAAAACAGGCCGGAGCAATTCAATTTACTCAATCCTGAAAATACAGTTAAAAAAAACAAAAACATTTCATTAAAAGTTTAAAAAGACTTGGCTGGGTAAATCTTTAAAAACAGTAAAAAAAAAGATTCAATGAAAATTAAGCTTTAAAAATTCTGGGCTTGGTAATTCTTTTATTATGGTCTATCCTGAAAATGTAGCCAGAAAAAAATATTTCAATTTCAGTTTTAAAATAAAGCCCTAAGCCCTGGGTAATTCTATAAAGTCAATCCTGAAAATATAGTCAGAGAGTTAATAAAAGTTGAAGCTTTAATTTTACAGGCTTGGGTATATTTAGTCAAAGAGTGTTTTTTTCTTTAATAGACCCAGACTATCAATCCAAGAATCAATCAACCAATCAAGTCATTCATTTAGACCAGAAGTGAACTTGTAGCTCCAACATTGCAGACACTAATGTGATGCAATTATTATGGTTTGGCAACTTAAATGTCATAACTACAGCTTATTCAAGCTGTATTTACAATGTTTAGGATGCCAATCAAACATTCTACTTTCTTTGTTTTATGTTACTGGCCATAAATTTTGCAAAATAATGCTGTTTAATATTGAAGTCAAACTTCCTGTTGGAGCTTAGTGGGCGTGGCCAGCGATCCATCAATTGTACAGTTCTGGGTAACTCTTCCTGTTCATCCTGAAATATTGAAAAACCTGTGGTAAAAATTGAGACAGGCTACAGTTGACACCTCACAGAGAGCAAAGTCAGAAAAATAGGTACGAAATAGTGTAAAAATTATTGTAAGATAAAGCAACCATTTTTGAACTTATGAATCATTTGAAACCTCCACCATTTTGATTCACAATCTCTGCTCTCTCTTCAAGATATTAAGTAAAAGAGACAGTATGGCTTCTAAAAGTGAAATTCGACATGTCAAACATACTGGAATACCTCTCTTTCTGGCAGTTTTACCATTGGCCCAAAAGGACTGGCTACTAGTAAGATGAATGCATCAGCACAAAATTGTACATTATGTTTTAGAGATAATTAACTTGATGGAAACAAACAAAATTTTAATGTAAAAACAATCAATACAAGTTTTGACAATATTAGTACAAAAGCCTATTCAAACAATGTTGATCTGCCTTTCAATAATAATGAAGTATGGATTTGCCTTTGTTTAAATTCTGTGGCCAATTGATTTGTGAAATTTTTGAGTAGGATACCATGTTGTTTTTGTTTTCAAATCATGAGAATAAATGACCCAAAAGAACTTAACTAATTCCCAGACAATCACTTTTTGACATTCTCAAGAAAATAAAGCTTTGGAAAACATGTGGAAAACATGTGGAAAATGAAGAAATTGCTTGGGGCAAGCAATCTCATCATTTACCACATTTTTTTACCCCCCCCCCCCAAAAAAAAAAAAAATATATATATATATATATATTCTGCAACTTCTTTGAAAATGGTTCAGTCTAAAATTTTGTGATCGGTTAAAAAAAATTTTCAAAGTAGGAATGAATAACTATTAACCCTTATCATGCTGAATATAATTGCTTTCAGAAATATTGAAAGCAATTGAAGCTCTTATAGAGGGGTTGTAATTCTTTTGAAAATTGGTTTCACCAACAAATGCTATTTAAAGGTACAAGCAGGCGGAGAAGACTAAGATCAGATAGCACATAAGTGAAGGTTAATCTTTGTCTATACCCCCTGCAAGAACAGGAATATTCCGGGATCTACATGACAAGAGTTAATACTATGAGAACTTCATGTTGTTAACCTGTATAAGCTGCTCACAAAGGGACAACTTGTCTCATTTCAAATGATAGATACTTTGTTCTAAGTTCCTTTTAGAAAACTGAAGATTCTCTTATTGGTTTCTTCATAAATAAGGGACAATAATGGAGAAATGCTTTTACCAAAGAAGTTCTATGTATTAAGCTCCATCAACAACAGCAGTGTAAACTAGAGCTGTCGCCCTCAAGGGCTGACGAGAATACCCCCCACACCGCTAAAAAGGCTTTTCTACGAAGGATTGGAATTTGAAGGGGCATTTTATGACCCCTTTTTAAGTAGGAGTGGAAAAGTAACAATTGTGTATGTAATTATGTTTTCAGCTTCTTCCCCCCCCCCCTCCATCCCCGTTCCCCCCCACTTCTGACCTTTGAAAGCTATGTACCAAGTATTAGAGAGGACGGAATTGTTCAGTTAATTGTTCATTGTAAATGACTTACAGCGTTTTGATGTCAAACATGTATATATATACAAGATGATGTTACTTACCAAATTTGGTAACTCCCCTTAGGGTTACTGAGTTTTGTAATTTTAAATTTTGACTACTCCCCCCCCCCCCCCCCATTAAAAAGTTCAAAATGGCATAACTCTGAAACTAACGACTGGATCAAGATGAAAATTGCAGGTGCACAACTTCATATGATAGGAAACAACCTGATAAAATTTCAGCAAAATTGGTCAAAAAATGTGGGAGGAGAAGAGGACACAAAATTATGTCCACGGACGGACAGACGGACAACCTGATTCCAGTATACCCCCCCATAACTTCGTTGTGGGGGGTATAATAAGTGTGAAGACCATCATGGTAAATTAAAAATAATTACAAAAGAAGCATATTCAGATAGTTGACAGTATCACCCATTACCAGACAGCAAAATTTTATAATGGTCCAAATTCAAAATAGTTGCAGACCATAGTTCAAATAATATAAATCTTATATATTTTCAACTTTCTGGGTAGAAAACATTGTAGAAAATGAAGAAATTGCTTGTTGTAAGCAATTTCTTCATTTTGCACAATGTTTTCCTAATTGTTTTTCTTTAGGGGCATCTAAAAGCATTGTTGTATGGGAATTGGATAAAATATGTTTTGTCCACTGTCATACCCCCCTGACCAACTGCTAGGACCGGATTCAAACACTTAAACTCTGAAACCTCTTTGGCCTGCCACCTTCCAGCACAATGACACCTTTTGACGCCCCTAGGAATAGAAGATCTTGAAAACATTGTGGATAATGAAGAAATTACTTGTGACAGTTAATTTCTTCATTATCCACTTATTGTTTTCTTCCCCAAAAAGACAAAGATTCGATCAACTAAATATTGTCGACTGCAACCTGTTTGAATTTGGAAATTTGAAAATTTTGTCGTCTGGCAATAGGTTAACCGCTAAGCATCACTGGACTTCAAACTCACCAAGAACTCTGAGCTTAGGTCAGATAGAAATATTTGATAAGTATATTTCATTAACCCATTGCCACACAGTGACGCTTTTGGAAGCCATCACAAAAAACAATTGGGAAAACATTGAGTAAAATGAAGACATTGCTTGTTTCAAGCAATTTCTTCAATTTACACAATATTTTTATCCAGAAAGCTTAAAAAATCTTAAATTTCATAAATTTTGAATTGTCGTCTGCAGCTCCTTTAAATTTGGACCAGTCTTAAATCTTGCTGTCTAGGAATGGGTCAATCAGCTCCAACTCTGGGCCACATATTATTTCATTGATCTGCCTCAATCACGCGCTTCATTGACACAACATGTTGATATTATATTAGAATTGCTTTTTGCACAACATGGTGCAATATTCATGAAGAAAAACCATGAAGCTCTACATTGTTTAATTGCATGACACTCGTTCAAAAAACTTTTTACCACAGATTGCAAACATAGATCTAAAAATCAGAGAAATGATCATTGATACACACAGTTTGGGCTTAGCTATTGTTATTCATATATCTATATTCGCTTTAACTTTGTTTCTAACCCATACATTGGAAAAAAATGAGGACAATGAATATTTTGCTTGTTACAAGCAATTTCTTTATTTTCCACCTCTAAAATCCCCAAATAATTTTGAAATTTCATCAACTTAAAAAAGTCATTTGTAGCTGCGATTAGTTAGGACTAATTTAGGAACTGATTTGAAGACATTTGAGTATTAAAATTAATTTTGTTTGGATGCTTTCAAACAATGTCAATATGCTGAAAAGAATCCTTTTCAGTATGGCATCAAAATCAAAGGACTTAACCCCTTCCTGTACAAAACCAGAAATTTATTTTACCATGATTTCATACTTGAGGAACAAACAATTTCTCCTTTTCCCACAATATTTTATACCAAATAGGATGGTTTAATTTCAAATTGCATCCGATTTTAATTGTCCTCGGCAACCTCCTTCAATATGGACCAGTCTATAATTTCCAAAAACGGGAAGGTTTAAGGCAGTGGAGGCACTAACTGTTGGTCATTTTTTCTTTTAAACCTGCACATATATGCAGGCTGATCATGGTTTATACCTGCTGCTAAAGCACAAATGACAAATGATAAAATGATAAAACATTCTTAACCCATTACCAGACGGCTAAATTTTAGACTGACCCAAATTGAAAGAAGTTGCTTTTAATTCAAAGTTTATGAAATTTTGGATTCCTTCAATTTTCTGGATAGAAAACATTGTGGAAAATGAAGAAATTGCTTGTAACAAGCAATTTCTTCATTTTCCACAAAGTTAAACAAAGCTGTATTCCTTGGGGGCATCTAAAAGGGTCACTGAGTGGGAAGTGGTTAATTCATGGAAACAAAAGAATGTGAAGCTTCATATAAGAAATATAATAAAGATAGTTACTGCAAGAAAAGGATCTGCATTTACATTAAACTACAGAAACTCTTATGACAAATCAAGTTATTTCAAGTTTCCTCTAAAATGCTCTGGCCTTTTTCATAAAAGTAGGCAAACTGTCATACATAACATTTCATGAATAGATCACTTAGGATGGTATAGCAATACCATATGAAATGCTATCTGTATAGTTCAATGAAGCCCTACAAAACCTGATTTTCTCATGAATACAAAACCAGAGAGAACCGATTGAAGGCAGACAGAGATTTCCATATGGTGATTCCCTGTCACAGACGGCCTACATATTGATCCAACAAATTCCCATTTTCTCTGTGGGCATTAATTATATTAGACATGTTTTTAATAACATTCTATAAGGATCAAACTAATGCCAAACTGATCCTCTTATTGTATTCAGCTTACTGATTAGGAAATATCCGAGATCAATGCTTCAAGTAGATTGCTACTTCGTATGGACATTTGTAACAGCAACACAGATTATTCCCATCCATGGTGGTTATTATTACTCTATTCCCTAATGAAAAAGCTTGGCAAAACATCCTGGAAAATGAAACAAGATTGCCAGTTACAATATATGCCGCTCTTTCGCATTCAGTCCAGTCAGGTGACTAGGAACATTCTGTGAAGTTTTGAGCAAATTCCTCCATAAATGTAGGAGGATATATGTTAACAAGATGTGAACAGACAGATGGACAAGATGATGCCAACATAAGGTATTATCTACCGTACTGAATAATCATTTAAAAAAAAGCGACTGTAAACTGTTGTCTGCAAAACCTTTGAATTTGGACAGGTCTAAAAATTTGCATTACAGTAAAGTGTTAAAGCCTGGCAGTACAAAGAAATAAAATGTGTAATCTCTTCATAATTGACAGTCCAACTGTCAATCAAAATGAAGAGACAAATCAAATCATCCATTTAGACCGAAAGTGAACTAAGAACTCTGACATTGATCGACATTTATTTCAAGCATTTTTTTAGTTTTGCAACTAAAACAAAATCAACCATTTTACCTTTTATTATACTTCACTAACCTTAACCCATTACCACACAACAAAATTTTAGACTGGTCCAAATTCAAAGAAGCTGCAGACGTCAATTTCAAGTTGATGAGATTTTTTTCTTTTCGTTATTTTGGATAGAAAACATTGTGCATAATGAAGAAATTGCTTGATACAAGCAATTTCTTCATTTTCCACATTGTTTTCCATAGCTTTTTTCTTTAGACGAATAAAAAGGAGTGATTATTTAGGAATGGGTTAAGTGTAATATCTTGCCAGAGTTGAGTTGGCTTATAGCCAGCAAGCTGTCAATTATACCACAAATATCATCATCATTATTGGTGTTGTTGTTGTATTAATAATCATTCCCATTACCACAAACTGAATTTGAGAAAGACCAAGTTAAAACATGTCCCCCAGTTTGTTGTAGATTGATAGAAAACCTAATCTGACAGGGGATTTATCAACCCAAAGGTTTATTACCTTAAAATTGGATTAGAGGATTTCATAGGGTACAAAAACCCTGTAAATAATTTGATATTTTCCGGAAAACAGTAATTGATGATTTTCAAAGAGAGAGATTGGATATTACATTGACAAATTGAATGAAACAAGATGGAACAGCCAGACTCCTTCTTTCACTTGGATGTTCATTAAGCCCTTTTTAATGGTACTATTGATAAGTAATGAATTACATCGAAAATCCATTTCCATTTTAACCCTGTCATGCTGAACCCGGAATATTCCGGTTTTGGCAGGAGGTGTAGACCAAGATCATCCTGCACATAAGTGCAGTCTGGTCTTGTTCTACACTTCCTGCTTGTATTTTCCCGTCAGAGTTGCTTATAAAATTGATTTCTAAAAGAAATATTGATTTTTTAACAACAAACTCTATCAGTGCTTTCATCTTTTTGATTTTACTACAATTCAGTAAGGTAGTTTATACAGCATGAATTAGATTCAAACTTCCTTATGTCTCGCTGTAATGTTTAAGCTTCAGAAAACCAAATTTCATTTTGGCCAATTGACAAATTAATTGCTGTCAATCAAAAGTTCAACTGAGCCATCTAATAATTCATTTAGAACAGAAGGAAAACATTTGTTTGAGGGCACCTTAAATATCCTAACTACAGCTTATCTGTGCATCAGTCACCCATCAACATGTTGCCGTTTGCTTTATGACAATTTATTTTACAGCAAACTACTTTGTCTGGGCCACAGCTTTAGCACAGTTGGTAGGATAACAGATTCTCAAATTCATGAGGTCCACGGGTTGCTGCACATATCCTTTCCGTCATATGTCTCCCACCAATGGGTGGATAATCGTAAACTTATGTGGGATAAGCAGCTGGGGTCTCAGAAAGGGTGAAAGGAGTGAGAAGTACTAGGAATCCATGGTTAAGTCAGTGCTATATGACTGAAATACAGTTAGAAGTGGTGTTAAACCAAAACAAACAAAACCTTGTCCAAGGACCAGTCTAAAATTTTGTTGTCTGGTAAGGGTTAAACTGGTACAAACCATGAAGAAATTTTCTCATGTCTAAAATAACATCCCCCTAATAAATCATTTCACCAGGAATTAGTTGTCAGTATTAAATAATATGCAACATTATTCTGTCTCATAACTTCAGCATACAAACACATGAGATTCTCTAAATCAGATCTTCCTACTTTCAAACCTATTCCCAACCTCAATCCTGCTTTTTTATGTCTCTCTAGAAAAAAAAACCTTTCAAAACCAATGTGGACATTGAAGAAATTGCTTGTAACAAGCAAATTCTGCTTTCAAAAGCAAATTTTTAAATTTGACTAACTTCAAATTGTTAACTGTAATATCTTTCAACTTTGATCAGTCTAAAATTTAAGCGTGTAGTAATGGATTTAATATTACTGTCCAATAATAATCGGCTTTTATTGTTTGAGTTGGGTTTAACATCACTTTGAACAATCTTTCATTTGTGTGATAGCAAAATCAATATATTTCATTTTCATACAAGCAAGAAAAATAGCAATACACTACATTGTTGGAAAGGATCAATTGCTTGTTAGATTTTTTCTTTTCTAATAATGTTGTCTGATCTATTTGACCCTTAATTTTTAACCCTTTACCAAATAAGATTTTTAGACTAGTTCAAATTGAAAGGAGTTGCAGACAACAATCTTCATGCAACTACTTCATTTTTCCCAATATGTTTTCCCAATTGCTTTTCTTGAGGGGCATCAAAACTCGTCATAATTGTGTTGGAAATGGATGACACATACTTTAAGATTCTGTCTGCTACTTCTTTATTTTGGACCAATCTAAAATGTTGTCTTCTAGTAATTGGTTCAAAAGGCAAAGTATAACTCATAGTACAATACAATTAAAAGTTGTATATAATTTTACCCATTTACAGACAACACTATTTTGAGTAATCCAAATTCAACGAATTATAAATAACAATTTTGATTTGAGAAATTTAAAAAAATCTTTGTCTTTAGGAGAAGAACTTATGTGGATTTCTTCATTTTCAACAATGTTTTCCAAAGCCTTTTTCTTGCCAGCATACAAAAACGTGATCATGTGGGAATTGGTTAACAACCTTTTAGGATCAGTACCCTTTATGTAAATTTTGAAACAACATTGCTTGGTTACTAAATGGACATTGCCCAGTCTAGTCAGAAACTGTTGAACTTTATAATGAAGTAAAACTCATAATTCAAAAATTAAAGTGCCTCCCACCCCCTTAAAAAAAAAAAATCCATTGTACAGAGTCTTTAGGATGTATATGTAGAAAAGGCTGGAACAGGAAAATAATTACATACACCAGCCTACAGGGGAAATCCTTCGGGTATTCCAGTCTATTATCCTCCTGTCTATAATGATGGAAGACTTTTTGTATTTTGGCTCCAATTTACCAAGTTTTGCTAAATAATTTCTGACAACCTATAGTCTAACCCAATACCCAGTGGACTCATCTCACTAATGCTATTACTCTTTGTTTTTTCTCAGAAGATTGGTCATTAAACAGGGCATTTCCTGAAACAATAATTATTGTTCAGGGCTTAACACTTTTCTGTACAAACCCAGAATTTTACTTCACCATGATTTCCCACAATAGTTTATACAACATAGGATGATTTCAATTCAAGTTGCACCATATTCAATGTTGTCTGATTCCCCTTTGAATTTGGACAAGTCTAAATTTTGAAAAAAACAATAAAGGGTTAATGGCTAAGTACAACATTGATGTAAGTACCCTATATAGTCAGTGTTCACAGTGTTCCACTAAGCCTTATTATTGTTCTAAAAATTCAACAATGTTAGAATATTGCAAAACACCATCACCACCAATATTTCCATTCCCTCCTTAAATTTCTGAGAAATTTTCACCTTTGGTGGTAAAAAAATTATTGAGGTTACAATGAATGAATGATTAAGTTAACCCATTCCCACTCGATCCCTCCTTTTTACGCCCCTCAACAAAAAAACTTTGGAAAACATTGTGGAAAATGAAGAAATTGTTTGGATCAAGCAATTTCTTCATTATCCACAATGTTTTCTATCCAGAAAGATGAAAAAATTTAAAATTCCATCATCTTGGAATTGTCGTCTGCAACTTCTTTCAATTTGGACCAGTCTAAAATTCCACTGTGTTGGAATGGGTTAAAGGCCTTTGGCCCAAAATACAACATATAAGTACAAATACAGGACTTAAAGAGTAGTACGTAAACTGTAGATTTGGTTTTCTGCTTGGATTGATTCTTAAAAAGCATCCTGGGAATTCTGTCCAGTTCTTGACTATAAAATATTGCATTTACTAATTTGATTTTCTATTCTATCATAAATGAATTTGCAGATTTTCTGTAATTTCCATTTGCACTTTGTGTTCATAATACTTCTGAAGTCTTCAACTACACTAACTACACAAATGAGATCTTCCCTCATATAGATATTAAGTACAATTGAAAAAGACAAGGTATTCATCCTCAATACATGAAGTAATAAAATGACCTTGACAAAAATGTGCAGATTCTTTCATTTTTTGGGATGTTTTTACAGACCAAAAAGGAAGAATACACATAATAATGTAGGCATGATGTGACAGCTGCTTCTTGTTACTGCATGCATAGTTATGCCCTAGTGAAATTTTGTTCTAGAAATTGGGAAAGCTCTAGAACAGTAATAGTGTTTCTAGAACTATGGAACTCTATATTTGATCAATGATGCAGTTCTAGAACTATGGTTCTACAAAAGTTCTAATGCATTTTTCTGGAACAAAATTAGAATTTGAATTACACAAAAATTGTTCTTATATAGTTCTAGAACTTTTAAAGATTTTTAGGAGGTAAAATTAGTTCTAGAAATTGGAAAAAAAATCTACAAATCAATTTAGGATAAGGGCACTTCTTCATACAACGGCATCTGGCTTTACGAGTATTTCAAAATTTTAACTAAGACTGGATGATAAGCTAATTAGACACAACTAGCACATGTATTTCTTAGAGGGTTAGGCACTCCAATAATAATAACAATGAGAAAAAACCAATTAGAAAGCAGTTTTCCACAGTATTCAATTGACAATAAATGTTTAAAGGATCAAGAAGTGTGAAGGTATTCTAGTTACATCACTTTAAAACTGTGTATTGTTTTGTCCGTATTGATCGGAATTTCCTCTGCAGGTTTGTCTCATTAGAAACCATATCTTTTTCACTTGTATCTTAGTGACAAGTTATCTCGATTCATCACATTTATGAAAAATGTTTTTAGCCCAAACCATAAGGCCTAGCATTTTTAGCTTTTGTCATGCTGAACCTGGAATATTCCTGCTTTTGCAGAATGTATAGACAAAGGTCAGCCTACACTACCTGCTTTTCCCTCTTAACCCTTTCCCGTTTTTTAGAATTTTAGACTGGTCCAAATAGAAGGAAGTTGCAGACAACAATGAAAATTGGATGCAATTTGAAATGAAACCATCCTATGTGGTAGAAAAGATTGTGGGAAAAGAAGAAATTGCTTGTTGCAAGCAATTTCTTCTTTTTCCACAATCTTTTCTCAAGTATAAAATCACAAAGACGTAAAATGCCGTGTTTGAACAGGAAAGGGTTAAGCCGAAGTCATAAAAACTATAAAATTTTTAAATAAACATCAACCAACAATTGGTCCTTCAGTGCTTTCAGCTCTTTGATTTTTAATTCAGCATGACATGGGTTAATTTTTAACAGTACTGTGATAATGACATTACTTGTGTAAGAGCTCCTTCACTCACTTGATGAACTAGGAGTGGACTGGCCAAAAACACCACCAATAGCATCATAGACTTAATTATCCCCAAGAGAACTTACCGCTTACCATTGTTTGGCCCTTTCCTGTTTTACAAGATTTTAGACCAGCCAAAATTCAAAGGATTTACAGACAACAATATAAAATTGATTAAATTTGAAAAATAATCATCCAAAAGGGTAGAAAATATTGTGGAAAATGAAGAAACTGCTTGTTACAAGGGACGTAAAAATCAGGGATTGTACAGGAAAGAGTTAACTAATCGACAGAACACTGGCCAGAGTCACGGACTCCAAAATGTCATTTTGACGAAATATCAAATGATGTTCATTTGCATAATTTATTTGAAGGACGCCCCTAAAGAAAAACAATTTGGAAAACATTGAGTAAAATGAAGAAATTGCTTGCAACAAGCAATTTCTTCAATTCACATGATGATTTCTACTCAGAAAGATGAATCTAAAATTTCATAAACCTTAAATTGTTGTCTGCAACTCTTTTCAATTTGGACCAGTCTAAAACTTTGTTGTGTTGATATGGGTTAATGATTTGATTGGTCAAAACTTTAAACTATGACTGTGAACTTGAGATTTGGTTTATTGTAACAATCTTATTGACAGCAGCTGTTGGTCAATTTTTAGACTGGTCCAAATTCAAAGAAGTTGCAGATACAATTATAAGTTGATAAAGTAACAATCTTAATCTTCTTTTCAAAAAATATTGAGCAAAATGAAGAAGCCGCCCAACCTTTTTAGCTAGCAACACATCAGCTTTGATAGCTGAATTCAACAGACAAAATTTTGAGGTCTTTTCAAAGCTCAAAGAGCTGCCATTGGAGGCTTAACCACTAAATCCATTGAATGCATACACCATAAACTAGAGCTGTCGCCCTCAAGGGCTGACGAGAATACCCCCCCACACCGCTAAAAAGGCTTTTCTATGAAGGAGTAAAATTTGAAGCTGTTTAATCACATGCATGTCATGGTGGATGAACATTGCCAACCCTCCACCTCTTTCTGATTTTGTGTTTGTTGCTAGAGTTGACTGATTAGGAAAGGTTGGTCAATATGAGCCTATGTTAAAGAAAACTGTGTGAGGAGATGATGACACAAAATTATATCCACGAAAAGTCAATATGAGCCTATGTTAAATTTTTGACCCCCGGGGGGCAGGGTCAAATTTGACCTCAGGAAATAAACCGTTCGATATTTTGTAAAGGTCAACAAGATGATGTTACTTACCAAATTTGGTAACTCCCCTTATGGTTACTGAGTTTTGCAATTTTAAATTTTGACTACTCCCCCCCCCCCCCATTAAAAAGTCCAAAATGGCATAACTCTGAAACTAACGACTGGATCAAGATGAAAATTGCAGGTGCACAACTTCATATGATAGGAAACAACCTGATAAAATTTCAGCAAAATTGGTCAAAAAATGTGGGAGGAGAAGAGGACACAAAATTATGTCCACGGACGGACGGACAGACGGACGGACGGACGAAGGACAACCTGATTCCAGTATACCCCCCCATAACTTCGTTGTGGGGGGTATAAAAATAGTTCTTATGTATTTAGGAATAGTGCAAACTCTATTCAAACTGTAGAGAACTCTTTCAAAAGCATGCTATTTAACCAATTCCGACTCAATCCCACTTTCAAGCATTCTAAGAAAAAAGCTTTGGAAAACATTGTAGACAATGAAGAAATTGCCTTTAGCAACCACAATCTTCATTGTCAAGAATGTTTTCTACCCCATAAGAGCAAGATTTTCTATAACTTCGTTTATTTGTCATGAGAACCTTTGACAAAGAAGATTACTTAACAGAACAATGCTTTTACTAGCTAATAGTACTTCCAGTACTTTCATTTTTTGAAGGTCATACAAAAAGAGGTATTGTGTGGGACTTGGTTAAACTAGAATTGTTGCAAAGCAAACTTATACCCCCACTAGCGCTTTGTCACTCAAGTAGTTCATCTCATTACCACAAAACAAAATTTTAGACTGGTCCAAAATGAAGGGTGTGCAGATGCCAATATCAAGTTTAGGAAATTTCAAATAACTCCTTTTAAGGATGAAAACATTGTAGACAACAAAGAAAGGCCTGACTGTATGGGAATGAGTTTAGAGGCTGCAAGTTCTTCCTGATAGTGCCAATACAATCGGTTTGAATTCACTTCATTATTTTCAAAGGCCCAGGAGAAAATTTGGTATATTATAGATGCCATCTTTTATTTTGACAACAATTGTAAGCAAGTTTACCCAAATACACTTGGGACTGATAGACTCTCATTTTTGTAATGAATTTCACAACATCTCCTATATTCTTGTATTGATTCGAGCTTTGTGCCGCCATGTTTCTAACCAGATGAATAATTCTGATATTATCAAACTATTCATCTCATACAAGACAAAACAATTGAATTGAAGAAGCCAAACAAGGAATCAATACGCTGGTGTTTGTCCTAAATACAAAACACAGACATGTTTGGCCCGATTTATTCCTAGAATTTTTGCAGTATCATGGTAGTGGAATTATCATTATGCTTTGGATTAAAGGTTTCAAGTTAGATTGCATGGAGCTGTATATAATTCCTTTGTCTACAAAATCTATCAAATTTGTTCAAGAACTGAGGAATTCTACGGGAAGTAGAACCAAAAGATAATTTATTTTTCTTTAATAAACCTGTTCCTATATTAATGATCAAGACATTTTTGAAAATAAAAAAAGGCAGCTTAAACAATTGCAAAATGGTTTTAAATATCAAAGCAATTCTCTAAAACAAACATGTCTACATCAAAGAATACTTAACTACATTTTAAATGCAGTTTAAACATGGGAGTCCTGAAAAATATTTCCATTGGTCCCAAGTAAGTGTAGCTCAGTAAGCTTGTTACAAGCAACTTTATCTTAACCCTTGTCATGCTGAACCCGGAATATTCCGGTTTTGGCAGGAGGTGTAGACTAAGATCAGACTGCACTTATGTGCAGGCTGATCTTAGTCTACACCTCCTGCTTGTACTTTTCCTGCCAAAGTTGTTTATGAAGTTTATTTTTTAAAGAAATATTTATTTTTGAACAACAAGTTCTATCAGTGCTTTCAGCGCTTTGATTTTACAGCAATTCAGTAAGGTAATTTATACAGCATGACAAGGGTTAAACATTGCTTTCTATAGAAAAAGATTAAGATATTCAAAATTCTCTCAACTCTAGATTGTTGTATGCAATTTCTTTGAATTTAGAACAGTCTAAATTTTGCTGTTACCAGCAAGATCTGTTCTGACATCTAACCTTCGACAATAGCGTCGACTTCAGAGGACTAATAAAAACAAATATTTAGCAGGAAAATAGAATTTGCCATGTTGTTTCCAAACAATACTTTGAACTATAACTGCAAACTTGATCTTTGGTCTATTGTGACCAACTTTTACATGAACCTAGGATATTCCCGCCTCCCAAAAAGAATTGGACCAAATTATTTTGGCATCCTATATACCAGTCTATAAAAATCCATGCCCAACTAGAACTATCCAAAATCAGACTTAAAACCCTTACAAGTAGCACAGTTGACCTTTGACCTATGTTACCAAAAAACACTTGGGTTCCTCTTTTGGTCATAAATAACATTTGCATAAAGTTTCAAGGTCTTTGGTCAAAGTTCAATTATGACCTTGACCTACATGACATAGAAATAATAGGGGACTACCTTTGATCATTGGAAGCAATTATATGAAGTTTCATGGTTGTATGTCAATTGTTTCTAGAGTTGAGCTCAGCAATAATGTATCAATAGTATTGATAGTGTATGAGTTCCTTTACATCAGAGCTTTCACTTTTTGACTTTTTAATGAAAATAACCCTGAAACAATGAAGGAAAAGAATATGTCACTATTTCTTAACCTACCAGCTGAGATTGTAGAAAATTTTGATGAAGACAGACAACAACACATACAACTGCATTTAGTAAATCTTACAATAACGTTAAATTGGCTTACTAAAGTTAAGCCTAACAAGCTATATATTGAATCATTACTGGTTTTCAGTTTTTACTTTGTCTGATATTCAAATACTGCAAATGATTTATAAGTTTCATAATGAAATTTTGAAGTGGTTTTAAGTGTTGTTTAACGAATACAAGTCTTATCATGAAAAAAAATCTGACAGATAATCTATCTTCTTCAATATAGAAGACAGCCACTATTAGCTTGTAATAGTAATCCCAGAGTCAAAATTAACCCATTACCAAACAACTAATTCAATACTAGTCCAAATTCAAAGAAATTGCTGAAGACATTTAAAAGAGAGTTAAAATTGAAGTCATATTTTTGGTTGAAAGTGAGTTTTGCCACAGCAAAGATTTCTTTATCCATACAATCCTACTTTTTGATGCCCATCAAGAAAAAGACCTAGGAAAAGATTGTGGAAAATAAAGAAATTGCTTGTTACATCTTTCAATTTGGACTAGTCTAACATTTTGTTGTGTGGTAATGGTTTAATACTTAAATATGAACCAAATATTTTCCATGGTTATCGAAAGAGCCAACAGGGGTTTATTGTAAGTATCTAGCAAAGGTTCAGTGGAATAACATATATTTTTAGAATTCATGTCATTTGTACATCAAAACCATACGACCTCACTTGATGGTGACCCAAACTCAACGAAAGAAAACATAGTTTCAAAAGTGAAAACCAACATCATTAATTATATCACATCATGCATTATGTTACATCAAAACTGTTTAATATTAACCCTCATCATGCTGTATAAATTACCTTACTGACCTGCTGTAAAATCAAAGGGCTGAAAGCACTGATAGTACTTGTTGTTCAAAAATCAATATTTTTTCAAGAAATCAATTTCATAAACAACCCTGGACGGAAATGTACAGAAGGAGTTGTAGACCAAGCTCAGACTGCACTTATGTGCAGGCAGATCTTAGTCTACAACTCCTGCCAAAACCGGAATATTCCGGGTTCAGCATGACAAGGGTTAATATAAGCTCTTCAGACAGTTTTGAACTGATCTTAACAGAAAAACTCCATATGATCTCATCTTGGTTGATTTTGGGGCGAAAGTTTTCAAACTGAAAGCAAATAGTAATATAAAACAATATTGAAGCACTACATGTATGTGACTGTCCAAAATTCCATTGCAACTTTCAATAGAAATCCTAAAATTAAATAGATGAACTGGATAAGTAACCACTTAACCCATCACCAGACAACAAAATTTTAGACTGGTCCAAATTAAAAGAAGTTACAGACGACAATTTTAAGATGATGAAATATTTGAAATATTTGTTATATTTGGGTCAGAAAACATTTTGGAAAATGAAGAAATTGCTTGTTTCAAAGCTTTCATATTGAGAGGAGTTTAAAAGCGTCACCGAGTGGGAATGGGTTTAGAAAATACCATAATCCTTTTTGATATTCAACCTCAAATTTTGCAAATCTTTTTGCTAGAATATTGAATTTAATTTCCATCAACTAAAAACCATTTCTGCAACTTCTTTGAATATAGACCATCTAAAATTCAGTTATCTAGTATAAGGTTAAAGCCAGTGGAGCTACGAATTTTCAAATTTTCTTGAATAATGAACTTATCTTTTCTAAGTTACCTGAAAATTCCATTTGCCATTAGCCTGCAGACAAAATAACTCTCTTAATAATGGAGGACATTCAATTCGCTCTTGTTTCAGACATGAAATTATTTTATCTAATGTAATTTCAACAACAAATAACTAAATTTCACAACTCTGAATTTCTATTTCAAGTAAATATCAGGTTATAAGAAATGATCTATAGAATAACAGATCACGCTAAAAACAAGCACTAAATTTAATCAGTAGATAATGGAATTTTAATGGTACATTTAACCGAGAATTGTTTCACATTATTTTTCAACACTTTTTTTTATTCTTTCAATTTCAGGTCTTGTTTTTAACAAAATAACTGCATGCAGTGTTTGCAAGCTTTTCAAAGAAATACAGGAAGAGTGTATTTCACACAAACAATTAACATATCTTGCTTTTTATAACCAATTAATCTACATCAGAATTTTTAGCTACAGACAATAATTTTTAGTTAATGGAATTTTAAAAGTCTTCGTCTTTTGAGCTAGAAAACATTGTGGATAATGAAGAAATTGCTTTTTACAATGTTTTCAAAAGCTTTTTTTAATGTGTCAAAAAGCATCACTGTGTGGGAATTGGCTAAGAGAAGCACTCAGAAAACAATTAAGGAAATAAAAACCATGGTTGTGGTAGTTCATCTGGTAGAGTATTATACAAGCTGAAATTAACTCTTGTCATGCTGAATTGGAATATTCCTGTTTGAGCTGGAGGTATAGACAAAGATCAGCCTGCACATATGTGCAGTCTGATCTTAGTCTAAACCACCTGTTTATCCCTTTTAAGTCTTAATTGTATTTTCAAAAGAAATATTGTACCACGACTAAAAATTACAGTGCTCTCAACCCTTTGATTTTTACTAAAATTAAGAAAAGGATTTTATTCAGCATGACAAGAATTAAGGAGTTCCAGCTAGTTCAAGTGAAAGTGATTTTTTTTGTTTACAATAGTCACACTAGAGTAGAAAGTAGACTAGTGCAGATTGACAACTTCTGCAATTTCCTTTTTTATCTACAAGTTATTATATAAGTAAGTTCAGATAAAAGTGGAACCAAACCAGAAGTACTCAGGTGCTTGTATTGCTATGTACTGATTCTGATGATACTTTGAAATATTCAAAATAATTATCTATGCCAATTACATTGTGCAAACAATTACTCAGTGAAATCCTTGAAGTAGTTTCAGATTGGAACTCATGATTACACTATGGAGAACAACAAGCTAAGACAATAAATTATGGATTAAGTCTCTTTTTTCTGTGACATAGCCTTAAATGGCAAAGCCATAAATCCCGAAGATATGCAAAGGGTTTGGTGACAAGGAACAATTCTTTGAAAATTTCATTCAAATTGGTAACTAAATGTAGGAGATATATTAACAAGAAATAGGACGGACGGAGATGATACCGAAATATGACCACCTTTAGTGGCAAATAACAAACATGTGACTACAAGCCTTTTGAGAAAACTTCATTTGAATCTGTCCATAAATCGAAGGGGAAGTTTTATGACAAAAATTTGCATCAAGTCCCATTTTCCTGTGACATGGCCTAAAATGGCCAAACCCCGACAACATTCACAAGAGTAGAATGCCAGAAACACTCTGTGAAAAATTCATTCAAACTCATCCATCAATGTAGGAGATGTGTTAACAAGGTGTGAACATACAGACGGACATACATCAGGAAAGATAGAGAAGATGATACCAATATATGACCCTCTTCAAAGTTGAATAGAAAAGACACACAGTCAACATGCGATGGCTGGGTTTCTGTCAAAAAAGTTGATAAAGCTATAATGAATCTTAGCTCTTGTCATGCTGTCAATACGAAAATTTACAAAATTTGCATTTTAACCAATCCCACACACTGACCCTTTTTGACGCCCCTGCAGAAATACATATGGAAAAACATAGTGCAAAATTAAGAAATTTCTTGTAACAAGCAATTTCTTCATTATCCACAATGTTTTCTACCCAGAAAGTTGAAAAATCTAAAATTTCATTACTTTTTAAATGTCTTCTAAAAAATCCTTTAAATTTGGATCAGTCTAAAATTTTGCCGTGTGATAATGGGTTAAAGATCAAAGGACTGGAATCACTAATTGTTGGTTGATATTCACCTCTCAAACAACTCTGCACATATGTGCAGGCTGATCATGGTCTATACCTCCTGACAAAACAGGAATATTCTCGACTAAGCATGACAAGAGTTGAGATATACATTAAAAATCTTCAAAGTGTCATGTGCTTGATTTTAATAGGAGAGTTCTAAATTCCCTTTTCACAATTGTTTTCCAAACAACTCAGTTTTTCTTTTGGGATACATAACCATTTACAGATGTCCATTATCTTTCTTCCAGAGAGAGAAAACTTGATCGTTTAATTTCAGTGTATGGAAAAATTACAGATCTTTATTGATTAATGTGGAATAGAATACAATAAAATGCACATTTGGGATAGAACTACTGTTGATTCATTACCCTTAGAAACTATCAACCTCCATAATGTCTATCAAAATTCGCTAGCCAGTATATCCTCCGAGACATTTATACGAAATTAAAAGTTCCAAATATTTGTCTACTAATGGAAACTGGCACGGAAATGGGGAGACTAGTTACATTAAACCCATCTTGTATCTTTATTTTCATCGGTGTTCCCTATATGTAACCAGAGCTGAACTCCTCATCAAAGCTGTTTAACCCATTACCATACCGCAAAATTTTAGACTTGTCTAAATTGAAAGAAGTGCAGACGAAAATTAAGAATTAATTCAATTTAAGATTTATTCAACTTTCTATGTAGAAAGCATTGTGGAAAATGAAGAAATTGCTTGTTACAAGAAGAATCAATATTTTAGGAGAGAAAATAAAAACTTCCATTTCAAAGCTTTCCCCATCAGTAAAAACTGTAATTATTTGGTTAAGAATTTTGAGGATAACAAACCAACATTGGCTATTAATGCCATCAGAAATTTTAATCACCGCGGAAGTTTCTCATCATTGGAAACTAAGATAAGCCGTAAATTGAAAATGTTTGGAATGTAAGGAACATAAAACTGTTCACCATCCATTTCTTGTCTAGTGATCCTGGCCGAGTTTCAGACACATCTCAAAACTGTCTTGATGTACATACAGAGGTCTAGATAAGAGGGGGGTAAAAGCATTTTAACCCTTTCCTGTTTTGAAAAAATTTAGACCTGTCCAATTTCAACGAGATTTGCAGACGAGATTTGAAAGTGGATATTAATTGAAAAAATAATCACTCAGTAGGTTAGAAAATATTGTGGAAAAAAGAAGAAATTGCTTGTTACAAACAATTTCTTCTTTTTCTACAATGTTTTCTCGATCATAAAATCACAGGGACGTCAAAACAAGGGATTGAACAGGAAAGGGTTTAATTCCTTATTTCACAACAGAACCATATATTGTTGATACTCATTTGAATGATCTTGTCAAGACGATCCAAATGAGTACACACAACATAGGGCTTATGGCAGTATTAGTGAAATATTTAAATCTAAAATACGGATTACGCCCTCTATCTGTAGCACTGACATAGTAATGGAACTGAGCTTGATGAAATGTTTATTTTAATCGAGCAAAATATATTCTCAATAAATCCCAAACAATCCTGCTTTGAAAGAGGTTCGGAAAACATTATGGAAAATGAAGAGATTGCTTGTTACTAATATTTTCTTCATTATCCATATAATTTTCAATATAGAAAGACAGAGTTATTACATGTATTTAAAATTTGTTCAAATTGAAAACGTTGTTGCAACTTCTTCGAATTTTGATAATGAGTTATGAAAATGATTCCAAAGGAAAGGATATATAAATCATAGTAATTCAGAGATTTATTTAACCCATTACTACATAAGAAAATTTTAGACTGGTCAATATTGAAGAAGTTGAAGACGACAATTTAAACTTCATGAAATTTTAGCTTTTTTCAACTTTCTGGGTAGAAAACATTGTAGAAAATGAAGAAATTGCTAGTTTCTTCATTATCCATATAATTTAAAATATAGAAAGACAGAGTTATTACATGTATTTAAAATTTGTTCAAAATTATAAATATTGTTGCACTTTCTTCGAATTTTGATAATGAGTTATGAAAATGATTCCAAAGGAAAGGATAGAAAACATTGTAGAAAATGGAGAAATCACTAGTTTCTTCATTACCCACATAAGAAATTACTTGTCTTCATTTTCCACAAGTTTTCCCAATTATTTTTCTTCAAGGGCATAAAAAAAGTGTCTTTGTATGAGAATGAGCTAACAAGTTTGTCTAAAAGGAACTGAAACAAGGAAACATCTCTCATTTAGGCCGGAAGTGTAATGTTAACCCTTGTCATGCTGAACCCGGAATATTCCGGTTTTGGCAGGGGTGTAGACTAAGATCAGACTGCACTTATGTGCAGGCTGATCTTAGTCTACATCTCCTGCTTCTACTTTTCCTGCTAGAGTTGTTCGTGAAGTTGATTTCTAAAAGAAATATTGATTTTTGAACAAAAAGTGCTATCAATGCTTTCAGCCCTTTGATTTGACAGCATTTCAGTTGGGTAATTCATACAGCATGACAAGGGTTAAGCATTTTTATTGTTGGATTCAGCTGTAGTAATGACATTTTTGATGCATGTTCCCCATCATATGTTTTGCAAACTCACATCATCCTTGGAAATCTCAGACAAACTGCCTTGAAAATTATTCTAAATATGTTTAACTTTGGCAACCCCTACTATAATGAAAGTGAAATGTACCAAAACAAATATAAAAACAAGACATAAAGATTTCTAAGAACATGAAAGTTATGATATAAAACAAAATACCATTTATCTGTTAAACATAAAACCCACTTTACCATATTGTCTATTGTCTAAAGCTATTCTCTATAGGGGTCTGGTCTGTATCAGCTCTCTCCCAAGAGGATCAAACATTCCAGAATATTTAGTTTGAGAGAATAATCAATCTGCAGTAGGATTGTTCAAAGAAATGTATCTGAGCGCCATCAATTTTTGCATGCATTATAATGAAGGCAAAAAATTCCCTTGAATATTAACTAGTGCAGTGTTCAAAGATGATAGCAACCAAGATATAATCTACTGAATAAAAATTCTGGAAATGAATAAATTACTAGTAAGAGATAATTTCTACTTTCTGACAATTATTGAAACATTTGTTTTTCAAATTATCCTGAACATTGCCAGACAACAAAATCTTAAATGGATCCACATCAACTAAGAATTGTCTGCACATTCTTTTAATTTGGATCAGTCTAAAATTATGTTATCTTGTAATGGGTTAGCCTGTGCTAGAACCAATATTTGTTTTCAACATTTTCTTTTAATCTGTTCCCACATAATCTCACTTTGACCAACCACAAGAAAAAGGTTTTGGAAAACATCATTGAAAATGAAGAAATTGTTTGTAAAAATAACTTTTTCTTTCTGAAAGACAAAAATAAATTCAAATATTTTCAAATTTTTTAGACTGGTCCAAATTTTGAAAAAAAGAAAAAAATGCAGACAACAATTTATAGTTATTGAAATTCAAAAAAATCTTTTATGTTTTAAGTAGAAAACAATGTGGATAATAAAGAAATTGCTTGAAACAAGCAATTTTTTCATTTTCTACAGTGTTTTCCACAGCTGTTTTCTTGCGGGACATCAAAAAGCGTTCATGAAAGACTTAAAAATATCCAAGATGGTCCCTTTTCCGGTAACTTGTCAAGATTTTGTTACTCCAACAAGAAACCCTATTACATGAAGGATTGACCAATTTCATTCTCTCAACACTAATTACCAATCTCTCACCACAGGTCCATGGGAGGAATTCTGAAATGTTTATAACTGTAGAAAAAGTGATGAAAAATGCTGGCAATTATCGGGTGTAAACCTAGCCATTGTTAATTACCAAAACATGACTAACAAAATACACATACTATGGAGAATCAAGAGTAGATCTTATTTAGCATGACAAAATAATATCTAATTTCCGATCCATTAGATAAAGGGCCTCATAGGGATCTGCAACATAACCCTGGAGCAGTACATCTGTATATTAAAGTTCAAGATCCCTAACAAACAGATAATGCTCATTTAACCCATTCCCACACAGTGAGGCTTTTGGACGCCCCTCAAGAAAAACAATTGAGAAAACATTGTGTAAATTGCCTGTTACATGCAATTTCTCCTTTTCCAACAGAGTTTTCCATGGATGTATTTCTTCAGGGCATCATTGTGTGGTAAGGGTTAACCCTTTCCTGGCTTTTGAAATTTTAGACTGGTCCAAATTTAAAGAGGATACAGACGACAATGAAAGTTGGATGCAATTCCAAATAAAACCACTCTATTTGATAGAAAATATTGTTAAAAAAGAAGAAAATGCTTGTTACAAGCAATTTCTTCTTTTTCCACAATGTTTACTCGAGTATAAAATTACAGTGACGTAAAATCCCGGGTTTGAATAGGAAAGGGTTAAGCAAGCAATTTCTCCACAGAGTGTTCTACTCTAAAAAACAACAATGTGAAAAATTTATCATGTTGAAATTGACTTCTGCAACTTCTTTCAATTTCAATCAGCATACAAATTTTGCCGTCTGGTGAAGGAAAAGATGTCTCCAAAGAAATCAATATCAAGAAATACAACAATGGGACAAACTTTTCTTTTCATAAGATAGATAGCTATTCGTACACAGAAAATACAATTGGTGGGAAGCAGGCAAAAATAAACCGCCCCAAGTGAATTTACTTTTCATGTGCCCGAGAAATTGTTATAACAGATAGCTTTCACCGAAAATCAATAAAGAAATTTGTCACCGGGGAATTTTGCCTTATATCAATGTCATAGCAGATCCCCTCGAGTTCCTATCACTGGTACTTGGAATTTCCGGAGTTCAAATCAATATTGTCAGTACTTATTCTAATAATTACTAACATGATCATTCGATGCAAATTATGGCCGCTTGGATTATTCAGTAATTGGTTCCCTATTACAGGGATCAAGGAACCGGCAATTTTTATGAGGAATTTTCCTGCTGGATGGCCAGGCCAAGTTGGACAGAGATAAACAGTATTGGATTCTTGGATAAATCTACAAATATCCAACCCTTTGACCCTAAAAGAGATGTACAATGTACTTGTTCCATCAAAACATCTAGAAGCTAAAACAAACAAACAAAAAAACACCACGCACTTTTTCCTTTCCATAGTTGCATTGTTAAATCCAAAATCAGAGGCTTAGACCAATACAGTCTTATGGGCCTATATTTATATAGAAACTTACAACAGTGTTGTACTGACCCCTTGATTATTCAATCCCTATCCCACATTATACTGCTTTTTTATGCCCCTCAAGAAAAAACTCTGGAAAACATTGCAGAAAATGAAGAAATTGCTCTTTAGAATTAATGATGAATAAAATTCTACCAATTTGGTCTGCAACTTCTTTGAATTTTGACCAGTATAAAATTTAGTTAAAAATTCTATTTATAGCATATCAAATTATCTCAACTACAGCAGGTTGCCGTATCCGCGTAGATTCGAATCCTGTAAGAGTTTAACTTTGTTGTTTGGAAATGGGTTAAACTAATGCGCCAGAATTCTAGGCTTCTGACCACGCATCAAGCCCTGTATCAAATGGAGGTCCCAGTTCTTAACTAATTACCACACATATATCACTCTTTCTGACATCCTGAAGAAATACAGTCATAGAAAACTTTGTGGGAAAAAGAGAGACTGCTTGTAACAAGCAATTTCTTCTTTTCTCATTATAATTTCTGCAGAAAAAAACCTATTTTCAAGTTGGTTTTACTTAATTACTACACCCCCTGCCAGTATGTGACTGCGTCCAACACGTCCCAGCTAACTTTTGTCAGGAACTTGATAAAGTACGCACCCCATCCTTTGTGTTTTTGTTCTTTCTAAGACCTATCAGATCGCACCACGCACTTAATGCACGCTAACTACGTTCACTGGGCTCTTTGTAATCTAATCATAAATTCAAGTCCACATACTTGACATGATATGAATGCAGTAGGAACGCAGTGCAATCTTTCCTGTCCACACCAGGTTTGTTCTTCGTCAAGAAGACCATAGTAGGTTCATGTCCCATTGGCACTACGTCAATGCAGTTGTCCCCACATCCTTATTGTGTCCTTACTGCCTCCTGATTCGATCAGGTCCTTACTACAATTTTTTTAACAAATTCAAAATTCACCCTAGTCAGCCAAGACCATGAAGATCGCATCACATCCTTACTGGTTTCTACTGCGTTCCTTCTACATCATACAAGTTCCTTCTCCTTTGGACCAGTTTTACATTGACGTAGTGGGAACTTTGACTAGTGTGACTGGGATTTTAAGTATACCTACTTGTATTTTGTCCTACAATCTTTCTGTGACAGCCATGACCAGGCCTCATCCCAACCTGAACACCTGGCTGGAATTCGTTTCAACATCTGAACTTTTCTAACCTCTCCTTGGTCACTACAATGACAAAATAGAAAGCAGGAATAAAAACAGCTAGGACTTCACCCATTACAAGACAACAAAAATTTAGACTGTTCCAAATCGAAAGAAGATGCAGACTGCATTTCAAATTGCACTGAAATTACATGATCAAAAATAGAGAAGAAAATCTTATGAAGTTTTTAATGATCATATTTCTTCTGGGCGTCAAAAAGCATAATTGTGTGGTAATGGGTTAACCCATTCCCACTTAATGACGCTTTTGGACGCCCCCATGAAAAAAAGCTTTCGAAAACATTGTCGATAGTGAAGAAATTGCTTGTTACAAGCAATTTCTTCATTATCCACAATATTTTCTTCTCAGAAAGTTGGAAAAATCCAAAATTTGATAAACTGTGAATTGTTGTCTGCAACTTCTTTCGATTTTGGCCAGTCTAAAATTTTGATGTCTGGTAATGGGTTAATCATTCAACCCTGAAACTTCGCAGGTAAACACATAAACATCTATATCTCCATTTGGAAATACAAACAACATATGACAATAAGAGCAAACAATAGTCATAATTTACGCCCCCAGAAAGCCAAGACAAAATAAAATGCATTAACAGGTAAATACTTGTAAATCTGCATCTTTCTTATTAAAACTTTGAAAAAGAAACAATATATATGACAATAAGAGCAAAGAATCTTGTATTCTGTGTAAAAAAGTTTGTAATCCCTTATCTTGACTGTACAGTTGGTTCGAGAAAGATAAAGAGAAAATAAAAAGGATTATAAAATGCTTTTGGTCTGTCTTGGTACAAGTTCTCTCTCTTTTTGCCTTTATAACAACATAAATTAAATAAATCAAAATATCAGTTCATTCATAGCTTATCCAACAATTTTAGAGCTTATCTCTATCATTTCCTCAGCATTTTGACATATTGCAACTAAATGCAATTTTATTTATATCCCTGATAATATGCACCAGATTGTAAAATTTAACAATATGTTCTTTTTTAGGTTTGAACCTATTTATTTTACATCAATTGGGAAACAAGTTCTTCCAACTTAGTTTAATCCTTTTCAATTCTGCTGCCTGGAGAATACACATGTACTAACTCAAATAGTGTGGGCCAATGACAGAACCAAGAGTAACCCTTTCCTGTTTTTTGAAATTTTGGACCTGTCGAATTTCAAAGGTTTTGCAGACGACAATTTACAGTGGATTTATTTTGAAAAATAACCATGGTAGAAAATATTGTGGAAAAAGAAGAAATTGCTTGTTACAAGCAATTTCTTCTTTTTCCACAATGTTTTCTCAAGTATAAAATCACAAGGACGTAAAAACCAGTGATTGTACAGTAAAGGGTTAATAGTTGCTCCCAAGGATCAAACTCTGGACCTCTTGATAAGGAAGCTGATACTCTACCTGTCGACCACAGACACCACACAAATAAATTCTAGCTTTTTCTCAACAAATATAGAAAATGGAAAAATATCTAAACCCATTACCACGCATTATTTTCCTTTTTAGTTAAAAATATTCTGGGAATGGAAGAAATTGCTTATTACAAGCGATTTCTTTATTTTCCAAAATGTTTTCCCCAATTCTTTTTCCTTAATAAAGCGTTATTGTGTGGGAATGGGTTACACTAAAATTTTTTATCACAGTCTGAATATGAAAGTTAATAGAATTGACTCTCAAGCTAATAACTTTATCTTAATCTTTTGGTTCCATTATGCGGACGTAATCTCATAATAATTAGTCAACCTGGGAATCAAAGACAATAATCTTTTCCACTGTGCAGTCAATTTGTATCAATAATTTCCTCTGAATTGATCATAATTGATTTACAAGGCTCACAATGGAGATATTAATGAGTATATTTGATTACAGAACTTTGCTGACTGCTCTATAGTATAATTTCATCAAAATCATCCAGAATTAACTTTAATATAAATCAAATCCAGCTCAGCCCACTCACTATATATAATAGAGGCAGACAAAAATTAATTGAATGATAAATTATATAGCATTCTTCTAAATTTAACCCTTGTCATGCTGAATCCAAAATATTCCTGCTTTGGTATGAAGTATAGACAAAGATCAGCCTGCACAAATGTGCAATCTGATCTTAGTCTATACCACTCGCTTGTCCCTTTAAAACCGGAATTGTTTACAAGATAAATTTTTAAAAGAAATGTTAACCTACAATTGGTGCTTCCAGTGCTTTCAGCACTTTGATTGTAATGAAAATCTGTAGAGGATTCATAATTCAGCATGACAAGGATTAACCCTTGTCATGCTGAACCCGGATTATTCCGGTTTTGGCAGGAGGTGTAGACTAAGATCAGACTGCACGTTTGTGCAGGCTGATCTAAGTCTTCACCTCCTGCTCATACTTTTCCTTCCCGCGTTGTTTATGAGGTTGATTTCTAAAAGAAATATTGATTTTTGAACAAAAAGATCTATCAGTGCTCTCAGCCCTTTGATTTGACAGCAATTCAGTAAGGTAATTTATACAGCATGACAAGGATTAAGATCCTTGAATATTTTGCATTGGCAGGAACCATGGTCTATAACAGTCATCCAATACCCTGCATTTGCTCTATTACCATAACCACACAATCCTAATTTTCTACACATTGAAAAAATACAGTTAAAGAAAGCATAGTGAGATAAGGAGTAATAGCTTGAGACAAGGGATTTCCATTCCTCTGACAAGTTTTTCAACTCCTAAAGTCTCTCATTTTTGTATTCAATTGCACTTTAGATTGTTGTCTGCAACCTGTTCCAATTTGATCTTTCAATTTGATAAGTTTAAAAAATTGTTGTGTAGTAAAGGGTTAAACACAGGAAAAATGTGATATGGATTGCCTGAAAGTGAATCATTCTTTTTTTACATTTTCTGTTCCATTTAACAAAATAAAATTTCTAAACTAGTCCAAGTAGACTTCAAAATGGCATCTTGCAAAACTTCAACATGTGATCAATTTATGTATAAAGTTTTATTACTTTTGAAGCAAAATTGAAGGAAGAGTTTACAACACAATAATACTTGAATGAGTTATATTAATGAAAAAGGTGTCTAAATTCAAAGGGGAGATAATTCTACTGCCAGAGGGTGTTGTGACTTCAAAAAAAGCTTCTAGCAAATCTTCAAAATGTGATCTATGTATGTATTAAAGTTTTATTACTTTTGAGGCAAAGCATTGGCAACACAATTACTTGAATGGGTCTTGTTTATAAAAAAATGTTTAAGTTCCAAGGGAGATCATTCTTCTGCTAGGGGGAGTTTGCACAAAGCATCATGTTTAATTTTAACAGGTTTTCAATGTGTATATGTAAATGTTTTATTCACTTTGAATTAGCCTAATCTATGAAAAGTGTCCAAGTTCAAGGGTAGATAGTTCTTGTAACACGTGGTGTGCTAAGACTTCAAAATTACGTCTTACAAAACTTTAACATGTGATCAATGCATGTATAAAGTTTGATTAATTTTGAAGAAAAATTGTAGGAGCAAGCAACACAAAATAACTCAAATTTATTTAAAACAAGTCTCTGTTCCAGGGGAGATAGTTGTTCTACCAGAGGGAGTTGAGGCTTCAAAAATGTGTCTTGCAAAACTTTAATATGTGATTAATGCATGTATAAAAATCTATTACTTTTGAAGCAAAATAATAGAAGAACATAACACAAAATTACTTGAATTTCTATGTAAAAATTGAAAAAGAGACAAAGTTCAAGGGGAAATACTTCTTCTAACAGGGGGAGCTGAGACTTCAAAAAGGTGTTTTACAAAATTTCAACATGTGACCAATGTATCGTTAAAGTTTTATGACTTTTGAAAAAAAAAACTTTAGTAGAAGCTTGCAAAAAGAATTACTTGAAATTTTATGATAATTGTGAAAATTTGTCGTTCAAGGGCAGCCAATTCTTTTGCCAGGGGGGATTGAGACTTCAAAATTTTTGTACACAGACTGACAGTGGGACAAACAGACACAAAGACAGGGTGATCATTTATACTCCCAAAAACATTCGTTTTGTGATGGGATAAACAATGTTTTGTGGTAATGGATTAACCCTTTCCAACTCAATCCCTCCTTTTTACGCCCCTCGAGAAAAAAGTTTGGAAAACATTGTGGAAAATGAAGAAATTGCTTGTATCAAGCAATTTCTTCATTATCCACAATGTTTTCTATCCAAAAAGATGAAAAAATTCAAAATTCCATCAACTTGAAATTGTCGTCTGCAGCTTCTTTCAATTTGGACCAGTCTAAAATTTTGCTGTTGGAATGGGTTAAACAGTGTTATTTTTTAAAATCTATGGCCAGTAATTAGTAAGTTGAATAAACTCAAAGTCAACTTCCAGTGGAAATAATTTAATTGGTCGATTGCATCTTTGATTGACAACTGCGATCCGTCAATTAACCCATTCCCACACTATCACGCCTTTGGATGCCCCTCAAGAAAAACAATTAAGAAAACGTTGTGTAAAATGAAGAAATTGCTTGTAACAAAGTTGAAAAATTCTAATATTTCTAATATTTCATCAACTTTACATTGTCGTCTGCAACTCCTTTCAATTTGGACCAGTCTACAATTATGTCGTCTGGTAATGGATTAAGGGTTCAAAAATTTAAATCACTAGAAAACCTGTGAGACCTCATCCTTCAAAGTTAGCTGTCTGTTACCAATCCATGCCAGGTATTTCTGGCAAGAGTAAGCATTTCAAAACACCCATTAAATTGAGGAACATGGTTTTGCTACTTAGCATTTTAAACCAGAAAATGAGCATTAAACTGTTTTAAATTGTCTGCAAGCTCATTTTTTGGGGCAATTACAAACCTCATTTCTAGAGTATGTTCCCTGCTCATTAAGTGTAAAATTTTAAAAGGATATTAACACAGAAAACTTCTTCAACTCCTATACTTAACATTGAAAATGTTTGATACCCAACAAAAATGTGATCTAGATAGGGTTTCATCTGATAATTTTCAGAATGTTTAACCCTTGCAATGCTAAACCAAGAATATTTATTTTTGGATTTGCTACTAGCACTGGTCATGCCAAACCTGGAATATTCCTCTTTTGGCAGGAGGTATAGTCTACACCACATGTTTGTCCCTATGAAGTCAGAGTTGTTTACAAGATTTATATATATTCTAATAGACGCTGAGCGTTTATTAGAATCATAAACTTTCTGAAAGAGGAGGTGGGTGTTTATTAGAGGCTATACATTTGTGAAATATCTAAAAAGAGGTCATGGATTCCGAGTATCATATACGATCTCATCAGAACACAGGCAGAAATGTTAAGTCTTGAAATGTCTTGTCAATTTAAGATGACCACCTTGTAAAATTTAGAGCCTGTCCAAAAAAATAAAGTATCAACCCCAATGAGCCTGCAAAATTTATTCAAGACAAACAGGCCCAGAAGTATTGATTTTCGGATAAACTATACATCTGAAAGATGAGTTGTTATTCTACCAAACAATCATTTTTTCAATTGAATTTATTCAATATCTTTGGATGAAATCAATATTCGAAACAAACCAGGTAGCAAAGAGAAAGTAGAACAAGAGGCCCATGAGGGCCTGAGACGCTCTATCGGTTATCAAGTTTGCCATTAAAGAAATCTTATATTTAAGGAAGTTAATTGCTTTACCTTTCCTATACAGTCCCTGGCTTTTACGTCCCCATGATTTTATACTTGAGAAAATATTGTGGAAAAGGAAGAAATTGTTTGTAATAAGCAATTTCTTCATTTCCCACAATATTTTCTACCCTGTTGAACGATTTTTTCAAATAAAATCAATTTTACATTGCCGTCTGCAATCCTTTGAATTTGGGCAGATCGAAAATTTTGAAAAGCAGGAAACAGGAAAAATGGACTTTATCCCCTTTATCATTTTAAGCAACAATTCTCAAGTACCCCTTTTCCTGTGTTTCATGACGGATCCACTCTATTTTCAAAAGGAAGTTTCCATATTACCCTACGATCAAAATGTGAAATTTTCATCAGAATCTGACAATAATTGTGGAATTTATCACATAAACAGGATTGTTTTGAATGAAAATCCATATGGCCCCTTTTCCTGTGTTTTCTGATGGATCAATTTCATTCCAAAAGGAACTTTCCTTTAAACAACCCTACAATTGTCCTGTGAAATTTAAAAGACAATTTGATAATGATTGTGATCTTCATCACATACACAAGAATGTTTTGAATGATAATCTGTAAGGCCCCTTTTCCTGTGTTTTCTGATGGATCAATTTCACTCCAAAAGGAACTTTCCTTACAACCCGACAATTGTCCTGTGAAATTTAATAGACAGTCTGATAATGATTGTGATCGTTATCACACACACAAGAATGTTTTGAATGATAATCTGTAAGGCCCCTTTTCTTGCGTTTCCAACGCTACAATTATTCCATGCATCTTTGGAGAGAATCAGTTAAAACTGTTGACATTATTGTGTTAACAAAGACATTAAAATCAAGTTCTCACAAGGCCCCTTTTCCCATGATATTTTACTGTTGGTTTTATCCAGAAACTTTGACAAACTATCAGCCTTTCAGTGCTTTCAGTTCTTTGATTGAAATGCAATGCTTAAAATGGATTTTTCAACATGACATAAGGTACTAAGAAAGAGCCTTATCTAATACTACCAATTCCTTAACCCATTCCCACACAACAAAATTTTAGACTGGTCCATATTGAAGAAGCTGCAGACAACAATTTCAAGCCGATTGGATTTTAAATATTTTTGTCTTTTTATACAAGCAATTTCCTCATTTTCCACAATGATTTCCAGCTTTTTTCAAGGGCTTCAAAAGGAGAGATTGTGTGGGAATGGGTTAAGTGACCCCCCCTTCTTGAGAACTAATAAATATACTGTCAAAATTGAAACACAGCTAGGAACTTGGGTTTTCTATTTAACCCATTATTAGACCACAAAATTAAGTTGGTCAGAAATGAAGAAGTCGCAACTGATAATTTTTAAGATGATGAAACTTTTTAAAATCCCTTTCTTGGGGAAAAAACATTGTGGATAATTAAGAAAGCAGTTTCATCATTTTAAAAGCTTTTTCTTGAAGGATGTAACAAAGCAGGATTGTTTGGGAATGGGTTAATTTCACAGTAACCTTGCGGTGTCGTCTGCAATTTCTTTTTTATTCAGAACAGTCTAAAATTGTGTCACCTAGTAATGGGCAAACTCATTATCAGTTAACATTTTGAAGAATAAAACATTCATCTGAGAGCATGTTTCCATCTGGTATTGACTAATTAAGCATGTTTTGCATGATTATTAAAGTTAATTAATTAAGGTAGTTTCATTACACTGGCACATGGCTTTCTGGAATTAACAGCAGTTTGATTGTAACATCTTTCAACGAGTTCTACTATATGAATTTCACATTTTCATTTCAAATATTATTGAAAATAGTAAAAATCGATTATTGAGGTTTCTCCATGAAGTTTCATATGATTTCCCTGAAAAAACGGAGAAATTATAAAAATGACAAACTCGCTGTTTTGTTAGACTTGAGGAAATTGATTGCCGGAGGGAAGCAGGAGACCTACTCACTGGATGATCAAACATCCTGACCAGTTTTGTTCAAGAATTTGAACTCTTCAGGGAATTTTTCTTGTTGTTACAAGTGTGGTTTCTTGCTTTGATTGAGTAGCCGCTCAATGTACTTTCTTATATACCCTTTGGTGGCCAGCCTTGCCAATTTTCAACCAAACAAATGATATATTTATGTATGTATATAGCCCTAAAAGGTCATAGCAGTTCATTAGTTTGTTTACCTATATTTATGCTATAATTTCAATATTTAATCCCCATAGAAAAATCAAGAATCTTTTCAATTATAACAAACTTTCAGTAAAAGATAGTTATGAGCATTCACAAATTCATGTATGCACTGCAACACTGCACAAATAATGATTTTCACTAAAAACATTAGATTAAACAATGCAAGGTATCCAAGAATCTCACAAATTTTTAGTTTAGCTGTATGCATAAAAATTTCATGAATTGTATTTGTTTCTGACTGGATTTTCTTTTGGTAGTTAGGAATGAATAAACCAGCATTGATAGAGAGGTTTTAGGGGGGGGGGGGAGTGTGTTTGAAGCCCCCACTGTAGCCTAATATGTAATTTTTGTGGGCAATTCAATAAAAATTTGGTAATAATCCTCCAATTACTAAGTTTAAAACCCCTTTACAATATCACCTAGGTCCGCCATTGTTGAACTAAGAAAAAGACCAGAAATTGATAAACCTTGGTTGATGATTGGTTAGAATTTAGAAAAAGACCAGAAAGTATGACAGGTGAGTTTTGTTTTGGCAAATACATTTCATGTGTGTGCATCATTACTTCTGAATAGTTTTGAATAACAATGCCATGCCCAAGTTAGATTAAATTTCAACACCACCTATGTGTCTTCATATTTTTACCTCCGAAATCTACCCAAAGATATATTTCACATTTACATTTATTTATTAGGCAAGTCGACAAAATATTTGCCATTGGCCATTTACAAATATATAACATGAGAGTATGGCTAAATGGTTTTGTACAAACACATAACAATAATATACATTTAGAAATTATGCTTCAAATAAAGTGATATAATTTTCGTCAATTTCGGACAGCAGTTCCATATATCCATAGATTTTAATTTATACTTTATGACTCTGTTAGGTGGAAAACTAATTATTTAACCAATTACCACACAATCCCCTATTTTAACACACTTCAGAAAAATAGCTTTGGGAAACATTGTGGGAAAACGAGAAATGGCTTGTAAAGAGTAATTCCTCTTTTTCTTTCACAATGTTTTTGAACCATTTAAGAACCCATTTTACAATTTCAATGTAATTTGAACTGTTGTCCTAAACTTCTTTCAATTTGGATCACTCAGATGTGGAACAGCATTAAATTTCTTGTTCCAAAGATTTTACTGGAATGGAGGTGTCAATTAATCCACCTGACAGATTCCTGAAACCAGGTGATTTATAGACTACAAAGTAATTGGAAGTATTTTAAGTCATGCAAAACAATTAACTCCAAAAAGCTGTCATGTAAAAATCATTGCGTGATCTATCACAAAATAGGTCATAATACCATCTTGATCATGAAACTGATAAATGCAGTAAAACTTTTACAGAGCCAAGGTGACTATCATTTTATGGAGCCACCCCAGGGAAAGGCTAAAACTAGCTTCTTTAATCCATTACCACATGAGAAAATCTAGACAATTCCAAATTGAAAGAAGCTGCAGATGTGAATTTAAAATTTATGATTTTTCTATCTTTTTTCAACTTTCTGGATGAAAACATTATGCAAACAATTTCTTCATTTTACATACTTTTTTCCAAATTCTTTTCTTGGGGGCATCAAAAAGCATCTTTGTTTGGGAATGGGTTTACTAAGTGAAATCTCACAACAGGTAAACTAGGTGCCATGCTGACTCTTATGTCCTGGGATGGATTTTATTTTTTATAATTTCTAACATTTTACCTTGCAGTATATATTCCGATTATGATAAATTCAAATTCTTTATTTCAAGAAACTCACAAAAAGCATAAATGAACAATATGAAAGCATAACTTGTATACATAAACATTGTGAAAGGATTTTAATTGAGAACCTAGAAAGAAATAATTGCAATTTAACCCATTCCCATACAGTGACCCATCTCAAGAAAAACAATTAGGAAAACAATTTGTTAAATGAAGAAATTGCTTGCAACAAGCAATTTCTTCATTTTCCACAATGTTTTCTTCCTAAATTGTTGAAAAAATCTTAAATTTCATAAATTTCAAATTGTTGTCTGCAACTCCCTCCAATTTGGCCCAGTCTAAAATTTTAATGGGTCTTTTTTCATATATATATTTGTTACATGAAATGTGGTCCATTTTTCAATGTGTCACAATTAAGAAAATCATTTCATGATGCAGTTTTACATGACTATAAACCAGATTACTAATGCTAGTCAAACATTAACCCATTACCAGATAACAAAATATTAGACTGATCTAAACTGAAAGAAGCTGCAGATGATAATTTTAAGCTGAGGGAATTTATGGATAATTAACCCATTCCGACACAGAGACTCTTTTGGACGCCCCTTGAAAAAGACAATTTGGAAAACATGGTGTAAAATGAAGAAATTGCTTCCAACAAGCAATTTCTTCATTTTCCACAATGTTTTCCACCCAACGAGTTGAAATAATCTAAAATTTGATAAACTTTTAATTGTCATCTGCAACTCCTTTCAATTAGGACAAGTCTTAAATTTGGCCATCTGGGAATGGGTTAAGAAAGTTCTTCTTATAAGCAAAGAAGTAATTCCTTTTTGTGAATATTGATTTTGTCATTAGTTTTTTCTCTAGAGGGTCATTAAAAAGTATGATTGAGAGGGTTGATACCCACCTTATACATTTCTTAGCGTTAGTTTGAGGTACGGATGCCAGGATGCCCCACAAGGATTGCTGCAGACTACACGATAAAAGCAGCCACACACTACCCAACTTTAGCTCCATTGTTCTAAAAATATAAAAGATATATCAATTTACAAAAAAATATTTATATATTGTATACTAATCAGGGCTGGAGAATTCCTAAAATTTCTACTTGGCCTGAGATATGAGAATATATAGTCTTGCATCTTTTTCTGATTTCAAATCTTTCAACTTCCACTTGTCCTGCATATATAGATAAAGAAGGAAATAATTGTGCAGAACAAGTAAAGTTTTCCAGCCTTGCCAATAGTCAAATGCAACCTCGTTCCTCTTTCATGAAAAAATTCTAAAAACATAATAGATTGCAAACAAGTTTCCTTTTCGACCGAGTCTCAACAGAATATGAAATTTTCAATGTATTTTGTTATTAATACTTATAGAACTCTTCAGATTTTTTTCTTCTTTTTATTTATTAATATATTTAATTGGTTATTCAATTTCCCGTTTGCTTGTTTTATATGCACCATGAGAGCTGTCTTTGAATATATTCTTTTCAGTCTATTCAGTTAAATTTAGAAAAGATAAAAGTCAACATTATCAAACCTGAAATTTATTCCTTCATTGAAAGAATCAAGCTAATGGAAGAGAAAACAGTTCCTAAATTCCAATATTTTATTGAAAATTGTTTGAACACACATCCACTCTCTGTTCCAACATAAAATGATTGAAGCAGGTTTCAGGCTCGTGCAGAGTTTTAGAAAATTTCCAATAAACCCAGCCTCCTCGCTTCAAATGGAATAAAATTTATAGGCAGTTCAGATCCTTTATAACACTTAGTCTGATAGCATATCCTTTTCCATACAAGAATTGATAGTTTTCAGAACACCAAGAAATAAAAGTAAGAAGCATTGTGAGAAAAGACATACTTTTTTAACCCGTTACAGACTTGTCCAACTTTGAAAGATATTGCAGACAACACTTTTAAAATGATGAAATTTAAAAAAAAGATATTTTTGAGGTAGAATATATTGTGAATCATGAAGAAATTGCTTGATACAAGCAATTTCTTCATAATCCACAAAGTCAACGTTTTCCATTCTAAGCTTTTCTTCTCTGGGGGTCAAAAAGCGTCATTGTGTGGGAATGGGTAAGGAACAATGAGCAATATTTCTACCATTTTGAAGTGCTTTCTGACATCTTCAGGTTGTTCTTTCTTAAAAGTGTCTGTTGCCTGCTAATAATAGATTACTCTTGTTTCGGCAGAGAAAAGTTACATTTTAATTAGATTCAATTAATGGGTTTTATTGACAGCTTCATTTTTTACCCTAAGTACATGCATTCCTGTTTTTGCAGGAGTTATAGACAAAGATCAGACTGCACATAATTATGTATACATAAGCTCATTTTTGAAATACAGACTGTGCTAGATAGTATTTCAGTCTTTCGTATATTATGCTTTGATGGATCCAATCTCGTTTCATGAATCTGACGTTTTTCAAGTGTTCCTTGATTGCCCCTTTTTGCAGTACAAGTCACATAATTTTCTTTTCACAAATCAGGTGCAACCATGAAATATGATTAAAGATTTTTCCTTCAGCAGTGAGAGTTGCATTAAGTACGCTAGTGAAATTTCAAATGGTTTCCCCGTTTTTCAGATTGTTTTACCAGTGATCGGTTTTCCTTTGATTTTCCCAGTAAATTTTGCTGTTCAGGTTGACCTGCCAAGACGGCAGACATACCACAGACTAGTTCCAAATTTTGAAATGCATTAATCCTTGTCTTGCTGAATAAAATCCTTGTTCAGAATTGCATTGCTGCAAGCACATGAAGGCCTTAATAGTGGGTCAATTTTTCTTTTTATTTTCTTCAAAACTCTGACTTAATCCATTCCCACATAATCTCGTTTTTAACACAAGCACAAGCAATTTCTTCATTATCCACAATTAAATTTCAACCCATCAAAACATCAAAAGATAAAACTGGATAGAACTTTTGTCTTGTGTGATTTGTTAAAAAGATGCCAACACCACCTGAAGTTATTTGCTGATAAGCCTAGGGTTATCACGGAGGCTCACCTGTGTTTTGTTGAGAAAAAGAATTTCTAAGATTAATTGATTCACTTGAAGGAATTTAAATGAGAAAACCTTGCGTGTTTTGATTGCAGAAAGTTTTATTGATGGTTTTAAAGAGATCTGCACTGCTAAAACACACAATAAAATCTCATTCTGCGCAAAATTCCCAGCTAATCAAGCCACTTCTCCTTTAGCAACATTTTAACTGTTTCTTCAATGTGACAAGTCACAATAACTAACTGATTGTGCCTTTCAATCAAAGAGCAAATTGACCAATCAAATCTTTCATTTAGACCAGAAGTGAACTTTGAACTCAGACATTTGCTGACACAAATGTGAAGCATTTTTCTTTGTTAGGCAACTTAAATGTCCTAACTACAGCTTATTCAAAATTCAAAAGAAGTGCAGACAACAATTTTTCATTGATAAAACTTCAAAAGCTGTTGTCAATTGTGATAGAAAAGATTGTGGATAATGTTGACATTTTTTGTATCATTTTTTTATATGCTTTCCAAAAGTACTATAAATGCCTTTTAGCCCAAAACAATTAATAATCATATTAATGTTACATGCTTTTTACCTTTCTGTGTAATTTTATTCAAGATTATCAAATACCCAAGATAGTTCCGCTGTTTTCCACCCATGTAACATGCTTTTTATCTTTCTGGGTTATTTTTTTGAATCAAGATTTAACAAATGAACCCATCATTGCACTATTATTTGCAGCTTTTTGTATCATACCCACAAGAAAAGAGCTGGAGAAAACAATGTGGAAAATGAAAAAGTTACTTGTAACAAGCAATTTCATTGTCTTCTACCTTGTTGTCTACCTAGAAAGACTGACATATTTATCATTCTATCAACTTGAAAGTTGTCTGCAAATTCTTTGAAATTTGACCAGTGTTAAAATTTGTTGTAATGGTATGCGCATGGTTAAGCACAATTTTGTATGCATAAAATTGAGCCTTTTAACCCAGACCCACAAAATCATACTTACTACGTCCTTCAAGAAATATCTTAATTTTTTCATATATTTTTCTCTCTGAAATAAACAATATCTTTTCAATTCACTACAAACTTGAAATTGTCTTCTGCAGTTTCTTTGTGCAGTCTGATCTTAGTCATTACCTCCTGTTTTTACCGTTCCAACAGAATTTTTTATTTTAAAATAATTTCAGAGGATATCATTCAGCATGACAAGGGTTAACCTATTCCCACACTAGCCCTCCTTGTTACGCCCGTCAAGAAAAAGCTTTGGAAAACATCGTGGAAAATGAGAAAATTGCTTGTATCAAGCAATTTCTTCATTATCCACAATGTTTTCTATCCTAAATGACGAAAAAATTTAAAATTCAATAAACTTGAAAATGTTCTCTGCAGTTTCATTCAATTTGGACCAGTCTAAAATTTTGTTGCGTTGGATTGGGTTAAATAGAATACATGATCTACTACCAATTCATCCAGGAATGAGTGATTTTGACCAGTGGGAGTATATCACCTATAGACTAATTCAATCAGTGCCAAGCTATGCCAGTGTTCTACCAGACACTTGTGTGTGCATTCATCAAATGGGAATATTTTGGCAAATTAGCTCCTACATACAGTAAATCTTGTATTAACCCATTACCACACAACAAAATTTTAGACCAGTCCAAATTGAAAGGTGTTGCAGATGACAATGAAAAGTTTATGAAATTTAAGAATTTGTAAACTTTCTAGGTAGAAAACAGTGTGTAAAATGAAGAAATTGCTAATTTTAAGCAATTTCTTCATTTTCCACAATGTTTTCTCAATTGTTTTTCTTGAGGGTCGTCAAAAAGTGTCACTTTGTGGGAATGGGTTAAGCAACCACTGAATGGACGACAAAAAAGTGGTTGCTTAAACTGGTTATTGATATGCTTTATTGTGAAAGATACGAAGGATTGATTTGACTGCATAAAGAAATTATTACAGAATTGACCCGCTAAATCATATGTTGTTGGAACTCATTAGAAACATCTGAGACAATTCTAATGAGTTCAAACAACATAGAATTTTGTCACAATTTCTTTTAAAGAAAAATGCTTTCACTTCTTAACCCTTTCCCGCTTATTGAAATTTTAGACTGGTCCAAATTGAAAGAGGTTGCAGACAACAATGAAAACTGGATGCCATTTGAAATGAAACCATCCTACGTGGTAGAAAATATTGTGGAAAAAGTAGAAATTGGTTGTTTCAAGCAATTTCTTCTTTTTCCAAAATGTTTTCTTGAGTATAAAATCACAGGAACGTAAAATCACGTATTTGAACAGGAAAGGGTTAAGAGATTTTGCATTTAGAATGGGGATCTCTATTATGGTCACCTAATGGACATGGTCGATTAATAGACGTGTCCCTCCTGCAATATCAACTGCATATAACTTAAACTTAAATTTATCCTCACTTGAATTGATAGCTTTAGATGAAAATCAATTACCAGTAATTAAACCATACCAATATCCTGGTACTAATTAGGTAGTGTGTCTGTCAGGACTGGAGTTCAGTTCATGAGAATGGCTACATTAAGAACAAGCATGGTAGTTTGGGTCCCGCATCAGTAAAAACTGGACAGAATATCAAACTGGGATCCCTGTGAGTCCTTTATTTAGAATAAACCCGATTGGGAGAACTTTTAAAAGGGGTAAAATCCTCAAATTTCAATGATGAATTGTATACACCGTATTTCTCCTAACAAACGTGCTGGGCACGGTGCAAAAAACAGACTTGAGCTCTTATTTCATACCCATTTTTCTACACTCTGCAAGTCTGCAAATAAACTACCTGTCTCTTCTAGCCTACTTACAAACCATACTGATTTATTTCCCTTGTTTAAAGTGACACAGGTAAATTTTATGCTGGGGAGGGTTTATTAGGGTCCATTTATTAGGAAGAATATCAGTTCTACTGAAATTGTATAATTTATTGCTGATTTCACATCTTTACAAGAAAAGGTCAGTTGACACTTAAACCTTCAAATTTATACCCTCCATTGGCTCTTTTTGTTGTTTTGACTCCCTACAAAATCAGTTCTGGCCATAAACCCTTGTCATACTGAAAAAATATATTTCTCAGAAATGCATTAAATGAAAGGACTGAAAGCACCAATTAGCTTCATTCTGGGTCAATATTTCTATTAAAAATGAATTTCATTAAACAACTTAAGCTCAACCCATTACAAGACGACAAAAATTTAGACTGGTCAAAATTGAAAAAAGTTGCCGACGTCAATTTAAAGTTTATGAAATTTTAGATTTTTCAACTTTTCTGGGTAGAAAACATAGTGTCAAATAAAGAAATTGCTTTTTGCAAGCAATTTCTTCATGTTGCACAATGTTTTCTCAATTGTATTTCTTAAGGGGTGTCTAAAAGCCACGTTGCGTGGGATGGGCTAAAGGAGACAAAACGTGGTGAAGACCATATGTACACTATACCTCCTGTTAAAGCAGGATTATTCCGTGTTCAGCACAAACAGGGTTAAATTCATGGTCAGGGGCTGCTCAATTTTAAATACTTAAGCATCAGTCCAGCTATTTATTAGCGTGACTTCTTTGCTGTTAACCTATCTTAGCTGCCATTTTATGTAAATTCCATTAATTACAGATATATAAACAACAATTCTCTGTTGTAAAATAAAACACTCACCCTGTAACATTATCTACGACCCTAATTACAAAACCATCTCCAGAATCTGGCAAACTATGATTATTTCAGAGTTCCTGTCATAAATACAGAACTTCCTGTTAATGAAAGAGATGACCCTATCTTTGTGATCTTTATGATTCTAGATCAAAGCTCATCGCTTTACCCATTACCAGATGACAAAATTTTAGACTCCAAAATCAAAGAAGTTGCAGACGGTAATTTACATGGAATGAATTTTTAACAAGAGGCCCAGTGGGCCTTAACGGTCACCCGAGTAAAAGAGCACCAAGACAAGTGATTTTGTTTGAAAGAATCAGAAAAAGGTTTGGTTGAAATCCCCTCAGTAGTTCTTGAGAAGAAGATGAAAATGTTTAAAAGTTACCAAAAATGACCCCCTTTTGGTCCCCATTTTAGGCACCCCTGACCTTCAGCCTTTTAATTTTCACAAATCTGTATAATCAGTACCCAATGATGCTTTTCACCAAGTTTCTTTGAAATTGGCTTAGTACTTCATCAGAAGAAGGTGAAAATGTGAATTTTTTAACATGATGAACTTTGACCTCTGGGTGTGGCCCCATACATGACCCCAGGGATATGAATTTCACAATTTATAATATACCTGTCCTAGTTGTCATGCACACAGAATATTAAAGCTCTGGCATTAACAGTTTATTAGAAGAAGATTTTTATAGAAGTACCAAAAGTTACCCCTTTTTCCCCCCATTTGGGCCCCTTTGACCCCCAGAACCCCTATTTTCACAAACTTGAATTGGCATCCCCCAATCATGCTTTCTACTAAGTTTGGTTGAAATCCACCCAGTAGTTCTTGAGAAGAAGATGAAATATTTAAAAGATACCAAAAATGACCCCCTTTTGGTCCCCATTTTAGGGCCCCCTGACCCCACAGCCTTTTTATTTTCACAAATCTGAATAACCATTACCAAATGATGCTTTTCACCAAGTTTCTTTGAAATTGGCTGTGTACTTCATCAGAAGAAGATGAAAATGTGAATTTTTTAACATGATGAACTTTGACCTCTGGGTGTGGCCCCATACATGACCCCAGGGGCATGAATTTCACAATTTATAATATACCTGTCCTAGTTGTCATGCACACAAAATATTTAAGCTCTGGCATTAACGGTTTATTAGAAGAAGATTTTTAAAGAAGTACCAAAAATTACCCCTTTTTGGCCCCTATTTGGGCCCCTATGACCCCCAGAACCCCTATTTTCACAAACTTAAATTGGCATCCCCCAATCATGCTTTCTACCAAGTTTGGTTGAAATCCGCCAAGTAGTTCTTGAGAAGAAGATGAAATATTTAAGTTACCAAAAATGACCCCCTTTTGGTCCCCATTTTAGGGCCCCCTGACCCCACAACCTTTTTATTTTCACAAATCTGAATAACCATTACCAAATGATGCTTTTCACCAAGTTTCTTTGAAATTGGCTTTGTACTTCATCAGAAGAAGATGAAAATGTGAATTTTTTAACATGATGAATTTTGACCTCTGGGTGTGGCCCCATACATGACCCCAGGGGTATGAATTTCACAATTTATAATATACCTGTCCTAGTTGTCATGCACACAAAATATTTAAGCTCTGGCATTAACGGTTTATTAGAAGAAGATTTTTAAAGAAGTACCAAAAATTACCCCTTTTTGGCCCCTATTTGGGCCCCTATGACCCCTAGAACCCCTATTTTCACAAACTTGAATTGGCATCCCCCAATGATGCTTTCTACCAAGTTAGGTTGAAATCCACCCAGTAGTTCTTGAGAAGAAGATGAAAATGTTTAAAAGTTAACGGACGACGGACGACGCACGACGACGGACAAACGATGATTGCAATAGGTCACCATGACCATTCGGTCAGGTGACCTAAAAATCTTTGTCTTTTCGGGAGGAAAACATCGTGAATAATGTAGAAACTGCATGTAACAAGTAATTTCAAACAACAATTTTTAGTTGATGAAAAAACACTGTGGACAATAAAAAGCAAAAACAAGCAATTTATTCATTATCCACATTTTCTACCACATAAGACAGAATTTAAAACTATCTACCAAAAACCTTCATCAGCAATTTCATTGAATTTGGACCAGTCTACAATGTTATTGTCTGGTAATTGATTAAGGTCTTTTACTATTGTTAGTTCTACAAAAACTGCCATAACAAAGTAAAGAAAGTATAGATGTATAGTTATAGTGAGTGGTCAAAGGTCAATTGAGTCTATACATGTATAGAAATCTGTCATAACATAGTAAAGAAAATATAGATGTATAGTTATAGTGGGTGGTCAAAGGTAAATTTAGTCTAATCACGTATAGAAACTGCCATAACAAATTAAGGAAAGTATAGATGTATAGTTATATTGAGTTATCAAAAGTCAATTTTGTACATACAGGTATAGACAAAATTGACCTTAGATCACTCACTATAATAGCGTGTTTTCCCAGAGTTTTGGGAACTTATCCGAAACCAGGCATATTGGGAAAAATGCTTTGTTTTCTCAAAAATTCATTTTCCATGATGTTTTCTACCCCAAACAACAAAAAAAATTAAAATTCCACCAACTTAAAATCTCGTCTGCAGCTTCTTTGAATTTGGACCTGTCTAAAATTTTGTTATTGGGTAAACAATCCATTCCAGTGCATGAATTCTGTGCCCCAAAACTAAATTACTAGAACAGTTTTAGAACAATTTTCCTTGACAATAATTGCAGTAATCATGTTAGTTCAAAGTGACATTACTTGCATTCCTAGAACACTTTTCTGGGAAAGTTCAGAGAAAAGTCTTCAGTAAAAGGGTAACTGAAAATAATATAATTGGATGTGATCTTTGGTCAGTCAGACTCTCAAGCAAGGATCCAGAGTTCAACCCTCCTTTGCAGCAAATATCCTTCCAAACATTTGTTTCCAACCAAACGGTAGGTAATCATAAATTTTATAAGTGGGACAAGCAGCTGGAGGCTCCGAAAGGATGTAGTGGTAGAACTGGTGTGAGAAATACCAGAAATCCATTGTTAGGTGCTCTAGCCACAGCTATATGACTGAAATACTGTTAAAAGTGGTTTTAAACTCCATTCAATCAACCAATCAAAGCTCTTTGGTCATGAGTGTGAACTTTTGTTCTGATTATTTCCAAACAACCCAAGATTGGCATAACCCCAAGACGCAGTAGTACCAAGTATGGTTTCACACCATTTTGAACAATTTTTCAGTTTTAATTCAATGAGGATCATTTATTCATATACTTCCTGGCTACCATCATTACTAGGCTAAAGTTTAACCCATTCCAACACAGTGGAATTTTAGACGGGACCAAATTGAAAGGATGTGCAGGTGACAATTTCAAGTTGATGGAATTTTAAATTTTTTCATCTTTTTGGATATAAAACTTTGTGGATAATGAAGAAATTGCTTGATCCAAGCAATTTCTTCATTTTCCAAAATATTTTCCAAAGTTATTTTTGTTGAGGGGCGTAAAAAGGAGGGACTGAGTGGGAATGAGTTAACCCATTAACAGATGACACAATTTTAGACTGCTCCAAATTGAAAGAAAGTACAGACCATAATTTAAAGTTGACGAAATCTTTTTTTTACATTTATATACTTCAATTTCCACAATGCTTTCAAAAGCCTATTTTCTTTGGGGTGTCAAAAAGCTTTATTCGATGTGGGTTAAAAAGTATTGACTATGGCATACAAACTTGGTTTGTTTGTTTGATTGGGGTTTAATATGGCTTTTAAAAAGTTTTCAGTCATATTGCAGCAGCTGGAGCACCTAACAATGGATTATAGTTATTTCTCACACCAGTACCACCATAACATCATTCCCTAGCCTCTAGCTGCTATCCCACTTCAGTTATATAAAGGTTATCTGCCCATTGGTGAGAGACAAATGTCTGAAAGGAAATGTGCCGCCGGGGCATACAAACCTGGACAGCAGCAAGGCTAGGATTCGAAGCCACCCTACTTGACTTCTCTTCTACTACGAGTCCAACGCTCAAACCACTGAAACATGCTGAAGTTTCAAGCAAGGTTTGAAATGCTTATGAGTTTTATGTTTGTTTCATTTCAACCTAATATCAGATCACAAAAGTTTAGACTGGTCCAAATCGAAAGAAGTTTAAGATGACATTCCAAACTGAGCTAAAACTGGAAACGCTGTGAGAAAAAGAGATATTACTTGTTACAAGAAATTTCTCTTTTTCTCATGTTTGACATAACCATTATTTCTTCTGGTTTGTCAAATATCTGCAATCTTTGGTAAAGGGTTCAGAAATTTAACTCAGAGAAATATCAAAGGCATACATTATCATACCAGAACTATTATGATTCATGAACATTCTTTCATAACTCTTACCAGACTAGTCCAATTTGAAACAAGAAGCAGAGAAAATTACAAAGTAAGTATAGCTGCCGTCATAGCGCAGTTGGTAGTGCGTCGGCTGTCAATCTAGAGGTCACTGGTTCGATCCCCAATGGCGGCTTCCATCCTTTCCGAATATTTGTCTCCCACCAATGGGTCAATAATCGTAGACCTATGTGGGATAGCAGCTGGGGGCTAGGAAAGGATGTGATGGCGGCACTGGTGTGAGAAATACAAGGAATCCATTGTTAGGTACTCCCTTACAATCGCTGATTTTTATGTCCCTGTGATATTATACTTGAGAAAACATTGTGGAAAAAGAAGAAAGAGCTTGTAACAAGCAATTTCTTTTTTTTCCAAAATTATTTCTATCCTATAGGACACCTACCTTTTGAATTGAAACAGATAATTGTCGGCTGCTACCCGAATGAATTTTGATAAGTCTAAAATTTTGAAAAACAGTTCAGGGTTAAAGACTGCAGCACATTGTATTTGCAACTTGCATACATTAGAAAATTTATTTGCACTAAGCCTCAACCTTCGGAAAAAAAATCATGTAATCTAAACAAAACTGGGTGTACCTAGATTATAAACGATTTTCTCTCAGCATGGACACTGGTATATAATTAAGTTCCAAATTAATCTAGATTCATTTTCTCCGCTTATCAGAATCATCTTAATATCATTTTAATTCCAAAATATTGTAACTACAGCTTGAATTAAGCTGTAGTTACAATATTTTGGAATTAAATCTGACAATAATCTCAGAGATAGTCAGTTGAAGATATGTTATCACCTACCGTCAGTCTGTTGACTACAATATTCTTGAATACAGTATTCCAAAGGAATTAGGGAGTAAGATAAACAGACAGTATTCATGCCATTGAACAATTTCAAAGTAAATAATAGAATCAGGCTTTTAACCCTGTCCCAAACAATCCCGCTTTTTGAAGCCCCTCTAGAAAACAGCTTTGGAAAACATTGTGGAATATAAAGAAATTTCTTATGATAAGTGATTTTTTCATGTCCCACATTGTTTTCTACACACAAGGACAAGGGTTTTTAAAATTCATCAACTTGATATTTTTGTTGTCTGCTATATCTTTCAATTTGGTCTGGTCTAAAATTTCGTCATTTGGTATTAAGTTAATTCCATAAACAGACAGCTCACTAAGACCAAATGGACATATTAGTTTCATCTGAAATACAGTTAAAGTTTTTGAGCTTAATCAGTCCCACATAATCCCTCTTATTTTTGCCCCTCTATATAAGAGTTCAGGAAAGTAACAATGAAAATAAAGAAATTGCTTATTACACGAAATTTCTTCATTTTCCATGTTGCATTCTACCCAGAAAGATATTTACAATACTATTCATTTATCTATTTAATTTGGAACAGTCTGAATTTTGTTGTCAGGTAATGAGTTAAAGACTATTTTCTAGTGTACTTTAAATCCAGTACTTCGTTAATTTTGAAAATCTGTTTTATCTTGTTTGGGTTTATACAACACATTACAAAAAAGAGCACCATAGTCACAAAATACGCCGCCACATAATACACCATGGAGAACAACTAGCCAAGACAAGAATTTTTTAACCAAGCCCCCTTTTTCTGAGATGCAGCACAAAAAAGCAAAAACACTACAATATTTGCAATGTCTGGTGTCCCATGACTAGGAACGATCTGTCAAAATTTTGTTCAAATTTGTCCATAAATGATTAAATGTAGGAAACGGATGTGTTAACAAGATATAGACAGACAGATGCATGTCAGGACGTACATACAAAGAAGATGATATGGATATACATCCACCTTCTAAGGGGCATAAAAATCACTGAAATTGGACAGAAATACTGCATTGTATAATTAAATTTAACCCTTGTCATGCTGAACCCGGAATATTCCGGTTTTGGCAGGAGATATAGATCAAGATCAGCCTTCACATAAGTGCAGTCTGATCTTAATCTACACCTCCTGTATGTACTTTTCCCACTAGAGTTGTTTATGAAATTGGTATCTAAAAGAAATATTAATTTTTCAACAACAAATTCTATCAGTGCTTTCAGTCCTTTGATTTTACAGCAATTCGGTAAGATGATTTATACAGCATGACATGGATTAAGTGTCATATTTGTAGGGGTGAAAATAAGGGAAAGGACATTAAAAGTCTAAAATTTTCAAACATTCATTAATCAAAAAGCTTCATACATTCATAATAATTGGATCTAAGCTAAACAATTTATCTAATATTTCAGTTCAACTGAAAAGCCTTTTATATTCTAAAAAATAGGAACAGCAAACAATGCTCTCGGTTAAGGTAAATGTACACACTTCACAGATTCATTGTCCGATTCTGGGATGATTATTTTCAATAATTGATTTTACGATGATCGACTGTTCAGCTTAGATAATGTACTAGCTCACTGCATTCATGAAATATTCATGATCAACAACACCCCTGTAATTACATATGCAGGATAATTTCTAGACTTAACCAATCCTTATTTGCATTCCCTTTGAGTCCATTCTCAGACTTTCAAATCCCATACATAGGGTAAAAATATTCTAAAGTTAAAGTCAGTTTACTATCAGTATGTAAGCTGTCTATACCAAAATAAGTACTGAAACAAAGTGGATAAAAATCAATTTGATCATTAAACTTTGTAATACATGTCCCCCCAAAAGTCCTTAATTCAGTTACTTCAGAAATATTGAGAAATGAATTTTTCAGAATATGACCAGCAGTGGCAGATTAAGTGGGGGTTGGGGGGTGGGATGAACGGACACTCCCTCTTAGTGTATTTTTTCATTTTCATTTGAAAAGGAAATAAATTTTGTTAATAACAGGAAAACGAGCCTCTCCATTGGTTAGTTTGAACCCCCTTAACAGAAATTCTGGATCCAACATTGACTAGAAATCCATTGAGTTAAAAATTTCCTAAAACTAAAGTTTCAGCAAAACTTCAGAAACACATTCAGCCCAATAACTATTTTTGATGAGTGTGTACTGCATTGCATTTTTTTGTTTGTTTGAATGGGGTTTTACGCCGCTTTCAACAATCTTTCAGTTATATTGCGGCAGCTGGAGCACCTAAAATGGATTCCTGGTATTTCTCAAAATCAGTACCACCATCACATCCTTTCCTAGCCTCCAGCTGCTATCCCACATAGGTCTACGATTATCGACCCATTGGTGGGAGACAAATAGTCGACTGCATTGCATACTTTACTCCCAATGCTTCCTACTGTATTTGGTATTTATTTACAATTTTAGCACACTTTCATCTGCAATTTCTTTCAATCCAGACCAGTCTGAAATTTTGTCTTCTGGTAATAGATAAAGTTTGTCATACTGCCTATTAACTCATTATCAAATGGCAAAATTTTAGACTGGTCCAAATTGAAAGGATTTGAAGACGGCAGTTCAAAGTTTGTGACATTTTACATTTTTCAACTTTTTGGAAAGAAAACATTGTGTTAAATGAAGAAATAGCTTGTTACAAGCAATTTGTTCATTTTACACAAAGTTTTCCCAATTGTTTTTTGGGGGGCGTCCAAAAGTGTCACTGTGTAGGAATGGGTTAAATACCATCCTCAATGCCACAGTACAGTGGAAGTGTGTAGGAGGCCTATACATGGGGTCATGGGTTTGATCCCTGCTGTGGAAAATATCCTCTTCAACATTTTTCCCTTACCAATGAATGAACAATTATAAACCTAAGTGGGATGAGCAGCTGGAGACTCTGAGAGGTTGTTGTGATTTAACTGGTAAGAGAAATACCAGGAATCCATAGTCAGTTGCTCCAGCCACCGTGATATGACTGAAATACTGTTAAAAGATGTCTTAATCCATTCCTTCACAATCACACTGTTTGACACCATCAAGACAACCAATTGGGTAAACATTGTGTACAATGAAAAAATAACAAATGTCCTCACTCCACACATTTTCTACCCCAAAAAGTTGAAAAAATCTAAATTTCATTAACTAAATTGTTGTCGTGAGTGCAAGACCTTTCAATTTGGAACAGTCTAAAATTTTGCCATCTGGTAATAAGTTACCCCATTCAATCAAATGACAATAAAAATTTTAAGGAATGGCAACAATGATGAAAATATTTTTTATTCCAGATTCCAGAAAAGCATAACTGGAAATACTTTTCTGTTTACTAACCCCCTATCAATACAATTTCATTTTTACCTTTTCCTAACAATCCTACTTTTTTATTCTCCAGATGCAGAAAAAATATTTGGAAAACATTGTCGAAAATGAAGAAATTGCTTTTTACCAGCAATTTCTTTATTATTCACAATGTTTTCTACACAATAAAAAGATTTTCTAAAAAGTTGTTTTCTGCATTTTCTTTGAATCTGGACCAGTCTGAAATTTTGTAAGGTTAAACATTTTAACCCAAGCCCATACAATGAAACTCTCTGACTACCCTAAGAAAACAATTCTTAAAACATTGTGGAAAATAAGGATATTGCTCACCACAAGCAATTTCTTTATTTTCTACAATGTTTTCTACCCAGAAAGTTGAAAAATTCTAAAATTTCATAAACTTTGACTTGTCGTCTGTAACTCCTTTCATTTTGGACGGTCTGAAATTTTGACATCTGGGAATGGGTTAAACTGAAAAATAAATCAGCTTGTGATCTGTTAAATTTTGTATTAGATTCCATCATCCTTGTATTGTATCTGTGATATCACATCGATATGGGTTTTGATTTGATTACAAAGTTATTGAAATGGAACTGTTACTAATTGAAAATTACCATAAATCTGGGTCTCCGTTACGATAATTCTGTCTATTAGAATGGATCTGCAGGGAATAGCATTATGAATTATTACACTTCAATATTGTATGTATTGTGTATCTGCAAGTTCAATGACCCTTATTAATAATGTGCTGCACACATGAGCCAGTCATCAGATTTATTTTAATTGAACCGAAATCATTTCACTTCAGAATTATATTATCAAAGGAATATAATACTAAAATGTTTATTCATTTTGGAATGAAAACATTCTAGACTAATCCAAACTCAAAGATGTTGCAGATGACAATTATAAGTTGATATAAAATTCTAAAACTCTTTCAATTTCTCGTTTAGAAAACATTGTGAGAATTGAGGAAACAAGCAAACTCCTCTTAAGCAAAGTGGCAAAGGTATTGTCTGGGGGTTCAGGAAACACTTTAAATTGCAGATTATTTAATCTTAGACAGAGATCTTGTCTTTCTCACAGGCCATGGCTTTTTCACCAGAGCAATAAAAGGGACTTATATCTTAATAATTCATAGCACATGTAGTTGTATATAGTTGCAATATTGTTTCATGCTCTTCAAGATCAGACTTCTACTGTAGCAAGAGGGCCATTGGCCCTAAAACACTCACATGAGTTGATGACTACATAGGCCTTAGTGAACTAATTTTGGCCAAATGTGTCTTGAAATTAAGTGCAAACATTTGTACAAAGTTTCAAGATATTTTTGTCAGAAAAGTAGGATGTAAATTATAGAGGAGATTTTTTTTTTATATCAGACCTAGTTTTTTTTTTATCCTATGTGACCCAATGTAAAAATTGACAGATAATTTATGGAGATAAATATTCTAAACAAATATAAATTCAATTGAGCCAAAAATGCAGCAAATTGTTAAGTAAAAAATGTGACTTCTTCAAAATAAAAAAGGTATATAGATTTGACCTAATGATCTATATTTTTCACACCATGTGACCCAGTCAAACTTTGCCCACATATCATGGACCAAAAAAATTCTGACAGAATATTAATTATGCTAAAAGTGTGGCCTATAGAGTGCACATAACGCGATTTTTCAGATTTGAGCTAGGGACCTAGTTTTTTACCTCATGTGACCCAAATTCGTTCTTTGCCAAGATATCAAGGGCACACACATTCTGACTAAATGTCAAATAATTTGAGCCCAAAAAGGTGCCTTTAAAGAAAACAAAAAGGTTTTCTAAGATTTGACCTAGTGACCTAGTTTTTGATCCCTGTCGTTTGGACAGTGTCCCCAAATGGTCTAGAAAAACTGGGAATATTTATAATCAATGGTCCAAAAACGAAGCCTTGGCAAACCACTTGGAAGGTGAGCTGAAGGCGCCAACAGATTATTAGAAAGAGGGCTATGATATCGCAGCTACAGAGGGGCCATCGATCCATAAATTTATCCCAGGACCTAAAATACAGCTCTACACTAGATCAAACAAAACCAACGTAAAAGCATGTCGATCCCTTACATGTGTACCCCTACTTTCTGTAAACTTGTGTAGCCAATCTCGATCAGTACAGACGAACATTCTACACGACATTTCACGCGTGGTCTAGACTGGTACCAAATCGACAGCAATTTCAGTCTATGTGTAGTGTATTAAACTAGTATGATTGGTTGGCTTAAAGTAGCTACGTGTGTTCCCGCCAAAACCTTAAATTCAAAAGTGACTAGTAATCCCTTTTTCGAAACAAAATTTCAGAATACGGAATAAAGACGATTTGACTATTCAATGTGAACGTTTTCAGGATATGATTTTGGTAAGCCGTGGTATGTCTAGTCACTGTTTGGTAACATTCCTAATTTTGAAAGACTTTTATAGATCTAGTCAAATATCGAGTCAAAACGTTCGAGTTGTTCAGTTTCAAAAAGAAGGGGACAGGGTTAAACATATATTTATTCGACGTGTGAAATTTCTTGATTGTGTGTTAATGGGATACTATCAAGATTGACTTTTTTACATTTTTAATACATGCACGCACACTCATAAAGACCGCAAAGTAGGGAAACATTCTGTATTCCTATGTAAATTAGTCTCAAAGAATTCTTTCTTAAAGTATTTGTCTTTTTAACATTTTAAAACGCCGGAGTACAATTCCTACTAAAAGCATTGAGATAAAAAAAAAAAGAGAAATTACTTTTTACCAGTACCCCTCTTTAACACAGTGCTTCATAGTCTACATGCCACTTATATTCCAATTCAAACCGAATTCAAATTGGCGTCGATGGCATTTGTAACTTCTTACAATTCAGTCCAGTCTAGATTAGTAACCGATAAGTGGCGGCTGTTGGGATTGTCCTTTTTTCTACTTCAGTTGAAGTCGGGGAGGAGAAAATTGAACAGAAATGTTGGTCTTAGAGAATCCTCCTAGAAATTGGAAATGTGATTAGTTTATTGCATGTTTTGTTTAAAGAGAGAAATTTCAATTTTAGAAATAGTTTAGAGAGAGAATTTTGACAGTTTACGATACGACAAAAATATAATAAATTCCCAAAATTTCCTAGAAGATTGAGCTGAAAAATTCTTTTCAACAGAAGACATAGGCCGATTTCTAAAATCGTGTAAATTTAACCGATTCCTACACAACACAATTTTAGACTGACTTTAATAAAAGAAGTTGCAGACGACAATTTTAATTCAGTGGAATTTGAAAGCGTTTTTTTTTTTTTTTTTTTTTTTTTTCTCTCAAGTTCCAAAACTCTAAGTAACCCGCATTCATACATTTGAATGAATTAGACTGTGCTAATTTTGTAATGAAGATGACATAAAAAAGAAAGAAAAGATCTAAAATAGGTTCGCGTTACGTTCTGCCAAAGGAGTCAACGAAGTAAAAACCGGATGGAACCGAAATTCGTCGGGTAAAATACATTATCTTTCGATTTCACGGAACATTGCTAGATAAGTAGTTTCCCTGGCGTATCAATTACGTCATCGGCTTCCGCTAGCAGTTCATTCGTTATCGACATAAACCAGAGATTAACGACATCAGCCCATAAATTCCGGTGTTTCAAAGTAGAGCATTAGGAATGTAATACATATTATCAAATTTATAGGGAATTTGGTAGATTTTACTCGAAGAACATTTATCGTGAAAATTAATGATAACCAAAAGAAAAGCAGACACTTCTCCTTAATCAAGTTTTCATGAAAATCTGTTCAAGAGCCTCTTTCAAAATCATTTTCTAACAATGTGAATAAACCACAATATTTTCCGAAGCATTTTTGTTGTGATTATGTTGAATAAATGGTTGAATTGTTAGAATGGTCACCGCAAACAAGTCTATTTCGTCAGTAGGGAGAAATGAAGAGAATATATTTGTTTTCATTGAGGTATGAACCTCAAAATGTAATCATACTGTATGCATACGAAAAGCGTTTTCATAAATCAGCGTGATTAAGTTTTGAGGTTCATACCTCAATAAAAAATGAAAAGTTCGTTCATGGAAGTATAAAAAAAATCAGCTCATCAAAATGCTTTGATTTTGATAGACGAAACTGAAAAATTATTTATCAATTCAATACGCAATTCGAAATGTTGTTCATCTTTTTTTTCTTTTTTTTTTTTTTTTTTTTTTTTTTGAAAAAAAAGTTGTAAACGACACTTTCTATGAGTTTTTGTGATTTCGAGATTTCGCAAACTTTCTCTGTCAATTCTGATATCTTACTTTCACAGTATTCGTTTTTCCGTTTTATGTCCTCAACATCGGCTTGAATACGGAGTAGAATAGCCATCGCGTCAGGTTGTTTTATCTCTGGTATAGCACGCTGTCTTGTGTCTGCAATACTAATTGTCGAATCATTCAGGCTCGGGTTTCCACCCAGGACGTCAAATATTTCGCCTGATCTTTCACCATGTATAAACTTTTGCATTACATAGCAGTCTTTTGCATACTGCTCGACTTTATTTCTCTTGCTGGTACTTTTACGCGACACGAGTTTGCCGGGTGGACAGTCTCTACAACATTTGGCCTTTTCCCATAGGTGCTCCCTATACAGGATAATCCGCGTAACATCTGCCGAGGTGATTTTCAAAATTTCTTTTACATATTCAGTATTCGTTTTGTTTTTTAGATTTTCATCAAGCTCTTGAAAAAATTGTTGCCCCGGTATTATCTGCGACATGAAGGGCTCATCATTTTCGTCACTATTTGCGGAGTTAACATCATCATCATCATCAATGTGAATATCGGTTCTACTATCTCCTATAGACGGGTTATTCATCCCACTTTCAGATATACGTATAAGTTTTTCATTGATCCTTTGCTTAAGGCAAGAAACACTTGTTTTCTTAGGCGGCATTTCTATTGTTCAACATACCGTTTATACAGTAATAACTGTATATCAGCTTAACGGATTTTCTCTGTGCTAGCCATTCAATAAGTGCTCACGAAATTGTCAATTTCTTCTCTATCTTTTGTTGAAATTACTTTGAAAATAAATGACAAATACCTCAAATACTCAGATTCTTGGAAATTTCTAGGGTCCTTCCCTTGCGAAACAATTGACTAATGTCTTCACACACCAAAATATCCAAAACTGCAGTTATCAATATCCGTTTAATGAATTAATAATACTTTTTATAGTGCAACTGACATGTGTGGCCTATACTGTCCGCCATCTTGACAATGAATCAAAGGTTTTATCCCGGACATATGCGCTATCTTGTACAAATACAACTTAACGGATATTCTGTCGACATTCACTCTAAATGAACCGACTCCCTCTAAATATAGCTGGAAAAAAGATATTAAGGGAAAAGTTTTTGATTTAGAGAAAAGTCTATGGTCTCAAAGATTAGAAATGAGTGCAGACTTCGAAATGTTTAAGAACATCCACGTTGTTATTCAACCCGCTATCGTATGGCAATTTTGTAAAGATCCGCGGGATAGGAAATTAGCAAGATTCATTGCTAGTATTTGGACAGAAAAGACGGCTCGGGTCACAGGAAAGTGTCACTTGTGTAATAAATACTACAAAAATGTGTACGTGCATAGAATTTCAGAATGCAGTGAATTATCATTTTATAAAAACAGTTTAATGCAAAAAATAGAGATGCAATATGGAACACAGTTAGCTACTCTTTTCACGAATTTAACCAACAAACAATTCACATATGCCATTTTAGGTGCAAACCTTGAAGAGATAGCTGAATTTCAATGTGTTGAATTATATCGAAATACATTTTCGTATGTACAGTCTGTCATGGAACTGAATCGTTAAACTAGTGCATAGACCGGTCTCTGAGAAATCTCAATCGCAGTTTGTTGAACTTTGATTGTGATGCCGTAGGGACCTTCTATATGACATATTAATGTGCGTAGAAGAGTCACCGAATTCCTAATAAAGACATTGCATATCCCCGGATTACAGTTTGAAAATATGTTGTAGCCTTCTTTGATCTATATACCTTGTATCATTTCCAATCTTTTTTTTTTCTTATAAGTTCTAAATACTTTTGTCTGTTTTCCATTTGTCTCCCACGAGGAGGATAAATAAATAAATGAATAAAAGTGTTTTCTTGAGGGGTGTAAAACAGAGGAATTGCGATGAAATGGGTTAACCACACTATGGCGCTTTTCACACCCCGTAGAAAAACAACTTGGAAAACATTGGTGAAAATAAAGAAATTGCTTGCAACAAGCAATTTCTTCATTTCGCATTTCGCAATGTTTTCCGCTCAGATAGTTGAAAAAGTCTAAAATTCCATTAACTCATATTATCGTCTACAACTCCTTTCGATTTGGATCTACCTAAAAGTTTGTTGTCTGGTAGCGGGTTATATATGGATACTTTTAAACAAATTGCTTTCTGTGGTACCATAAAATTACAGTGATCTCTGTAAAGACCTCTCTGACATTGGTGATGTCAAAACATTACCCTGTCCAAATGAAACATGCTAAGCCATATAGGACACATATACAAACTAGTCGAGTAGTTCAAGATCAGAATTAAATTATTACTACTACTACTAATACGAATAATAATGAAATTTCGAGTATGCACGCTTTGGAAACATTAGAACCGCCGATAAATCTGTGTTTATAAACCATTCTACAATTTTTAACCCATTACTAGACGACTAAATTTTAGACTGGTCCAAATTATAAAAAGTTGCAGACGACCATTTCTTGCAATTCAAGCAATTTCTTCATTTTCCACAATGTTTTCCAACATATTTTCTGGGGGGGGGGGCATGTGGGGGTGTGTGTGTAAGAGTGGGTGAAAAGAATCTGATTACGGCCCAACCAAGGATCTTTGAAAGAGACTCGCTTGATATTTCTTGAAGAGATTTTTGGGAGTTTCTTTATACCTGTACAAACCCCATACATAATTCAGCATCAGCGTCCTACGAACAAAATAATGTTTTCTTTTTCTAAATTAATCCAATAAATTTCAACCAAGCAATCGTTTTCTAATTGTGGTAAAGTAGTGGGATCAACTCGTTAATTATAAAGAAAATAACTTCTAAGTTTTCATTACATACCATTTATAAAACCAATAAATCTCTTAGGTCTTAGAATCACCCAAGGAACTTATGAAGCGATAGATGTCTATAGTGTTATTTCTATTGGAAGGTGGTTAATTTAAAAAAAAATATGAATGCATGTACGGTAGACACAGACAAACAGACCTCTTATTAATGTCTACGCAGACAAAGTATTATAATCACTTTACAGTGACAGATGGATTTTTTTCTATCTCTATTGTCTGATAATATTTGATTCTCAAATCTAGCAATTTTAAGTAATTTTAAACAAATTGTCAATGTGGTCATCGTGCGGTCATTCAAGAGGACATGATAGTAACATTAAGGGAGAATGCCCCATATTATAACTTGTCAAAGTAATGGGACGCTAAATTAAAACGCGATAGAGAGAGTCTTGAAGATGACACCTATCCTGTCAGTACACCAACTGACCCATCGCGGCTGTCAATCAAATAGCCAGTCGAAGAATGAAATCATTCCGTGAGACCAGAAATAAGTTTCGAAACCCGACATTGGTTGCCATTTTTGTTAAACTTTTTGTTGGTTTTGCGACTTATACGTCGTACTACTGCTTATTCAAGCTGTATACAGTTACAACGTTTAGGTCGCCAACTAACCATTTTTCTTGTTTGTTACATTCTACAGGCGATAAAGTTTGAAAATTAGCGCCATTTAAATCGAAATAGAGCCTCCTGTCGGAGTCAATAGGCGGGGCCAGTGTAGTAAATGGGTGTGGCCAGCGATTTGTCAATTGTCGCCTTAAAGGACCCCATCAATGAGATCAATGATATGCTCATTATCAAGAGGTACATTGTTACACATTTAGGTATCCTACGGGAATGTGACCATGCAATTATCAACAGTGATTTGCAAATGACAAAAGTTTCTGAAAGATTGGTACAAACGCTTCTGAGTGGTGACAAAATAAAAAGGAGCTCGGTGCAACATCTCCAAGGAGATCTTTCCATGTTTCAGTTGGATACCGAGAAACTTCTTTTGCAGTTTGTAATTGTTGATGAAATATGGCTTCATCCTATCTAGCTTGAGACAAGGCTACAGTCAAAACAGTGAAAACATCAAGGATCACCGTCCCACAAAATGGCTTGGTCAACAACATCCGCTGGGAAGGTGATTGTCGCAGTTTTCTAACATTTAAAAGACGTGCTACAATTTGATTATATTCAAAAAGTCAGACTTCACCTGTGAGTTATAACGTTGACCCCGTGAGGCAGTTTTGTGAGAAAAGTCAATGAGAAAAGGCGTGGAAAACTGTCATTAGATGTGTTCTTCCATAAGGACAATTTCAAGCACTCGTGTCCACTGTTGCCATGGATCCTATTCTGGAACAAGGTTTCAAAACTGGTATAGTACGCCCTGACTATAAAGTATTCCCAAGATGTCGACATCAATCAAGGTGTTAACGCGTTGTTTGGGAAGGGGGGGGGGGCAAGATGCTCCTTTCTACAGATTTCAACCGCTTCTTCCTGCTAAAGTCATGGACTTTTCAATCAACCTCGTATAGACTAGCTTCATGTTTGCGTTGTAGAATACATTGCTGGGACTTTGGTTAACTAAGGCCTACCTCTTAGAGAATTTGAAAGAAATGAAGCCACTTAAAGTGCAAATTTCGGAGGACACTTTGACTTCAAAATGTAAGATCGTAAACTTTTCTCCCTAGATTTTTTTGTACGTTATTTTCTTCGAGGAAAATAGGCTAAAGACAGTCGTTACTCTATTTACCTAGATTAAAGGTTTCGAAAACTTTCCTGGAAAATTGGAGAATCTAAATCAGTAAGTATACAAGCTAGTCTTTGAACATTTTGGGTAACCTTTAATTTGTTTGCTTAATATCATTGAAAGGGTTGTACTTCGGCCATGTTTGTGAACGCAAAAAGTTCGGAAAAGCATAGATGTATCTCTATGTATACGTTTGTTCACTACAATCGTAAATTAAGGGTGTGTACTCGCTATTCATAGTACTTAACACGTAAATTCTTTTTGCAACAAAAAACTCAATATATTTCCCGAACGTGCAAAAATTAAAATTGGGACGTCCCGGGTATTCTGTAAAGGAAATATTTGAAAAACAGATCGAATGCAACAGATATCAATCAGAGAAAGAAGTATTGAAATAAACAAATAGTAAGGTAGAATGGGCACTCTGGATTTAGCAAATCTACCGAGAGCGAAAAGTCTTGACTTGATCAGCCTGGGCATTCACGCAGACTGACCAGGGGCCACACTTATTGAAACTCCCGGGAGGTCCCTTATCTCCTCATAGATGTAACAGCCACAACATGCCACCAGTTCGTGCAAAACTATAGTTAAGGATAGGTAAGGAGCAATTCGGGATCCATTGAAATGGTCACGAAAACTGCTGTAAATTGGTTGTTGAGTTGCTGAAAAGTGAGAGGACTTTTGAACAGAAAACCTTTTTCAGATATTCCGGGTTGCGGAATCCTTAGAAACGAATTTTCACCAAGTTAATTAATTATTTGCATTGGATAAATCACCATTCAAACATCACTTTAGAGATACTGTATACTCCCAAGGCGATAATGTGTCACCCGACGAAGACCGACATGCGTCGTGATTTTAAAGGTTTATTAAATAAGTGACACTTCATCTCCGGTCAAGTATACTTTACCGGAGATAAGATGTCACTTGTTTCCGAAAAGAAACCGCATTAGCGACTGTGTTGTTCTAACCCATCTATTTGGCATTTATGATATGTTCTCTACTTATAAGCTACAAAACGTTTACGTTCAATCTGCGTCAGGGTAGACGCAAAGTGGTCTTCGTCAGGGTATACAAGTGCTTTTAAACCAGGCCATTGGTTCCTGTTATTTCTCACTCTAATGCCATTAGTGTTCAGTTCGAGTCAACAGTTTTCTCATCCCACTTCAATGGCGTACTATAGTCACGAATTGGCGAGAATGATACACAAAAGGAAAGGTGGCTGAAAGGAATAAGTGGCATTTAAGTTCGTCTAGGAACCGTTCCTAAACATGCATCAATTTCCACCGACTAATTCCGGCTTTAATTAACCCAAATGTTACATAAGAAACACCTTTATATAGACTTTAAGAGATTCAATCGAATTTTCTCTATCTTTGAGTACATTTAGACTTTATTAAAGTCCCAATTTTTCAATTCTGAAATACTATAACATCGACTTTTCATGCTGAAGTGCCTATCGAATGAAGTTAACATGTTTACACAAAATTCAGACAAGAGTTATATTACGATGGCATAGAGGCGACATTTTGCGTTTTTTGTTTTTTTATATGTCGAGCTAGGAATTCGTTTTTTTTTTCTTTTCTTATCTTTGTTTATATAAAAATAAGTAATCGCTTTAAAGAACTGTAAGAAAACGTTTTTTTTTTTTTTTTAAAGAATCTGAATTGCACCTCACGGGAACGAGATGCACAGCCAGTCAAAGTCGATCTTTACGTCGTGCGTAAAATATAGCAAATTCATTTCCACGAGATTATCATGCAACCTACTTCTCTAAAGCGGCATCCATTTACAGTATTAACCCATTCCCACATGGTCCCTCCTTTTTACGCCTATCAAGTAAAACGCTTTGAAAAACATTGTGGAAAATGAAGAAATCACTTGCATCAAGCAATTTCTTCATTTACCACAATGTTTTCAATCCGAAAAGGCGAAAACATTTAAAATCCTATCAACTTTAAATTTTCGTCTGCAGCTATTTGGATTTGGATCAGTCTAAAATTTTGTTGTGTTGGAATGAGTTAATAGCTCAAATAAATGAAGATCGACTTGATTTGCAGTGTATCTCGTTCCTTTCTTTTCTTTTATTAAAAATGTTTTTCTAGTGTGTGTGTGCGTTTAAAGAAATCATGAAACGGTAACTTTTTATTAATAATATAATTTAATTTTTAGTTTCGTCTATCAAAAACGAGCGTTCTAATTGGTCGAAAAAATTTATTCATAACTCAATGAACAAAAATTTGAGCACGCAGCGATTTTGTATGCTTCCGCGCAAATAGTCCCATACAAAAAGGTATCAAAATTTGTAAAGCTTTTGTTTTTTTCGCTCAAAACTATCAAATTATAAGAAATGAAGAGAATATTTTTGTTTTCATGGAGGTATGAACCGAAAAACCTAATCACACAATGTATTCATCCAGTGTGATTAGTTTTTTCGGTTCATACCTCCATGAAAACAAAATTATTCTCTTCATCTCTTAGAAAAAACACACTATTCACATCTATGCAACTGTAGTATATTGATATTCGACAATAAAAAGTGATATGACTTGAATGAACAAGTTGCCTTAAACTGGTGGTTTTGTCCTCGTCTCAATCTACGATCGACGATAATTATTGTTTTTTACCAGAATCTGTCTTTTCGTCTGTCCGTCGGCACGGATGTTTGTGTGTCCTAAACTTAATCCAAAATTATAAAAGAAATATTAAATCCATTATCAGACGACAACATTTTAGACTGGTCCATATTCGAGGATGTTGCAGACGATAATAATTTTAAGTTGAGGAAAATTTGAAAATATTTTCATTTTTGGGTAGAAAACATTGTGAATAATGAAGAAATCGCGGAATTTGGTGACATTGCTTGTTACAGGCAATTTCATCTTTACCGACAATGTTTCCTTCCCCAAAATACAGATTTAAAAAAAGTAAAAATAATAAGAATAGAATATCATGTTAAGTTAACAGACAAATTTTGAGGTCATCTCAGAGTTCAATGAGTGCAATCTGCCACTGGAGGCTTAACCACCAAATCCATGGAATGCCTACACCATAAAAATAAGTTCTTATATATTTCAAGAATATTGCAAACTCTATTCAAATTGTAGAGAACTCTGTCAAAAGCATGCTTTTTCACCCATTTCCACTCAATTCCCTTTTCTAAGCACCTCCAAAAAAAAAAAAAAAAAAAAAAACTTTGGAAAACATTGTTGACAATGAATAAATTGCTTGTAACAAGCAATTTCTTCAATGTCTACAATGTTTTCTACCAAACAAGAGAAAGATTTTCTAAAATCAACCATGCTTTGCTAGATTATGGTACTTTCAGTTCTTTGATTGTCATTTAGGTAGCTATTCCTGGTAAACGGATAAAAATATATATAAATAATAAATTGTAGGAGTTATTCTAAAACCTCGTAACTACAACTTGACGAAATGCATCAATAAAACACAAATATTAGTCCGATAGTGTTGCTAGTTTTTTTTTCTAAGGCCGAAATGGTCAAAGAGCGAAAACAAGAGGTCCAGCTAAACGGGAATACAGCCAGTCATAAATCTTTACTTCTCAATTGACACCCTACGTCGTGGGTACTCATTCCAGTCATCTCATAGATCAGTTTGCGAAGCTGCTTTTGAACTTGTGCATCCGAAGAAATAAGTAACGTCACAGACTTAGATTATTCATTTCGACGAGAAAATACCAAAAGTAACGTCAAAGATTTGGGATATTCATTTCGATGTGAAAATGCCAAAAGTTACGTCGAAGACTTAGATTATTCATTTCAACTATTCGGATCTGCTTTTTAGACGCTTTCTTTCAATATTTTAACCCATAACACACAACCCTGTATTTTTACGCAGCGAAGAAATATACTTATGGAAAACAGTGTGAGAAAAGAAGAAATTGTTTGTAACAATTGGTTTCTTGAACTAGTCTTTAGATCTTTTCGTCTTGATCATTGGACCGGATTCAATCCGCGTGGTCTTTGGGAGAAAGAAGGAGAGCAAAGCTAAAATGACAGAGGAGAATTTTTTTGAATGGAACAGCATACTGAATAATGGCACTTTCGAATCAAGCATTTTTGCATTTTCCTTTACGTTTCAGTAACATGTTACTAATGATAAATTAAGCAAGTTCTTAAGTAACATGTTTTCTATTCCAAAAAAAACATTAAAACTAAATTGTCGTCTGCAACTTCTTAACAGTTAGGCCAGTCCAACATTTTGTCGTAAGGTAATAGTTAAATGCATCTTTATACTAATCAATGATAATACAAGAACCAATAAGTGGCATGCAAAAGTCGACCCAATTTTCACCCTAAGCTTGCACAATCTATGATCAGTTAAACCAAGAACACCTACCTTTAAACACTGCCAGAATATTCCAACAAAGCCAATAACTTTTTTTCTGACAGTTCGAAGTGCCAAATTTCAAGGTATTTTACATGCCTTGTCGGCCAAGTTGTAAACAAACACCAGAATCGATCTGTGAGTCGCGGAATATTCCAGCCTGCCCGACCGGGTATATCCAACTATTTCAAATAGCCCGTGTGGTGGAGTATAAACAAACACGGCTTGTACCACAGTTCAACAAAATATAAATAACGCTGTATAAATTTTACCGATAGACAGTTCTACCACAGCGGAATCGGAAACAAGAATGGGAATTTCTGCACTATTAGAAGTTTGTAGTCACCGCAAGTTCAACAGAATCATTGCAAAATCGATAAAATGGAATGAACAAATATTTGGAATTTGGGAGCTGGCAGGCTATAATTCAGCCGTCTTGATACTCTCTCTTTTTCTTATTCCAGAGACTTATTATCCAACATTAACCATTGTCATGCTGAACCCGGAAAATGGCCATTTTCAAAGGAGGTTTAGACAAAGATCAGAGTGCACATATGTTCCGTCTGATCTTTGTCTAGACCTCCTGCTTGCCCATTTAAAGTCAGTATTGTTTATACCACTGATTTTCTAAATGATTACAAACCAAAAAAATAGTGCTTTCTGTACGTTCAGTCCTTTGACTTTAACACAATTTTGCAGAGGATTTTGTTCAGCATGACAAGGGACGCGTAACCTGAGTGAAACTCTGTTAACCCATTGCCAGAAGACAAATTCTAGACTGGTCCAATTACAAAAAATTACGAACGATGAATATAAATCCATTGTCTTATTATGTAGAAAACTTTGTGGATAATCAAGAAATCGCACGTTTCCTTTTACCCCAGTGTTTTTCAAAGGCTTTTATCCCCGTCAGCGGCATTAAAAACGGGATTTTGTTGGATTGGCTGAAATAGTTGTGCATCTGTTTTGAAAGTGTATTTGAACACATGAATAAACAAGAGCTTTGTCCACAGGACACAGATGCCCCCACCGGTAGCTTTTATAATAACAAAGGGCAATAGCTCCAAAATAATGTAAGCAAGAGTTGGGGTTCTTGTGCACTGCGCTTCATCTAAATGAGGTCTATCCACCTATGAAGTTTCAAGTTGATATCCGAGATATGCCCCGGACAAAATGTAAGTTTTTAAAATAACAAAGGGCAATAACTCCAAAATTATGCAAGCAAGAGTTGTGGTTCTTGAGCACTGCACTTCTTCTCAATGAGGTCTATCCACCTATGAAGTTTCAAATTGATAGCTATTATACTTTCAGAGATATGCCCCGGACAAAATGTAAGTTTTTAAAATAACAAAGGGCAATAACTCCAAATTTATGCAAGCAAGAGTTGTGGTTCTTTTGCACTGCACTTCTCCTCAATGAGGTCTATCCACTTGTGAAGTTTCAAGTTGATAGCTATTATACTTTCAGAGATATGCCCCGGACAAAATGTAAGTCTTTAAAATAACAAAGGACAATAACTCCAAAATTATGCAAGCAAGAGTTGTTGTTCTTGTGCACTGCACTTCTCCTTAATGAGGTCTATCCATCCATGAAATTTCAATTTGATTGCTTTAATACTTTCAGAGATATGCCCCGGAAAATTTCGGGACGGACAGAAGTACGGAAGTACGGACGGACGGACAAAGGCAAATCTATATGCCCCCCCCCCCCCACATTAAGTGCTAGGGGCATAAAAAAGTTGTGCAGCTGTATTTGTTTTATTTCATCATAGTAATTGTTCGTATACATTCATTATCGACGAGTCAAGCGTTTGGCTTTCAAAAACGACATTGCTCACTCTACTATTCTAAATTCTAAATTCGTAACCTGAGAAGTAGCGCGATTCACTCCGGTAGGTCTGTTTTCAAGTTTTGGTCACTCCGTTCTTTTCGCCTGTTATCGTTCACGATGAACTATACCAAATTTGTGAATGCCGCTTTAAGAATTTCATGATGATCAGTGAGACACAATAAATATTTTGCCAGACTTTACTATCATGCGTAATAAAAAACAACAAACAAACAAACAAAATCCAAAACAAACAAAGAAAATCCAACCCGAAACAAAAACAAAAAACGATAAGTTAATAAATAATGTTTTTGTTGAAAAAAATAAAGCCATTTATTTTGATTACTCTGTTGCTTTGTCGCCGCCGTCATAGCGCAGTCGGTGGCGCGTCGGACTCCTAATCTTCAATCATGGGACGTCATGGGCTCGATCCCCGGCGGCGGCACTCATTCTTTCCGACATTTGTCTCTCAACAAAAGGTAGATACTCGTAATCCTAATTGGGAAAGCAGCTGGAGGCTAGGAAAGGATGTAGTGGTAGAATTGGTATGAGAAATACCAGGAATCCATTGTTAGGTGCTCCAGCCGCCGCGATATGACTGAAATACTGTTAAAAGCGGCGTTAAAATCCCATTCAATCAATCTGTTGTTTAATCAAAACAGATCCCTATCTAGCAGTATTGTCAGTGATATGAAATTAATATATTGATATAACCTATTACCAGACGACAAAAGTTTAGAGTGGTCCAAATTCAAAGTTGTTACAGACGTCAAATTTTAGTTAATATGTTTTTTTTTTTTTTTTTTTTTACTTTAGGGTAGAAATCATTGTGGATAATGAAGAAATCGCTTGTTACAAGCAATTTCTTCCTTATTCGCAATATTTTCTACCCGAAAATACTGATTAAAAATATCAACAAAAAAGTCGTCAGCAGTTTCTTTGAATAAGGAACATTCTAAAATCTTGTCTTCTAGAAATAAGCTATTTTACAAAAATAATTGTATTTTTGTCATTTGTGAATATATTGACAGTTCTTTCATTTTTATGAATTAGAAAAATAATTCATTCTAAAATTTGGAGAAAAAGGCACTTTTTGTCATTTAGGCAGTTTTCCCAAGATAACGAATTGTATTTTATTATTGTGTTCCTCTCAGGCAATCTTTTATAGTTTAAATTCTCATTCGGACGAGTCTATTCTTAACTAAATACAATTTACTTACGATAATTTTGAAGAAGATTAGTGAACTTTTTCAGCGACTTTGCTTTCAGAAAGGTAATTCTAATCGTAGTTGTCCACTTAACCCATTCCAACTCAATCTCTCCTTTTTACGCCCCGAATTAAACGGTTCTAGAAAACATAATGGGAAATAAAGAAATTGCTTGTATCAAGCAATTTCCTCATTATCAACAATGTATTCTACCCCAAAAGACAAAGAATTTTAGAATTTCAACAACCTGACATTGTCGTCTGCAGGCTTTTTCAATTTGGACCAGCCTAAAATTTTGTTTCGTGTGAGGTTATAAGGGATAAGTACTGGAGCAGGATCGACTATACATAAAAAAATATTGCAAATTAATGTCTATGGAATATCAACCTGACAAAGAAGCAAGAGTTTCAGAAATTCTTGTATTCCTACGACCTATCGTATTTAGTATTCATGAGATGTAAGCTCTCTAAGCACTATCACGTACTTTAGGATTTTAGCATACATATAATCTTCTTGGGAGCAGAAGGGCTTGGGGGTATTAGCTTATCTAAAATTATTCCTGAGCTCTGGGACAATAAACAACAACATCGTATAGTCCGTAAATTGTATTGTCGGTCATTTGACCCTTTCCTGGTTTGCAAAACTTTAGAACTGTCCAAATTCAAATGGTTTTGCAGACGAAATTTCATAGTAGATTTAATTTGGAAAATAACGATTCCATAGAGTAGAAAATATTGTGGAAACAGATGATCTTGCTCTTTTTTTGCTACAATGTTTTCTCAATTAAAAAAATCACAGGGATATAAATGCCAGGGATTGACCAGGAACGGGTTAAGGAATTCTATCCAAATCTGTCACCTACCTTCTCCTCTTTTCACGTTTTTGCGTTTTTCCGTCCGCCTGTCACATTTTAAGGACGTAATAGAGTTTTTTCTCGGTATACATGTACTTGAAAGTCTAATAAGCATCACGCAATTACCTAATTTCATGTTTTTTCTAGTATCAAAATTCCAGGATTCTCAATCACCGAAGAATTCGTTTTATACCAACATGAAAAAAATAGGACGGACTTTTTTATTCTACTGCACAAAAATTGTTTAAAAGAGTTTTTTTTCAAACTTATACAATCTAAAATTAATTTGGCAATCTTTTAACTCTTGTCATGCCGAATAAAATCCTTTTCAGAACAATATTAAAATTAAAGGGCTGAAAGCACAGGAAACACTACTTGTGCGTCAATATTTCTTTTCAACGTTAATCTCGTTATCAACTCTAGTTTTGAAAGAGACACATGATATAGATGAAGATCAAACTATACATACGTCAGGCTGATATTTGTCTATTCCTCCTGCAAAAAAAAGGGAACATTAAAGGTTCAGCATGACAACGGTTAAGATATATACCTTGGTAATATCAAATGTAAAAAAATGATTTTTTTTCACGGAAGTATGAAATTAAACCCTAATCACACTTTTGCATAAACCCACTTCATTCAGTGTTATTCTACTTTTACTTTGATACCCCCATGGAAAATAATTCACTTCATCTCTCAACTATTTCCTGTTTTTCAAAATTTTAGATCTGTCCAAATTCATAGCTTTTGCAGAGACACTTTAGAGTTTGTTTTATTTGACAAAACAGCCATTTAGTAGGACAGAAAATATTTTGGAAAAAGAATAAACCGTTTGCTACAAGTAATTTCTTCTTTTTCCCCCCACAATATTTTCTCAAGTATAAAACCATAGAGACGTAAAAACCCTGGATTGAACAGGAAAGGGTTAAATGAAAGTTGGAATAATATTGGTTCTTTCGTCGACTGTAACGGCGTGTAAAATGATTATCATCTAACAGTCTCATTTACGCAATATGGTGTTAAGAAGGTTAATTAAAACTCAGAAGTGATTACAAAATCAATGAGAGAAACACGTTAATACCCAATATACCCATTGTGTTCTGTATTTGATCTCGTTTACGTCGCTCTTGAATTTTGTTACAAAGATGGCACCGATATATAGGAAATATTATATTGAGATAGCAACACAACATCTTGTATTTGATTTGAGCTGTGGAGGAAAATTTTGATATTTCACGAGACCGAAGAAGCAAATACAAGATTCTGTATCGTTATCATAACTTAGTAATTTGTTATACTCCTACATTTCATATATACATATGAAAAAAATCGACGAAATTACCCCCCCCCTAAAAAAAGAGAGAGAAAAACAACAACAACAAACAACAACAACAAACCCACCAAAATCAAACAAACAAAATAGACACACACAATAAAGTGAATTTCTTCATTTTCTACAATGTTTTCTGTCCCAAAAGACGAAGATTTTCAAAAATCTACCAACTTAACCCATTTCCACACAAGCCCTCCTTTTTAGGCCCCTCAAGAAAAAAACTTTGGAAAACATTGTGGAAAATGAAGAAATTGCTTGTATCAAGCAATTTCTTCATTATCCACTATGTTTTCTATCCAAAAAGACGAAAAAAAAAAAAAAAAAAAAATTCCATCAACTTGAAATTGTGGTCTGCAGCTTCTTTCAATTTGGACCAGTCTAAAATTTTGCTGTGTTGGAATGGGTTAAAGTTGTCGTTTGATACTTCTTTGAGTTTGGACCAGTCTAAAATCGTGTAAGCTTGGTTAACTGAACAACAAAGCAACAGTAGTCTTCCGACTCTTCATTTGATCGATCACAATGCGATGTTGACATTCAATACCATGCCGATATCTGATCTTTTCTCACCTATCTATTGTGGATCGGTGTTAGAAATAATAGACAACAGACAATATTCTATTGGCGTAAACTTTACAGTTTCTAATTATACAAAATAACAACATAGTAATACATGAAAAAGTCATGATGTCAAATCTATCAAAATAACGTAAATAAGTTACACAAATTTTGAACAAATATCCTATAAACTTATATCCGAGAAAATTGATTATATAAAAAACGAATTTGCTATTCAAGGAAAAAGAAAAAGTGGAAGGAGGCAAGTTTCAAAGGTACAAAGATTGGACTGTTGAAAAGATGAAAAAATCAACTAATCCTAGAATCACAATGATCCTGGGAACCGTCACTCCAAAACACCATCTATGATTTGCTTAACAGACGACAAAATGTTTGTTTGGTCCAAATTTAAAGATTTTGCACACGATAGTTATAAGAAGGTGAAATTATCATTTTTTGTGTGTCCATTGTGGTAGAAAACATTGTGGTTAATGAAGAAATTGCGTGTAACAAGCCATTTCTTCATTCATTTTCCACAAGTGTTTTCCAAAGGTTTTTTTTCTTAGGGGCATCAAAACTCGTCATTGTATGGGAATGGGTTAATGCATTAAACGCAGTAACCGAAAACTACATGTAACATCATTGATTTTGTTCCTCTTCCAAATTATACATAGATCCGTACTGTCGATTGTTCGTTTACATGTGAATACTTTTTGTTGTATTTTGTACATTGTGTTTCATTTGACGAGAAACTGTAAAGTTCACGTCAATAAACTATCTTATATTATAAGTTTATCTCTTGTAGTGGTTGAACATTTTCTTGGCGGTGTGCGTGCAGACTGGCTTGACAAAATAAAATGTCGCGCGACAATGCTAGCTTTGGAACGATAGGATACCAGACTGATGGATCCATATGATCTTTATATGATTTTTTTATTGATGCCACACTGGCTTTGCCGTTAGATTCATTTAACCTATTACTAGAAGATAAAGTTTGTACAAATTCAAAGATAATGCAGATCACAAATTTGGGTTTTTGGTTAACCCATTCCCACGCGATCATGCTTTCTAACGACCCTCAAAAAGCTTTAGAAATATATTGTGGGAAATGAAGAAATTACTTGTTACAAGGAATTTCTTCATTTCCTGGACGCTTTTTCCACGAATGACGAAGATTTTAAGAATTCTATCAACTTTTAGTTGTTTCTTGCAACTTCTTTCAATTTGAACCAGTCTAAAAATTGTCGTCTATTAACGAGTGTGGACGCATAGTATTTTTTGAAAAGTTAGTAAAAATGAATGTATGGTGGCCCTAGATATTCTATGGAGTAACTTAATGCAATAAACTGATGACAAAATTTTAGACTGGTCCAAAATCAAAGAAGTTGCAGACGACAATTTCAAAGTGATCGGATTTCAAATATATATTGTATTAGTAGAAAACAATGCGGAAAATGCAGAAATTACTCGTGCAAGCAATCTCTGTATTTTCCCCATTATTTTCTCGGACCCTTTTCTCGAGGGGCGCCAAAAGGGACTTCATAGACATGGGATAAAGAACATATCGACAGATTAGTTAAAAAAAACATCGTAATTGTCTATACAACATATATAGACAATTACGATATTTTTGCACTAAACCGTCGATATGATCTTTCTCACATATCTGTTAGGACCTTGTATTCAGCCTTGTTGCTGTTCAGGTTCCAATATCTCACCATCAATAAAGCCAACTCATTTGACTGTCTCGTGAAGTTTGCCCTCATGTGACTCTCTCCTCCATCATTTAACGAGCTCATTCATTATTTAAGTGTCTGCAAATTACACTTTACCTGCTGCTCACCGGATCCTTCATCCAAATAGGATGTGATCAGTGATATATGAGATGTGATCGGTGATAAACGAGATGTGATCCGTGATAAACGAGATGTAATCTGTGATAAAGGAGAAATAATTTATTTCAACCCTAAGTGAACTTTGAACTCCGAAATTTATGTACGTCATTTTGTTAGCTTAATGACTTTAGAAATGACGTACTAAACTTTATTCAAGTTACAGTTATGACGTTTAGGTCGCTAACCAATAATTTTGCTGTTATTTTATGTCCCTGATTACTTATCCATTCAATGTCGTTTTATTACCTCTGACGAACTTTCTGTCGGAGGTCAGTGGGCGTAGTCAGCGACCTTTAATTTATTCATTTATGACATATTACACGAAAATGGATCATCTGGACAATGCAAAAAATCGGACTGCACTTGCTGACCGGCGCCTGCGTCCGTGTCTGCGTCCGTATCGTCCAAAAACTTTCACTTTTTATAATATCTCTGTTATTACAGTTACATATTCACTTAAAACTCGGAATAGATGTTAACTATCAAACGAGCAGGCTATACCATCAAGGGGGGGGGGGGGCTAATTTCATTTTTGAATGATTTGTGTCCCTTTGAAGTTTGACCAACAATTGAATATTTAAACAGCCGAGCGAAGGCATTCATTTTATAGGTCGAATGGTGAGTGTATATAGGTCGAATGCGCATTTTTCCTCACTAAATAGGACGAATGATAACTTTTCCTCACTGTACAGGTAGAATGGTGATTTGTCCTTACTGTATTGGTAGAAGGTTCTTTTTCCGGCCGCGCTATGTAGGAAGAATGGTAATTTTCTCTCTATGAAAGTAGAGTGATTACCCTTTCCTCGATATATGGGTAGAGTGGACACTTGTCCTCATAATATAGGTAGAATGTAAGCTTTTCCTCACTATGCAGGTATAAAGGCAATTTTCCCTCTTTCAAAAGGTAGAATGTTAACTATGTAGGTAGAATGGTATTTTTCCCTCTATTAATAGGTAGAATGGTCACTATGTAGGTAAAATGGTCACTATGTAGGTAGAATGGTAATTTTTCCCTCTATTAGTAGGTAGAATGGTCACTTTGTAGGTAGAATGGTCACTATGTAGGTAGAATGGTCACTATGTAGGTAGAATGGTCACTATGAAGGTAGGATGTTAATTTTCCCTCTATTAATAGGTAGAATGATCACTATGTAGGTAGAATGGTAATTTTCCCTCTATTAATAGGTAGAATGGTCACTTTGTAGGTTAAATGATAATTTTCCCTCTATTAATAGATAGAATGGGCACTATGTAGGTAGGATGTTAATTTTCCCCCTATTAATACTAGGTAGAATGGTCACTATGTATGTAAAATGGTAATTTTCCCTCTATTAATAGGTAGAATGGTCACTATGTAGGTAGAATGGTCACTATGTAGGTAAAATGGTAATTTTCCCTCTATTAATAGGTAGAATGGTCACTATGTAGGTAGGATGGTAATTTTCCCTCTATTAATGGTAGAATGGTCACTATGTAGGTAGGATGTTAATTTTCTCTCTAATAATACTAGAAAGAATGGTCACTATGTATGTAGAAAGGTAATTTTCGCTCTATCTATGGGTAGAAAAGTCACTATGTAGGTAAAATGGTAATTTTCCCTCTATTAAAAGGTAGAATGGGCACTATGTAGGTAGGATGGTAATTATTCCCTCTATTCATACTATGTAGAATGGTCACTATGTAGGTAAAATGGTAATTTTTCCTCTATTAATAGGTAGAATGGTCACTATATAGGTAAAATGGTAATTTTCCCTCTATTAATAGGTAGAATGGTCATTATGTATGTAGAAAGGTAATTTTCCCTCTATTTATAGGTAGAATGGTTACTATGTAGGTAAAATGGTAATTTTCCCTCTATTAATAGGTAGAATGGGCACTATGTAGGTAGGATGGTAATTTTCCTTTTATTCATTCTAGGTAGAATGGTCACTATGTAGGTAGAATGGTAATTTTTCCTCTATTAATAGGTAGGATGGTCACTATATAGGTAAAATGGTAATTTTCCCTCTATTAATAGGTAGAATGGTCACTATGTATGTAGAAAGGTAATTTTCCCTCTTTTAATAGGTAGAATGGTCACTATGTAGGTAAAATGGTAATTTTCCCTCTATTAATAGGTAGAATGGTCACTATGTAGGTAAAATGGTAATTTTCCCTCTATTAATAGGTAGAATGGTCACTATGTAGGTAAAATGGTAATTTTCCCTCTATTAATAGGTAGAATGGTCATTATGTATGTAGAAAGGTAATTTTCCCTCTATTAATAGGTAGAATGGTCACTATGTAGGTAAAATGGTAATTTTCCCTCTATTAATAGGTAGAATGGTCACTATGTAGGTAAAATGGTAATTTTCCCTCTATTAATAGGTAGAATGGTCACTATGTAGGTAAAATGGTAATTTTCCCTCTATTAATAGGTAGAATGGTCACTATGTAGGTAAAATGGTAATTTTCCCTCTATTAATAGGTAGAATGGTCACTATGTATGTAGAAAGGTAATTTTCCCTCTATTAATAGGTAGAATGGTCACTATGTAGGTAAAATGGTAATTTTCCCTCTATTAATAGGTAGAATGGTCATTATGTATGTAGAAAGGTAATTTTCCCTCTATTAATAGGTAGAATGGTCACTATGTAGGTAAAATGGTAATTTTCCCTCTATTAATAGGTAGAATGGTCACTATGTAGGTAAAATGGTAATTTTCCCTCTATTAATAGGTAGAATGGTCACTATGTAGGTAAAATGGTAATTTTCCCTCTATTAATAGGTAGAATGGTCACTTTATAGGTAACATTGTCATTTGTCCTCACTATATCGAGGGCTTAGAGCAAAAACATAGTATTGCTCTATACAATGTATAGAGCCATACTATGTTTTTGCTGTAAGCTATCGATATATTCATTTTTCTACTCATTTTCTAATAATCTTTATCTTTTCATCTTTGATTTATAAAAGCAAGATGCTCATCACTGTTTTACTAATCACCAGACGACAAAGTTTCAGATTGGACCAGGGTCAAAGACGTTGCAGTCGACAAATTCTAGATGACTTACTTTTTCTTTGTACTTTGATTCAGAAAAATTTTGTGCATAATGAAGAAATTGCTTATGACAAGCAATGGCTTAACTTTGCACAATATTTCAAAAAGCCTTTTTTCTTCGAAATTTTGTGAGAATGTGTTTATCATCCAGAACACAGTTCCTGTATGAATCCAAAACTGCTGGATTTCAAATTATTCTGATAAAGGTCGTAAAATTCTATTCAATCTTCCTTTATCTCTAAACACTGATAAACCACATCTACCTCAATGATGCTCTTTGGGATACAGACAGAACTTTAGACTCGCTCCTATAGCCTCATGTATATTTAATTTGTTAGATAGGTACAATTTTCCAATTACCAGACGGCAAAATTTTATATCTGCCCAAATTCAAAGGAGTTGCAGACGACAATTGAAAGTTGGTGAAAGTTTAGACTTTTTCAACTTTCGGGGTAGAAGATATTGTGTAAATGAAGAAATTGCTTGTTACAAGCAATTTCTTCATTTTACACAATGTTTCCCAATTTTCTTCTTGAAGGGTGTCCAAAAGAGTCACTGTGTGGGAATAGGTTAACGTTTCTATTCTACAGCTTTTGTCTCTTTATTTTACTAATCCGTGTCAGTTTGTGAGATGTAAGGGAAGTAAGTTCAGAGAATGAAGAGTAGAGCATGAGTGATGTACCTTAGTTACTTTCAAACCCAGACTTACTGGGAGCAGGCTAACAGATATTAAGCAGTGTTCATATAGGTTACAGTAGGGAAAACCCTAACTGAATCTTATTCGATCAACTGAAATTCATATTATAGCCTTGGAAACCCCCATCTAACAGACCAAAACAACAACCTCCAGCCACCATCATAAAAAATGGACTGAACCGTACAGAAAAGATTACTCCAGTCCCACACAAGCACGCACTTTAACGCCCCTCAAGATAAAATCGTTTGAAAACAAGGTGGAGAATGAAGAAATCGCTTGTTATAAGCATATTTTTCTTTATCTACAGTGTTTTTTACTCCAAAATACAAACCAATAAATCTATCATCTTAAAATTGTCGTCTTCTAACATGCTCAAATTGGACCAGTCTAAAATGTTGTCGTCTGGTGTCATCAGAGTGAGGTGAAGTGTAGCAATGTACGAATCATTTAGAATATGCAGAAAATATTGAATGTTACCGGAAATAACTATATACCTATAAATATTTACAGTAAAAAGTAAATATTCCACATAGACAAAACCGGACATGTCAGAAAAAATCCGTTTCTGATATTGTCAAATACGGTTCCATGTAAGGAAGTCTAAGATGACATCATTTTCATTTTGTAGATGACGTCATAATTAGAATAAACGTAATTAGAATGGTACAGGAGATGGGAAATATATATATATATATATATATTATCATTATTATTATCTAATCAAATTCATTTCATAAAATAAAGGTATATGATAAATGGAATATTATTCAAGCTAAAGTTACGACTTTGAGTCGCCAATCAAACATTTTACTTTCTTACTTTCTTTTACATACAACTTCATAATACAGCTTACCGTAAATTTTGAAAAATTACGTCTTCTAATATCGAAGTGGAATTCCCTGTTGGAGCTCAGTGGGCGGGACAAGCGATCAGTTAATTAAGTCAGTATAATTTAATTTTCAGTTTCGTCTATCATAATCGGGCGGTTTGATTGGTCGAAAAAATTATTCATAACTCTATGAACAAAACTTTGAGCACACAGCGATTTTGAATGCTTCCGCGCAAAGTAGTTCCATACAAAAAGGTATCAAATATTGTAAAGATTTTGCTTTTTTTCGCTCTATACTATTAAATTAAAAGAAATGAAGAGAATATTTTTTGTTTTTATGGAGGTTTGAACCAAAAAACCTAATCACACACTGTATGAATCCGCGTAGGTTGGTGACCTTAAAGCCGTAACTACAGCTTAAATAAGGCGCAGTTACGACGTTTAAGTCACCAACCTACGCGTATTCATACAGTGTGATTATTTTTTTCGGTTCATACCTCAATGAAAACAAAAAATATTCTCTTCATCTCTTCAATGAAAGAGATAAGAGTTGATCATTGGCCTTGCCCCATTGGTCACAATGCACTATGAACTGTTCGACGTTTGATGTAAAGGAATTCACATTTAACCCATAACAAGACGTCAAAATTATTTTAGACTCGTCTAAATTTAAAGGAGTTGCAGACGGCAATTTAAAGATTGGGAAATCTAAGATTTTTCATTTTTCTGGGTTGAAAACAAGGAGAAAATTTCAAAAAAATGTTTGTTGCACAGCAATTTCTTCATTTGGCTCAATGATTTCCCAATTATTTCTTGAGATAAAAAAGAAAAAAATAGTCACTGTGTTGGAATGGGTTAAGTCGTTTCATTAAAAAATAAATTAATGCACAAGTCATTTTTCATTGAATTCTTGCATTGAAAATTTCGCGGCATACAGCAAATCTCGCCCACTTTGTCCTCATTTACCTGGTATTTCAATAAAGACAGTTTAATTAAAAACAGATTTCACACCTGGTTTATGTTTTATCACTTTCTTATTATTAAACTCCGGGAATTCATTTATTCAAGTGGCTTTCGAATCATGAGTCCTTACTAAGGTACCACGTGTGTTTTTTCTTAATTGAAAGACGAGCCTGGATATAGTCCAATATTGATGAAATAAGCTGACCATTTTGTTAAAAATCTCATAGAGTTTGACATAGTTAAGGATAGTAACTTATTTAATTAAATAAAATAAGCAGATGATTGCATTTTGTTTTCATTCATAAAATGCTTTACAAAGACAAAGATCTTACGAAAACATGTAAGAACTAGAAATATGGAACATACACGGATGCCCCTACACAATTGCGTGTCACATGACCTTCAATTGTGACCTTGAACTTGAGAGTATTCAATACAACTTAACACATGACACTAGTACTCGTCAAGGGAACGACTGTGCCAAGTTAATTTGAAATCAGTCAATTGATGTAGAAAAGGGGCTCCAGACAATGCCAATTTTGTCACTTGACCTTCATTTGTGACCTCTTCAGGTGAAACACCTTTGCTAAGTTATTTTTTAATCCATTGATTATTGTAGAAGATAGGCTCCGGATAAGTATTGGACAAAAACACTAAAGCAAGCAGAGCCACCTACCCATAAACACACAAACGCCACCACGCACACACTCACACACGGATAGAGGTAGTTCTATAGGGTCGTGGCCATTATATGGAGGGGGCATAATTGGGCAAAAGGTTGATTAACCATAACTAATAAAAGAAGCCAAATGAAAGTACTAAAAGTACTGCAAGCTAGCAAAGCATGGTTTTGTAAAGTTGTGTTCCTTGTCAAGGTTATTATGACTAATAACGAGGTTAACCCTTTCCTGTTTTGCAAAATTTTAGACCTTTCCAAATTCAAAGCTGTTGCAGACGAAAACTTAAAGTTGATTTTATTTGAAAAATAACCATTCTGTAGGGTAGAAAACATTGTGGGAAAAGAAGAAATTGCTTCTTACAAGCAATTTCTTCTTTTTTTACAATGTTTTCTCAATCATGAAATCACAGGGACGTAAAAAACCAGGGATTAACCAGGAAAGGGTTAAAGTAACCCATTACAACACGACAAACTTTAAGACTGATTTAATTTGAAAGAAGACGCAGACGAGAAATTCAAGTGGGTGGAATTCAGAAAATCTTTACCATATAGGGTAGAAAACTTTGTGGGCATTGAAGAAATTGCTTGTTACAAGCAATTTCTTCATTGTCCACAATGTTTCCATAGCTTTTTACTTGATATACGCAAAAAAGCGGAATCGGTTGGATTAGATAGCATGGTTATGAAGGAGTTCTCTACAATTTGAATAAAGTTAATTCATCTGGCCATACAAAGCAGCACGCATAGTGAAGACTCTGATAAGACCAATTTTGAACACGAGCTGAAAATACCTAGGAGATGAAATTGCAGTCAGAGTTTTGTCAGAGTTTTTCAATATTCTTGAAATACATAAGAACAACTTTTATGGCGTATGTATTCAATGGATTTAGTGGTTAAACCTCCTGTGGCAGTTTGCACTCGTTGAATTCTGATAAGATTTCAAAATTGTGTCTGTTAATTTTAGCTGTCAAAGCTAACGCTTTGCTAGCTAAAAACATGGACCACTCGCTGACTAACTATACGAATTGACCTGAAGTAGTGGGTTGAAAATTGACGGGAAATCCAACACCTCAATGCACTCATTTTATAATATCCGTCAGTTGGTTAGCAAATTATCGCAACTACAGCTTGAACAAAGTTATAGCTACGATATTTTGGTACCCCTGGCAATAATTTTTGTGCTACTTTGATTCCAGGTTTTACGAATCTTATAATTTTTTTTTCAGAAATTCAACGGGATAGTAGTGGTGGGCGGGGTATTCTGGACCCGCCCCCTCTCTCTCCGGATCCATGCGTAGTCGGAGCGTTTGTTCAGGACAGTCAAACTAGTTTTCGATGCAGCGGGGCAGTATTCGGAATCTATCTTTCTGAAAAAAAAAACAAAAAAAAAACGTAGTGCAGGTTGAATAGTAAAGGTGGTCAAAGTAATTAAAGTTGCAACCTCGCATCTTTTTTGCATATGTTACAAACCAAATGAGACACATCTTAGGAAGACTCATCTACTCTAAAATAATTTGGTTGATTAATTTAAACTTGACTTAAATGATTGATTGGTTGAATGGGGTTAAAGCCTCTTTTAACAGTATTTAAGTCATATCGCGGCGGCTGGTGCATCTAACATTGGATTCCTGGTAATTCTCACACCAGTCCTACCACTACATCCTTTCCTAGCCTCCAGCTGCTATCCCAATTAGATTTACGATCATCCACCCATTGGTGAGAGACAAATGTCGGAGAGGATTTGTGCCGCCGTCGGGATCGAACCCACGACATCCCATGACTGAAGATTGTGAGGCTGATGCGCTACCGACTGCACTATGGCGGCGGTAAATCATATGTCTCGAAACCGAAATTTTATGTATAACTTTGTTGTCCCCTTTAGGGTAGAAGCAATTTGTCCACATCAGCTGATTTGAACGTACTCATGTTGTGTTGTAATGTGAAGATATTATGCCAAGCCATGTACGCTAGCCACTTGCGCCGGCCGATATGGGGAAACCAGAGGTCCAGTTCCCACTCTTCTTGAATTTTTAGAAAAATCTGGATAACAAAGTATCATATTGTCTGTGTTCAAACAAAATGTCGTAACTACAGCTTTGTTGAAGCTGTGGTTTCGCCATTTTACTCACTGACTAATGATAATTAAATTATCATTACATTCAGGTTGGATATTCTCCCTCCCCGAGAAAACAAAACAAAACAACAAACAAACAAAACAAAACAAATTTAGCTATTATTCCAAAACATTTGTATGCATTCAACAAATCTTCTAATTTCCAGGTAAAGTGTAAATTTTAAACAGATTTAGAGGCTCGTTTTTCCCCCCTAAGGTTCTTATATCTGTTTGGCTAATGGGCACATGTGGTTTATTTCATTTAACTGCTTTCAAAATATTTAAAATAAAATGAATTTCAATCAGTATAACCCAATACATATTTCACTGAACTAAATTAACGTATCAGCTTTTCCGTTCAAACAAGTCTGACGAAATTTTTCACAGACAATGACGCTTTTAGACGACCCCTAGAAAAAAAGGGGTTTGGAAAACATTGTGGACAGTGAAGAAACAATCAACTAAACGGAAAATATCATGAAGTCGCGATGTCAAAAAAGATTAATGATAAAAATGAAAAAGCCAAAGTACTGAAAGTACTATATGCTAGCAAAGCATAGTTTTTTTAGGAAGTCGTTATCGTTATAATTAAGCGAGGTTAAAGTAACCCAGGAGTTAACCCTTAGACTGGTTCATATTGAAAGAAGTTGCAGATGATAATATCAAGCTGGTTAAATTTAGAAAATCTTTCCCTTGTTGGGTAAAAAACATTATGGACAATGAAGAAATTGGTTGTAACAAGCAATTTATTTATAGTCCACAATGTCTTCAAAAGCCTTTTTCTATAGATGATTAAAAACGGAACTGAGTGGGAATGGGTTAAAAAACATTTTTTGAACGAGTTCTCTACCATTTGAATAGAGTTTACAATGTTCCCGAAATACATAAAAAACTACTTTTTATGGCGTAGGCATTCAATGGATTTAGTGGTTAAGCCTCCACCGACAGTTTGCACTCATTGAACTTCAAGACCTCAAATTTTGTCTGTTAACTTAAGCTATCAAAGTGGACGCTATGCTAGCTAAAAATGCCATTCAACCTGAACCTGAGTTTCTTGGTACCCTCTCGTATATGTTATACAGTAGTTTTACCCGGGATTCACTCCGCCGGGGGAATGTCTTGAACTCAAGACATTTAGATTACTGGTCAACCTATTACGTGCAGAGCCGCCGTCATAGCGCAGTCGGTACGCATCAGGCTTCTAATATTCAATCATGGGATGTCATGGGTTCGATCCCCGGCGGCGGCACATATCCTTTCCTTTGTCTCTCACCGATGGGTGGATAATCGTAAACCTGAGTGGGATAGCAGCTGGAGGCTTGGAAAGGATGTAGTGGAAGTACTGTTGAGAGAAATACCAGGACTCTCCAGTCGCCGCGATATGACTGAAAAAAAACTGATTAAAGTGCTGTTAACCCCCCAATCAATCAATCAATCAATCAATCAATCAATCAATCAATTAACTACGTGAAGAGTTACTGCTCGCCAAACCGAATTTTCTTTTAGCCATAACGATTTTTTTGGTCTTTGGAGAAATAACGCCGGAGACTGCATTTGCATCGAATACATGTTTTCATTCTTGGATGTAGATTCTTTATAACCTGACATAGCTAAAGATACAGAGGACAATGCTTAATATCGTGCAACTATAACAAATAGCATTGATTTAACGATAATAATGTATCATTTGTGCTAAGTCTTCTGAACACAGCCTATATATATATATATAACACAATTTGTAGGATTATGTTGGCTTAACCAGGATCAAAGTCGTTTACTTGACACATAATATAAATCGAGAAGTATGGACGTGTGTGTGTGTGTGTATTCCCATTTATTTATCGTCGCTACCGTAGCACATGTCCATATGAGCAACGCCCTCAGAAAACGGTTAGTTGTAACTGGTGATAGTGTAAGGATCGCGACGAAATTGCTGAGAGCTCCGCCTAGTTCTTTAACGTGCTCGATTGATAGCACCGTCACACGGGGTTCCAGTTTAACGTTTCATCCGAAAGAGAATTAGTTTGTTAGTTGAACCCAAGTACTTGAGGATTCGAAGTCAAGTTGAAGTGCTCTACCAACTGACCTAATCGGGCTGAGAAACTTGAACATAGCCACACGGCTATATTTCAAGATGGTATACTCTATTTACTTTGTTTTTGGTGCCCATTAAAAATCAAGCTTCGGAAAACATCTTGAAGAAATTGTTTGTCACAAATAATTTCTTCATTTTTCTGAATGCTTTCTACTAAGAAAGCCAAATAATTTTTCTGTAATTCGACCAACCTGAAATGATCGTCTGCAATCTCTTTCAATTTGGATCAGTATACTATTTTGTTTTCTGATAATGGGTTAAACCTTCTCATGCTAAATAAAATCCGTATTTTAGAACTACATTAAAATCAAAGTGCTAAAAGTATTGTATGTTTAGTTGTGGGTAAATGTGTGTGTGTGTGTTTTCATTAATGTCACAAATAGGGTTTGCAAACAGGAGGTGTAGACAAAGATCAGACTGTACATATGCAGTCTGATCTTTGTTTATTCCTCGTGATAAAGCAAGAATATGCCAGGTGCTGCAAGGCAAGGGTCAGATATGTCCTTTGTATAGCAATAACTTTCTTATACATTTCCCCGTTACAAATTCTCAAAAAATTGCGTCTCTGATGAAATCCTTATTGACAGCCCTACATGACGAGATGTTCGATGCAAAGCTCTTCTTTTGGAGATAAATAGATCATTTGTCAAAGCGGAAAAAATCTTTTGTCGTTTATTAGAGATTAATCCCACAGTTCCTTGCGCGTCGATATTCATTTACCAAATACCGGAAATTGAAACCCGATGCTGTTTAAACAGGAAGCTTCTTGTGGCATAGAAATCAATAAGGTAGGTTAACGAGGTATTGCAAATAAATAAGTTAAGTATTTGTATTTATTATCCAAAATCAATGTTTAACACATCACTAGAAGACAAGATTTTGGGCTGGTCCAAATTCAAAGAATTTGCAGACCAAAATCCAAATTTGCTGGATTTGTACATCTTTCGTCGTTTCATTAATGATATAAAGAAATTGGAGTAGAGGACTTTGAGGAAAATAAAGAAATTGCTTGAAACAAGCAATTTCTTCATTTTCTGCAATGTTTTCAAAAGTTTGTTTTCTCAAAGAGCATGAAAAGCGGGAAAGGGTGGTGGTGGGTTTATAGTCAACGCTTGTTAGTTAACTCAAGTTAAATCCAGAAGGTAACTAGCAAGGTGAGGATTTTTATCTATAAAACCACTAAAACAAGCACTTGATTTTCTATATTTCTAATGCAATATAGACAATCACGTATTATACTGGTAATATAAACTTTTATACTTTATTGTACACTGTAGAGGTGATATATTAAAGATTGACCCATTAAACTGCCGTGGGATCTTAGACCATTTATTTCAAAGATCAGCGAATACTGTTTTAGATAAGATCGGAAACCCTGCCGGAAAGCGTTTACAAATAATGGTCATAATTAGGCTCCGTTTGGTTCTCCAATAGTTGTAATCAAATAAGCAGTGTGATTCTGTGTAGTTGCCCTCATTGCGCAGTAGTAGCGCATCAGGCTCCCAGTCTTCAATCATGCACATATGCTTCCGACATTTGTCTCTCACCAATGGGTGGGATAGCATATGAAGGCTAGGAAAGGATGTGGTAGTACTGGTGCGAGGTACACCAGGAATCCATCGTTAGGTGCTCCAACCGCCGCGATATGACTGTACAAGAGTTAAAAGCCGCGTTAAACCCCTTTGAAACAAACAAATCTATGCAGTACATCCAAATATCAAACTTTAAAACAGAATTTGATAGCAATGAATGAATAAAGCGTAAATTACATTTCTGCTCCCATTGTGCATTTATCTGCGTATTGTATAGTATAAATCTTATAAGTCCCTGAAATTATTTTTTAAAGCTGCACACCGAATAATGAGTTATTTGAATATTTTGCAGCTTAGAAAGAAAAAGGAATGGATGCCTCAACATGTTGTGAGCGCTGTGTAGAAAGGGGAGAGCAAAAATAACTTGGATTCACCCATTCCCACACAATGGCGCTTTTAGGCGCCCCTAGAAAAAAATTATGGGAAACATTGTAGAAAATGAAGAAATTGCTTGTGGCATTTCTTCATTTTCCACAATGTTTTCTAACCCAATAGTAAAAAAAAACCCCTTAAACTGTCTTATTCAACTCCTTTCAGTTTGGACGAGTCTAAATTATATCGTCTGGTAATGGGTTAATGTATCAAAAACAGATACCCCTGATAATCGATCATACTGATATTTGACGTAAATTTTGGATCACTCGTTTGCCACAACCATAAAACTTCAAATAAACCCTGTAAGATATTAACAAGATTTCTGTGGTGCTGATTTCTCCCTGCGTTCTGGTATTAAAATAGTTAATTCTACGGTGAGCAATATCGCAATTAAGATCATAGTGGTATTATTTGTACACGAAATTCCTGAATATTAATATAATATTTCAAAAATAATAACCAAACGTAAGACATGTTTATCCTCTCAGCAATGTTTCTTTTATCATGTATATAAAAAAATCCCGAATCTCAATAATCTATAGAATTTCCTTTACCATATCCTTAATCTTACAAAGAGATTTGGAGTTAAAGGAACAACAACAACAACAACAACAACAACACCCCAACACACACACACACACAAAAAAAATGATAAACCGGAAAACAAATATTAAAGAAACATAAACGCCAACGAAACAACGTTTTGGCAGGGGGATATAATTATTAATGATATTTGACCTTGACATAGTTTGATGATATTTAGCACAAATGAGAAATTGCTTGAAATGCACATTCTAAATTGAAAACAGTGGAAACCAAAGTTTTCATACAACGAACAATTTTATTTTTTCGTGTTTTCTCCAATATAGAAAATGAACATGATGGTCCTAAATCATTCGCCTACCGGGTTATTGAGCACAAGTTGTGGCCCCCAGAGCGGAAATCGTCATCAAGGCCCAGATTCTCATATGAAATGCACCCAACCTATACAGGTTTCACAAAATTTTCGTCAAAATTCAGCCAAATATCCAGCCCCGTGAGTGTAAAAAAACATTGACACCTATGCCCGTTTTCATTGATTGATTGATTGATTTAACGCCGCTTTTAACAGTATTTCAGTCATATCGCGGCGGCTGGAGCACCTTACAATGGATTCCTGGTATTTCTCACACCAGTACTACCACTACACCCATTCCTAGCCCCCAGCTGCTATCCCACTTAGGTTTACGATTATCCACCCATTGGTGAGAGACAAATGTCGGAAAGGATATGTGCCGCCGCCGAAGATCGAACCCATGACTCTCATGATTGGAGATTAGGAGTCTGACGCGCTACCGACTGCGCTATGACGGCGGCTTGAGCAAACTTCAAAGAGTGAAAAACAAAGAAATTGACATTTAGGTCCCCTTTCCCATGTTTTCCATTAGAATATTCGCAGCTTCATAACGACGCAAGACGAACATTCTGTGATCACTAAGTTCATTTTGAACACTATATGTGCTCAAGCGTGCTTAAATACTTAGCAGATGAACTTGCTGTCAGACTTTGCAATGTTCCTGAAATACACAAATACTACTTTTTGTGGCGTGGGCATTCAACGGATTTAGTGGTTAAGCCCCTAGTATCAGTTTGCACTCGTTGAACTATAAGAAAACCTCAAATTTTTGTCTTTCAACTCAAGCAATCAGGCTTTGCTAGCTAAAAATGCTTTTCCCGAATAGCGTTTAAATTTGAAGTTCAAAGTTCACTTCAGATTTGAAGGTATGATTTGATTGGTCTATCGACTTTTTTATTGACAGCATCAATCAGTCGGATTTTTGTCTTAAAATTACCAAGTTAACGCATTGGTTAGTTAATTGACCAATCCCGACTGTCACTCAAGGAATATATCGACCAATTAAATCATTCATTCAGCCCGGAATAGAAATTTAAACTCCGATATTATACGCCATTTGTGTGAACCATTTTTGTTGTTTGGCGACTTAAACGTCGTAACTACAGCTTATTCAAGCTGTAGTTACGACGTTCAGGACGCCAACTAACCATTCTACATTTTTGTTACATACTAGTGACCACATACTTTGCAAAATAACGCCGTTTAGAGTCGATGCGGGACTTCCTGTAGGAGTCAATGGGTGTGACTACAGGAGTATGTGGGCAGGACCGACGGTTGGTAAATTTGTTATAGCCCTAGCAGGATGTACTAGGAAAAAGAAAAATGGCATCTCAACAAGGGATGATTTAAGCTTTCACTACAAAAGACAGGAACTACCTTTTCCATTGATTGAATAGCATTTAACCCTTTCCTGTTTTCCAAAATTTTAGACCTGAACAAAATCAAAGGTTTTGCAGACCAAAATTCAAAGTGGAATTAGAAAAATAATAATTCTTGTAACGTGCCGTGCATGAACTCCGACATCGCAGTACGACCCAGGCAACAAAAGACATTAATCTGCTAAATACGAAGTCAGGGACACAAAATAGAACGCAACCTTTTGTTAGGCGGAATAAACGTCGTAGCTTGAGCTTTAGGCTGAAGTTACAGCATTTAATTCCCCAAACCAGCAAGAATTCTTTTCAACAAATGTGGGAGTTCAAATTACACCCCCACGTTTAATGAATGGTTTGATTGGTCAATTGTAAATTGACGGATCGTCACGTCATTCAAAAACTCGATCTACCAATCAATGGTTTGCGTTTTGTCTTGTGTTCCTAACCATGTATTTTGCCGAATAGGGGGGGGGGGGGGTTTGATACGCCAGTCAGACTACGTTGTCGGAGGGCGATGGGCGTAGCTACAGATCCGTCAAATTCTCCCATTTCCAAAACGTTTTGAAAAAGAATGTTATGTAATTTACAATGAAACCCCCGTTTCGAAACGTTATATTTCCCAATACTTAATTTTATTTGAATATGATAAAAAAAACTTTTAACTTTTTTTTCAAAATGGGTGGGATAAGATGATAAACGAATATTTTCCGTTATTTGCGTGGAAAGGTACACTGATTGTTTGCATGTTGAAAGATTAGAGCAAGGTCTAGAAAAATGAAAATATGAAAAAAATCAATAGGAGATTTTTTTTCAAAAATCAGAAATAGGTCTTCTAAAATTCACTAAACTTGTTGCATTAATTAGCTTTGATATCACGATTTCCTTGTGCTTTTAAGAAAACCTATTTGAATAAAAAATAGAGTCTAGATTACGACAAGTAAAATTATTTAACACAATTTTCACGGATAAGGTAAAGCTCATATACTCGTCTTCACTGAAATCGCTTATACCAGTCAATAGCTAACAACTCTGACCTAAATAGTATCTGGAAAAATTGTGTATACGACTGCGCGAAAAATGGGCCAGTAATGTCATTGACCAATCGCTGGCCCCGCCAATTTACTTTCTAGGCCCCGCTCATTGACCCCAACAGGAAGTTCGATTTTCAACTGCTTTATTCTGCAGAATTTTTGGCCAGCAGCATGTAACAAAAAAGTAAAACGGTTAGTTAGTGATCATAAAGTTGTAACTACAGCTTGACTAAGCTGAAATTACGACGTTTAAGTTGCCAAACCAACAAAACTATTTCACAACAATGGCGGCCAGAGTTCAAATCTCACTTCCGGGCTAGATAAATATTTTGATTGGTCGATTGATTCATTGATTAACAGTCTAGGGGCCTTGATATTGGAATATTCATCCACCGTTCTTACCCGAGGTCTAAAACTATGATTTGTAAAAGTGACTGAATTACCAACCGAGCATGCTAATTTCATTTTTTCTTGGCAAATTTAATCATATACCTCTCGATCGAGAACTAATAAAAAGGGTTAGGGTGTTCTGTTACTTAACCCATTCCGACTCAATTCCTCCTTTTTACGCCCCTCAATAAAACAGTTTTAGAAAACATTTTGGAAAATGAAGAAATTGCTTGTTACAAGCAATTTCTTCATTATCCACAATGTTTTCTATCCCAAAAGATGAAAAAAAAAAATAAAAAATAAAAAAAATAAAATAAAATTCCATCAACTTAAAATTGTCGTCTGCAGCTTCTTTCAATTTGGACCAGTCTAAAATTTTGTCGTGTGGGAATGGGTTAAAAATGAATTGCTGAAGACACAGCGCCAGTTGGTGAGCAAAATATCGTAAATACAGCTTTGATAAAGCTGAATTTACGACATTAAATTGCCCTCTTACACAACACGTTATGGGTACAGATTTTATTTCGACTAATGTTTCTTATATCAGGAAAACAAAGTTAATCTATAATAATGATAAAGTTTTATATCATATAGAAGCCTGGTAAACAGAACTGGTAATGAGCTTGAACGAACGAACCCTAGAGGAGCAATATTATTTTCGCCATTTTTTATTATTGAAATAAAATACGCAAAAATCCCAGAAATCTGACTTGCGTTCTATCGCTTGCTCCGATATGTGAGGTCCTTTTCGCTGGAAGAATGGAACAACAGTTAGCCCTTTCCTGTTTTGCAATATTTTAGACCTGTCCAAATTCAAAGGTTTTGCAGAAGAAAGTTGAAGGTGGGTTTAATTTGAAAAATAACCATTCAGACGGGTGAAGAATATTGTAGAAAAGGGAAAAAACTGTTTGTTACAAGCAATTTCTTCTTTTGTACATTATTTTCTTAATAAATCACAGGTTCGTAAAAACCAGGGATTGAACAGAAAAGCGTTAAAGAATTCACAATCTTCTTAGAAAAGTGCTCTAACGCTATCTAATGACGTATATAGAAAGAAAATAGACGAACATGTTTGATTAAACCCATAAGCAGACGACAAATTTTAGGCTGGTCCAAATTGAAAGAAGTTGCAGATGACATTTGTTTGTTGGTGAAAATTCAAAAATCTTTGTCTTTTGGGGTAGAAAACATTGTGGATAATGAATAAATGCTTGTAACAAACAATTTCTCCATTTTCCACTATGTTTTCGAAAGTTGTTGTTCTTCGGGTCGTCAAAAAGCGTCATTATATGAGATTGGGTCAAATATAGGTTTAAAATTTTAGTTCCGATTCCAAAATAATTTTATAATTGAGTTTGAAAATTCCTATGTAAAGAAATTACTAGGTACTGTTTACCCTTCCGCATGTCCATGCTGAAATGAACAGATCGAATGTTTCACCCTCTGACCTAAGACAGGAAAATCTACTTCAATATCATACGTATTTGGCAATTCATGTTCAATAACATGTCGCTTGATTTTGGTTTCGTCTATCAAAAACGGGCATTCTGATTGGTCGAAAAAAGTATTCATACCTCCATGATCAAAACTTTGAAAACGCAGCTATTTTGTATGCTTCCGAACAAACTAGTCCCATACAAATAGTATACAAATTTATTAAGGTTTTGCTTTTTCACTCGATTGTATTATATTATAGAAAATGAGGTATGAATCGAAAAACCTTATCACACTTATGTATTAATCCGCTTCGCGTCGTCATACAGTGTGATTAGTTTTAGTCAAACCAACAAACATGCTTATCATAAATGATTGGTGTTCAAAGTTCACAAGCTGTTTATAATATAAAGTTGCTTTTTAAATAATATATATATCCAATTTGTAATAATCTAAGCATATAGATGTCTCTAATCAAACCTTCTTTGATTTTATTAAAGAGGATATAGATTTCTTAAACGTCTGTTTACAACGTGCACGTGCGTGCCTTATTTTTCAAAATTAGTTTTTAGCCTGAGATTGCGTAAGCAATCTGAGGCTAAAGTTATCATGCTAAGAATTCAAACCCATGCAGAGTTTAATGTGAAAACATAATGTAAAAAACATCTACCGCAATCAATGTGATCTTCTGTCGATTGAAAAGTAGATCGGATCTGACCATAAATTAATACGCTCGATTTAGGCGAGAAGGACGAAGGCGAGATATGACTCATTGAATGCTGTCAGCTTGATGTACAGTACTTTCGTGTGAGTGTTCTGAATTTGGCAAAATTATCAAAACTTGACGAGTGAATGGAAAGAAAGAAAGGAGATATATAATAATTTTGGAAATTATTAAACATATATAATCATATCATATTGTTAAGAAAAAAGAAGGTGTTTGTTTCATACCAAAATAATATTACTTGTTCTAGAGTAACAATGTTAAAACGGTCCGGTTAGACGAAGTTGCTGTATAAAGCTGATAAGCTAGGCTGTCGGTTATAAATACGCACGATTGGAATGCTTTGTTTAACAAATTAATTGGTCATTCATAGGATCATATTTGCACTGTCTTAAAACAGTTTGGTCGCGCTCGGACTTTGTGTCTATATATTTTTACCTCCGAATTCTACCCAAAGGATTCAACGTCTACATACCGCTTTTGAGAGGTGTACATAATCTTGTTAACCTGGTAGACGACCGCCCGCCCTCTCTCTCTCTCTTCATCTGGAGATTATAAAGCGCATATTTACATAACGAAATTGGTCTGTGTGGTAGAATACTCACATCGCACGCAAGAGCCTCCTAGTTCGAACCTGGCTACACGCTCCATTCCCCATCTCTCTCACTCTCACGCTAGCTCCACTGGCTGAAAGCCAACGAGCTTTTTTCATGATGTGGTGTCCGTCGTCCGTCTGTCCGTCAACTTTTACTTTAAAAATCTTCTCAGATAGTACTGAACATAATTCAACCAAACTCAACAAAATTTCACAGGAAGTGGGTGGCCTTTATCAGATCCCTTCAAACCATTTTGATCGGGTGAAAAATATGTAACGATATATACATGTAAATATATCGTTACAATACCTCAACGGGGTGAAAATTATTGCGGGCAGGTTGTGTCCCCTAGCGCACAAATTGGTAGATCTGCGCATAATCGACAGTAGATTTGGATAGAAAGTGGCACCTCCGATAAGCCGACCATCAAACTTTTTCTGCTCATATCAAATATCTCCTGTATACATATCTCAGGCTTTCAGCGCTTTGATTAGTATACCAAACCGTGTCAAGTTTTTTTGTAAGAGTCGATTAGCGGCATCTATATGCTTCTAACCTTTGAATATAAAATTGCTTTTTAGTTGATAATTTATTACCTTTTGTCATATAACTATATGAGAAACTGCGTGGGTGAAAGAGTGAGTGTGAGACAGAATGAGTGAGGGAGAGAGAGGGAGAGAGAAGAGAGTTGATAGTATATAGAGAAAGAATCTGTTTTTTAGGTTGTACAATGAAATAGTCTCTTATAATTCTCTACGAGAATGGTCACCTATATATAATTTTATTTTATAGTTTTATTTATGTCACTTTTGCGATCCAACATCTTATATTTGCTTCTTGCTGTGGATCTTCGGTCTCGTGAAGTAACAAAATTTTCCTTCGCAGCTCAAAGAAAATACAAGATGGTGTATCTCTGTCGTAACATAATATTTCCTATATAGCACTGAGCTCGCGTTCACAAACTGTAATCAATACCCCTGATTCAACATCTGCATCAAACAGTATAAGATGACAATCGTTTTTCCCGCTTTACAAAATATTTCGATTAGGAAGTAAAAGCCGCAGTTCCGGTCTGCTTGTAAAGGTAAATCGACAAGCAATAAACATAATCTGATTTAACCCATTCCCACACTATCCCTCCTTTTAACGCTCCCTCAAGGAAAAGGCTTTGGAAAATGTGGAAAATGAAGAAATTGCTTGTATCGAGCAATTTCTTCATTATCCACAATGTTTTCTATATCCAAAAAGACGAAAAATTTATTCTTCCATCAACTTGAAGTTATCATCTACAGCTTCTTTCAATTTGACTTGTCCAATATTTTATTTTGTAGGGGACGGGTTAAGATATCGTTCCCTGTAAAAGTCAATCAAACTATTCCTCGGGTAACTAACATTGAATTTCTATGAAAAGGAGATTTTTACATTCTAAATTGACCATTCGCCGGCCCCGCCAACTACGTATGCTCCATCTATTGACTCTGACAGGATGTTCCGCTTCGATTCTAATCGGCGTTATTTTGCAAAATTTATTGCACATAGCATGTAACAAAAAATTATGGTTGGTTGGCGACCTAAACGTCGTAACTACAGCTTGAATGAGCTGTAGCTACGACGTTTAGGTCACCAAACCAACAAAATGTTTCACAAAAATGGCGGCCACTGTTAGAGTTCAAATCCCAGTTTCGGGCTCAATAAATGATTTGATTGGTCGATATATACCTTGATTGACAATCGCGATTGATCATTTTGTGACATTGACAACCTCGAAACACACACCAAAAGGGACTCGGGACAATATTTCAGTCGTATATCGACGGTTTGAGCATCCTACCATGGATTCCTGGTATTTCTCACACCAGTACTACCACTACATCCTTTCCGAGCCTCCTGCTGTTCATTCCACTTATGCAACTTTTCTTTATACTTAATCGTACAAGTTTTTTTTAATGGTACAGAATTGTTTTTACGTTCTTAATCTAAAACGCCATGCGTCTTTCGGAAATTTGATAGTGTCACAAGTAGTTGTCACTACCTCTTTTAAATCATTTGTCAGATATCTCGAAGACTACATAGCTGGTTTCTCAGTTGAAATAAGTTAGTAGAACAACGGGTTCTTATTATTTAAAAGATCGAAAGATTGGATAAGAACAACTTCTTTTGAATTAAAATCTGGTTTCTCAGTTGAAATAAGTTAGTAGTACAACGGGTTCTTATTATTTAAAAGATCGAAAGATTGGATTAGAACAATTTTGGATTAAAACCATTACTTGATTTCACCACCATATTCCACTTACACGTATAAGTAAAATGTTGTATTGAATGCAACAAGTAGATATAAATATCTTCTAAAAAGTATTAACTTAAAGGTCCTCAACAAACTATCCTACCTTTTTAGTACATGCTACTTACCATTTTTTAAAATAACGCCGTTTAAAATCGAAGGTGGACTTCCTGTAGGAGTCGATGGGCGTCGAAATGGAGTAAGTGGGCGGGGCCAGCGATTGGTTATTTACATGTACCAGAACTCAATCTTTATTCAAACATATAAAGAAACACATTGATGAGGAATGATAAGTTTAGCTGATCAGAGAGACCCTGAATCTTATAAATCGTTAAAGGGCAATTTAGCAAGGATGACGGTAAATATAAAAGGCTAAATAATCATGACAGAACAAAAACTATGCCGTTCTGTTTAAATTGATAATTTGAGAACACGGATATAATCAGACGGCATAATTTCAGACAGGTCCAAATTGAATTGATTGATTGATTGAAAGGGGCTTATCGCCACTTTTAACAGTATTTTGGTCATTTCGCGGTGATTGATTGAATGGGGCTTATCGCCACTGTAACAGTATTTTGGTCATTTCGCGGCGACTGCAGAACCTAATAATGGATTCCTGGTATTTCTCACACCAGTTCTACCACTACATCCTTTCCTAGCCTCCAGCTGCTATCCAACTTAGGTTAACGATTATCCACACATTGGTGAGAGACAAATGTCGGAAAGGATATGTGCCGCCGCCGGGGATCAAACTCATGACATCCAATGATTGGGAGTCTGACGCGCTACCAACTGCGCTATTACGGCGGCAGGTGCAAATTGAAAGGAGTTGCAAACGACAATTTAAAGTCTATGAAATTTTAGATTTTTTCAACTTTCTGGGAATGAAATTCTTCATCTAATACATTTTTTTTCCATTTTTCTTTACGTGAGGGGCGTCCAAAAGGGTCATTGTGTGGAAATATGTTAAACATATATACTCCGACTGCGATAATACGTCTCCTGTCGTAGACCGACACCGGCTAACTATCTATTACATACCATGCATGCAGGTATCCAAAGGAGGGAAGATTTGTAGATTATATGAACAAAAAGCCCACAGGGGCGCGTTATTGACTTCCTGTGAAAGACCATAATTTGGCAAAAAGTAGTTCAAAATTTACCAAACTCTGTTATAAAATAAGCGGAATTACTTCGCGCTTATTTATGCACTTATTTTATTGCAATGCAAAGATTTCACGAAAATTTATTTAATTCCAGAGCATCTTAACATTTAGTACCCATTTTGTAACACCAAGCGAAGGCATTAACTGACCAATCGCTCACCCCGCCCACTTATTCCATTATCCACGCCCATCGACTCCAACAGGAATGCCGCTGCGATTTTAAAGGGCTTTATTTTGAAAACATTTTATGGCAGGTTGCATGTAACAAAGAAGTAGAATATTTGATTAGCGACCTAAACGTCATAAATACAGCTTCAAAAAACTGTAATAACGACGTTTAAGTCGCCAACCCAACAAAAAGGGTTATCAAATTTCCCACTGTTGCAATATTCCTTTTATTATATACCTTTTAGGAAATGACATTAAGAAAATTCTCTTAAATTGCTAAGAAATAACCAACTTTCCAAAAAACCCGGAACGTCAATACACAAAAAAGAAGTCAGTGTTTAAAGGTACTCGACGAATACGGCTTTTTGCTACACGCCGAATATTGATTTTTTTTTCTGTCGAGTTGTATTTGACAGCCAGGTTTTACTCCATATCTTTTATAGGTATATAATAAAATGAAGTCTAAGATAGCGGTTTTTTCATTCTATATTTTAAGCCATAATGCAAATTTATGTAATCAGAACGCTAAAGGAGAAGGGAAATTCTTGTAGAGTTCAAGATTTGTTTCATTATTTCATGAAATTTATTTAAACAAAATATGTATATAATAAATGGAATATTATGTCACTTTTGCGACCGGACATCTTATATTTGCTTCTTGCTGTGGATCTTTGGTCTCGTGAAGTAACAAAATTTTCCTTCGCAGCTCGAAGCAAATACAAGATGGTGTATCTCTGTCGTAACATAATATTTCCTATATAGCACTGAGCTCGCGTTCACAAACTGTAATCAATACCCCTGATTCATCATCTGCATCAAACAGTATCAGATGACAATCGTTTTTCCCGCTTTACAAAATATTTCGATTAGGAAGTAAAAGCCGCAGTTCCGGTCTGCTTGTAAAGGTATATCGACAAGCAATAAACATAACCTGATTTAACCCATTCCCACACTATCACTCCTTTTAACGCTCCCTCAAGGAAAAGGCTTTGGAAAATGTGGAAAATTAAGAAGTTGCTTGTATCCAGCAATTTCTTCATTATTCACAATGTTTTCTTTCCAAAAAGGCGAAAAATTTATTATTCCATCAACTTGAAGTTATTACTACAGCTTCTTTCAATTTGACTTGTCCACCATTTTATTTTGTGGGGGACGGGTTAAGATATCGTTCCATGTAAAAGGCAATCATGTCTTAAACTATTCCTTGGGTAACTAACATTGAATTTCTATGAAAAGGAGATTTTTACATTCTTAATTGACCATTCGCCGGCCCCGCCAACTACGTTTGCTCCGTCTATTGACTCTGACAGAGTGTTCCGCTTCGATTCTAATCGGCGTTATTTTGAAAAATTTATTGCACATAGCATGTAACAAAAAAATAATGGTTGGTTTGCGACCTAAACGTCGTAATAACAGCTTGAATGAGCTGTAGCTACGACGTTTAGGTCGCCAAACCAACAAAATGTTTCTCAAAATAGGCGGCCACTGTTGGAGTTCAAATCCCAGTTTCGGGCTCAATGAATGATTTGATTGGTCGATATATACCTTGATTGACAATCGCGATTGATCATTTTGTGACATTGACAACCTCGAAACATACACCAAAAGGGACTCGGGACAATATTTCAGTCGTATATCGACGGTTTGAGCATTCTACAATGGATTCCTGGTATTTCTCACACCAGTACTACCACTACATCCTTTCCGAGCCTCCTGCTGTTCATTCCACTTATGCAACTTTTCTTTATACTTAATCGTACAATTTTTTTTTAATTGTACAGAATTATTTTTACGTTCTTAATCTAAAACGCCATGCGTCTTTCGGAAATTTGATAGTGTCACAAGTAGTTGTCACTACCTCTTTTCAATCATTTGTTCAGATATCTCGAAGACTACATAGCTGGTTTCTCAGTTGAAATAAGTTAGTAGTACAACGGGTTCTTATTATTTAAAAGATCGAAAAATTGGATTAGAACAACATCTTTTGAATTAAAATCTGGTTTCTCAATTGCAATAAGTTAGTAGTACAACGGGTTCTTATTATTTAAAAGATCGAAAGATTGGATTAGAACATTTTCTTTTGAATTAAAACCATTACTTGATTTAACCACCATATTCCACTTACACGTATAAGTAAAATGTTGTATTGAATGCAACAAGTAGATATAAATATCTTCTAAAAAATATTAACTTAAAGGTCGCCAACAAACTATCCTACCTTTTTAGTACATGCTACTTACCATTTTTTCAAATAACGCCGTTTAAAATCGAAGGTGGACTTCCTGTAGGAGTCGATGGGCGTCGAAATGGAGTAAGTGGGCGGGGCCAGCGATTGGTTATTTACATGTACCAGAACTCAATCTTTATTCAAACATATAAAGAAACACATTGATGAGGAATGATAAGTTAAGCTGATCAGAGAGACCCTGGATCTTATAAATCGTTAAAGAGCAATTTAGCAAGGATGACTGTAAATATAAAAGGCTAAATAATCATGACTGAACAAAAACTTTGCCGTTCTGTTTAAAATAATATGAGAATACGGAGTGTTTGTTTAACCCATAATCAGACGGCATAATTTCAAACAGGTCCAAATTGAATTGATTGATTGATTGAATGGGGCTTATCGGCACTTTTTAACAGTATTTCGGTCATTTCGCGGCGACTGCAGAACCTAACAATGGATTCCTGGTGATTTTCACACCAGTTCTACCACTTCATCCTTTCCTAGCCTCCAGCTGCTATCCAACTTAGGTTAACGATTATCCACACATTGGTGAGAGACAAATGTCGGAAGGATATGTGCCGCCGCCGGGGATCAAACCCATGACACCCAATGATTGGGAGTCTGACGCGCTACCAACTGCGCTATTACGGCGGCAGGTGCAAATTGAAAGGAGTTGCAAACGACAATTTAAAGTCTATGAAATTTTAGATTTTTTCAACTTTCTGGGAATGAAATTCTACATCTAATACAATTTTTTTTCCATTTTTCTTTACGTGAGGGGCGTCCAAAAGCGTCATTATGTGGTAATATGTTAAACATATATACTCCGACGGCGATAATGCGACACCTGTCGTAGACCGACACCGGCTAACTATCCACTACATACCATGCATGCAGGTATCCAAAGGAGGGAAGACTTGTAGATTATATGAACAAAAAGCCCACAGGGGCGCGTTATTGACTTCCTGTGAACAACCATAATTTGGCAAAAAGTAGTTCAAAATTCACCAAACTCGGTTATAAAATAAGCGAAATTACTTCGCGCTTATTTATATTGCACTTATTTTATTGCAATGCAAAGATTTCACGAAAATCTATTTAACCCATTCCAACTCAATCCCTCCTTTTTACACCCCTCAAGAAAAAACTTTGGAAAACATTGTGGAAAATGAAGAAATTGCTTGTATCAAGCAATTTCTTCATTATCCACAATGTTTTCTACCCAAAATGACAAAAAAAAAAAAAAAAAAAAAAAAATCAAAATTCTATCAACTTGTAATTTTCGTCTGCAGCTTCTTTCAATTTGGACCAGTCTAAAATTCCACTGTGTTGGAATGGGTTAATTCCAGAGCATCGTAACATTTAGTACCCATTAGTATTTTACCTTTTGTAACACCAATCGAAGGCATTAACTGACCAATTGCTCACCCCGCCCACTTATTCTATTTTCCACGCCAATCGACTCCAACAGAAATGCCGCTGCGATTTTAAAGGGCTTTATTTTGAAAAAATTATAGCAGGTTGCATGTAACAAAGAAGTAGAATAGTTGATTAGCGACCTAAACGTCGTAAATACAGCTTCAAATGTATTTTAATTAATACTATGTTATCGAAGATGTTATCAAAAATATTTAATTCCCAGCTATGGCAGGGATCCAACGGTATATTTTTAACACACTTGCCGTCGGACCCATATCTTTGCTGGCCCAGAATTTTCTATGTATACAAATCTACGTTTTGTTTATTTTTTTATTTATTTTTTTTTATCCAACAATAGAAAATAGCTCGTCCTCTACCAAAAACCATACCACGTGATGTATGTTTAATATGTTTGTAAATATGTTTTGTATTGACAATGTACTTTGTGCACGTCTTGAATAAATGTTCTGTTCTGCTCTGTTCCGTTCAAAAAGCTGTAGTAACGACGTTTAAGTCGCCAACCCAACAAAAAGGGTTATCAAATTTGGCGGCCATGTTGGAGATCAAAACTCATGTCTGGTCTCATTGAATGATTTGTTTGGTCGACTGGTTTTTTGATTGACAGCCGCGATTGGTGAACTGCTAACGTTCTTTTTGGATATTAAACCAAGACATATCTAACACATAACACAATATTCGATAAAACAAAATTGGTTTCAACCCAACCCCAAGAATAAACAACAATACAATACCATTTTTCCTTCTCACTCATTTTATCAATTAATTTTGAAAGAAAAAAATTAACCAGAATCACAAGCTTTCTTTACACAGCTCTATTTTCTAAGTCAGGCGGTGTTTCCAAATCGGTATTTGGAAACAGATTTGATGGAAATGTTTCTAAACCGACATCAGTTCAAAGCAAAAGTATCAACCGGCCGTACGAAGCATTTCAAGCTTCTGGTGACTAATTTGAAAATTTCAATATTGAAGGTCGAGGGTGGGGGATTTGGGATAACTTAGGAATTTGGAAATTTTCTTTGTTGGTGTTTGCAAAGTAGTACAAGGAGCCTGACCAATTGATAAATCGCTGGCCCCGCTCACGTACTCCACTGGCCACGTCCATTGACTCCGAAAGGAAGTCCCGCTTCCGAAAACTTTTTCATATTTTAAGATCTCAAGTATTCCTGAACTCATTCTCGTTCACATCTCTTAATATATGTTTTCTATCAAACGAACAATCTATACCAACAAAGGGGATAATTCTACATCTTATGAAAGCTTTACGCCTCTTTTTCGACCTGTAAAGTAAACCTTCTATCAGCGCTTAAACAATCAAGCGTCCACACCGGTAATCCTTTTGAAGTTTATCGTTTGCTCATTATCAAGTTAACCCATTCCCACACAACAAAATTTTAGACCAGTCCAAATTGAAAGGAGCTGCAGACGACAATTTCAAGTTGATGTAATTTTAATTTTTTTCCGTCTTTTGGGGTAGAAAACATTGAGGATAATGAAGAAATTGCTTGATACAAGCAATTTCTTCATTTTCCACAATGTTTTCCAAAGCTCTTTAATTAAGGGGCGTAAACGGAGGGCTTGAGTTGGAATGGGTTAAAGCTCAATTGACCAATCGCGCCTGTCAATCAAATGGCAGGTCTATCAATGAAATCAATCAGCCATGCTTATTACAACAATTTCCTCTTTTTCCACAATGTTTTTTCAGGTACATGTATAAAAACAGGACCGTAACAACAGAAATTGAATAGGAAATGATGAATAGATTCAGGGTTATATTATTTCATTAACAAATAACACCTATTAAAACGTGACAGGTTCATAGTCGTCTACTACTTTCTATCCTGTTCTGAACGCAAAAGTGATCTTGTGCAGGTTCTAACAACCAATCAAATTTACGTTTAGTTTACTAAGTGAGACTAGAACCCATGACCAAATTGCAACATATTTATTTGGTGCTCGGTATATCAATCGAAGATGCTCGAAAATTGGAAAGAAAAGTGTCAAACATCCATCAATGGTTCATAAGTTTGACGTTTAAGATAGCATTCGTAGTGATTCAGAGAGATGAAAATCTTTAGAAGTCACCTAAGAGACATTTAGAATTATGATCTTTTAAACAAACAATTAATACAAATCGAATTAACGAAGTGTTCTTATAAAGCTATTTAGGGTGAGATGTAAATAAAACGGGTTTGATCAAATGTGCTATATAAATGTAAGGTTTCTTAAATAAATTACAAACTTGTATAATTTTGAAGAAGAAAGAAATAATAATAAATTAAAGCGTATGCAAAGATTCTAAGTATTTTTTGTCAAATTATTATATTTAGCCACTACACAAAAATTTAGGCTCGTGCAAAGATGTTGCTGACAACAATATTTGTCGCACCAGCTTGAGCGAGACATACACTAAAACACGTCGCTGTTAGTGCGTTTGTGCTTCACTCCGTCCTAATTTTTCCTATATTAATGCATGGATTTTAAAATTAAAATGTCACAATTGTTTTTCACCGTAAGTAGATGTACGATTTGAAACACATTTTCGAATAGCTCCAAGGTCAAGGTCACGGCCCAGGGTTAAACGTCCAAAATAATGATCTCTTCAAGTGCATAACTCTTACATCATGGGTGGATTTCTAATTAGCTTGGTACAAACCTTCTCGATCATGAGTGTATGTGGCATCTGAAACAAGTTTTCCGATGGCTCAAAGGTCACTGTATCGACTCAAGGTTAAGTATTCGGCGGGTTGACTTCTTGATGTGAACGAATTTCGAGTTAATTTGTAAAGAATTTAAAACTCGCTTCATTTGAATTTTTGAGAAATCATTGTGGATGATGAAAAGCATGTTTGTAACAGGCAATTTCTTGATTTTCAAAATTATTTTCGATGGCTTTTTATGGTAGGTTTAATTTAACAGGATTGTGTGTTTATTTATTCATTTTTGTTAAACTATTTTATGTCATAGCAGTCTAATGAAGTAGTGATTTGAGTTGTGTTTGTTTGTTATGCAACCTCGAACCGCAAGCTTACCTATTTTTTATCTGCAATATTGGCTATTTTCTATAAGATCCAGGGATCTATTTAGGTTATCTGACTGGACCAGTGTATACTCAGCCGGAGATACAAATATTGTACAGACAGTCTGATCTGGATGGAAAATTATGCGTCCGAAAACTGTCTAAGGATAAACAAATAAACGGATAACACTGAAAAAATCTCGTTTTGTCTTAACTCTTATGACATTTAACTTTGCACAGATGATAAGGAAATTCTCATTTATTTAAGGTTTCTTTTTTGCGAAAATATTCTGAATTTCATTTGAATAAAGTTACGTAAGTCCATATACTCAATAATTTTCTTTTAAAAAACATATTTAATTTAATCTATGGTCTCGATTTTTACATTTGCATATATATCAAAATACAAACAACATATACCCCATGAAAGGGTTATGTATTATTTTCTGTCTCCGACTGACCTATTTCTTAACACATATATTTGCCGTCTTTGAAAGTGGCATATTTCTTTTCCAAACAAGAGCTTCGCAGAGCGGCGCATATATACGCCCGAAGGGGCTTGTCAGTAACCTTGGCTTTTCAGTAACCTGAGTTTGAATGATAGCTAATGATTTTTGTCCAAAAAAAAAAAAAAGATCTTATCCCCTGAATAATACTGTTTACACTTGAGAAACAAGACAGCTTTATAATAACTTATCATTCAACATTTATGTACAATAGTTAAATTCTATAATTTGAATACAATTGACATAAAAATGACCTTGACCAATGACCTTGAAACAAGTTTCAACAGAAAGTAATCACCACAAGCAATAAAAATATGACCTTGAAAAATGATCTTGACAAATAAATTACAATGGTTCATTTTAGGTTTTTCAGAGCTAAAAATGACCTTGACACTTGAATTCAATCAATTTGAGGGCAGATAATTCAAGAAAGACCCAAGCTTTTTGAATTTTTGAAGTAGTCTTATGATACATTATGGCAAGATTCAGTTCAATCCAATAGAATTTTTAGGAGTTGTGCTTACACAAAAAAAACCTGTAATTTTAAGCTATATTGTTAAGTAAAGGGCAGATAATTCAGTAACAACTTGACATATCAAACAACACACACACAAAAAAATTGTAATTTTAAGCTATATTGTTAAGTCAAGGGCAGAAAATTCAGTAACAACTTGACATATCAAACAAATTTTAGTCCTAAGCACAACTAGAAATCATACAGAGTCATTGTGGGAAGTTTCAGTTCATACCCATTCAAAATGTAGAAAAGAAATGAAGGGGTTTTTCGTTCAATTCAAGGGCAGATTATTCAAGATAACTCAAGATGGACTGGACCGATTTGAATTTCAAAGGTCGAATGCACAACTAGACACCATAGGGAGTAATTGTGCCAAGTTTCAGCTCAATCCAATTGATAGTTTAGAAGGAGTTGCGCACACAATTAACAGTGATTTTCGTTAAATTCAAGGGCAGATAGTTCAAGATAACTCAAGAATGACTGGAGCAATTTGAATTTCAAAGGTCTTATGCACAACTAGACATCATGGGGAGTAATTGTGCCAAGTTTCTGTTCATTCCCATTGATAGTTTAGGAGGAGTTGCGCACACACAAAAAATGCTAACGGACGGACAGATGGACAGACGGGCGGACAGACAGACGGACGGACGACCGGGGCCATAACATAATACGACTCTTCGGGCGTATAAAAATGTTTTCTCATATCCTCATGTTTTTGCGAAAGTTTCGAATAACTGCTGTAGCATTCTTTCAAAACACAACCAGGTTAAATTCTGCTACTAGTAATTTTTTTGCATCACCACAATTCCCTCGGTTTACTTCGTCTCCGATGCAATTCTTTATCGATGGCACCACATGAAGCGATGTTCGTTGTAAAGCCTTTCATCTGGAGATAAATAGATCATTTGTCAAGGCGGAAAGTTCTTTTGTCGTTTGTTGGAGATTAATCCCACAGTTCCTTACGCGTCGATATTCATTTACCAAATACCGGAAATTGAAAACCGATGCTGGTTAAACAGGAAGCTTGTTTTTAGCATAAAAATCAATAGGACAGTAAAAACTCGGATTACAAACAAAAAGGAAAATACTTCTCAAAAAATACACCATTTCGATGGTTCAGCGCGAAACAGTTGTAACTGTTTTGCGCTGAACCATCGAATTAATTCTTTAAAGGCCCTATAGCTCTCGTACGGTCAACATTTCTGACGAAAAAGAATCCTGAAATATTTTCTAAAAATGTTTACAGACGCTCTAGAAATGATGCAGAAGTAAGCAATAAGTCTACTCTCACATATACAAACGAACGTCTTTCAGCAACAATTTATAAGAGCATAGAGCGCTGGAGATCTAGTCTAGACGTGCATACATGCATAATTGTTTTCAAGTTCTTGTTAAAAGCGTCTTGACACAAAACAGTAAAAAGTATTTCAACAAAGGAAGAGTGGTAACTTTGTAACATTTAAAATGGCTTTGGAGCTAACTTAGGAACTGTGAGTTTGTTTTTTAGGAAATTTGCAATTCACTACAAAAAATGTATCTTCATTCCCAATCCCGACAAATTAGCGGGAAAAGGGGTGGGGTGGGGGTGGGTGGGTTAGCAAACCTTACCACTTAACACCGAGTTTGTAACATGAACTTCATAACAGTAATTTGTGTAAATGTATTTAGAATTTCTAAACATACTGAACAATATCATATAATCATGTTTTTCTCCTATTCTATAATTATTTTTTTGTCATCGTGTGAAGGCTTCATCGATCAGAACAATCATCTTTTCGACATTTGTTTATTTCATCCCTTTCATAATCTGTATTATTTGATATTCTTGTTTAACACATTGCCAGACGGCAAACGTTGCAGACGATATCTAAAGTTTATGAAATGTTAAATTTCATTTTTGGGGATAGAAAACATAGTGGAAAATGAAGAAATTGCTTGTTGCAAGCAATTTCTTCATTTAACACAATGTTTTCTAAATTTTATCTTATCGGGTGTCAAAAAACGTCCTTGTGTGAGAGGACTTGAGTTCTAATGTGTTAAAATTTATCTAATTCGACAGGTCTTTAAACATGAATGATATGTTGTGATTCTATATTAACCAATAACCAGATCATAAAATTTTAGACTAGTCGAAATTGAAAGATGTTGATAACGTCATTTCAAAACGTGATGAAATTGGAGAATAAGAGCGAAATAACATAGAAAACATTATGAGAAAAAGGAGAAGTTGTTTTTCCTAGTAATGTCTTTTTCTCACCAATTTCTTTTTTCAGAATAAAAAAACAACAACATATTTCTCCAGGGAGTTAAAAAGCGAGATTTTGTGGTAAAGGGTTATAAGATAAATAATAATTTTAGAGAAAAGTTTCCATAAACAATATTTGCAACTTTAACCCATTACCGTCCGAATTGAAAGGAGTTGCGGACGACAATTGAAAGTTTGTGAAATTTTAGATTTTTTCGCTCTCTGGTTAGAAAACATTGTGGAAGAGGAAGAAATTCCTTGTTACAAGCAATTTCTTCATTTTCCCAATGTTTTCCCAATTATTTTCTTGAGGGGCGTACAAAATCACCAGTGTATGGGAATTGGCTACTTCAAAAGCTAAAATTTGCTATGCGGAATAAAATGGCCAAAACAGACGACTTTGAAATATCATCATGGGAAGCTAAAGATCCACTAAAGAATTTATATCCGAATGTCGGAAGCAGATATCGTATCAAACAGACATTTGACGTAAATATTGGCTCACTTGTTTGCCACATCCCATAAAACTACAAATAGACTCTGTACGGGGCTAAGCAGATAGATATCGTGCTGTCTTCTACACACGTTCAGGTAATAAAATCTTCCCTTCTTCACAGTCATTAAAATGGTGATGGAGTTCAGAGTTGCATAATTTATAGACAACCTTTTTGAAAACTACCTTAAAATCTACATTTGTACCCATTATCAGGCGACAAAATGTAAGACTAGTATGAATTCAAAGAAGCGTTTGGCTGTCTCGATCGCCGAATGGTAAAGGTGCTTGACTAGTGATCCAAAGGTCACGGGGTTGAGTCCGGGTGTTTATCCTAGCCAGCAGTAAAATTGGGTATTAATGGGTTTAAGCCACTACCTCACTTTCAGGAACCTGGAACATCTGGATGGTGAGTGCTCGAGAGCGAGTCTTTAAGCTCAAAGCTTTCGTCATAATAGAACTCAAATAAATTTGTATGTAATGAGTTCAAAGAAGTTGCAGAAGACAATTCATACTTCAGTAAATTTTGAAAATCTTTGAGGCTTGGTGTAGAAAACATTGTGGATAATGAAGAATTTGCTTGTGACAAGTAATTTCTTAATTTTCTAAAATGTTTTCCAAAAGCCTTTATCTTGAGGGGCGTCAAATGTGGAATTGTGAAGGAATGGACTGAGCAATATGGGGGTATTGTTTAGTTGCTTGTTAGACTACCAAGCAAAATCTGTCTGTAAAATTCAATACCAAACCGAGAAAGATCGAGATAAAAAACCGAAAACCTTTAAAACAGAAATGTTTCTCTGCTCTCCCCTAAGCAAGCATAATTTAGACTTCTATATGACGAACTTATAAACAAATGAAGTTTCTTCGTATTCAAAGATAGAGTACTGCATTGGATAAACAGTAATGCCTTTGAGAGTATTTACTAACTTTTTTAAATTCAAGTCATGGTATTTGTAAAAAATCTAATGAGATTTGAACAGGATCATGTCTTAACAAATTTTATTTCAATGATTCGCATTACTAGAAAAAAATACATGTAGGTAGTTAGGAAATTAAGGTATTATATTATACCATAATACGTATCTATCTATCATTCAGCAAGTACGAAGACCTATATCCTAGTCCATAAAAGGTATTGATGAGTAACTTTTAAAAAATGCATATTAATTTAAGGTAGTTCATTGAAACGTGTTCTCTTTGTGAATAAAAAGGTTCGTTTCTCTCCCAAAAAATGCTTCACAAATTATCTAAGGTGTCCCGAATTAGATATATAATTTTAGAATTTTTGGTTAATAAACATAATTCTTAAATAACATTCCGTTTACTAAAAATCTACTTAGATAGAAAATGTCGAAGTATATTTGAATAAAGTATTCGGTTTGTGGTTTTAATTTAATTTACCATTAAAGACGTCAAATTGATCGATTGAACGTTTTTGACATTTTTTAATGAGGCTCATTATCTGACAACTCTATAATTAAGGGTTTTCGGGAGATGTTTTTACCTCCCACGTGTAATTATTCAAAAGCGTGGAAGCGGTTCAAAATTCAGTTTGTAGGTACCACTGATATAACGAATCCTAAAAAGTTCAAGGAGTAGAACCGAATGCATTTTTTGATCAGGCGTTTAGGATTCTTTGACACTTACTATCATCACTTGACAAATACTTTAATTTAGGGAAATCGTATTTGCAGAAAAACGGGAGTGAGAAATGATCCTATTAAAATTAAAAAAACCCCTCTTTGTCGACCAGGGTAATATACAAAAGCTATAGTCGATATATCAACCCTTGTCATGTCTTTTTTGACAGAGGGTCTAGACAAAGTTCAGTCTGATCTTTGTCTAGACCTCCTGCCTACTTCCCTGTAAAGTCAGCATTGTTTATACCATTAATTTCCTAAAAGTTACCGACCAAAAATTAGTGCTTTCTGTGCTATCAGTCCTTTGATTTTAACATATTTTTAGAGCATTTTATTCATATGACAAGGTTTAACGACATCAAACACATGCAGGGTTGGCGATAATTGTCATTTTCCGGATTGAACAAAATATTTCCATTACGAAGTAAATACCGTAGACCCGGTCTGCTTGTAAAGCCAACTGTTGTATCGACAAAAACCTTACGAACACCGATCAAAGCTCTTTTCATGTGCCTTTTAAACATTGTTGTTCACTTTGTTCAATTCTCTGTCATTGAATTCCGTTTGTTTACTTCCGCCAACTTACGTAGCAAAACGGGCCCATTTATGTCATAGAGTAATTGTCATTCACACGTTTGCATATTTAATTGGACTTTTTTTGATAAATGATACATTCGACAGAGATTGAAATCAAGGATTTTCGTCTGTATTCAATGGATCTTTTTCTGCAATCTTCTTTTATTAATACGGATTCCTTTATGGTTCTTTTACGGGGATTTCGAACAGAACCTGTCCATATGGGACCTTATTACCGATACAGATACAGATACAGATACTTTATTAGACATGAAGCTATTACAGCTCATAAGTCAAATACAAACATTTAAATCAACATGCTATGAAAATCGGTAGTGGTTATGCATGACATATATTCAATGATAATAAATGATAATCTACGTGAGAGTATGTAGAAAGAACAACTCTAATCAAGTTAGATTTAGTTTGAGTGCATAAAATATTTGTTTCTCATCTCAAATCCCAAAGAATAAAAGTTTGATAATTTTGTAAGGGTTTTCTTATTTGTAGTATTCAATAAATCGATGAATTTGTACATACTTGGGTGTTTGGAGTAATAACTAGGAATAAATTTTGTTCGCAAATCTTTGAAATACGGACAAATTAGAGTAAAATGGTATTCGTCTTCAATGTCATTTTTGTCGCAAAGTGCACATTTCCGTCTGTCTCTGTCGATGTTTCTATGTCTGTCAGTCTCAATTTTCAGGTTATGGGACGAGAGACGAACTTTAGCTATTATATTTCGCACTGACCTTTTCCCTAATAATTCAAGATACTCGGCTCTACCAAAATTTGGTTTGATATGCGAGAAAAGCGATAAAGAACTGTATTGTTGTATTTCATTATGCCATTGGTTAATATAAATGTCACGAAGTCTAACTCTAAATATTGGGATGAAACTTTTAATGTTGACCGATTCTGGGTATAACCATGCTTCAGCGAACCCTACGGATTCGAGGAGATGTTTAACTCTACTTGCCCAATTATTTACTCTAAGGTTCGTCTCAATATCGCGAATTTGATCGGAAATGACTGCTGCTAAAATGCAATTTTTTGACTTAGTATTGTGTAGATGTAGCCAGTATTTAATAATTCGCGTTTTTCTAGAGAGGCTGAGCGGAAACCTCCCTAGTTCTGAGTATAGCGCAAGAGAATTCGTGGATGACTTTACATTTAGTAACCATTTGCAAAATTTTCTGTGAACGCGTTCAATATTTTCGGCCTTGTCAAACCCCCAAATTTCACAATTGTACGCCAAAATAGAACCAACAAAAGAATCGAATAAATCAAACATTATTTTCGGTGGGACCTCTATGTTTTTAGTCCTATTAAATAGGGAATATATGGCACGAAGCGCTTTTCCTGCCAGGGCGTTGGTTGCGTGTTTGAAAGAACCTCCACTGGAAAGTACAAGACCAAGATAATTGAACGTATTAACAATTTCGATGGATTGGCCATCTATATACCATTGGTAGTTTTCGCTCAATCGTCCGCCTTTTCGGAAAATAACTATTTTTGTCTTCTCAATGTTAATTGACAAGTTCCATTTTAAACAATATTCGTGTAAACTATCAATTGAATTTTGGAGGCCTGTTTGGGAATCGGATAGTAATACAGCATCGTCCGCAAATAGTAATAGGTAAATTGAAAGTTGATCAATACTGATACCACAATGATCAATATTTTGTAAATATAACTCAATATCGTTAAGGAAAAGGGAGAACATTATAGGAGAAGTTACCTCCCCTTGTAACAGGCCCAAATTACTATCGAATAGGTCAGAAATGCTTCCCATATGCTTTACACATAGTTTAACTTCCGAGTACATAGATCTTAATACTGCCAAAAGCTTTCCATCTATGCCACTTTTTATCAATTTGTACCACAATGAATTTCTGTCGATCAGATCATAGGCTTTTCGAAAGTCCACAAAACAAGCAAATAATTTATTTCTACAATTCAGGTGCTTTTCGATTATCGAATTAAGTATAAAAGATGCGTCTGTTGTGCTAAGGTTAGATCTAAAACCGAACTGTGCGTCCGTTAAAATACTATTCGTTTCTACCCAGTCCTTTAATCGGTTGTTTAGTATGCCAGTGAATAGTTTTGCGAAACAGCTAATTAAAGCAATACCGCGGTAGTTTGAGGGGTCATTTGGATCGCCCTTTTTATAAATGGGCACAATAAGCCCTTGTGACCAATTTTTCGGAAATTTTCCTGTTTCAAGGATATAATTGAATAATATTTCGAAGGAGTTGACCGTGAGATCGATAGTTTCTTTCAAGTATTCATAAATTATATTATCCATGGAAGATGCCTTGTTTGAATTCAGCTGTTTACACGCTCGTCTAATCTCACACTGTGTGATTGGCATATCTAGCTCCTCGAAGGTAGGGGGTTTATGGGACAGAGAAGAAGAAGTCAAGAAGTGTTCTACCTCGTCGTCGATTTTACTTTTATCTTCTGAAGATAAGTTCTTGAAGTGTTCTACGAAAGATTCAAGATCGATATCAGCTCCATTCTGAGTAGAATTTTTCTTTTTGAATAGTTTCCAAAAATCACGAGGACGGGATCGCCTTATGTCATTCATTTGATTGGCAAAGTCTAAATCGTACTGAGATTTTCTCTTACGGCAGTATGCTTTATAGCTTTTACGTTTATTGAATAATTCTTTACGTGATAAATCCGACTTGTATTTATTATAATGTTTCAGTGCGGCGAGGTACTCTGTGCGTTTTTCCCTACACATATTATCGAACCAAGGCTTATCGCTCGTTGAACAATTATAATCGCAATGTGAAACTCGCCTTTTAAAGTATTTGCTACCATTGTTGTCTAAAAATTCCGTCAATTTTGAAACTAACACATCCGGCTCGCTTTGGTTTTTAACCTCGTTTAGAAGGCTTTGATGAAGGACATCTATACCATTTGAAATATCATTTAAAAACTGGTCTCTATAAGAATCGTCCCATTTATAGAAATAGGAACTACTTTTTTGCCGGTGAGCGTGTTTCACAAGCTTTGTTTTAAAAGAAAATGACAGCGGGGCGTGGTTAGAAAATTCCGTGAAGTCGTGAACCATGAAATCAGCCAGACATCGAAAATCACAAGTTTTCGTTATTAGATAATCTACCGTACTCTGTCCGTTGTAAGTGATACACGTTAATCTGCCTACGTCACGGTCAAATGAAAATCTACCGTTAACAATTACTAGTCCTGTAGATTTACATAGATCTAACAAGTGATCACCAAATTACCATACATGCTAAGAAACTCAAGCATTCGCACAGATACCCATTAGACCCCAAAGATAAACTAGCGAGTAGTCTTTTGTTCCATGAAAGACATACCACAGAGTTATGCATGTTAACCCTTGTCATGCTTAACCCGGAATATTCCGGTTATGGCAGGAGGTGTAGACCAAGATCAGCCTGCACATAAGTGCAGTCTGATCTTGGTCTACATCTCCTGCTTGTACTTTGCCTCCCAGAGTTGTTAATGAAATTGAGTTTTAAAAAAAATATTGATTTTTGAACAACAAGTTCTATCAGTACTTTCAGTCCTTTGATTTTACGACAATAAGGTAAAGCATCTTATACAGCATGACAAGAGTTAAAATTCAATCATGGGTCAAATAATTGATCAACACACTGCAACGTAATATCAAATGCATTTTTCTATAGATAAACGGACATGCCAACTGCATGCCATCTAAAATTATATAGATGCATTTTCAATTCAGATGCTCTACGAAAAGCGTAGAAAAAAATAGTAACATTTCTTCATTAATCATTGTTTATAGCATTTAACAGTGGTGGTGTTAACATAGTATGGGTAGCCACGTTCGACAGGTAAACTGTTTAGGAATATATGACAGTCGAATGCCAAATGTCCTTAAACAACGTATGAGAAATCACAGAAGACAGTCTAAAATAAAAAGAGAGCACTGTATTTTGTATAACAAACTAAAGTCTCTAACTTGTGCAGAAGCTTTTGCAGATAAGTCGTCCTAGAACTCTGACATTATTATATTGTGTAAAGATTCAGTTTTAACTATTCTCAGTTTTTTTGAAAATAAGACAGTCCTAAGTCTTCATCTTTTTCAAAGCTTTCAAAGCTTTTTATGGTTCAAAATCTTATTTAGTACTTGCGAATGAGGCCACCCTCTACGGAAGTCTGCTTTATCTTTTGATTTCTTCACGAAAAGGGTTACATACGTGAATCATTTTCTCGGACATGCATCAACATCGTTTATACGTTTGAAAAGTTTCTTGTTGCTTGAGTTTGTAGAACTTTTAGACAAACACTACAAGTTGATCGTGAGGAGCGCGATTGCGTTAAATCCACAGTTTGATAATTAACGCAAAATTACTTAGGATTTATAATACAACTAAACAAATAAATGAAGAAAAAAACATAAATGAAAAAAAAATAGAGATTCATATATATAGCTTTCTTTCTTTTTTTAATCTCTATGTATTTTCTTACACAATCTGTATCTTTCCCATACATCATTTAGAAAGGAGTACAATTGAGATATTGATGTAGATTGATCCAGGTACCACACAATTCAAGTACGAATGGCTGATGAAATGGATTTTACTTGATTTTTAGCTTAGCATTGAAGACCTTCACATTAAAGCGATACGCTTTTTACACACAGTCTTTGAGAAAAGGCTATCAGGTTTTTCGTCAAATTTAGAATTAGGATAGATAAGTTTCCCAGGGCTGACTCGCTGTAGGCGATTGCTGCTAGAACGTCATACTGTATCTTGTTTAAATGAAACTAACTCATTTTTTCCAATGATGAATTTTACATAATACTCTTATAACATATTCTGTTTCGTCAACTGCAAATTATCGTCTGCAAATTCTTTCAAATCGGACCAGTGTTTAAATATTGGGTCCGTTTATGAGCTAAACATGGGACATAGTGTGCATTCACAATTTCTAGGCCTATGATAATTTTTCCATAACTACTACAAATGGATTCATATGCACAGCACATTTGGAACCGGTAGAGATAACGAGATTAAAGAGGTTATCGAAAAGTTCGTGACCTAGGTTTGACCTAAATATTTTTATTTTTATTTTTAAATGTAGTCACCGTGCAAGCTTACATACTTTACCAAAGGGTGCTGAAGCATTTGGACACCTTCTCTTTGGGCCCCTAAAAATGCGCCAGCAGCTTTTCTGACCTCATCATCAGTGCAAAAATGCTGCAGAGTTCTTGTTCATTTTTAGGAATAGGTAATAGTCAGAGGATGCTAAATTATGTGAATAAGTGAACAACAGTGAAATTATGTGCTAGAGCATGCTCCCCCAATGTTGCTACCTTATCTTCGTGAACCTTCTTTGGTAATGAGTCATTTAGGCCAAGTTATTGAATATCCTATCGATGACCAACATTGTCGATTTGTGTAGAATTGCTCATAGTTGGTAGGTTTGAGAATAAACTTCTTTCTACAACAGAGCGAAAAATTCCTACTGTCACTGCAAAATATTTTTATAAAGGTTGTGACGTATGCCCTATTGTAGAGCGGTATGATTTGTTGAGACAACGTACGAAACTAAATTGATAAAAGTTTAGACACCAATGACTCTTGTTTCTAACCTGCTTGTGATATAACAAAACCTATTCTGTACATGTAAACTGTTGTGTGTAATGTTTCTCGCATATGGATTTCCATTCTTTTGATTTTTACAAGAGTAAAAACAACATGCTTTAATATGACTATGTAGAATAAAAGCGTCCGAGCTTTTTTCTCATCAGATTCTCTTATCTCAAAACTTATCCTGGAAGGCGGGGAATACAACATTTGTGTGTATGTTGACTGTACAACTATTACAGACACCATTTATAAAGCATTGTCTGTGAAAACTCGGAATCACTGATCACAATTTTTCAAGCTAAATTTTGTAATTTCCGGTAAAAGCGACCAGAATTCATCGATTCGCTTCAGCCATATAATTGTTTAATCCAGACAACAAATTAATTTCCTGTATTAACAAACAACTCTTTTATCAAAAAGAGTGGAAATACAGATGACGGACTTTGTTGACTAGTATATTAGTTATAAAAGAATTTATGGTCACGAAATAGGATACTGAATACAATATAGATTGTAAAAATATTTCCAATAAAATTCAACAGAACAGAGGAGAACAAATATCTTATTATAACTTGTATATAGTACTTCGTTTATTCCAAATACAAAGACAACAAAATAAACAACGTGATATAAAAGGACGAAAAAAAAAGAACATATAAAGATACATTGTGTATTTCTATATACATATAATATTTCATAGAGAGAGATGGCATCCTGCAGGCTAAAGTATAGCAATTCTTGCCTTCTAGCTATTGAATGTGTTACGCTCTTATTAGTATTTTCATCGGTTGAAGTTCGATACATTTATATATGGATGGGCGTTCATGAAAGTATGAATTCTAATATTATTTTCTAATCAAGCTAAAAAAGTCACAGACTTTTAGCAGAGAAATTCTAGAATAATGAATTAATTTCTATATGAGAAAAATTGGGGAATGGGCCAAAAGCGATATATGGTGTTGTCCCGCCGAAAATTGTCCTTTTATTATCTCCCTTGACTAGGCTGGGTAGTCCCGGTTTAAATTTGCCTCAAAGAATGTTTAAGACCTGAGACTAAGTACTAGTATATATCTAATATCGATCGGCTATTTTTTTTTTTGACTTTCATCCGAATGTTAAGATATCTCCTTCTAACAAATAACCAAATTTCCATTCCCTGAGCACTACTATAACGAGGGTTGTTTGTGAATAACACCCTTGTTCTTTTTTTACATATATAGACCTGTTATTCAGAGTCTGTAATCGGAATGCTCTCTTGTAGGCAGAGATCATCTCTGCACCAGGTATCCTACTCATAAAATTTAACGTCTATTGTTTTAAGAGATGAAGAGAATATTTTTTGTTTTCATGGAGGTATGAACCGAAAAAACTAATCACACTGTATGAATACGCGAAGCGGATTCATACATTGTGTGATTCGGTTTTTCGGTTCATACCTCCATGAAAACAAAAAAATATTCTCTCTTCATTTCTTATAATTTAATAGCATCGAGCGAAATATGCAACAACTTTACAAATTTTGATACCTTTTTGTATAAAACTATTTTGTGCGGAAGCATAAAAAATGGCTGCGTGCTCAAAATTTTGTTCATGGAGGTATGAATTAAATTTTTCGACCAATCAGATCGCTCGTTTTTGATAGAAGAAACTAACAATTAAATTATTAACAAAAGAAAAATCAACCGACAACATTATATAGGTCTAAGTATAACTTCTTTAAGTCTAAGCCCTTTATTTAACCTAATGAAATAACAAAGCCTAATACAAAAAGTACTAAACCACATGCCTTCTTTCTAATTATTAAAAAACAGGGCTCGTATCGGACTTCGAATTCTAAATCAATGAAAAGTTCAAGACTAAAATTAATATTTTCAGGTCTAAGAGTACATTTTAACCCTGCAAATCCTGCATTTTATTTGTCTTAAGTTCAGCAATGTTTTTTTAAAAGCAAATCTTAAAGTTTGCCTCTTATGGCTTCCAATAGCAACAATGAGATTTAATGAATGTTTTAACAGTAGTCCAGTAATCTATTCGTGTAACCATTTGTTAAATAGTCGGGTAATAGACCCTCCCCGTACCATTTATTTCAAATATTTTTCTTACACGTTGGGCCCGTATCAGCATGCTCTTCGTAATAAACTCATATCATCTTCGATATTCGCGAAGTTACAAAGTCAACTCCCAAAAACTGTTTGTTTCATACTGGTAGGTATAAAAACTACAGAGTGTCTCCATAATTAGGCTATGTTAACTTTTATGATACCGTAAGATTGCTTTGAAACTTCTATGATACCGTAAGATTGCTTTGAAACTCAACCCGGTTACATACAGATAATATGCCCAGAAAATGAGCATAACGATAAAAGACATTGTAGTGTAATAGAATAATTGGAATAATTTTTAAAGAATGATAAAACTATCACGTTTTTTCGGAAGCATATAACCATATAATGAAAAAAGGATTATTTATTTGATATCGATTAACAAGCAAAATACGACACCAACCAAATATAAGAGAGAGCCAATCCGAAAGTATTTAACTTGATTACTTGCTTTAGGTAGTTTTCACAAATAATAGCCTAGAAGAGTGGAAAATGGTTATCCGTAATTGAAAAACTTGCCAGAGAGCGACAAACTATTTGCACACAATCTTTGACAAGGGCTATTGGATTTCCCTCGATAATTGACTTTGTAAATTGAAATAAGGAAGGAGTATTCACTCGGGTCTGATTAACTGCACGCATATTGCTGCTCGAATGCCATTACAAGAATTTTCCTGATGAAAACAGATAAAAGGATTTCAAGGGAGGTTTCATACAATTCGAACAAATAGAACGTTTCAGAAAAAGTATTCAGAGCAAGCCTTACTCCCAAAAGAAGTTACATAGCAGTACAACATACATTGTATGTAATATTCTACTTTATTCTTTGAGAAGCCAATCAAAAAGCGAAATCAATTATTTGTTATAGATATCTGTATAGAAAGTATTGCTAGCGCTTTCTTTTTAAAATTGAATACAGAACTGCGATAAAATATTATTATCTCACTAACAGAGATCTTTTATAGAATTACCTTTTGCAAACAATAAATGTTTTGTTTTTTTGTTTTTTTTTTTGCTTGTTTTGGCTACACTGGATTGGGTGTCGCCTTTGCCTGTCGTCTATTATGTGTATTTGCACCTTCTCTCAAACTGCTGGGTATATCATTACCACATTAATGTTACATAAATGATCCTTGGGACATGCTCTTTCAGATATCTTTGATCGGAAGATATAATTGGCGATCAAGTTAGCGCAAAAAATCAAACTCACAGGCACAAAAACATGTCTAAGAGAGCACATATTGTCCTACTGGGATTTAAACATAAGCCAATGAAACAGGCATTAAGATTTTAATTTTCTTTGATTATTTTTATTAGAGACGAAGATTGTAACAATAGCTTTTCTCTATTTTCAGTGAATCAAATTTTCTTTTAAGCACTTGATGAAACACATACAAATGGACGCTGGGTGAAAAAAATGCACCTTGTTATTTAAGACAATACAGTTAATCAGATACTCAAAGGTTTTTCATTAAGAAGCATCGCATTGAAATACATTTTGACCATCAAAGGTGGAACCAATCTTAAAGGAATTCAATAGATATCCAACCGTTAAATATTTCAGCTAAATAATAAAGAAATACAAAGAAAACATTAGAAGATCAGATAATAAGATTTAGGAAAATATACTGCCACTAAATACGTTGCTTTTGACAAATGAAATTATTTCAAGCAATTTCCGTAGACCTTGACCGCAGGAACAATAAAATCGGGAGAACAGTTTGAGGAGGAAGATTAAACTATATACCATATAATACCATTTTATTATAAGCCGTGTTTTCTTTCCTGAAGAATCAAAACTATATCAAGATTTGGTACCCCTAAACAAAGCGAATTTCTGGAAACGAACAACAACAACAAAAAAAATCGAGAGAAGATAATTAAATAGTCGACTATGTACCGTATATAAAAGGCTCGACGATTAAATCAAATGTATTTAATGGAATTTGATAGATCCTCATGAAGGGAACATTCACGCAATGAAAGCATATCCGACGGGTAACTTTAAAGAAGAATATAAAAGATTTCACAGTATTTGAAACGCATCAAATTTTTTCAACGAATCTGATAGACCTTTATCAATAATATTTTGAGCAGAAGAACAGATAGATCAAATAAGCAGTATTTCACTGTAAACTACGTGTAGAAAAAAAGTCCCGACTATGAAAGCTATGTTTTTCAACGAACCATCTTTAAACGAATTTAGTAACTCAAGTAACATTTTTTTTTTGCAAAAGATCAATAGGAACAAAAGGAACCAATTTAGGATATTTTTAAGGATTTCAATATAAACCATATATGGAAAAAAAAACCGCCCCAAAAGCTGTGCTTTTCGGCGAATCACTATTTCCACAAGGCAATGGATATACTTAACTCAAAGAACATGACTGAAAAAAGAACATTGAAATCCAATGAGCTATATTAGAGAAGAAGATACTTAAAGACCTCATTTTATAACATTTATTGAAAAGCACTCCCGATAAAAGTTGTGTGATTCGGCGAATGAAAAAAATCAACGAACTTTATGGACCGTAACACCAACGACAGTATTATATAGGAATACTGAGCTGTTGGAGAGGAGAAGGCTTTTGAAGACTTCCTCTTCGATAACCGTGGCGACCAGAGCTCTTGGCGAAACTTAGTTCACTGAAAGAATCTGATAGAAGACCATCTACCAAACTTTCTTATGAAATATGGCTGGAATCTCATCAATGCTTACTTAGTTGAAAATATTTAAAAAAAAACCTTAAGCACTAGCGGACGAAAAGATGTCCCCGTAACGGACATAACTCCAAGAAAATGTCCCGCGAGCTTAAAGTGTTACCATTCGTTAATCTCATATTATTCTATTAACCCTTTCCTGTTTTTTTAAATTTTAGACTGGTCCAAATTGAAAGGTTTTTCAGACCACAATTTAAGTCCAACTTAGTTGATATATAATCATTCAAAGGGGTAGAAAATATTGTGGAAAAAGAAGAAATTGCTTGTTACAAGCAATTTCTTCTTTTTCCACAATGTTTTCTCAATCATGAAATCACAGGGACATGTAAACCAGGGATTAACCAGGAAAGGGTTACACAGCCGATTTAGTATGATTGGATATTTGCAGGTTGACATCTTTCAGTTCTCTTCAGTGAATTTTGATACGTCGAAAAACTTGCGTGTGATGGACTGAGCTTATCAGCACCGTATTGAATATTAATTGAAATGGTAAGAATATTTTTTTTAAAACATTGAATGGGTGTGATTGTTTTGGCTGGAATGCTCCTTTAGTTGGTTGTCTAGAAATCTTGATAGAGCGAAAACATTCATGTGATAGACGCTTATTGGCACAATAGACCAATCGCGGCAATCAATTAAATAATCAGTCGACCAATGATATCATTCATTGAGACCAGAAATTTGTTTTAATCTCCGACATTGGCTGCCTTTCTTCTTAACCTTCTTTGATGGTTTGGCGACTTAGAAGTAGTAAGTACAACTTTACGACGTTTGAGTCGCCATTGTTAAATGCTTCTGGTTATTAATTTTTTAAAATAACGCCGTTTAAAATCTCCAATCGGAGTCGATGGGCGGGGCTTACGAAGCAACTGGGCGGGGTCAGCGATTTGTTAATTTTACACATACAGTGACGTCTTTGCAATAATCTCTGAAACCACGGGTTATACATTGAACTATTTTTGGGGATGACCTCTCTCAGATTTGATGAAAAATTTCTGACTTTTGGATGATAAACGGGATGACTGACACGTTAGTGAACCAATATTAAACCCTTGACTTGCGATTTGATCATTCAGAGTTTGTATATTTGCATTTGTTCAAAGTACTTACAAACATGATTTTATCACGCATACTTTCTACTTCTTATGTTGCACATTGCAGTACTTAGGGTGCCAAATTAGTGTGAGAAAGTATTGAACAGCAATGAAAAAGTTTCAAGAAAATTTAATTAATTATACCTTACTTTCTACATTATTCCTCAAATATTTATAATGATGTGAAATACCGTCCTTAAGCATGGCAAGATCTAAGTCAGTTTGACTAAAATTAATATCTACACGTTACACCGGATTTTTTATTGTTTGTAAAGGATATACTCGTTAAATTACAGATTAAATTCCTGAATTATAAGTGATTAATAGATATTCAGTCGGTTTATCAAACAATGTTCTGTTTGATGTCTGTATGTTTTGTCCTATAAAACTACTGCTAAAAAATTTTAATTTCAATCGTAATGTTATTATATTCTAAATGGCAGTCTGCATACACAGATGTATACTATATACTTTGCGAGACATGGACTAATGACATAGAACCAATTTTTTTTAAAATTGGTTTAATGCCATTTTTAACAGTATTTCGGTCATATCGCGGCGGCTAACCATGGATCCCTTGTATTTCTCACACAAGCACAACCACTACATCCTTTCCGAGCTTCCAGCTGCTCATCCCACTTAGGTTTACGATTATACTCCTAATGGCAGGAGACAAATGTCGGAAAGGGATCGATACTGTGACCCCGTGACTAGGAGTGACTATCACCTGCTCTATGGCCGCGGTCACTCTTGACTTTGAAGATTGGAATACAGTAACTACTGGTATTACCGTTATAATCATTAAGATTTTAATAGGCACTTATGTTAAATTGCTTGTACAAGTAGGCACTAAAACGTTTATTTTTCCTAACCCCCATTTTCACCAATAAAAGAAAGGAAAATGTTAGTGTTGTGCATTTTGATACAGAAAAATGCTTTTTGCGAATTCAGAATAACGCCAATGAACACACCAACAGTTTAGAAATTGACCAATTGCGTTGTCAATCAAATAACCAGTCGACAAATGAAATTCATTTACAATGGAAGTTCATTTTTATTCGGACAATGGCCATCATTTTGGTGTATCATTTTCATTGGTTTGGCGACTTAATCGTCATAACTACATCTGTAGTAACGACGTTTAGGTCGCCAACCATCCATTTCACTTACTTGTAACATGCTACTGGTCGAGATCTTTTTCAAAATAGCACCGTATAAAATCGAAGCGAGACTCCTGTCGGAGTCATTGGGCGGGGCTAACGAAGTAAGTGAGCGGGGCCAACGGTTGGTCAATTGCAGATTCCTTCAGCCCTCATACCTCACCAAAAATGCGTTCTCAAAAAAATATCTTTTCCTAGAGAAGTGACCAATCGCACCTGTCAATCAAGGAATCAACCGACCAACCAAATCATTTATTCAGCCCGGACCTGAGCTTTCACCTACACCATTGTAACAAGCAATTTCTTCTTTTTGTACAATAGTTTCTATCTACTGGGTGGTTATTTTTCAAATTAAATCCACTTTGAATTTCCGTCTGCAAACCTTTGAATTTGGACACTTCCAAAATTTTGCAAAACTTGAAAGGGTTAGTATGTCACAGTTCTTCTCGCTCATAATAGAGACTTCTGGATCGATTCAAGTTGAGGGTCGAATATCTCGTACACCAAGGGCGTAACTATTACATTTAACAATTCAATCTGAAATAATTTGTCCAAATATTCCCCGTCATCAGTAGATGTGCACTCTGAACTTAATGTTTGATTGGATATAGCTTAAGGTCACATGTGAAGGTCAAATATTAAAGGTGAGTTTGCCCGGACCACATCTCCTACATTCAAGGACAGATACACAGGTGTTTCTATTATAACTAGATTTGCTATCCTTTTGAACTAAATCTGTGTATCTTTAAGGAAGCATGTGCATTAAAGGCTCCTTTCATTGAAAATGCCTGTCGAAAGAGGATCTAAGCTCAGCAAAGAATCATATTCAATGTTGATTTTATTCTACCTTCTCTGACCTGATATGTGAACAAGGACGTAGATGAGAATATCACAAGATGGGAATATCACAAGGGTTTACAACAATAATTGACCAATCGCGGCTTTCAATCAAATAATCAGTCGACCAATGAAATCATGCATTTAGCCGGGAAGTGACTTTGAACTCCTTCATTGGCCGCCATTTAATTGAAGTTTTTTGTCGGTTTGGCGACTGAAACGTCGTAACTCCAACCTTTCTACTCTTTGTTTCATGTTGAAGGCCATAAATTTTGCAAAATAACACCGTTTAAAATCGAAATTTAATTTCTTTCGAAGCTAATGGGCGGGGCAAACGGTGAAAGTGGGCGGGACCAGCGATTTGCCAAGTGGCGAGCCAAAATAAGACGCATAAAATGTCTGATCAAACAGACTTTAGACGTAGATTTTGGCTAATTTTTTTTACACAAACCATAAAACTGCAAAAGGACTGTGTAAGAGATCTATCAATTTATCAGATAGATATCGTGCTGGCTTCTACACACGTAATGGTGATAAAATCTTCCGTGTTTTCACAGTCATTGAAATGGAAGTTGCATAATTTATAGACAAGCTCTCTGTACACTTACTTAACCCATTCCCACATGAGAAAATTTTAGACTGGTCCACATTGAAAGAATATGCAGATGACAATGTTAGGTTGACGAAATTCTGAAATTCTTTGTCTTTTGTAGTAGAAAACACTTTGGACATTGAAGAAAATACTTGGAATCTATCTATCTATAGAAGACCATCTCACTCTGCACTAGCTTGATAAAGTAGAATTCAGGATAGGCTAGCTATGAGAACTGTGTTGCTGCTAGGCAGAGTTCGGCGTAGATAAAATACGAAAACTCTTGCACTTTATCAGGGAAAAAGAGTTCAATTGTTTTGCAATAAGCGTACCGTACACTTCTCTATAGACGACCATCTCACTCTATAATAGCTTGATAAAGTAGAATTTAAGATAGGCTAGCTATGAGAACTGTGTAGTTGCTAGGCAGAGTACGGCGTAGATACAAAACGAAAACTCTTGCACTATACCGGGGAAAAAGAGTTCAATTGTTTTGCCATAAGCGTACCTATCACATCTCTATAGACGACCATCTCACTCTTTTATAGCTTGATAAAGTAGAATTTAAGATAGGCTGGCTATGAGAACTGTGTAGCCGTAGGCAGAGTACGGCGTAGATAGAATACGAAAACTCTTGCACTGTACCAGGGAAAAAGAGTTCAATTGCTTTGCCATAAGCGTACCTAACACATCTCTATAGACGACCATCTCACTCTATTATAGCTTGATAAAGTAGAATTTAAGATAGGCTGGCTATGAGAACTGTATTGCTGCTAGGCAGAGTACGGCGTAGATAGAATACGAAAACTCTTGCACTGTACCAGGGAAAAAGAGTTCAATTGTTTACCATAAGCGTACCTAACACATCTCTATAGACGACCATCTCACTCTTTAATAGCTTGATAAAGTAGAATTTAAGATAGGCTGGCTATGAGAACTGTATTGCTGCTAGGCAGAGTACGGCGTAGATAGAATACGAAATCTCTTGCACTTTATCAGAGAAAAAGAGTTCAATTGTTTTGCCATAAGCGTACCTAACATATCTCTATAGACGATCAATCACTCTTTAATAGCTTGATAAAGTGGACTTAAAGATAGGCTGGCTATGAGAACTGTGTAGTTGCTAGGCTGAGTTCGGCGTAGATAAAATACGAAATCTCTTGCACTGTATTAGGGTAAAAGAGTTCAATTGTGTTGCAATAAGCGTACCTAACATTTCTCTTTAGACGACCATCTCACTCTATAATAGCTTAATAAAGTAGAATTTAAGATAGGCTGGCTATGAGAACTGTGTAGTTACTAGGCAGAGTACGGAGTAGATAGAATACGAAAACTCTTGCATTTTATCAGGGAATAAGATTTCCATTGTTTTGCCATAAGCGTACCTATCACATCTCTAAAGACGACCATCTCACTCTTTAATAGCTTGATAAAGTAGAATTTAAGATAGACTGGCTATGAGAACTGTGTAGTTGCTAGGCAGAGTACGGCGTAGATAGAATAAGAAAACTCTTGAATTTTATCAGGGAATAAGAATTCCATTGTTTTGCCATAAGCGTACCTATCACATCTCTAAAGACGACCATCTCACTCTATTATAGCTTGATAAAGTAGAATTAAAGATAGGCTGGCTATGAGAACTGTGTAGCCGTAGGCAGAGTACGGCGTAGATAGAATACGAAAACTCTTGCACTGTACCAGGGAAAAAAGAGTTCAATTGTTTTACCATAAGCGTACCTAACACATCTCTTAAGACGACCATCTCACTCTATTATAGCTTAATAAAGTAGAATTTAAGATAGGCTGGCTATGAGAACGGTGTTGCTGCTAGGCAGAGTACGGCGTAGATAGAATACGAAAACTCTTGCATTTTATCAGGGAAAAAGAGTTCAATTGTTTTGCCATAAGGTACCTATCACATCTCTATAGACGACCATCTCACTCTATAATAGCTTGATAAAGTAGAATTTAAGATAGGCTGGCTATGAGAACTGTGTAGCTGCTAGGCGGAGTACGGCGTAGATAGAATACGAAATCTCTTGCACTTTATCAGGGAAAAAGAGTTCAATTGTTTTACCATAAGCGTACCTAACACTTCTCTATAGACGACCATCTCACTCTATAATAGCTTGATAAAGTAGAATTTAAGATAGGCTGGCTATGAGAACTGTGTAGCTGCTAGGCGGAGTACGGCGTAGATAGAATACGAAAACTCTTGCACGGTACCAGGGTAAAAGAGTTCAATTGTTTTGCCATAAGCTTACGTAACACATCTCTATAGACGATCATCTCACTCTATAATAGCTTGATAAAGTAGAATTTAAGATAGGCCAGCTATGATAATTGTGTAGCTACTAGGCGGAGTATGGCGTAGATAGAATACGAAAACTCTTGCACTGTACCAGGGAACAAGAGTTCAATTGTTTTACCATAAGCATACTTAACACTCCTCTGTATCATAGAAATAGATGATCTTTTAAACTAAAGCAGTTTCGTCATAATCAAGAAGCTTGGTCATATTTCAAAATTAAAGATACGGAGAATTTAACAATCGTTATCATTTCAGGTCTGTAAATTCATATATCTTAACCCTTATCATGCCAATTAAAACACTCTACAGATTTACAGTAAAATCAAAGGCCCGAAAGCTCTTGTCGCTCTAATTGCTGGTTGATATTTCTTTGAAAATGATCTCAAAAAAGAACAGTAATCACTGTTATTGCCGTTTTAATCATTAAGATTTTAATAGGCACTTATGTTAAATTGTTTGTACAAGTAGTCATTAAATCGTTTATTATTCCCAACCCCCTTTTTTACCAATAAGAGAAAGGAAAATGTTTGTGTTGTGAATTTGAGAAAGAGAAAAAAAAATGCTTTTTGCGAATTCAAAATAACGCCAATGAACACACCAACATTTTAGAAATTGACCAATCGCATTGTCAATCAAATAACCAGTCGAAAAAAGAAATAATTCATTTACAATGGAAGTTCAATTTAATTCGGACAATGGCCATCATTTTGGTGTATAATTTTCATTGGTTTGACGACTTAAACGTCATAACTACATCTGTAGTAACGACGTTTAAGTCGCCAACCACCCGTTCTACTTATTTGTAATATGCTATTGGTCGTGAATTTTGCAAAATAGCACCGTTTAAAATCGAAGCGAGACTCCCGTCGGAGTCATAGGGCGGGGATAACGAAGTAAGTGAGCGGGGCCAGCGATTGGTCAATTGCAGATTCCTTCAGCCCTCATACCTCACCAAAAATGCGTTCTCAAAAAAATATCTTTTCCTAGAGAAGTGACCAATCGCACCTGTCAATCAAGGAATCAACCGACCAACCAAATCATTTATTCAGCCCGGACCTGAGCTTTCACCTACAACATTGTAACAATCAATTTCTTCTTTTTGTACAATAGTTTCTATCTACTTGGTGGTTATTTTTCAAATTATTTCCACTTTAAACTTTCGCCTGCAAAACCTTTGATTTTGGACAGGTCTAAATTTTTTGCAAAGCTTGAAAGGGTTAATATGTCACAGTTCTTCTCGCTCATCCATGGTAGATGAGCCATTTTAAACGTCTTATCGATCGATTTAAGTTTAGGGCCGAATATCTCGTAAATCAATGACAAAACTACAACACTTAAGAATTCATTCTGAAATAATTTGTCCAAATAATCTCCGTCGTTAGTAGAAGTGTACTCTGAACTAGTTTTTTTTTTATTGGATATAGCTTAAGGTCACATGTAAAGGTCAAATGTTCAAAGTGAGTTTGCCCGGACCACATCTACATTCAAGGACTATTATAATTAGATTTGCCATCCGTCCGAACCAAATCTGTGTATCTTTTAGGAAGCATGTTCACTCCCTTCATTGAAAATGCCTGTCGAAAGAGGATCTAAGCTCAGCGAAGAATCATGTTCAATGTTGTTTTTTATCGAACTTCTCTGGTCTGATACATGTAAACAAGGACGTAGATAAGAATATCACACGGGGTTACAATAATAATTGACCAATCGCGGCTTTCAATCAAATAATCAGTCGACCAATGAAATCATGCATTTAGCCGGGAAGAGCCTTTGAACTCCTTCATTGGCCGCCATTTAATTGAAGTTTTTTGTCGGTTTGGCGACTGAAACGTCGTAACTCCAACCTTTCTACTCTTTGTTTCATGTTAAAGGCCATAAATTTTGCAAAATAACACCGTTTAAAATCGAAATGGAATTTCTTTCGGAGCCAATGGGCGGGGCAAACGTTGAAAGTGGGCGGGACCAGCGATTTGCCAAGTGGCGAGCCAAAAAAAGACGCATCAAAATGTCGGAATCAGATACCTGATCAAACGGACTTTAGACGTAGATTTTGGCTAACTTTTTTGACACAAACCATAAAACTGCAAAAAGACTGTGTAAGAGATTTATCAATTTATCAGATAGATATCTTGCTGGCTTCTACACACGTAATGGTGATAAAATCTTCCGGTATTTCACAGTCATTAAAATGGAAGTTGCATAATTTATAGACAACCTCCCTGTACACTTATTTAACCCATTCCCACATTAGAAAATTTTAGACTGGTCCAAATTGAAAGAATATGCAGATGACCACGTAAGGTTGACGAAATTCTAAAATTCTTTGTCTTTGTGGTGTAAAACATTTTGGACATTGAAGAAATTGCTTGGAATCTATCTAACTATCTATAGACGACCATCTCTCTCTGCACTAGCTTGATAAAGTAGAATCCAAGATAGGCTAGCTATGAGAACTGTGTTGCTGCTAGGCAGAGTACGGCGTAGATAGAATACGAAAACTCTTGCACTATATCAGGGGAAAAGAGTTCAATTGTTTTGCCATAAGCATACTTAACACTCCTCTGTATCTTAGAAATAGATGATCTTTTAAACTCAAGCAGTTTCGTCATAATTAAGAAGCTTGGTCATATTTCAAAATTAAAGATACGGAGAATTTAACAATCGTTGTAATTTCTGTTCTATAAATTCATATATCTTAACCCTTGTCATGCCAATTAAAATACTTTACAGATTTACAGTAAAATCAAAGGACCGAAGGCTCTTGGCGCTTTAATTGCTGGTTGATATTTCTTTGAAAATGACCTCAAAAATCAAAACAAAATACTCTAAAATAAGGGTCAGCCAGATGGTCTAAACTAAGGTCAGACGGTACATATGTGCAGTTTGATCTTTGTCTATACCTCCTTCCTAAACAGGAATATTTCTGATTACCCGGATAAGAGTTACGGTTTAATCCCAAATGAATAGATTTGTCAAAACGGTTTACATAAGACAGTAATATTGACAACAACAACAAACAAACAAAAAACCCAACAACAAAGCCCATGCCAATTAAAGGATTGTTAGCAATAAGATCATATTTTTATTGCAATCCAAGAGTTGCACAATATAATTAAAAGATGAAGAGAATATTTTTAGTTTTCATGCAGGTATGATCCGAAAAAAAACTAATCACACTGTATAAATACGCGAAGCGGATTCATACATAAGTATGATTAGGTTTTTCGGTTCATACCTCCATGAAAACAAAAAGATATTCTTTTCAATTCTTATAATTTAATAGTATCGAGCGAAAAAAGCAAAACAATTACACATTTTGATACCTTTTTGTATGGGACTATTTGTGCGGAAGCATACAAGATCGCTGCGTGCTCCAAATTTTGTTCATGGAATTATGAATTACCAATCAGAACGCCCTTTAGATAGACGAAACCAAAAAATAAATTATTAAGCTAATAATAACTTAAATGAGCTTACTGTGTCTGGCTTTATCTCTAGTGTTTATTTAACGTTTTCTGCTGATGAATGATTAGTATAACGGTATGTCTTTCATTCACAAACTTAGAAAATTGTCTTAACATCGTGATTGAAATCTATAGGACGTAAATATTTAGTAAATGATTAGAACTATCAACTAATATTCCTTCACCATAAACTATAAACATATTTAGGGAGAAAGATGTGCAATTATTTTTAAGTAAAATACAGGTCTTGAAGTTTTAATTTAGGTTATACCATCATAGACATCAAATTGATTTAGTAAACGATTTTCACGTTATTTTCAAGGATCATTATCTCACAAACTCTATAATCAAATGTTTTAGAGAGATTTTGTACCCTCCCACATGCATCAGCACAGCAATAATTCAACTGTGTGGAATCGGTTAAAATCAAATAGTAGAATTTTCATTTCCTTCACGGGAAGTTTAAAGTCTCTTGAACAGATTTCCATAAAAAATTAATACAGGAAAATGATCGTTACTAGTGTCATTTGCACGATGAACATTCTTTCTTTGGGTTAAATATACTAAATTCGCTATAAATTCAATTTAATGTGATATAATTATGTTCCCTATGTCCTACTTTGAAACATCGGAATTTATCGGATTTCCGTTGATGTCGATAACAATTGTATTGCTAGCGGTAGAAAATGACTTACCGATACGTTATGGAAACCACAAATAAGCCATTTTTCGGTTTAATCGACAGTTAACATATTTACCCGATGAATTCCGGTCCCATTCGCATTGTATTATACTGACTTTTTCTTGGCGTCTCGCAACGCGAAATATTTTTTTATTCTATTCTTTATTTCATAAAAATTATGAACAGTCATTTTCTTGAAAATCATTTCAGATAGAATTTGAAAATTGCTGCCGAATGATTTCCATAATATGTGCAAGAGACACTTTAAAAAATCTGTGTATCTTTGATAATGCGGTCAGTGAAAAAGTCATAAGTAGTAGATTCAATTTACTTTTTGGTCAATTATTTCGAATTTGGTTACCTTAACTCAAAAAGATTTTTCTGTGGGTTTTAGGATAATGTAAACAAGTGGTACAAATGACATTTCTGAGAAGTCTGTTTGTTTTTCACAGACATACGCGCTCATTCGCCAATTAATCCTTTCCTGTACAATCCCTTTTTTTACGTTCCCATGACATAATACTCGAGAAACACTGTGGGAAAAGAAATAATTTGCTTGTAAAAAGCAATTTCTTCTCTTCCCCACAATATTTTCTGTCATACAGGATGGTTACTTTTTTAATTGTACTTACCTTATAATGTCATCTGCTACCCCTTTGAATTTGGAAAAGTCTTAAATTGCGAAAAACAGTAAAGGGTTAAAAGATAATCAGACTAGATCTTTGTATATTGCTGATTGGGTATTTTCAAGCGAACAACAGCATAAACACAATCATAATAATTGCTTTTATTGTCGCTATAGAAGCGGGTTTCTCGGTACAAGGGTCGAAATTGTCTGATCCGATAAGGTTCGTTTTTATGTACTTTGTCTAATTGAACCTGCTTTTCTGCTTGCAAAACTACAAAATACATATCAGTTTGATATAACAAGTAATTATCGTTCACTAATCTTCGTCGTTAAATTAAAAGAAAATCAACGCAACAAACAAAGAAAACTTTGATATGAATAACTTTACCCCTCATTTAACATTATGCTTTATCAAACCCAATCCAACAATTCGATGCTTAAAATTTCAGTCATCAGACAAATGTTCTTATATATCTAAAATGTATGTTTGGGATGTCAATGTAATCTTGGCAGTTAGTCTGTCATTCGTTCGATCTAAAGCTTTTTCATTTCCTGTCAATTACATTTCTGAAAGGGTTGGTTAATATTTCTCAGAGTCATGGTCCTTTGGTGAATAATTTACTCTATGGCCACAATATTCACTTCATTCAAACTGCGCAAACAAACTAAGTATAATTGCATGTTTATTCATGAAAAAACTGGTTCATTTTTCTGAGACCTTGACGTCCCCATGTCTTCTTTTTCTCGTGTCATATAACTTTTAATTATAAAATCTTTCTAAAGATACTCGTAGAATTTTCTATTTCTAATGAATTCTTCTATGTCCTCTTTTTATCTATTCATAGATTGACGACTCTTTCAATATTCTCTTTTAACCCTTGTCATACCGAACCCTGAATATTCCGGGTTTGACAGGAGGCGTAGACCATGATCAGCCTGCTCATAAGTGCAGTCTGCTCTTGGTCTACACTTCCTGTCTTTTCTTTTCTTGCTAGAGCTGTTTATGGAATTTATTTCTTAAAGAAATATTGATTTTTGAACAACAAGTTCTATCAGTGCTTTCAGCTCTTTGATTTTACAGCAAAGCAGTAGAGTAATTTATTCAGCATGACAAGGGTTAATTCCATTTTTCAACTTCATAAGGGACTGTAGTTTGTCTAGCGGTAGCACGATAGATTCCAGAGTCAGCGGTCCCTGGTTCGATCTGCCGCTTTTCCAGGCATTCAGGTGAGAATTCAACCGATTCTCACACTATAATGCTTTTGACGCCATTACGAAAAAAAATCGTTGGAAAACATTGTGAACAATGAAAAGATTGCTTGTTACAAGCAATGTCTTCATTGTCAACAATGTTGTCTAGCTGAAAAGACCAAAGAATAAATGGTTTTATCATTTGAACATTGTCATTTTATCTAAAACTTTTATGAATTAAGACTAGTCTAAATTTTTATCGCCTTAGGGTGTGCTAACCTATTCCCACTTAGTCACGCTTTTAGACGCCTCCAAGCAAAAAAACTTAAGAAAAGATTTAGGAAAATGAAGAAATTGCTTGTTACAAGCACTTTCTCTATTTTCCCCAGTGTTTTCTATCCAGAAAGTTGAAAAAATCTAAAATTTCATAAACTTTAAATTGTCATGTGTAGCTTCTTTCAATTTGGACTCGTTTAAATTTTAGCCGTCTGGGAATGTATTAACCATATGGCCTCAGTTGATGTGTGGGAAGTACAAATTAATTTCTTAAGCTCATTCAGAGATTCTTGTAACTTCTTTGGAGCAGGACAATCTTCGGTCACTTGATAATCGGGTACAGAAGCAACTCTACCGATTGGAAAAATTATTTATGAAAGAGACATCTGCGTCTTAAAAAATCCAAGTTCAGAAACAAAAAGAATGTGCCTCATTTTGTAAGAAATCGTCGTAGGGTGAGCAAGATGTCGAAAATATAGCTTGAATTTGCGACATTTACAAAAAACTTCATACTGCTGTCTCTTTTACAAACGTAGAAATTAAATATGTTTCGAGCCATCATCTATTAAAAGGAAATTGTGCAATTATCGTTTGAGAGATGCAATTACAGTTGAAAATTACTGACAATGTATTCGCGTAGAGCACAAAAATTCTAGACTCTTGAATGATAAATTAGGTTTCTAAATGATAAAGGAGGAAGTTAGGGAAAATCATTACATTGAAAGATCCTTAACATTAATTTTTTGGCTTCTTACATTTAAATTTTGTCGGACAGATCAATCTTCCTATACACCTTTTTTCATACCATTCGGTATTTTACTGTAATAACAATTGATGCACATTTCGGTTGCTTAGTGCAAAAACATCATAAGTGTCTATACTTTGTATATACTTTCTATATACTTTGTATAGCACTTACGATTTTTTTAGCTAGCAAAGCGTCAGCTTTGATGGCTTAAGTTAACAGACAAAATTTTGAGGTCGTCTCAAAGTTCAACGATTGCAAACTGCCACTGGAGGCTTAACTACTAACTCCGTTAGATGCCTACGCCATAAATGTAGTTCTTATCTATTCAAATTGTAGAGAACTCTGTCAAAAGCATGCTATTTAACCCATTCCCACACTACTAACAACATGCAGAAGCGATTATCAGTATGGTATATTATAATGCAAACAATTCGGAAAATGGTGATGTATTGTATTTTTGTATATTTTAAGTTAAGCAATTCATCATTATTCTAATTTTAAAAAAAAGTCCCCCCCCCAAATTCTGTACAACGAATTCAGAGTTATGTGTAAGCGATGTTTTACAATATATCTCATTCAAAGTCAAACAGATAGCAGGCGACATTTTAAAGTACGTACAATTCATAAAGTATTCATCCTACTTAATAAAAGATAACGTGGGAAAAGAGGAAATTGCTTGTTACAAGACCAATTTCTTTTTTTACGAAACGTTTCCTCAAGTATATGTTTAGAAACCTTTCGTAGCATGTATGCAAACGCCCCAGATGATCGTTAGATGATGCGAGGGATAGCCAAATGATTCAGGTGGAATCTACTGGAAGCTCCGCCTGGTAATTTAACAAGCTTTTGTTTGTTTCTGGGGCTATAGCCCGGACTCGGGGTTAAAAGTTGCTCAACCAAGTGAGGTTATCGGACTGACTACCTATGCTATGTCAGGAGTGTTTTATCTTATATAAGGGAAACAAATTCGTAAATTCGTGTTTAGTAATCAACCTACAGTACATTTAAATCGTCGATGGGCGACAAGAATGGCGCAAATATATGCTTGAATAAAAGTGTATTTACGACATTGATGTCGCCAATCGACGATATGTCAACGGCAGTTTGTACGAAAGCAATTAACTAGATTACATACAAGCTCCAGAAAGTTATCACAAATTATAGCCTAGGAGAATAGAAAATAATTTCCCGTAATTGAAAAAACTTACCGGAAAGAGACACACTATTTGCGCACAGTCTTTGACAAGGACTATTCCGTCCGGAATTGAGTTCGTAAATTGATATAAGGAAGCAGTATTCTCTCGGGTCTTATTAATTGCATGCATATTGTTTATCAAATATCATAACAGAACTTCTTCTAATGGGAAACAATCAACGATTCAATGAGTTGCACACAAAGAAAAGATTAAAAATGCTTTTGCTTAATTATTCGTGTCAAGTCTTTTATATAAATGAAAATTGCGTAACAATATGAGATCTCAGAGTAATTTTAACGCCAATCACCCAGTGGGTTCCTAAGTTTCAAATAGAATATATATAAGAAATTTATTGCTATCGTTCCCGTTTTGAATATTGCACTCAGAAAAATATCACAACAATATTAGATACACAACACGAATTTAATGTGGAAACGTCTTCTTTTCAAATATTAAACAATAACCGTGTATTTAATTCCCAATATCATTACGTTTTTGTTTCTTTTTTCTCCGCTTAAATATTTTGAATTTCATTTCTGTTGATTCATTATGCTTCTAATTATAAACACGTCTTGACTTTTAAACAACAAACTTGATTTTTTTATTGTTTATTAGTAATTTAATGCAATACTCGTATTTTGACAGTGTAATGCTTTAAGTTTTGGTGCAATATTTTGAGAGATTAAAACCTTTAAACAACAAACTTGATTTTTTTTATTTATTATTATTAGTAATTTAATTCAATAATCGTATTTTGACAGTATAATGATTTTAGTGTTTCTGCAATATTTAGAGAGGTTCAAACTTTTAGTTTACAAGCTGAATTTTTGATGCTATATCTTGAGAGGCAAACATTTGTACTAATTTAGACTGTATTTTTTATGCAATATTTTGAGAGGGTAACACTTTTAGTTAAATAGACTGTATCGAGCATAAAACCGGGCGGTACTTTTTTCAGTCGCAACATTTTTACAATAAATTGCTGAAAGAATTGAGGCGCCAAGCTGAATTATTCAAATTTATTAAACCCTTTACCAGATAGTTCATTTTTAGACTGGTCAAAATTGAAAAAAAAGTTGCAGACTACAATTTAATGTTTATGGATTTTAGATTTTTTCAATTTTCTTGGTAGAAAACAATGTGGGAAATAAAAAAATGCTTGTTTAGGCAGTTTCTACATTTTAAAACTCTTGGTCTTGAGAGGTGTCAAAAAGCGTCAATATGCTGGAATAGGGAAACCTTTTCCTGATTAATCCCTGGTTTTTACATCCTTGTAAAATTATAATTGAGACCATGTTGTAGAAAAAGACGAGATCGCTTGTAACAAGCATATTTTTTTTCCAGTATATTTTCTACACTACTGAATGTTTAGTTTTCAAATTAAATCTATTTTCTATTTTCGTCTGCAAAACCTTAGAATTCGGACAAGTCTAAAATCGTGCAAAACAGGAAAGGGATTTAAGTTGGATCGTGACTAGTGTTTCTAGCTATATCGTTACCCAAGAACCATCAGATAATTCCGGATCCCTGGGAGAGAAGCACTGTTTTAAGCACACTTTTGCCAATTGGAGAGCTAAATGGACCAGGGCCCGTATTCACCAAAACTTTTCTAAATTTTAGAATTTGGTCTAGGCTAAATAGTAAGGTTCATACTATTCCAAGAATAGACTAAAGTTCGTATTCACCAACACAATTTAGAACAGACTTCAATTAGAACGGTTTGTATATTGCATAAGCGACCGCGCACCTGCACTGGTTTCCAGACTTCTTAAAAGCGCATTTCAAAATAGAAGCCAGCTTTTAACCCTTAAACCCATCATATAGCCAAATCAAAAAATATACATTGTAAAATCTTTAGTCTTTAACACAGAAATGGATCGAAATCGAATAATTAGGTCGGATTATTATCCTCGATCCTATATTGATCGCTGTGGCCGTGGGGGGGGGGGGGGGGAGATTAGTAAATCGGCAAAACGAAAGGGTTGCACTACAGTGATTAAAAATAAAATGAAAATAAATGAAATAGTATCTGTTAGTTTGTTGATTATCTATATTTGTCTATGGCTGCGTAGAAACACTTTGGTGGCTTTTAATTATTTTTATCGTTATCATCAATCATAAACCTGCCGCGGTCCAGCGGTTCGAATTGAAGACGGCGACGGAAATACAAGCAGCGGCTGTGCAATACTAGCACTAATTCCGATAATTGTATTATTTTGAGTCGAAAAAAAGACCAAAAACAATAACAAGAACAAAACTTTAACTCAAAATTCAACATGGCCCACCTCAATCTTCTGTCAAACTCTTTCCAATTATTCCAGACAATATAGATATTTGAGGATGTTGATTGTATCTTGAATGGGCTTGCATTTAGAACATTGTCAATTAACACACCCCGTTGACTGATTTGAACCCGTGACTACCAGAACGATAGTCTACTTCATTTATTGATCGGTTATCGAAACCGTCAATTATTTTTGTTATTTTTTCAATTTACTTTGTCTGTATGTCTTTTATTCTAGAAAAGGGGGGGGGGGGTCATGATCCCCAGGCGGTGGCACATATCTTTTCCGACATTTGTCTCTCACCAATGGGTGCATAATCGTAAACCCAAGTGGAATAGCAGCTGGAAGCTAGGAAAGGATGTTACGGTAGAAGTGATGCGAGATTTACCAGGAATCCTTTGTTATGTTCTCCAGCCGCTGCTTTATGACTAAAAAATTGTTAAAAGCGGCGTTAAACCCCATTTAGTTTCTAGACAGGGGTATATTCAACAGATGAGAGAAAATCTGAAACCACTTTAGTTTATGAACACTAATCTAAGGAAATTAAAGCCCGTCCAAAATCAAAACCGTTTTAGAAAAATTGTTCTTTCTTTAATTCTTTCTGGTGGATTTTCGAAAATTCTTTGTATATTTTTAATTGATAAAAACCGAGAAAAGAATTATTATCTATTTAGTCCAGCTTCTAAGCGGGATCCAAGACACCGATGACGTCATCAGGCTGTCATGTAATTCACGTGCGCAACAATGCACTTTTAGAGAAGATTCTTTGTCGATCAAATCATAATTTGTGTTTGAGTTCAAAGATCACTCTCGGTCTAAACTGTTTGATTGGTCTATCTATTTTTTGATTGGCAATCGCGATCAGTCAACTGTGATATAAACAAGAGTATCTTATGCACCTTATCACGAAGGCATTTTTCCCTTTTATTACAGTAGACATCGTCGATGTTTTTCTAAAACCTCACAACTACAGCTTGATTCAAGGCTACAGAATTACATCGATGATAAAAAATATGCAGGTGTAAGACATTAGGCTGCGAAAAATTTACACCTCTTATATACGGGGATAAACCGGATGACTTTAAATAATAAATTTCTTGTGTGACCAAATATTTTCAGTCTTATTGTAAGAATTGTGTTCAAGTAAAATTTAAAAAAGTAGGAAAAACTGTGTTGCTTTGTTAAAATTTGATAATCATATTTGCAAATTTTTTCAGTGACTCACATCTACTGTTGCGTGGCTAGCTTAAGAGACGAGCATTTAAATTTTGTATATTAACCCTTGTCCTGCCGAATGAAATACTTATCTGAATTTGCATTGAAATCAAAGACCTGAAAGCACTAGAAGCACTAGATAAGGGTAAAACAATATTTGGAAAATTAATTTCATAAACAAGCCTGGGTTGAAGGGGTCAAACAGGAGGTGTAGACTAAGATCAGACTGCACTTATGTGCAGGCTGATCTTTGTCTTAACCTCCTGCCAAAACAGGAATGTTCTGGGCTCAGCGCATGACAAGGGTTAGCTTACGCTTTTCAGTTACAAATCTACATACACGTATATACGTTTCTAATGAGCCAATATTTAAATATACTCGAATACAATTTATATATCCCGTCGGCCAAAGTTGTCAACCGTTACCCATGGTTCGCCGAAATCATGAAAAACCCTGGTTAGCTATTTGATGTTAAAGGTGATTAACAAATCACTCGGGGTGGGAAAAGATTACATTGATGGTGATTAACATGCTATTTTGTTCTTCAAATATTTACAACGGTGTAATATAGCGAACGCAAAAGTTCATTAAACACTAAAAGAGTATAAGTCAATTTGATCAAAATCCGACTAATGAACCTAATTGAGTGTGAAGGATTTATAATAAAAGCTCATATTTCTAAGTAGTATTTAGGCCCCGAATTCATCAAATATTAAACAATATTGTATTTCAGGTGTCCGTGCAGAAAGACGCTGAAAATCTTTTTTTTTAAAAAAATACGAACCAGTTTTCACCTATTCCCACACAGTGATGCTTTCTGACGCCCCCAAAACAAACAAAAAAAAAAAAAAGAAAAAAAAAAAATCATGGTGAATAATAATAAAATATCTTTATTTAACAAAGGTTACTTGTTAAGACATCATCACATGTATTCAATCATCATTATAATGGTTAACTTTTTTACAATATTTTAAAGGCCTTCGAGAAAAGAAACATTAAGCAAAAACAGTAAAAAGTGATAAAACAGTCACACACAAACAACACATGAGCGATACGTTAGTCGATGATCATGCATAAAATCGTAGACGTAAACATGATAAATATCTGGACATACATATTAACTAAAATGTAGAAAAAATGCAATAGGCTCTATAGTTATAATGATAAGTCGTGTATAGACATTAAATAATTCTTTAGATTCCTCTTGAAACATTTGATATTTGTAATCTATCTTAAATGTAATGGGATCGAATTCCAATATTCTATACCTGTAAAGGAGAAAGTCTTTTTATATACATGTATTCAATTTTTTGCGTGCAATGGGGATATATTTCATTGTTTGTTTCGGATCTTAGGGCATAAAACAGATTCTTTCTTGTCGAACCATTTATTGTCTTAAAAACCGTCAAAACGATAAAATATACGCATCGAGTTTTGAATGTTCACCATTCTAATCCAGAAAACAATTCTCTCATGTCGGATCTCCTACGTTTGTTTAATATTATCCGAGCCGGTCTCTTTTGAATTTTTGCTATTTTAGATACAGATGCAGGCGTGCAAGGACTCCAAGTTATATAGAGGATAATCGTTGCTTCAGTGTAAGATCGATTTATATTTCATTGAGTGAACAACAAAAGCTTTATTTTCACGAGTGGTGAAGCCACGAGTGAAAATAAAGCTTTTGTTGTTGACGAAATGAAATATCAATCGATCTTACTCGAAAAACAAACGATTGTTCTATTTCTTAATGCATAAATTAGACAAAATGCGGCAATTATATGACAAATTTTCTTAAAGCGCGTCATTTTGCACGTGGCTGCTATGCAACGCTTATGATGACGTCACTTATTTGGCTCTGCTTAGATCTACCGTTATTCCTCGATAATCCACCTGTAAGCATTAAAGAAACATCCGTAATCAAAACATGACGTTATATGAACTATAAAAGATTTGCGGCATTTCAGGGGCTAGAAAGTAGTTAATCCTTTTTGGCAAATGTAATTTAGAAGACAATTTACTCATGTTTTATCAGTATGAATTTTTCAAGACAGAGTATTGTCAATACAAATGCCCAAAAGATTCCGAGAAAACACATTCCCTATTTGACTACCAATAATCTTTAAATTTAGTTTTTGAAACCGTTGAAGTTCTTTTGTAGTATTACTTTTGGGATTTAATACAATATTATAGTATTTACACCAGAGTTCAATTGTGAGTAGGTCATTTTGCAGGGTCTCATTAATTTTGATGATATCTGAACCGGTCTTGTGAAGAGTTGCGTCATCCACATACATGAAAAGGTATATCATTAACATAGAGCAAAAACAAAAAGGGGTCCAACAATAGAGCCCTGTGAACCTCCCGATGAAATGGATTTTATGTCAAACACATTTGTTCCATTTTTAACCATTTGATACTTATTACATAAATACGATTTAAAGAAATTACATGTTTCTTGTGAAAAATGATATATTTTCATCTGATAAGGAAGTATATTGTGATCAACAAGATCAAAGGCTTTCTTGAAATTAAACAACAACAACAACAACAAAACCAGACCCAATAGTATGTCCTTTGTCAATATCGGTTAACCAAGAATCTCTTAAGTGATTTAGGGCAGTTTGACAAGAGTGCTTTTCTCTGAAGCCTGACTGATAATATATATATTGTATAATATATTTTTTAAGAAATCTTTGAGTTGACTAGCTATGGGCCTTTCATAGATTTTCGACAATGTAGGCAAAATAAAATTGGTCCGTAATTATTTGGGACACTCTTTTTACTGCCTTTGAAAATAGGAGTGACATTTTCTTTTTTGAATTTCGTCGGAAAAGTGCTTTTCGAAATACAGTCGTTTAACATACTAGTGACTGGTACGGAATCAAGCTGTAGTTACGACATTTTGCACGTCCAACGACGACATATACGTTTGAGGCGTGGGTTTTAATTACGGCCAAAACTCCTCTGAAGTTTGCGTTGAACAAGCTAAATCTTGCTAACCATAAAGTTCTGACTCTCTTTCTTTTCACTTTTAAATAATTTCACTTTTAAACCATGTTTGACAAACCGAATTAAATCAGCCTATTTCAATCGATATACTATACCTGTTTAAATCCGTTGGGCGAAAAAAGATTTCCTGGCGGTTAAGAAAGAAATCAAGCAGAGGTCAAGCAGGAGTAATATTGACAAATAATTCTATAGTAAGATAGAATGGTCATTCCAGATACAGAAATCGCCGATAAGTGGAAACTTTGAAACTTGGTAATAGTTGATTATCTCTGAAGTCTGAACGGGGTTGATACTTTCGCTTATTTTACAGTCAGACTACCTTGGCTTTTTAAAACCAAGTATTCCTTTGATTGATTTGTTGGATTGAATTAACATTAGAATTTCCCCATATTTCCCCCCTAACTAAACAGTCCGAACCGAAACCGTGCCAAGAAGCAGCAGTCTAACATATATGAAGCCATTTTTTTTTTTAAACTTATATCTAGTAATGGCTGATGTATGTTGGGATCGTTCATTTCAATGCTTGTTCTGCACTTTAAGGGATCTTTCATTTATTACTAACCAAAATATCTATCTTTGAATAGTATAAGCTAATTCCAAGCTAACCGTATGTTATAACAGCGTGAATTCTCGACAACTCATTTGAATGCATTACCCCAGTCCCATATAATACCACTTTTTACGCCCCTTAAGAAAAATCCTTCGGAGAAGATTGTGGACAATGAAGAAATTGCTTGTATCAGGCAATCTTTTCGTTTCCACGATCATTTCTACCCTAAAAGATAAAGAGTTTTTTTTTTATTTAAAAATTTCACTAACTCGAAATTGTTGTCTGCAACATATTTCAATTTAGACAAGTACGAAATCGGGGCAAGTGGTAATGGATTAATGACGTCATTTAAAGAGTATTATATAGGGGTAGTGAAATTGACAGACTGTCCAACCGGTGTTCTCCTTTGTTTATGATTGTGTTACAATTCAAATTTACCATCACTGTACAATTTGGACTAACTGCGATCATTCCTAAACAAGTGCAATTGAAGACGTTCCAATCGAAATATTGAACTGCATCCATTATGGTCGAAATGCTTTAGCCTGAAAGCATAGACAAATACCATTTAATAAACTAATGTCGCTTTTTGACGCCCCTAGAAATAAAAAAATAAAAAAAAAAAAAAAAAAAAAAAAAATACACAAACAAAAACAAATTGAGAAAAATGTGTAAAATGACGAAATTGCTTGCAACTAGCAATTTCTTCATTTTCCATATTTTTTCTACCAAGAGTTGATAAGCTTTATTTACGACGTTTAAGTCGCCAAACAAACAAAACTTCTTCACATAAATATCGGCTAGTGTAGGATTTCAAAGTTCACCTCTGTTTTAAATAAATAATTTGCATGATCGATTGATATTTGATTGACAACCGTGTAAATATCGTCGTTGGCTGATCAAAATGTCGTAGCTACAGCTTTGGTAAAGCTGTAGCTACGACATTTTATGTGGCCAAATATATATAAATAAAAGCATTCGAGGCTTTAAATCAAAGAAATCCAAAGAAAAGTTGACTGTACTAGACAGCATGTAAACCTCCGATGAATCGGATGAAAACTGGTTTCTATCTGTACTTTAGGATAATTCTCAAAATATGTAATTTTCTTTCTAGCTATTCATTCTTATTCCAATCTGGAAAAGACCCTCTTTGTCATATTCATAATGCTCTCCTCCTCCTCCTCCCCTCTCTCTCTCTCTCTCTCTCTATCTCTCTTTCTCTCTTTCTCTCTCTCTCTCTCTCTCTCTCTCTCTCTCTCACACACACACACACACACACACACACGCGCGCACACACTCTCTCTTTCTCTCTCTCTTTATAAATTCTTCCCTACTGATATTCTTATCTTGATATAATGTTTAATCATTGTATTGGAGAGAAAGTTACTTACGATATGTGTTTGACTAATCAATGTTAAGTCTTCTTCGTGTTTTCTTAGATTTAAGTTTCAATGAAAAATGGTCATAACAGGAAATTCAGGCAAAAAAAAAAAAAAAAAAAAACGGAAACAAATAAAGTATTTTAATGAAAAGGCATTTTTCAGGGAAAATTTCCTTTATTTATCATCTTCAATGATTTGAGTTATTGTTAACCGACGCCTGTAGCTGTGACAAATGAGATTGGAAGAATCAACAAAAGACGTTTCCATGACAACGCCTTCAGGTATAATAGGAGATAAAATTCTAATTTACAAGAAAAATAATTTGCCAAATAAGCCCGATGTTTAAGTCATTTTCTCCTTGTCGAGGGTATTATTTTTAGTGTACATGGAAACGGCTAGCTCTTGTTTATATTATGTTTTCAAACGTTTAGATTAAATAAATCAACATTTATCGTGCAACTGAAAATTTCATTCCAAAAAGCAAGTGATCTTCGACCAACGTTTTAACACATTCCAACAAAACAATACAATGTTTTTTTGTTTTGTTTTGTTTTATTTGGACGCCCCTCTCAAAAATAAATAACAAAAAAGCCGTGGAAAATCATTCTGTTGTTTTGAAAAAATTCAGAAATTTCAGGTTTTGCGGACGAAAGTTAAAGTGGATTTAATTTGAAGAATAACCACTCAGTAGGATAGAAAATATTGTAGAAAAAAATTGCATGTTACAAGCAATTTCTTCATTATCCACAATGTTTTCAATCTCAAACGTAAAAAATCATCAACTGAAAATTGTCATCTGCAACTTCTATAAATTTGGACCAGTCTTAAATGTTTCTACCTGGTAATAGGTGAAGATAACCACTTTTATGTAAGATATAATGTCGCCTTGAGGAATATGGCTCAATCAATTTGGACGAGGCCGTACGTGACATATTTTCAACCATTACACATGTGCGCAAAATGAGGACTCATATCAGCCTGGGTATCCTCACAGTGCGCTCTGACAAAGATACTGAATAAAAGCTACCTTAGACAACCAGCAAGGCATCAGTGTTATTCTAAAACATCATAATAGCAGCTTGATTCATGCTGTCGTTACTCGGTTTAGGAATTACGTCAACGAAGTATTCTATATGCACTATGTAGCTGTCCAGGCTGCACAGTTTGAACCTTCACACACATATAAAATAGAAATGTTACGTAAATGCTTATATGGGCATGTAAGGGAAATATGCCCTTTTCCGGTCAAATAGGCTTTTTGCTCTTACAAGGACAAAAATTCTCACCAAAAGAAATCTTCAAATCTTACTAAAAATTGTGTACAGACCCTTTCATCAATAATTTCAAAATAGGTCACAAATCTTCCATAAAAAGCTTTGCCGAATAGAAAACGAACTTATATTTCAAAAACTATTTCTATGTTTCCTTGAAAGATTTGCCGAAAAAGAAAACGAAAAAAGAAAAAAAAATCAAAATTATTTTGTGTTGCCAACATAACATAATTCGAAATTTTACTTGTGACCTAGTCTGACATTATTGATAAAGGGGTCTGTAAGAAGTTTAAACAAAGACTTCAGGATTCCATTTTGTCAGATATGTTGCCCCGACTAGAGCTACAGAGCCATTAAAAGTATAATGATTATTAAAAATCTAAAATGGTTGAGCTTGGTGCCATTTTGAATGGGTTTGTTTTAGATGTAAAACAACTAATAAGGTTGGAAACATGACATACTTCCCCATGTATGAATGCCACTCGTTTACAAACAAAAACTTCGACATTTATAACAGTGGAGATTGTTTTGTTGTAATCAATTAGCGTCTATTGATTACTTATTAAGTGTTGTTTATTCATTAGCTAAAATTCACCTTTAACATGCAATATGTTGGCGTACACGAAAATCGGTCTTTGTCACGTGGCACATTATCGCCGTGGAATTATGCATCGGCGTAGTTTCGTATGATTTATCTTTGCTTGGCGTTACACTCCAATCGAATTTCGACTTATTAACCCACTCTCACACAATACCGCCTTTTTTCACTCTCAAGAAAAATCTTTTGAAAACATTGTTGGAGATAAAGAAATTGTTTGTAACAAGGAATTTCTACATCATTCACGATGTTTCTATAGAAAAAGACAACGATTTTTAAATTTCACCAACCTAAAATTGTCATCTGCAACTTCTTTTAATTTGGGCCAGTTCAAAGATTTGTTGCGTGGGATCGGGTTAAACGTTGAGTGAAAAGGGCCAATTTGGGAAGTTCACACCATCTCTCAAATGTTTGGTTGGCGTTTAGAATCTAGTCTCCCTTGCAGAGTGTTCCTTGATCTTCAATTTCATGATAGGAAAGTCAAAATCATAATAGACAATCAAAATTTTCGACTGTGCCTCGATGAACTGATCAACTGCTGAAATTGACGGATTGCTGGCCACGCCCACCGAGCTCCTACAGAAAGTTCCGCTTAAATATTAAACGGCGTCATCTTAAGGGTAAAATTGTTGGTTGGGGATCTAAACGTCGTAACTACAGATCGCATGAACTGTAGTCACGACGTTTAAGTCGCCAAACAACAAAAATGCTTCACACAAATGTCGGCCAAAGTCAGAGTTCAATGTTCACTTCCGGTCTAAGTAGATGATTTGATCTGTCAATTGATTCTTTGGTTGACAGTGGCGATTGATCCATTATCATTTTAACCCTTGTCATGCTGAACACGGAATATTCCGGTTTTCAGACTGCACTTATGTGCAGGCTGTTCTTAGTCTACACCTCCTGCATGTACTTCTTATGCCAGAGTTCTTCATGAAGTTGATTTCTAAAAGAAATATTGATTTTTTAACAATAAGTTCTATCAGTGCTTTCAGCCCTTTGATTTTACAGCAATTCAGTAATGTAATTTATACAGCATGACAAGGGTTAATGATGAGAATAGTTATCCTGAATTTTAATTCATTTTGTATGTTATTTAACAAGTTGTTATAAATTGGTAGATAGGAATATGTAATGGTGCAATAGATCTAGTCTAATCTTATTCCAAAGTACCCATTAGCTATCTTTATCAACATATAATCCAGCGAGAAATCTCACACAAACGTCGACCAATGTCGGAGTTCAAAGTTTGCTTCCAGTCTAAGTGTTTGATTAAATTAGTCTATGGATTTTATATTAACAATCGGTATACGTCACGTTCGCCGTCCTTGGTACGACAAGATGACGTCAGCTGGATATGAACACACATTCGTGTATTGCTCAAGAGGATCGTATAAAATTTTGTGAATTCCTTTCGACAAAACTATCTCGTACTCAATAGTAGTTGATCAATATCCAATCTGTTACCTAGAGATAAGCTACTTTATCTCAATCTAAATATTTAGACATACCAAAACATTTTCGGATAAAAATGCCGACCGAAGCCGATTTAGAAAGACAACCCCCCCCCCTCCCTATTGCTCTAAGTCTACACTATTAAGTCGTGTTTTATCAAAAAAATGACGGATTGCTAGCCCTGCTCACTTTCCTCCGACCGGAAGTTCGCCTTGAATATTCAGCGCAGTAATTTTGGTAATTTTATGGTAAATGAGACACAAAAAATTAAACGGTCGGTAGACGACCTTAACGTCGTAACTACAATTTGAACAATCTTTGAGCTAGGCGTTAAAGTTGCTAAACCATCAAAAAATGCATAACATAAATTTCGGAATTCCAAGTTCACTTCCGGCCTAAATGTAAAATTTGATTGGTCTATGGATTATTTTATTGATACCGCGATCCGTCAATTTAGATTGTGAGCTCGTCTTTAACTTATCGAAGTTATCCCATAATATTGTCTTTAATACAGTCTGATTTTATTGACCCGATCCTAACATTTATGATGAACTAATAAATACGAATCTGACTGTACTTTGACATAAAATTCAAAGAGAAACCGTTCTATATAATAGAAAATATTGAGGGAAAAGAAGAAAATGCTTCTAACAAGCAATTTCTTTTTCCATAATGTATTCTCAAGTATAATATCACAGGTGGAATTAATTTGAAAAATAATCATTTTGTAGGGTAAGAAAATATTGTTGACACAGAAAAAATTGCTTTCTACAAGCGGTTTCTTCTTTTCTGCATTTTTTATCAGTCATAATACACAGGGATGTAAAACCCAGGGATCAAAAAGGAAAGGGTTAAGATTGCAAAACTGAATAATTAAGTGCAAACTAAGGTTGAAAACAAGTAGCCTCTCCTAAATCCGTGGATTGTACAGGAAAGGGTTGTAGGTCCTATGTATGAGTGGAAATACTGACTAACAAAAATATCAAGATTCGAACTCGAAACTTATATCAGAGGGACGTAAAAAACATGGGTTTTACAGGAAAGGGTTGTAATTGGTTTGTTGTAGGTCCCAAGTGTGAGTGGAAATGGCACTGTTTGTAAAAAAACGGTCTAACAAAAAAAAAAACATCAGGATTCGAACTCGAAACTTATGGTCTAGAAGGAAGGCGCTTTACCTATTTCGCAATCACTACTTTGTACACACAATTTGCTCAACTGAAGTAATTTCCTTGGTGCCAGGGTTCCAGTAACTTGGGCAAATGATGAACGATATTTTTCGAGGATAAGTCTGAACTTTCGGCAAACTGTCAGGATCAGCCAGACTATAAATGTACATGTCCTTACAACTAATCCCTTCTCGATTCTGCTTCCTAAATAAGGAAGCAGTCTTAGTTAAAAGCGGTTTTGGGATAAAACGGTATAATGAAATGCTGTTTGCTATAGTGTAGTACGATATCGTCGGCTAAAACCTTGTAACTACAGCTTGATTAAAGCAGTAGTTACACGGTTTTAGAATTAAACCGACCGAATATGAAAGGATGTTGTACTTAAAGACTTCATAGCGTATTTGCTGTGATTCTGTTGTTCGGAAACCGTCATTGTTGCCGAAGGGAAGATTAATTTCAAGAATTTATTGTAGAAAACGCTTTTTCTTAATTAGTTAGCTAATTGAATGGCAGCAAAATGAATCTTCTATGGCTTTAATTAGATATTAAATGGACATTAAAAGGGGAAATTTAATTTCATAGTTAGAATCACGGAGAATGTTTTGAAGATTTAATTTTCTAAAGTAGTTTGTTTTATCACCGGTCTCTGTTAGCCAGAAAAAATGCTTTTCACTCCATTTGTCAACGAATAAATCCGTCAGAAACATCCCTCACTTGTAAATATAAACCTAGTTATTAGCCAAAAGCAGCTGTATTCTTGGGTCTGCCGTGAGTGAATATTTCGCCGAGAGCTCTGCTGCATTATTCGGGAAGCAGAAACGTGATTGACTAAGCTAAGTTGAAAAAACTGATTTTCCAACGATCAGAAATAAAATTTGAAATGGAAAGACATCTGTGAAAAAATTAGTTATGTTGCACGTTTATGACATCGAAAAATTATTGACGTCATCTACGTAAACGTTTAGTAGACCGAGCTTTCCTGTTTTGCGATATTTTAGACCTGTCCAAATTCAAAGGTTTTGCAGACGAAATTGTAAAGTGGATTTAAAATGAAAAATCACAATTCAGTAGGGTAGAAAATATTGTGGAAAAAGAAAAAAATGCTTTTTACAATTAATTTCCTCTTTTTCTACATTTTTTCTCAATTATAAAACACGGGGACATTAAAACCAGGGATTAAACCGGAAAGGGATAATTAGATGGTTGTTTCAGGAAAACTGCTGTCGAGCCCACAAAGTTTTGACCATCAACTTGACATTGACCATCAATTTTAGTGTTTGACCTTGAGCTTTGACGTTGAACTTGAAGCTATCCAAAAAAACTTTCAAATGGCACTTCTACTCATGTTGGAGAATAATTGTATAACAGGGCTTATCACCAATGGGAAAGCGTATCTGTTAAGTTTATATGGGTTCTACGGACGGTTCGGAGTAATCAACAATATTTATGGTTCATAGGCTTTAATCGTCTGTAACGTCAATTTGTACACACTCTGAAATATACAATATAAAACAACTGACAGTAAAATGGGTATCTTATTCACATGTAGGTCCAGTCATGACTGCTCAAAAGTTAATAGGATGATTGTGGAAAAGGATTATCATATCAGTTACCGACATGCTATTCCTTCTCCTACAATCATCTATAGCAATACATAGGTAAAATTACAGTAAGAAGTATTAAACCCTTTTTTCCAATAATCAACTCTATACTTTACCCTTTCCTCTATACAATACAATGAAATATTTCTCTTGTATCTACAATAATTTACAAACATGCTTTACATCAAAAATGTCTAATCTTATAGTACAATCAAAATAAGAGAACCTACCAATTTGAGGAACCAAGTGTTCACATCTCCAAATCAACATCTGAACTCTACTAGCATCCTGTGACTGTCAGTACTGAAAATATTAAGAGTAATAGTGCAAGCTAGGGTAAAGGTAAGAAACTGTTAATTGAGGCTTGCGTGCGCGGTCCGGACTAAATGGAGAGAAACGGAATCAGACTCATTTCACCAATCAAGCGTCAAGCAAATCAACCGAACAATTACAAAATCATCCCGATCCAAATCAAAGCTATAAACATTATGAGAAAGGGAAAACCAAATCCGAGATAACTTACATCATCTGAAATCTATTTCCAATTCATAATCAAACAATCAATCATACCCTTCTCAAACAAAGATATCTGACAGAGTGAATATTTCAAAAGTCACATGACCAATTGGAGGGAAATAATCAATGAACCATGACCCTGGGTGGATAATTGATCTGCCTGAATGGTCAAGTCATACCAAAATGACCCTACTACAATTGTGGCAAGTTATTTTGAAATCCATCCATAATTGTAGGAGAAATGCTCTCGACAATCACAATTTTAGTGTGCCAAGTTATTTAGAAAGCAATCCTTAAATTTAAGAGTAATTGTCCGGACAAATTCGGTCGGACGGACGGACTAACCGACTAATAAACTAACGCACATAAACCGACTTGTCATAGCGACAACTATGTTTCGCTCACCGCAAGCGTGCTCGACAAATAGTGATTTTATTTGCTGATTCCACCGGTCAATCAGTGAAATTATCGTGTGATAAGATAGCTATGATTCTACTCTGTTCCCCGCCCTGCTTGTATCTCGAACTGCATGAAGCAAGTTTTACAAGTGGAATCTGTTGTCTAGTGGTGAGACGCAAGCTTTGGGATCAAAGGAGTCCGCGTTCAAACCCAAGAACCATGGAAATTCTATAAATAAGTAAATGCATAAATAGATATTCAATAAACGAACAAATTCATGAATGAATTAAAAAAAAAAAAAAAAAAAAAAATAGAACAAGTAAAACAAAAAATGAAATATTCCCCCTTACTCCTCCCCCACCAATGTGTATTAATTACCTTTGAGGGTTACAGACCGGCGTGCTGTGGCTATTTAGTGCTCAGTGGTTGGGGAATTAACCCTTTTCTGTTCTAACCCGGGATTTTGCGTTGTTGCCATTTTATACTTGAGATAAAATTGTGGAATAAGAAGAAATTGCTTATGACAAGAAATTTCTTCTTTTCCCAAAATATTTCTACCACATAGAATCATTTCTTTCAATTGCATCTAATTTCCATCGCTGACGACAACCTCTTCTGATCTGGACCAGTCTAAAAAAGAAAAAAAAATAAGGTTTAAAATATGTAGTCGATTGAATATGCAGAGGTCGTATCAGAGAATAGGCCCAAATTCTGTGAAGGAGATCATTAAAAACTTTGAGAATGGTATCAAAATGTTCTGAGTATGAATTCTTCTTCATTTTAGAAAATAAATACCTCTTAATTAACTTATAAATTATTTGCAGTACCCTTCAGAGGGCAAGGTCGAGCGATGTTTACCATAACTAGATTCTGTTGAGCAACACGACAAATTGTTATCAATTGTGACCCTTAAGTAAAAAAGAACCCCGTGTGTGTTCCGTTTAACAAATATTTCAAAACGAGAGATTTGATCTAGAAGCGGTTAATTACATGTAGCAGGATTAATATACAGTAAGGTAGAATGACCAACCTTAATCCAGAAAATTTACCAAAAGCGAGAAATTTCGATCTAGGTCAGTCTGACAAGAGTCGATACTTAAGCCATTCCCACTCAATGACGCTATTTGACGCACGGACAGAAAAAATAATTGCGAAAACATTGTGTAAATTAAAATAGCTTTCAAAAATCAATTTCTCCATTTTTCAATTTTTCACAATCTTTTCTACCAAGAAAGTTGAAATATTTCAAATTTCATTAATTTCTAATTGTCATCTGCAACTCTTTTCAATCTAAACCAACCAAAAAGATTGTGTCGCTTGGTAGTAGGTTAACACACTTCCAAGAAGGTCCTTTTTCGTAAGGCGAATCACAATTTTGAATGTGACCAGAGTTTTATAGCTTGATGAAATCATCCCATTGTTCCTTTCTTTCTCAATTTAGTTCCCGAACCCTGAAAAGAGCTTGAAATGTTTTTAATAAACGATCAAGTCTTTTGTCATTTAAAGCATCATGTGGATTCAAGGTGATGTAATGGTTGTCATCAGTAATTGGATGTAAACCAGTCTAAATTTGGTCTACTCGTGTTGGCTCTGGTTACTAAATGCTACTGCTGTCCTCAAAGAGAAGCTTTCAGACTACTTCTTACCTTTTAGTTTAAATCTTGATCATGACTGTTCGCCTTGGCTTTTTTTAACGACGGATCGCCACTGTCAATCAAAATTCGATTGACCAATCAAATCATTCATATAGACCGGAAGTGAATTTTGAACTTCAATATTAATGTTATGAAATTCGTTTGTTTATTGACCTAAACGACGTGACAACGGCTTATTCAAGCTGTAGTTACGACGTTTAAGTCGCCGACCAACGATTTATTCTTACCTAATTCCTCTGATCACATATTTTATAAAATGATGCCATTTATTATCTCAGTCGAACTGCCATGTCGGAGGTCCGTAGGCTTGGCATGTGGGTTAATATTTCTTTGAAAAATAATTCGTTATACAAAGGTACAAACAGGAGTTTGTGCAGGCTGATATTTGTCTATACCACCCTTGAAAAGGGAATATTTCGGGCTCAACAAGACATGTTTTAAACTGATCGGGTAATGTTGGGAATATCATACGAGTTAGCTATCTGAATCAGTACCTAGATTTGTACCAATCATGGACAATCAAAATAGTTTTAATCTAACCCCTCGCTCTGTTCTGAAGATCTTTCTTCGCATGTCATGGTGATTCAAAGGTATGGAAGTCGTGAGTGTCATCAATTCTTCAAAGCCTTTGTAACTTTGTAATACTATAATCACCCGATCAAGAAAAGTAACTATTACGATCTATAGTTACGGTAGCGAATGCATTATCTTTCTTTAACAATAACCATAATTCTCCTCTTTAAGCTCCTCTTTAAACTTCATCTTCGTCAATACCAAGGCCTCCAAATCAACGCCGAACACATCACGAGCATGTTTAATTGCGTTTCAATCCCGAATTTCGCCAGATATTACTATCCCTTTACTGTGTTGTAAAGTTTTAGACCTGTCCAAATTCAAAGGTTTAACCGACGACACTTTTAAAGTTGATATTATTTGAAAAATAGCCATTCAGCAAGGTTAATAATATTGTGGGAAAAGAAGAAATTACTTGTTACAAGCAATTTCTTCTTTCCCACAATATTTTTGAAGTATAAAAGCACAGAGAGGTAAAACAAAAGGTTCCGACATGAAAGGATTACACAATTCGAAGAACGTCGTAAGGTCCTTGCGCTTTTCACATGATTCAAATAAGATGATACTTTTATAATCTCAATTTACGAACAAGGCTAAAAGTTACAGCACGTTTAAAATCTGATCTTCCATATCAGCTGGTGATATAGATCTGCATTATTTCATATATTAGTTCTATACATTTTAACCCAGTCCCACACAAACCCGCATCTACAACAGCACCGCATACGGATGCCAACGCTCGGCTGTTAAAGAGCTCGATCGTTGGTGAAACTTCTAAGTAGAAAAGGAGCACAATTCATTCAAAATGTATTTAGAGTTATCCCCATTGTTGATATATATCGCTCTTTTAATAGTGAACATAGTGTCTAGTAATACCAGAGATATTACAAAATGCCAAAGTTTTTGGACGACAACGACACTGACGACGACCTGGCAATGGCAATACCTCGGAAACAGCCGAGCTTAAAAAAGCTATCACATTGAAAAGTGAAGACGTTGCTCGAAACTTTTTAAATTTATCAACTAAAACTGTTGTCTGCAGCTTCTGTGACATGGGTTAACTGGACAAGTTTGATCTTCTACCGGCGGAGCTGTGCACGCAAGAAACTATAAACACACAGACTGACAAACGACTGAAGATATAACAATTTGGCCATTCGATCTCTTTGTAACGGAATAATTCTCCAGACAGAAACATTTTGTGCTTATTTTTTTAGAGTTTGACCTTGATGTGTGACCTTGAGCAAATGCTATTATTTGTATCAATACCATCTAAGATCGAGCACAACAGACGGGTTTGGGTTGTCACTGCTAATCAAAGAATCGATCGATCGACCAATCGAACTATTTATATATATGTACTAGAAATGAACTTTGAACTCCGACATTGATGTTAAGCATTTTTTGTTTGTTTTGTGACAAACATTGTAACTACAGCTTACCATGTTTAGGTCGCCAACCAATCGTCTTGTTTTTTGTTTCATGTAACTGACCATCAATTTTCAAAATAAGTTTCATTTGTATGTCTAACTTCCTGTCGGAGTCAGTGTGGGTAAACAGTGATCCGTCAGCTGTGCCAAATTATTTTAAAATTTACAATTCAATAATGTAGGAAGAAAGCTTTAACCCATTCCAACACAACAAAATTTTAGACTGGTCCAAATTGAAAGAAGCTGCAGACGACAATTTCAAGTTGATGGAATTTTGAACTTTTTCGTCTTTTTGGATAGAAAACATTGTGGATAATGAAGAAATTGCTTTTCCACAATGTTTTCCAAAGTTTTTTTCTTGAGGGGCGTAAAAAGGAGGGATTGGGTTGGAATGGGTTAAAAGACCCTTCTGTAGAGTCAAGATAAGAAGTGATGGTGAACAGCCATCATCGAAACAATACCCCTTTATCTATCAGCCAAGAACAAAAACAATATATATCTATTTTTTTTTCTAAAAAAGAAAAAAAGATGACCATTTGAACAAGAAAACTATGTTTAAAACAGTTAGAGGTTAATCGAAATTTAATTAAGTATGTAAAGAGGAAACATGGATATCAAAATAATGAAACATACTTTACAAGCAATGGAAAACAACAACATACATAAACATATGGCAAATAAAAAAAATGAACACAAATCAATTCCCAAGGGGAGATAACTCCATGACGTGTACAAATCTGAAGCGCCCTCCCATAAGGATGCTTCCTGCTAAGTTTGGTTGAAATCCATCCAAGGGTTCTTAAGAAGAAGTCAAAAATATAAAAAGTTAACATACGACGCATGACGACAGACAAAACACATCGTAATAGGTCACCATGACCTTCGGTCAGCAGACTTAGAAATCAACTGATTGTCGAGTTAGATTTTGGTTTTGTAGAGGAAGCTGTGAGAAAGTAAAAAAAAAGCATCAGCCGGAGAATGGGCAAGTAAGAATGCTTGAAGAAGACAGCATATATAAGCCCTTTAAAGTTGCATCAGTTTCATAAAATTTTGATACATACCGTATATATAAATATGTAGGTGCTATATGAAGCACACATTGTTCGATTTAATCCATTCCAACACAACAACATTTTAGACTTGTCCAAATTGAAAGAGCTGCAGACGACAATTTCAATTTGATGGAATTCCAATTTTTCTTCACCATTTTGGATAGAAAACATTGTGGATAATGACGAAATTACTTGATACAAGCAATTTCTTCATTTTCCACAATGCTTTCCAAAGCTTTTTTATTGAGGGGCGTAAAAAGGAGGGATTGAGTGAAAATGGGTTAAGAAAAGGGCTGGCTTTAAGACCAGGCCATAATTCATTTAAAGAGAAAGAAACAAAATACAATGTACTGCATGGCCTTAAGAAATGACGATAGTACAAATCAAGGGTTAATCGTGAGACTGTTCCGTGTGTGATTCATTTTATAGACAGTTAGTATGGAAATTAACTGTCAAATTTGTCAACATGTAGAAACATTTGTTAAACTTTACTGAAAGGAGTGGAAAGATAGGGTATCAAGTACAGCACCACTACACTGAAAACCATCAAGTTTAACCAATTACCAAACAACAAAATTTTAGACTTGTCCAAATTAAAGAAGCTGCCAACGACAATTTCACGTTGATGAAATTTTAACCTATTTCGTCTTTTTTGGATAGATACAAGCAATTTCTTCATTTTCCACAATGTTTTCCAAAGTTTTTTTCTCTAGGGGAGTAGAAAGAATGGCTTGTGTGGCAATGGATTAACAAGGGACAGGCTATACCCCTATCAGATGACCTTGTCAAACTGAAAGATAAACTATCCCCAAGAATGGCCACCTTAACAAAAGAAGCTAAGACCATCACCACAGTACTAACTTTGGCAGAAGTCACCATGGTTCGGATTCTACTGCTGAAAAAGAACATCACATGCAGATGCCAACTCTAAACTACATGTACTTGGTAGTGAGTAAAACTTTTATGTTGGAAAAAGGGGCATTTAAAAACACATTTAAAGTTCTCTTTCTTATTGATTGTTCTTTTGATATTAAACATAATTATATCCTTAGATTTCATTTAATACTAGCGATATTACAAAATATTACAAGTTTTCAGACGATGACGCAGCTGCAGACAGCAACAGCAACAATATCTTTGGTTTTCTTCAAAAGCAGCTGAGCTATAATATGTAGAGGTGTAGAGACCCCAAAGTTGCTGCTGAGTGCCTACTAAACTAGACTTAATTGGCTTATAACAGCCTTGACAGTTTATCTCTAATGGAAAGACAAATTCTTGTGGGAAGGATATGATTAACACCTAAGGAAAGAGGGAAAAGAAAATGATGACACTTCTTACAAGAGAGATAGTAGACACCATAGATGTCCTTAATGCCAAAAGAACAGCATCTGGTGTAAAGGATACCAACAAGTTTGATTTTGCTAATCAGTTAGACAGGAATCTGAAAAAGAGTCACCAGAATATCATTCCATTGAAATTGGTTGAAATCCATTGGCTGGTTTCTGAGAAAAAGATTTTCACAGCTTTCACCATATATGGAAATTAGCCCTGCACATTAAGGCCATTTTTTTTCATACAATTAAAATTCTCTACAGGAATCTAATAAAGGGCTATGAAATTTGCTTGAAATCCATTTACTAGTGATTCAGAAAAAGATTTTTAAAGCCTAATCAAAATTCTTTGAAGTAATCTTTTAATTTAGGCCATGTTTATCACCTAACCAAATTCTGACAATCAAAACTTTAGTGTTTGACCTCGACCTGTGACCTTGACATTACAACTATCCCAAAAATTCTTTCAAATGGCACATCTACTCATGATGGAGAATAAATGTGCCAAGTCATTTTGAAATCTATCCATAAATTTAGGAGTAAGGACAAATTCGGACAGACAAACAAACGCATATACACTGACTTAAAGTGACAACTATGTCTTGCTCACCACAAGTGGGCTCGACAAAAATGGTCATACGGTCCTAAACAGTCAGTCGTTCATGAGTAAATGGATTTACTACATTGAGGTAGAATTGGGGTGAACATTCACTTTCATTTCACAAGCTGGCTGCTCTATAAAGATAAGGAATCCAAATCTTAGATAATTGGATGTGTAACCCATTGTCTAACAATGTAGCTTTTTGACGCCCTCAAGGAATAATGTCTATGGAAACTTTGTGGGAAAAGGAGAAATTGCTTGTAACGATCAATTTCTCCTTTTCCCACAATGATTCTACCTTATTTGAAACTTACTTTCAAATTCTAATGCACTTTAAAATGCCGTCTGCAACTTTGTTGAATTTTGACGAGTCTAAAATGTTGTTGTCTAGTAATGGGTTAACCCATTCCCACTCAATCCCTCCTTTTTACGCCCCTAAACAAAAAAGCTTTGAAAACATTTTGGAAAATGAAGAAATTGCTTGGATCAAGCAATTTCTTCATTATCCACAATGTTTTCTATCGAAAAAGACAAAAAGATTTAAAATTCCATCAACTTGAAATTGTCGTCTGCAGATCCTTTCATTTGGACCGGTCTAAAATTCCATCGTGTGGGAATGGGTTAAACAGGAAATGCATATGTTGATAGGGTGCAAGTCATAACATATGGCTTCAAATAATTTTTAACCAATAGGGTGCATTTTCATTTTCTTGACAGAGAAATGTCTTCAAAGACAAATTTACTTTATTAATCTGGTCATTACAGTATATAGTTCAAACAAGTAGTGTTTATAATTCTGTATCTTGTTTTTCTGTGCCAAAGATAATAAACAGTGGATTACATTTATGATATAAGAAAGGGGACCACCTAAGGATCATGTCTTTTGTTGATATGGCAACCAGAGTTTTCAAAAAATTTCAGTTCTTTTAACAAATCTTAAAGGGGTTAACCTAAGGAACATTGCCCACTGCTTTTGAAGAATATGTCATTTAAAGAAATTGTTTACACATGATGGATGATGCATGACGGACAGAACATGCTTAGGTGGGCTAATGAAAATAGAAAACTCAGGATTGAACCTAAGGACAATGAAAAATGGAATATTGCAAATGTTTTGTTAAATCCATTTAAAGTCTTGGTGCTAAATTCAAGGCCATCACTTGTTCAGTGCCAATGTGAAATACTAGCTCCATATCATGAACACTAACGCAGATTTCAAAACTTAACAAAGTGGGACACTGACGGCACATTAATAGCTTTTCCGAGACATTCATCCAGGGCCAGCTATAAAAGATTGACACACAGAGATATAAATGAACATACAACAGCCACAAAACCATGAAAATAGCCTTAGGCCAGTTCAACTTAAATAGTAGTTACCAATTGTTTTCTTCATTTGCAGGTACTGTGTTTCAATTTTTTTCTGTTTGCTTAGAAGTGCTAAAACTCTAGTTTGAATGGTAATGGATTAATTACATGTAAATCAACTAAAATGTAATGTTTTATCAAGTCTTCTCCGCCTTCATATCAGATTGGTCCTTTTCTGTCACATAATTTATATTTTTATCATCCACTGCACCAGTTTGTGTATCTGTATTTTTCCTCTGTCCTCTTAAAAAATGTTTTATTTTACTTAATAGGTTAGGTTTCTTTTTACTGGGATCAACAACAGCAAAAGATCGCGTGGTAAGGTTGTGAAGGGAACCAAATGCAATGGCAACCACCGTACAGGCTAGACAAATCACATTATATGGCATACTGAAGTCTGGTGTTGGAAGAGCAACCAGTAAACTCTCCGTGTGAATTCGAAGGAAAAACTCTTGGGTTTCGTCAGTCATACTGTAAAACATAAATAAAAGAGTTAAAAGAAGTTGCAGATGACAGTTTTAATTTTGTAAAATTTAACAAGGTGGCAAATTGTTACAAAATACGCCCAGATTAAAGTTTGTCATGCCAACGCCAACACCGACGACGCCAAGGTAATGAAAATACCTCAGGTTTTTCTCCAAAAACACCGGAGCTAACAAAGTGCCAAATTGTCATAATGTACACCTGTCACACTGCTTGATGTCAACTAGGGGAGGGGATTTAAATAAAAGTTTGAAACACAGGGGGATTACTCACAAGGTAGAGCTAAGGTTCTTTTGCATGTTACTGTGACCATGAAGTTTCACTATCATAACTATAATACTTTCAGACAGGGCTCCGGAAACTTGGAAATTTAAATTGGTCAGATTCTCTATTGCAAAAGTTTAAAAAACTCGATACCCGAAATTAAGTCATGCATGAAACTGTGGCTAACTGCAAATTAGGTCCACTGGCAGATGGGCACTTGACTGGCCGGCGGGTAAGAAAAAAGCTTTGGAAAACATTGTGGAAAAAGCAAATTACTTCATTATTCACAATGTTTTCTACAATAAAAGACAAAGATGCTCAAATTCTAACAACTTCAAATTTTTTGTCTGCAACTTCTTTGAATTTTGTACCGGTCTAAAATTTTGTCATCTGGTAACTGGTGAATAATAAAGTGCTTTTCAGCATGCTAGGCTTCCTGTGTACGTACCGATAAATCGGTGTATACCTGGTGCCTTTGTTAAAGCCGACAATGGTACAAGTCTATATATACCTGTCTTCTAGAGTGGATGCATGTTGAGGTGGTGATGTGAAATTTCTGCCTGTTGTTAGTACTGTCGATATCACTGCTGAGTTAATATAAAATCCATGATTTGCATCTGGTGGGTACTCTGTCCATTTTAAGAATGCTCTGTCAAACTCCATACTAACTTTGGTAACAGAATTCGGAGGTAATCTGAAGACAAGTTCTAACTGGTAGGGTTTACTTCGATCCTTTCCTGGTATGAAATGTGTTTTATCTGAAATAAATGCATGGGAGTTAACCCATTCCCACATAGTGACGCTTTTAGACCCCTTCTAGAAAAATTGTTTCAAGTAATTTCCTCATTTTGTCACAATGTTTTAAAAATAAAACATTGTGAAAAAATGAGGAAATTACTTGTAACAAGCATTTTCTCCATTTTACACAATGTTTTCTATCCAGAAAGGTGAAATAACTAAAATTTTAAAAGTTTTAAATTGTCGCCTACGACTCCTTACAATTTGGGCCAGTCTGGTAAGGTTTTTCTTAAGATTAAAATGCAGTTAAACCCCTCTACTAAGACTTCTCAGGTAATTTTTTAAAAAATGTCTCTATTAGTAGGGTGGTTTTAATTCTGAGGGTAGGGTAGGGTAGTAAGATTTCAACTTAGTTTTGTATGCCTCACCATGTAGTTGTCTATCGATAAACTTTTCCTTTACTGACAAAGTTTAGCAATGACAACTATTGTATCACTTAAGGAATGATCCATCTACATTTTGATACTTTTTCAAACTTAACCCATTCCCACACAATGACACTTATAAACGCCCCTCAATATGAAAGCTTTGGAAAACATTGTGGAAAATAAAGCAATTTCTTCATCATCCACAGTGTTTTCTACCCCAGAAGACAAAGATTTTAAAGTTTTCATCAACTTGAAATAGTTGCCTGCATTTTTAGACTGGTCTAAAATTATATCATGTGGGAATGGATTAATGGTTAATTCTTTAATTTAATGACTCAAATATTTGGGTTTTGGTCTTTCTGGTTGTAAAAATGGTTGGCTTCCCCATACGTCTGCTTTTGTAACATTATAAACACCTGCTCCAAACTCACCTATATACCCATTACCAGATGACAAAATTTTACACTGGTTCAAATTCAAAGAACTTGAAGTTGCAGACAACAATTTCTATTTGATGAAATTTTACAAATCTTTGTCTTTTTGGGTAAAAAAGATTGTTGGAAATGAAGACATTGTAACAAGCAATTCTTCATTTTTCACAATGCTTTCTAAAGCTGTTTTTTCTTGGGGACAAAAAATGTCATTATGTGAAAATGGGTTAATTCTATACTGAGCCCTTGATTCTGTTAATTGTATAAGCAACTTACAAGCTTTAATTGGTATTCTGTTTGCTTCTATTTTGATTGTGTTGAAATAGACTCGTAGATACCAAGGGATAGTTTCCATATATAGAACAGTAATGTTGGTATTTTGGTTATTATAGATCATACAGGTAATTCCTCCTTTCTCTAGACCATACCCTGAAAGTATAACATGTTACTATACATTGACAGATATCAGCTACTATACATCGACAGATATCAGCAGATAGTTTTCATATACAGAACAGTAATATTGGTACATGTACACTTTGTTGTACCAAGGGTGGCTAATGTTCTATCTATCTAACCATTGGCCTATTGAATAGAGATTTTCTGTATGCATGACATCACAGAATGTAAAATGAGGCTGGCCAATCAGTAGAAGTTTTACAAATCAGGGTAAAAGGGTGGAGTCTCAGAATACAGTCCACTTTGTCCGCAGGCCCAAAAACTATAATTGCCCACCAGATGTGCACTGTTGCATGTTTAACCTTTTCTCTTGATTGAAACAACGGACCTTTGGAAACGATTTGCAAAGAGGTATCATAATTGAGTAATACATTCACAGATTTAATAATTGTTTTTTGGTTAAACCAGTAGTACATCGATTAAAGAAATTATAACCCTGAAATTAGTTGTTCATTAGATAATGCATCCATACAAATTTTAATTTAAAGACGTTGCTGATGAGAACATTTTTATCTTATATACCAGACATAATTAAAATGATCTGTTTTATTTTTGTTTTTTTGTTTTATTCTTGGATGTGAAATGAACCTTTTCACACGAATTACATAAAACCAAAAAATACAGTAAAACCCCTCTAATACGACCACTTGCGGTACATTCTGAAAGTGGTCGTAATAGCGGGGTGCTCGTAATACTGAGGTTCGGTCGTTTGTTGTCAAGTAATTCATGTTTATTTTATTTTCGATATTTGAATATATTAATACTATAAATACAAAAATGTAACTATAAGAACATGTATTACAGCGGAATCTTATGTAATTTTCAAATTTACGATCTTTGAAAAGTTCTACTTTCCCTATTCTCCATTTAATCCATCTGATTCAGAAGTCCGACCTCAGATTATTTATTCGTAAGTACAGGTTCAAAGTGTCAAACTGTCGATATCATATCTTCTAAAATGCGAATACCAAGCATCAATTACGTTGAAATCAAAATTTAATTGCTAATTAACTGTTCGGAATGCCGTAAACAAACTAATCATAACTTCTCGGATACGTTTTCACTTTCGAATTTATCACTCGAGTCAAAACCTGTGACACATTCAAATAACAATTAAAATTAAAAATAATACGAGCTATAATTTCTAAAAGTGATCGGCCACTTTAATCATAACACCTATCATAATAAGGGTTCGATATCACATAATCAAAAATCCGATAATGTATTTACAATGTATTCATACCGAATTAGTGTCCCTCTTGTCAAGTGTGAAATTCGGGTGGTCGGTCTCTATGTGTGAAGTTACTGGTCGTTTTAGTGGGGTTCAAGATAGTGTTTCAGCTATAGTTGGTACTGAATTTAGTGGTCGTAATTCGAAATAGCGGGGTGCCCGTTTTAGTGGGGTTCGCGACCATTGAAATAAAGAACAAAAAATTCCGTTCTGTAAAAAATCGGTCGTAATAGCGGGGTGCCCGTATTTCCGGGGTGGTCGTAGAAGAGGTTTCACTGTACATACTTTCGAATTTACTTGAAACAAAGTAAAATATAGTTTCTAATCAATGACTTCTATATTTTTTAAGGATTTCACCTTTATCAAACCTATGTCATCATACTTTATGTATTCTTGTAAACAACTTTATGTAACTAATGAAGTCACAAACATTCCCCTCTCTCTCTGAATGATTTTATAAGGACTATATCAAGCATTCAATTTGGACCAATCTAAAATTTTGTTGTGTGGGAATGAGTTAACATATAAGACACAAAAACAACCACCCTCTTAACTCATTCCCACACAATGATGCTTTATGACCCCCCCCCTCCCAAAAACAGTTAGGAAATGTGTAAAACTAGAACTTGTCACAGGCAGTGACTAAATACTCCCGCCAGAGCCTTGGTTTTGAAAAATTGTCTTACTTCAAGGGAAGATAACTCTTGAACCAGGGTGAATTAAGACTTCAAAATTGCGTCTTGCAAAACTTCAACATGTTGATAATCTTAATATAAAGTTTCAACGGTATTGAAGAAAAAACTAAAGGAGGAGTTCGCAACACAAAATTGGTAGATTTTGTACACAGAATGACACACTGGTAATTTCTAATAGCGTTGCTAGAGGATAAAAAAATTCTGTTGCATATCATAAAAAGATTATAGTATTACATGAGTTTTATCCAATTTGAGTCAGTGGAGGACTAAGGACTTACACAGAAAAGATGGACACAAAAAATGTGGAATATAATGCCTGCCTAAATTTTTTTTTGTTTTTTTTTTTTGGGGGGGGGGGTGTCATGAAAACCCTCAAAGGTTACTATAGTTGCACCACATGAGAACATTGTGTTTAATGAAGAAATTGCTTGTTACAAGCAATTTCTTCATTTTTCAATGTTTTCTCATGAGAAATGTGAAAAAATCTAAAAATTCATAAAATTTGAATAGTTGCCTACATTTCCTTTCAATTTGGACCAGTCTAAAAATTTGCCATCTGGTAAAGGGTTAATAAATAATATTTATTTCCCTTTTACAAAACTTTGTGTCACATAGTATTTTGTATTAGCTGTTTTAATCTAAAAACTTTTGTAATGTAGTAAAAATTAATTAATTTTATCAATAATAAGTTACATCATTTCACTTTAGGATGTTATTGAATCAATTAACTTATCGAGACAAGGATGGACTGATGTTCACTTATTTTATCTTTCTTCATCTGAGACGATGACAAATATCTTTATGTCAGTTGAACAAACACCCTTAACCCAGTGAAAATTTATACCATTCCTCATTGAAAGAAGTTGCAGACGACAATTTCAAATTGTTGAAATTTTTAAATATTTATCTATCTTGGTAGAAAACAATGTTGAAAATGCAGAAATTGTAACTAGCAATTACTTCATGTTCCACATTAGTTCCAGATCTATTTTCCAAAGGGGCGTAAAAAGAATGGATTGTGTGGGAATGGGCTAAAATTGAACAAGACAGGCATGAAAGAATTCTGACATAAAAGTATATGTATGTATAAAAGGACCAGTTCTAGTCTGTTATCTACCTCTTAACTTTTTAGCCTGATCCAATATCAAAATTAATGTACCTAAAAGTATTCTTTCTACAAATTATTCAAAAATCCAAATATTACTCAAACTACAATAAGAGATTCTTTTACTTATCAAACCATTCTTGAATGTTTACCCTAGGTCAGACTTCTATTATAACATATTACATCATTATTTGTATCTTATAAAATTTAATTTCTAGTTACCTCTTCATGAAAAAGACTTTGCTTTGTATAGAATTAAAAAGAAATATGCAGTCAATATAATGGTTAACCTTTAACTTTGCTAAAAAGGCCACAGGTAACCAATTAATGCAACTTGGATAGCTGATAAAACACCCTTAGGGTGTGAAAGGTGTGAAATATTTGGAGCATGTTAAGCCTATAGAACCTCCACTTTAATACATTCTTTAATTATCTCACCTGTTAATTGATAGATCAAAGGTATGATAAATAATGACAGAGAAAATCCCCAAACTGTGGGAAAATTGTAACAAATACAATAACATCCTCCAAACAAAGAATATGGTATAAATACGGGTGAAATCAGATTAATGTCATAAACTTGATTCCTCTTGCAAGTGAGAAACTACTTCCTTCTCTTACAATATTGCATCAAGGGAACTTATAATGGACTTACAGGACTTAAGGCATGCATATGAATGTGCAACACAACAAGTTAATGTTCTAGGTAAGAAGTTTGCTTTTTTATTAGTGGTCAAAAATTGAAAAAAAACTCATTTCCACACACTGCCTCTTCTTCATGCCCTTCAATAAAAATGCATTTGAAAACATAGCTTGTAACGAACAATTCCTTCAATGTCCATAATGTTGTCTACCTGAAAAGGCAAAGATTTCTTATCCCTTGTTATGTCAATATGAAAATGTGTATACAGATTTGCTTTAAAATCAAAGGACTGACAGCACTGGAAGGCCCTAATCCATTCCCACACAACAAAATTTTAGACTAGTCAAAATTGAAAGAAGCTGCAGATGGCAATTTCATGTTGATTGAATTTTAAGTTTTCTCTTTCTTTTGGATAGAAAACATAGTGGATAATGAAGAAATTGCTTGATACAAGCAATTTCTTCATTTTTCACAATGTTTTCCAAATTTTTTTCGAAAGGGATGTAAAAAAGGGGGTATTTTGTGGGAATGGGCCAATATTTCTTTTGAAAATTGATTATTTACACTACTCCAGCTGAAAGGGGATAAACAGGAGGTGTAGACCAGATCAGATGGCAGTCTTTACCTCCTGCAAAAACAGAAATATTCCTGATTCAGCATGAAAAGGGCTAAAGTTCCATCAGCTTTAAATTGTCTTCTGCATCATCTTTAGTCTAAATTTTTGTTGTTTTGGAATGGGTTTTATCAGCCTGCTAATATTTAACAAATAGCTGTCTCCGTCAATCGACTCTGCTGGCCTCAACCTATGACTCCCTTCAATATCAAACAATGTTATTTTGAAAAACTTAATTAAGTAAGATGCAACAAAAAATCAAAATGATTGGTTAGTTACCTAAATATTGTAACTACGACATGAATTAGCTGTAGTTAAAACATTCAAGAAGCCAAACAAACCAAAATGCCTCACAAAAATGGCAAATGTTGGAGTACAGAGTTCTCTTCCTGTGAAAATGAATGAATGTTTTCCTTACATTGACAGCAAATTGACCATGTCTTCATAAATCTTAATTTTATTAACACTCCCACACGAATTTTTTTAGACTAGTCCAAATTCAAAGAAGTTGCAGACGACAATTTTAAGTTGACGTTATTTTGAAAATCTTTATCTTTTGGGGTAGAAAACATTGTGGACAATGAAGAAATTGCTTATAACATATAGAAAATGTCCAATTTATCTGTGGGCTAAGTTGTAGTTGCTAGGATTAACCTATTGATCTAGTTTTTTTTCCCCACACTGAATACAAATATCAAGTTAAAAGCCGAGCTTGACCCATACTTGATACATATTCAACAGTCAACAACATCAGACGTAACTACCCAAAATAACTAACAATATTCCTTCCCTTTCAGAGGCCTATCTACATGAGCTGATACAGAGGTGTGAGAGATCCTCAATGGATGCCAATACAGACTTTGACTACCTGGCCTTCAAACTGAAAATCATGACTGAAGTGAAGAAACTGTATGAGCACTATCGGGACATGAAACATGAAGAGTTCCAACATCAATGTGCCTCAGAACTTACAGATATTCTTCACTACATGCATAGTGAACAAGATCTCCATGACAACAGTCACCATGACTACAGTTACCATGAAAACTCACCAACAACATCAACACCTATATTGAGTGACCTTGACATTCACAGAGTTCCATCATTACTTACCCCTTTGGATGACACCTCAATCCTCCCTGATACTAGTATACAGGACATTACTCACACCACCTATGAATCTGACTTCTTAATGGAACAGTTTAGGAATGTGTAGATATGTGATGTCATAAAATGCAAAATCTTGGTCAATAATCTAATGTATATGGAATGTCTGTACTTATTCACTGTGCTAACTAACATGTGCTATATAACCCTTGTCATCCTGACCATTGAATACAAGTGCCTGTTTCTGTAGAAGGTTAGAATGGGATTTTAGTCTATGCCATCTGTTGTCTCTGTCAAACCAGCGTTTATTATTATATAAATTTTCACTCAAAACTAATGCTTTTGACCCTTTGTTTATAACACGATTCTGAAAAGAATTTTATCCAGCATGTCAAGGGTTGATTCTTATTATATTTTTTAAGATTTGTAATTATTTTATTTTGAATCATTATAAAGATTTGAATCGAAAAACTGTTTTGTGTTTTTTTCTTTTTTTTTAACACTGTACCATTTCTGATACAAAATTACCAATATCTTGCTTACAAATTGAGAACAGTTCAAAAACCAGTCATCATCCCGCTTTTTATTTATTTTATTTTGTGAAGCTAGAGGCACTTGAGTGCCTAAAATGCTCTATAATACTGCATATACGCATCACTGATAGTGACAAATCATTTTACAAAGAATGACTATTATTGCAGTTAACTTCAAGGGAAGCAAAATTTCATGCATTGTTAGTAAAGCAGTATCAACTACACTAAAATCCCTCTAATGAGGTCGCCTGCAATACATTTTGAAAGTGGTCTTAATAGCAGGTGTCGTAAGTTGAGCTATTGTCATGCAAGTTCTCATTTGGCTAATTCAGAAGAATGTAGATTTAGTACTGCACATTCAAACAACGACACAATTCTAAATCTTTATTACAGAAAAGCCTATGTCATTTTCAAATTACTATTTCCAGTCAAACCTTGTCATCTAGTTGCAGGGTGCACCTATTCAGCCAGTTCAATTTCCCACAATCTTTTCTACACTAAATTTTACCTGTATTCAACAAGCAACTCTAAAACGCTGTCGACAGCCTTTAAAATTGTGTCCCATTCTTTTAGTTTACTTGAGTTTACCGCCAATTTATGTCCCCATGACAGTTTTCACAGATAAGTTATTATCACAGCGCAGCATTGGTTGGTTATCTATCCAAGTGCCAAAATCCGGTACATTGACATATGTCTGCAGGTGTTTTGTAGACAACTATGTTTACATCTAATTGCATGGTTTTGTTACAATGCTGCTTATTTAAGTAATTGAACTTTATACATTTGAGGTAAAAACTTTAACAATAAGGAATAAAGAGTAGTAGTTTTAGATGTTAGATATGATAAAGCAAAATAGACCAAGGATATAGGAATATAGTATTTTACGTAAAAGAAAGCGGATGTTGGCAATTCCCTTGACCGCTTGCTTAAGACAGGTTTTGACTGTATTATATGATTAACCTGATAAGCTCTATGTTCACTTAAATATTGGTCTTATCTCTATTCTTTCTCCATTTTGATCTGATTCGGAAATCAGACCTCAGATTATACATGAATTCAGGTTCATAGTGTTAAATTATTATTATATCTTTTGTAATGCAAACACTAATTAAGTTGAAACCATATTTAAATTGCTAATAATTCCAGCTAAGACTTTAAGAAAGTTCTAAACAAACCAATCAGTATGCTTGGGCACATTAATACAAATATTGTCACTCCCCTCAAATGTGAAATTTAGATGGTTGGTTCCAAGGCGTGTAGTTACTAGTCGTAATAGTGGGGTTCAAAATAGTGTATCATCTGAAGCTGATACTGAATTAATTGGTCGCCTTTCCGAATAGCTTGGTGCTCATTTTAGAGGGGTTGGTGACCATTGAAATAAAGAACAAAGCAAGAGGACCATGATGGACCTATATTGCTCCCCTGAGTTTGATGGTTCAAGGCTTTTCAGATTTATACAAAATATCAATGCTATACTCCTAATTATTTTGGAGACGATTTCAAAGATTTTCTCGGATATTCTTCTTCATTCCATCAGGGATTGCACAGAAAAGGTCTAATTTTCAGAGTACAGTTATTCTTTGAAGTATTTCAGTAGAGGGTCAATAAATAATTATTTTTACAAAATGACAAAGCTCCAGGCCTTGTAGTTTAAGAGAAGAAGATTTTCAAAGATATCCCTCTTTATTCCTGTGTGAAATCAGGGATTGCACAGAAAAGGGCTTATTCTCAGAGTGCTGTAATTCTTTTGGTAGAGGGTCAATAGATGATGATTTAGGAGAAGATTTATAAAGATTTCCTTCTTTAATACTTTGTAAAATCACGGATTGTACAGAAAAGAGCTAATTTCAGAGTACAGTAATTCCTTTTGGGAGGGGGATAGTAGATGATGATTTATACAAAATTTCAAGGCCTAAGGCCTAATTAATTCGGAGGAGAGGATTTCAAAGATTTCCTTCTTAAATCAGGGATAAAAGGGCCAAGTACGGTATCGTTTGAAGTATTTTGGTAGAGTGTGTGTGTGTATTTCCATTTATTTTTCGTTGCTTCCATAGCACATGCACTTATGAGCAAGGCCCCGAGAAGACGGTTAGTTTTACAGGGGATAGTGCAGGGATACAGGACAAAACTGCTGAGAGCTCCGCCTGGTTCTGTAGTGTGCTCGATGGATAGCATCGTCACATGGGGCCTTGATTTAACGTCTCACCTGAAAGACAATTAGTTAGTTGATATGGTCAGCCCAGGGCATTAGATGATAGAGGGTTATTAGATGATAATATATACTAAATATCAAAGCTCTAGGCCTTATAGTTTGGGAGGAGAATTTTTTTTTAAGTTTTTTTCTTACAGTTGTCAAAGTTCTACATGGATTTTAATTCTTATTAGTATTTTTGATTTGAATGGGGTTTTACGCCGCTTTCAACAATCTTTCAGTTATGTCGCGGCGGCTGGAGCACCTAACAATGGAATCCTGGTATTTCTCACACCAGTACTACCATTACATCCTTTCCTAGCCTCCAGCTGCTATCCCACATAGGTCTACGATTATCGACCCATTTTTGAGAGACAATAAGTCGGAAAGGATGAGTGCCGCCGTCGGGGATCTAATCCGGGACCTCTAGATTGACAGTCCGACGCGCTGCCAACTGCGCTATGACGGCGGCAGTATTTTTGAAAGAGCATGACTGAGGAATTATTTCTGTGTAGACGGAAAGATGGACAGACGGACAGACGCAGGATGATAACCAATCATAATGGCTCATCCAGAGCACTTCATGCTCAGGTGATCTAAACAGGAGGACCATGATGGTCCAGTATTGCTCCCCTGAGTATTGTGACCCAAGCCTTATGAACAAAATATCAAAGCCCTACACCTGATTATTCTGGAGAAGACTTTTTAAAGATTTTTCATTTAATCTTAAGTATATTGAAGATCCTACCATTTAGATCTAATTTCTAGAGTACAGTAATTCTTTGAAGTATTTTGGTAGAGGGTCAATAGATGATGGTTTATACCAAATATCAAAGCTCTAGGCCTTATGGTTTTGGAGGAGAAGACTTTTTAAGTTTTTTGACTCAGTTTCCATGACAATCAAAGATCTTCGTGGATTCCAATTCTTTGAAGTATTTTTGAAAGAGTATGACCTAAGGATTATTTCTGTAAAGTTTGGTTAAAATTCCAAGGTTAGTTTATGAGGAGAAGATTTTTTGTAATTGTGAACGGAAAGACAGATGGACGTCGCTGGACAATGACCGATCACAATAGTTCACCCAGAGCACTTTGTGCTAAGGTGTGCAAAAAAAGTGGTAGAGTTATGGTTTTTTGTTCACTGCACTTCCCCTTTGTTATCATACCTAATATACTTTCAGGAATATTCTACAGACAAAATTCATGTCTGAAAAAAACAAAGGGAAATAACTCTAAAAATTATTATGGTAATGTTATGGTTTTTGTGCAATGCACTTCCTATTCATCAGATATATCCACACAGTTTCATAATCATACCTAATTTACTTTCAAAGATTTCCTACAGACAAAATATAAGTCTGAAAAACAACTAAGGATAATAAAAAATTGGAACGGCAAAGTTAAGTTGCACTGCACTCTGTTAATATGTAATGAATACAACTGCCAAATTTCAAGTCAGTCTGACATAAGGTTCAAGAGAACACAAAGAACTGACTCCCCATGGTAAAATGACTTTGAACATTTGAAGATTTACTTTGGCTCATTTGCTTTGTTATAACATTAGTGTTAAATTACCAATGTTATATCATAATATCCAACTTAAAACTGTATTATTTAATAAACATTTATTTATATGGCATTGTATTTTACATCTTCTGCTGCTTTCAACTTGTACCATGTGTAATCTATCTCACCTGTTATATATCTATGTGCGTACAATTGCGGTGGGTGAACCACACCATGGGTCACTTTGGCTGAGTAAAATCCATTCAAATTTAGTGATGTACTACCCTCTGTCTCTTTCTTTAGGTCATAAACATGGTAGGTTATAGTCTCTCCACCACGAGTAAATGTTGTCACACTTTTAGCTTCTGGAGCTAAATTCAAGCTGTAGTTTTTGTCCTAAAATGTAACATTTCATAAGCAATGAAGTGACTCAATCATGTAACATGTGTTACAATTATCTATGGTAATTCAATATAAAGATTAGCTCATCAAAATTGGGCTTAATATCTTTTTAAATTGATCTCTTTTTTGAGTAATATATATCCAGACTTCAATATTTCTGTAAATGGCTTAACTTAACCCATTGTTACATAAGACAACCTTAGCTTGATTTCACTCAAAGAATAAGCAGACAATAATTCAATGAATCATTCAGCGGTATATTTGATTTAGGAGAGAAAACACTGTGTGACTAAAAAAGTGGCGACGCAGACTCCCAAACAAATATGTTTTATCTCAAGTATATTACATGTATTGCAAAGGACATTTAAACACCATTCTAACATTTGACCTCTGGACAAGGTTTTTTATTTAAATTGACGCAGTATTAGATGTCCATTTTGATAAGACTTAGAACGTGTGTAAGTCAAACCGATTCTCTATTGCCAATAGTTTACAAAACTCAATACCTGCAGTATGGTCAAGCATGAAAATGTGCCTAAAAGCAAATTAGGTTCACTTGCGGATGGATACTTGACTGGCCGGCAGGTAAACTAATAATTGATTGTTGGCACTTTTGTTAATACCTTAATCTGCAGGTAACATGTGAAATCCTTGAATTTTTTGGGTTTCATGTGGATTTTGATAGTTGGTTGGGGAGTTAATCAATATTTTAACATTGAAAATTACGAACCAATTTTGGTATTATTTTTGGGATTCAAATCAGTCTGGCAATAAAAATTTGGTCCAGACCAACAATTAATCGGATTTCCCGAGCCCTAGTTAGGTAACATGGTCATAGAGTCATGATCATTGTCTTGCCCACTGTTGAAAGCATTTTGTGAAATATGAGCACCATTTGATGAAAATGGCAAAGATACAAGTTACAGTTTTTGGTCAAAGGCCCTTTGTCACATGGTCACGGTCATTGTCTAAAACCAAAGCCTATATTCTAGAGAATGAATGAGTGAAATATAAACAGCATGCCCACTGGGTTTTCATTTTGCGGGTACATGTACCCTTAGGTGTTGAAATGGGGGTACAAAGAAAAATCTGGGGGTACAGTTGTATTTCAGAGTTAAGGGTACACCATACGAATCTGAACCCTTTACTAAATGACAATGTTATAATTATATCTACTTTGTTAATAATCAGTAATTAAGTGCTAAAAGTCATCTGCAAGTTTCAGATAAATTAAGAGCGAAGGATAGCAAAGCTGATTTTTTTTGCAATTCTCCACTTGCTCCTTTTGGCAATATAATATGGAGTTATGCTTACAACCTAGTAATGTTTATCTGGATAAGTGATACGGTCCTGAAGAACATCAATCTTCTGAGAATATGACATGCGCAGACAACGCAGGCATGTCAGCTCATTGTTAGCTCAAACTCTAATATTGAAACACTTCTGGTACAGAAAATATCAACTGACCTTATTAATGTCCAAAAGTCACAAATTGTGTAGCAAGAGAATAGGTTTTGTTGCGACATTTTGCAGACAGCAAATTACATAGCTAAACTACAACATTAAATAAATGGCTCCATTTTGTCATGTCTGACTTACATGTACAATGGAACTCACAACAATAGCACAACTTTGAACTTATTTCAAAACAAACTGGTCAGGCCATCAAGATCCACATTAAACAAACTTTTCTGGTTGCTGGTCCCCCTATTCTCTGAATAGAGGAATACAGGCCAGAAAGAAGTGATGGTTCCCATCGATTGAAAGGGAAATCACTTGTCCCCAATGCGATTTTGGTCTACTTTGCAATCTTTTGGGTTTTAGGGAAAAATACCCACACAGAGTTTCTGGTTTTGTAAGCTAATGATTTTAAATGCACACACACATAATGGCATTTTTGTTTCTATGTCAGGGTTTTCCCTGACCCTCTCCTTCTTGAATTTGGACCCTGTTTTTTTAAGAAATGACCCCCAAAATATCTAGACAGCCTTCTTTATCTTATTTGAAAGGGGTCATAATATCTAGACATCCTTCTTTATCTTATTTGATAGGGGTCATAATGTGGCAAAATGACCCCCTGTTTTGAAAGTCAAGGGAAAACCCTGCTACGATCATTTTTTTTCTGTACATTCATGCAAGTCTTGGTGAAAGATATGTACATGAACTGAAGTAATTGTGCATGAATTACGTACTGCATTACATGAATGATGAAAAATTACTACCATAGAAAAAAGTTCATGGTCACACTATTATGGTCAAATGGAAGCCCATATCCTCATGAATGCAAGATAGAAAAGCTTTGGTTTAGTAATTTTTTAACAGGTCAAAAGTCAAGGTTGCAGTGTCAAGGTCATTGCCTCAAATGAAAGCCACATCCTAAAGAGTGCATGTGTAAAATATGAGCCTCCTCGCACTAGTATAAGAAGTGTATAAGAATTAAACAAGAGGACCATGATGGTCTTAAATCGCTCACCTGAATCCATTGCTGTTAAGAAAATGCAACTGGAGCAGAATAATCTAAACTTAAAAATTAGCATTAAGGGCCCTTTTCCTGTGTTTTCCTATAGAACCTTCCCATAATCAATAGGGTTCATCCTTATGTTATATCAATTATTCTGGCCCAGTTTCATGAAGATTCAGCCAAAGTTATGGCCTCTAGAGTGTAAACTAAGAAATTGTCATTAAGGCCCCTTTTCCTTTGATTTCTGAAAGAACCTTCCTATAGTCAATAGGATTCATATTTATGACCTAACATTTATTCCAGCCAAGTTTCATGAAGATTAAGCAAAAACTTTGGCCTTTTTCAAAAATTGTCATTAAGGTCCCTTTTCCTGTGTTTTCCAAATAGAACCTTCCCATAACCAATGAGTTCATCCTTTTGACCTGACAATTATTCCAGCCAAGTTTCATGAAGATTGAGCCAAAAATTGTGGCCTATAGAATATAAGCAGAGAAATCGTCATATAGGCCCTTTTTCTTGTGTTTTTTCTGATAGAACCTTCCCATAATCAATAGGGTTCATCCTTGTGACCTAACAAGTATTCTGGCCAAGTTTCATGAAGATTGGGTCAAAACTGTGGCCTCTAGAGTATAAACACTTCAATTGTTGACGTCCCATAGAAATGTCTTGTCACAAGCTTTACCTACATAGCCAGTAATAATGTAGGATTGTGTAGTAATAGGCTTATGCTGAATATCTTGGATTAAACACTACTTTCCACAGTATTTCAGTTATATCATAGTGGCTGGTGTACCCAATCTTTCTGTCATTTCCATTGCTTTCCAAAATACAAACTGCTCAGTAAGCATAATTTGCCAATTGGTGAGAGACAAATGATGCATGTAAAAGAATTTTCAATTGTTGGAAAGAATCCTACTGACTGAGAAATTACTCATAAACATTTACTAATTTACCTGATGAAGAGTCACATCAACCAAGATCTTACTACTTTCTGCCATTGGACAAGTATCATGCAGTGATCGACCAAATAGGGACTTGAAGTTCCAATCTGAAAATACCAAACAGAACTTTAAGTCTTACTATTCAAAATTTCAACATGGTGTAGGCAATAATTCAAAATGGATGTTCAGGCAACTCGACTTGGAATGATTTTACGGAAATTGATATACTGCTATTAACCCATTTCCATACAAAGTCAACACTTGTTATCTTGAAATTGAAAAAATCCAGATAAGTTGAGGTCATATTCAAGTCCAAATTTTATCCCTTCTTTCTTTCATATAAAAACTGTTTATCTCGAAACAGTCACCCTGTAATTCCTGTCATGGTGAGTTTTTTATGGGCCTAAATTCAATTTTCATGTTGAAATTCACCTTTTGAGAAGACAATTTGACTAACAAATACAGTTAGACATGTTAATTATAATCTTGTTTAACAAGCTTTTGATACTTTTCAAATTAAATTGATGATCAATATTTGGTTAAGGGTTGAACAACCTGAGATCACATCATGTCCCCTCTTCACTAGCAAAGGATGATGCCGTAGAAGGCTTCATCCTTGACTAGTACAGATGGTCATGTCACTGTCGAATTTTCAGGTTTGATGACTGATTTTTAACACCTCAAATTTTTGTTATCCTAAGCTTTTTGCCATGATGCGAAAAAATTGAGATATGGAGAGGTGCCTGTACTTTTTTAAAAATCTTCAGGAATGAAGCTTTCAAAAATATTTTTGAAGAAATTACAGTAGAAAATAACAAGCAATTTCTTATATTCCACAATGTATCATTCCATGAAAGACAAGTAAATAAAATTTCAGTCACTTGTAGTCTTCCATTTCTTTATTTTTGAACAGTAAGAAATTTTGTTGTTTGGGATGGGCTAATGAAATTGTTTTCATGGTCCTAACAAGGAATTTTTTGTAAGGATAGTCTATTGATTGTAGCAATATTCAGATAACTTGATATGCTGTCACTGAAAGTGAATAATAATCCCCAACTGCTCTATGTCACAGAAAAAATGTTTTATCAATGGAATAAAGGCTTTGGTCAGACTTTTGAAGCAGAGGTTCAGTCAGATTTTTGAAGCCAGGGCCATAACTCCAACAAAAGTAAACAGATCATAACCAAATAAAACTATGCATGTTTGCTTGATACTGAAAGCACTTGTGAAATTTGAATCAAATCCATTTAGTAGTTGGAGGGAAAATGAACCACCAAGTCTTTTTATCAAATAGCCCCCCAATAATTCCCCCAAAAAACAATTATCTAATTGACAGTTTCAGATAAGATTTTTTTAATATTTCATTTTTCATGTAAATTTCCACAGTGATGATAAGCCCTGCGGATGTTTCTTGCTCTTAAAGAGGTCAATCCAAGGAGTGTGATGTCTATGATTTGAAAGGTCAAAAACTTGATTTCAAGGAGTAGCTACCAATCTTGGTTCTTTCATTTACCAACTTGATCCATTTCCACATTAACCTGCTCTTTTATGCCCCTCGAGAAAAAGGATTTGAAAACAAAGTGGACTAGGGAGAAAGTGCTTTTTATAAGCAATTTCTATATTATCCACATATCATGAAAGACAAAGAATTTCCGAATTTTACCAACTAAAAATTGTTGTCTGCAACTTCTTTGAATTTGGGGTAGTCAGAGTTTGTCATATGGAAATGTGAAGAAGAAGATTTTCAAAGATTTTCTCTTTTAATTCTATGTAAAACCAAGATCTCACAACAGTACTTTTGAAGAGGGTAAATAAGAAATGATACATACCAAATATCAAGACTTTAGTCCTTATGATTTGGGAGAAAAACATTTTTAAGATTTCCTTCTTTATTCTATCAAAATATGAGATTGCACAACAGAGGGCTTATTTTCTCATTCTTTGAGGTATTTTGGTAAAGGGTTATTAATGTTTATATGTAGAAAATATCATGACTCTATGCCTAATAGTTTTGTAGAAGATTTCAAAGATTTCATTCTTTATTCCTATGTAAAATCAGGGACTGCACAGAAAAGGGATATTTTTCAGAGTATGGTAGTTCTTTGATAGAACTTCGTTAGAGGGGTCAATAGGCAATGATACATACCAAATATCATAGCTCTCTGTCTTGTGGTTTAGGAGAATTTTTTTATCTTTTTTACTTCGATGCCATGGAAAATGTTCTTCTTTGATTTCAATAAAGAATTTTGAAAGCATAACCTAAGGATTATTTCTGTGAAGTTTGGTTGAAATTCCATGGTTAGTTTAGGAGGAGAACATTTTTGTAATTGTGAACAGATGGGCTGATAGAAGCTGATCAATAAATGATCAGGTGAGCTAATAAGAATAAAAGATTTTTTTTCAATTTTACAATATGTTTGGAAAAGAATTTTAAAATTTTACTTTGTCTTCATTATGGTGCTGACAAGCCCAATCCATTATATCCATGTTTCTTGCCCTATTTAAATTTCTTGAAGAAATCTGAGAGGTCTACCCGAGGTATATTTCTCCCAAAAATCATTCATACCTGATCAGTAATTTCATAGAAGACTTTTACATTACATTCCAAATGAACTGATAATCCCGTTTTTTAACCCACAACAGACAACAGGCCAGGACAAGCTTTACTGGACTTTGTCCAGTGGAGCTAAACATGATTTCTGAATGTTGATGATCTTAACGAGTTCTTGATGAGTTCTGCCAATTGACCAACTGCAGCTGTCAATCAAATAACCAGTTGACCAATGAAATCAATCATTTAGACCTGAAATTAGTTTTGAACTAAATTGGACACCATTTTTTAACCTTGTTTGTTGCTTTGGCAACTTTATTGTTGTAACTATAGTTACGACATTTTGGTCATCAACCAACTATTCTACTTTTTTTGTTAAATGCTACTGGCCATAAATTTTACAAAATAATGCTATTTAAAATCAAAGAGGGACTTCTTGTTGTAGTCAGTGGGCGTAGCTAACACTGTAGGTGGACGGGGCCAAGCAATTGGTCAATCGTTCCAAGGAATCACCATAGACTTACTTTGTAAACCTCGTCCATTCACAGTTGGATTAAATATCACTGTCAGTGTTTGTTTCAGCTCAATTCCATCTTTCATACAGTTTTTATCCTACAATAGAATTAACTTAACCAATACTTTTATACAATCAACAAGCAAATTCTTAAATTGTTCACATTGCTTTTGCAACTGTTTTTCTTGAGGGGCATCAATAGCGTCATAGTGTGGAAATGGGTTTATTCATCTTTGAACAATTTTCGATAATATCACAATAACATTCTCTTATACATGTGCTTCCTGTATATCAATAGTGGTAGGTTGTGGCTCTGAAATTTCTTGCTCAAGGACATACCAAATTGACCAGCAGCTCGGCTTTTTTTTTTTTTTTTAGATTTTTAGTTCACGACCCTAAACTGAGAAATGCACGGATCCTTAGTCAAAATGAAGAATGATTGCCATATTGTTTATTCAAGTAATGATCAATGGAATGATGTCCCTACAGCAATCAAATTAACTGATGCCCCTCAAGAAAAAAAAAACTGGGAAAACATTGTGAAAATTGTAGAATTTCTTTGCAACAAGAAATTTCTTCATTTTCCACAATGTTTTCTACCCAGAAGGTTGAAATAATCTAAAATTTCATTATACACTGCAGCTCCACTATAACGCTGTTGGTGGGGTCCAAGAAATGAAACAGCAGAAGAAGTGGAGTTATTATGCTATAACACTGTCCCCCACCCCCACCCCCGCTGTAACTGAAATTTTCAACCGTCGGAATCGGAACCAAACACCCGATAATTCGTGATAAAATTCCTGTAACAAGTTTAATTCTATACAAGTTAATAGTCGGGAAATGAAAAACAACAACTGTAGTTGCGACTTGCGAGATTTTAGCAGAAACCGATGAACTTCAGCGTGCGGAGAATTAATTTCTAACCTTACCTTCCCTGTCTATCAGGATTGGATAATCCGTAAATTTCTACAGGTCTATAAATTGTGGTTCTCTTTCTCCCAAAATTAAGAAGCTAGAACTTTTACCCGAGACATGTTTTATTATTATGATAGTCGTCGGCATTAATCTAATTGAATTTAGTTTTACACGGATGCAAATATTTCCATCCTTAGACAAAAGGGATAAAATCTAAGTATTCCGCATAGCAACGTTTCCTTGGAGACCGACGAGTTGTTGAACACCTGGGGTTACTGAAGCGTTGAGAAAATGTCGCGTGGATCGACCTTCGAACCTCTTTTGCAGTAATGGACTTGGTCTAATTTCTTTACCATTGTTAAAAATACGGTAAACAATAAACAGACAAAGAACTCTATCTGAACCTAGTCATTTACGAATCGGGAATTTAAACCGACCAGTTGCACTTATACAAAACTGGATTAAACTTTTTAGCCGCTAACTTTTAATCGTAAAATTGAAGGTCATAATAATTGAAAAAAAATCCGAGACAGCGGAATGTTTGGTTTCATAACGACAAGAGTAAAAAATTCGGTCAGCAAGAATTCTCACGTCTGGCACATGTCAACTCCGGAAACTCTCCCATGAATAGCTGAACATCTGGCGGCGGCACCTTTGATCACCTTTTCTCCTTCAAAATAAAATAAACTGTACCCAAAAAACCTTGACTTCAAATTTGTCGACGAGCTTTAAGCCATGTGTTTGATCATACAGGATGGCATTAAATTTTCGGATTATTGAAAGAAATGCGGAAAAATAACAGTATTTTATTTTATTCTACTTATATTATCTATCCTGTTTCGGATGAGAATCTTCCGATATTGTGACATTTACAATTCAAATTCACGTATTTTCTGTATTTAGCGAAACATCGCAACTACGACTGATTGTTTTCAAAGCACATTGTTGCATTTTTATCTTGAAGCCACTATCCTTTACGAGCTCCAGATACCAACTATGGAGTGAAATAAATAGTAGGCTCAAGTTAATTTTTCTAATTTCACACTCGCGCAATACTTTAAGAACACGTTCCGGGACTGAAGAAAATTAGGAACGCCGAGAGTGAAACAGTATGATATTTTAATTGCACCACCTTCAAGGTTTGTAACTGAAGGATACCGAGGTGCGTGCCTATTCTCTATTAATTTAAAAAATATAAAAGACCTAAGGCATTGATCATCTCAATGTCAAACAGTAAGACCAAACAATCAAACTGATTTTGTAAATTGAAACACTACACGTGTCATCAATCAAACAAAGCAATTTCCTCTAGAGTAATGCATTAATGACCAGGACCGTCCATGTAAGGTGTTAAAAACTAACCTGGCTTCGGGTAATTATCGATTTTTATGTGCAACCCTTTTTCTTTGAGCGAGCCGAAGACGGGACGAAAAAATCGCGGCCAAATCAGCATAAGCGTCGTATCTCAGCATCTGCAACCTTAAATGCCCCCCCCTCCAAAATTTTGGGAGCCAAGCGGACCCGGCGTTATAATGGAGTCAGCGCTGTGCCCGGTAGCGTTATAGAGGAGTTGCAGTGTATTTAAATTATCGTCTGCTACTTCCTTATCCCTTTCCTGTTTTATGAAATTTTAGACAGGTCCAATTTGACAAGGGTTGCAGACAACAATGAAAAATGCATGCAATTTGAAATCTGACCATCCTATGTGGTAGAAAATATTGTGGGAAAAGGAGAAATTGTTTGTACCAGCAATTTCTCCTTTTTCCACAATGTTTTCTCAAGTATAAAATCACAGTGACGTAAAACCCCGGATTTGTCCTGGAAAGGGTTAAATATGGGCCAGTCCAAAATATTGCTGTCTAGAAATGGGTTAACCAACTGAGTTACATTTATTATTTTTTCATACACATTTTCAGGCTGAAATGCACTATATTCTGTAAGTCTTGATCCTGCATTTCTTTTTTCCTTTTTCTTCCTCATTATCATATTTACACTAACCTGGCAGACTGGACGAACATGTAAACCAAGAGACTGATAGTTAGAGTCAAACAGCTTTATACCATTAAAAAGACTGGCAAGTCCAACCTGTAAAGATACAAATTACATGTAAACCAAGAGATTGATAGTTAGAGTCAAACAGCTTTTAAACCATTAAATAGACTGACGAGTTCCACTGTTTATACCATTTGATAGACTGGCAAGTCAAATCTACCAATATAAATAGCATGTAAACCAAAAGACTGATAGATAAGTCAAACAGTTTTATACAGACAGCCTGAAATAATAAATCTGAATTGTTTCTACAATATGGTTAAGTCACTAGAACTATCAAATCATAGAAATAAACAAGCATTAACATTTCAAGATGGCAAAATTTTACCAGGTCCAAACTAAAAGGAGTTTCAGACAACAGTTAATGAAATGTTTCATCTTTCTGGAAAGAAAACATTGTAACTAAAGCGCTTTAGTGCCAGTATCGCTCCATAGGCCTGATTATACTGATTAAGCAAATGGTTTTAACAGAAATTCAATATAAACCAAATCATATCTAGCAAATTCATCTTATGAAATCTTTTAATATTTCAAACATTCACTGTTTTATAAAAGTCAAGTCATTTACTAAGTCGGTTGAAAACGGAATTAACTTTTTATTTTTAAAAAAAATTCAATACTATACCATTAAAGGCATGTTTTTCATCAGATCAAAATTCTTTGAAGGAATCTGATAAAAGGTCATTCAAGGATCATTTCTGGGGAAATTGGTTGAATTCTGTTCAGTACTTTCTGAGGAGAAGTTTTTTCAAGTTTATGGACGGATGGAAAGACACACTACGGACACAACGCTATGACAATAGCTTGCTGGTTTTCAGCCAGTGGCGCTAAAAAATGAAGAAACTTAAATGTTTGACCTTAAGTTGTGGCCTTGCCTTTGGAGCTATCTGAATATTTCAAATGGTACATCTACTTGTGATAGTGAGTTATTAGAAATCCATTCATAAATGAAGGAGCTATGCTCTTCACATGCTTAATTCTAATGTTCGACCTTGAGCTATGACCTTGAAGCTATGACTTTTTTTCATATGGCACATATACTTATAACGAGAGCATTTGTTATTTGGAAATAAATCCATAATTTTAGAAGATATTCTCCAGACATGCTTTACTTAAATATTTGACCTTAAGCTGTGACCTTCGAGCTTTCTATTTAGATGGTACATCTACTCATGAGAGAAAAATAGGGCCCAGTTTAATTGAAATCCATCCACGATTGAAGGAGCTAAGCTCTAGACAAGCTCAAGCTCAATTTTAATGTTTGACCTTGCAGCTATCCAAAAACTCGGAAAATGTATCAGCCCAATATCATAATGAATCAACATGTGAAGTTTCATCCAATTTGGCCCAAGGGTCATAGAGCAACTGAAGCAGACAGGCAGACAGAATGGTGGAAACAGAGGAAACGGCAGCAATATCTTCATCTGTGGGGGAGCATAATAAAGCTACCATTCAAACCATTATCAAGAGATTAAACTTTGAATTTAGTTGTACGATATTGGTATGATTTTCACCTACCGGAAAATGAGCAAAAAATTTACAAAGCATTGAAATATTACCATACTTTTATAAAATGTTTCATTGTTGCAAAACTATGATGATTAATTTGATGGTTCCAACAAAGAGTTATGCCTTCAGATAGCTGAGAAAACAAAATGTTTTATGCACAACCATGATAACGAAGAAAATGCAGACGACTAAAGGGTATAACGAAACTTCAGGTTTTCACTGAAAACAGATACATAGTGGGCGTCATTCTTGGCTTACAAAGATAGAGAAGTGCTAAATAGTGTCACTTTCCTAATGGAATATGTACAATGACAACATTTTAAATGCATTATTTGACTATAGAAAAACAACACTCACTATTCAACTGTTGTTAGGTATACCTACTTGTAAAGTAGTATAAATTTGAAAAATTAAATGTTCTTACCTGAGACTCACAGGGCAGCAGTTTTACCCAGGGAGTTAAATTCTCCGTACATACAATTTCTCTAGGTAGAGCAGCGTATCTCATGAACCTGGAGTCAAAACTGTAATACTCCGAGGCTAATCCAGATGGTCTGAAGCTCCACTTTGGAATCACAGTACTCTTGGAATCCATGAAGTTTAGAGATGCACAGAATAGCCCTGAGAGAGCATTAACCAACTCTGCCCATGTACTGTCTATACTGAAATTATGAATATAGTGGGAAGGTAGTACACACTGGGACGGCTAATAACACCTGTTTGGAAAATTGTTCTGTTAGATCTGTAGCCAGTTATGAACAATCAAGAACAATCATGTTTTGCATTATTACAAAAGTTTCCAATTATAAATCCCAAATCAGTGTATGATTTCTTTAACCCATTCCCACACAATGAAGCTTTTGGACACCCCAAGAAAAACAACTGGGAAAACATTGTGTAAAATGAAGAAATTGCATGCAACAAGTTGCGGACAACAATAATAAGTTGATAAAATTTTGAAATTCTTTGTCTTTTTGCAAAGTAAATAATGTGGATAATAAAGAAATTGCTTGTTATAAGCAATATCTTCATTTTCATGAATGCTTTTCAAAGCACTGGGCTGGGCATTGCAAGGGAATGGATTAAAGCCCCCCCCCCCCCTCAATAAGGTATTTTCTTATTTAGAAGAGAAAAACAAAAATTAAGATGGTATGCATACTTTCTAGCACTGGGCTGGAACCAGACCCACAGTTCTACACCAGGTGGGCTGTCTTCAGGTGGGTATCCCCAGTCTTCATAGCGCCATAAGCCCTGTGTCTGCGACAAATGTAGCTCTTGTACTTTGTATGTATTCAGAATATCTCCAAGGGCCTTGGGAAATAGTCTATAATGTTTGACTAAAAATACAACAAAAGTCATTATGAATAAAAAAACATGTAACCTTTTCAATGTAATGCAATCAATGGCTTTGTTATGAACTTGCTTCAAAGTTTTTGATGATTTATTATCCCATTCCTCACACACAAAAAAATTAGATCGGTCCAAAATTTAAAGAAAGTGCGAACAACAATTTTGAAGTCAATGAAATCCAAAAAATGCGGTATTTGTCTTCTTGGGTAGAATACATTGTTGGATACTGAAAAAATTGCTTTGATCAAAGAAATTTCTTCATTTTCCACAATGTTTTCTAAAGCTCTTTTTTCTTGGTAGAGTCAAAAAGCATCATTGTCTGGGAATTGTTTGACCTCTGCAAGTATCTTCAGTCTCTCATATCCCAATACACAGTTTGTTGTCCCTCCATCCACTCAGGGGAGATCACTCTTGTTTTGTGTTAGGCTCTTATTTTTCTTACGTCATAATATCCGGAGCAAATATGTCGAAGTGTGTCGGAGATGACATTACAGCCTCTTTTTGACAGACATATTTATTATCATATTGGGCTGAGAAATATTTTGATTGACAGCCGCGATTGGTCAGTTGGAACCCTACCCCTTCAATAGACAAATATCCAGTAATCCATTGAGTTAATTTTTTTTTGTTTGGCTTTTTTTTTTCCTTATCACTTTTAATCTAAATATTTCCTTTTGGTTTTAAAACAGCTTACATTATAATTTTCCTGCAAACTTTGAATCAGTTGTATGAAAAGCATTATTACAACAGAAGACAAAATTTTAAATTGAAAAAAAGTTGCAGACCACATTTGTCTGCAACTTCTATTGTGACCAGTCAAAAATTCTAATGTCTGGGAATGGGTTAATATTTCATTTCTTTCAGAAAATTAAAAGGTACTGCTTCTTTACTAATATGCTGTCAAATATGCAAAGTCCAGAATATTCCTGTTTGGCAGGAGATATAGACGAACATCAGCCTACACATTTAAGTATTCTGATCTTAGTCTACATTGCATCTTCCTCCCTGTCAAGCCAAAGCTGTTTGTAAAATCAATTTTCAATAACTGTCTCACAACAAAGGCTTTCAGCCCTATGATTTTAAAGCTTTTCTCAAAGCACTTTTTTTCAGCATGTCAAGGATTAATCAATAATCAGACATGGGATTACAATTAGTCAATTTACAATACCTTATATTCATAAAATGATTATTTTGCATTTTTGTGATTTATGATTAAAAATTTAACCCATTATCAGACAACAAAATGGAAAGAAGTTGCAGATGACATTCTTAGTACGATTAGCTCTCATAAAACTGCAACAGATAGGGTAGAATATATCTTGAGAAAAGAAGGAAATGCAGTATTTCTTCTCTTTCTTTCTACAATATGTAATTTGTTTTAGCATACTGATTTTATTTTCGTTTCCTGCATGGCAGAGCTTTTCATAGCGGTTTAAAAGTCTGTAAAAAAAATAGCGGCTCTAAAACATGCAAGGACACTTGGGACCAGGGATATGAAAAGAAAAGGAAGATTTTTTTTAAAAATCCTCTTACATGTTCCTTCTTTCGAAATCGATTTGTTCCACAGTGTTGTGAATTGGAAGTGATTAAGCACGTAGCCTCTCGATAGCGTCTTTATTAGTAATTCTTCTTTAAATAAATCCGATACATTTATTTCGTTAGATCGGGACGTTCTTGCTATAAAGACAAAAAGTATCAATGATAATGTTGCCGGTTTCATTGTTAGGCCGCCATGAGAATGAAATAGACTGGGTGCCTAAAGGATGTAACATTAGGCCCACTCGATTGTGAGAAGGTTTCTGAACCGGTCAAAATTTATAATTGAGTGCCACACATCCCCTAGACTGGTATCGCCGTCGCCTTGAAAGTTGACAGCGATTCCAGTATACCCCTAACCAAATACTTAGATTTTGTTCTGAACGCTCATTCGAGACTTAACTATCTCGAATTAATTTACTTTTGTCGACATCACTTCCAGTCTCTAACGGTACAATCAAAGAATGACCAGTTTCTGATACCTTTATTGACAATGGGGACGCCAACGCTTTCCTATTAGTTCTTGTTTGGTTGGAAAGGTAATTGTCGGGCTTTATCTCAACGATATTGTTGGATATTTTATTGAGCATACAGAGACGTGCTTTTTTCCTGCTAGGTTTTGCCATTTAAATTTAGTTGAGCATGTTTGTCTATTTCTGTATTTGCGGCTCTTCTTTGAACTTTCTCTTTTTGATTTTTTGAAAGGGGTTCCAAACATTACACGAGTATTCAAGTTTCGGTCTAACTAATGTTTTGTATGCTTTTTCGGTGATGGGTTTAGATGGTATATTCTGGTTTCTGTGAAGAAACCATAGGGTTGGCATTGCTTTGATGCACATATTATTTTGATATTTACCCCAGTTTAAATCATTTGTGATAGTGCATCCTAGGTAATTTGTGTTTGTTTCAGGGTTCAATTTACGACGTGTAATACACTGTATAATCAAAATGGAATGGTCCTTTATTACATTTACTAGAACTTCCATTTAGTATTATACTATCAATAGTATATTCAATATCCCCGTGTCTTGTTGAAAAAAAAAAGTTAAAAAGGTTCAAGACCACCAATTGTTTAACTCATTGGAGACAGAGGAAAACTCGCACATTTTATATGTGTATGTTCGGGTTAGTGTCCTTGACTCCCCGATTCCAATATTCCAGACTAGTTCAAATTGATAGTGAAAGGTTGTAGATCTAGACAACGATAACCAAATAGTGTGCATATTAAGAGGGGGGGGTTTAACCCATTACCAGACGACAACATCTTAGACCGGTCCAAATCAAAGGAGTTACAGGCTACAATTTAAAGTTTTTGAGATTTTTATTTTTCCAACATTCTGGGTAGAAAACATGGGAAATTTTTACCGGAAAGAAAAAAATGTTACTTATGAAGATAAAAATTATTAAGCCAGTGAATGTCATTTCATTTACATATTGTTGCCAGGCAAAACTAAACAAGTTGTAAAGTGAAAGATGATTGGTCGCTTATTAGTCATATATAAATTTCATTTGCCGCGGTCAAATTACAGTTTGAACAGTTCGTCGGAGTGGAGAAGTCGCTGATACGTTGTAAAAATAACCCTCCCGCCCGCCCATTATTTATATGAGATTGACAATTTGTGCAAGTTCATGTTGTTATCGTGTTGTTTATTATCCATTTAAGATATTGATTGATATAAATTTTTACTGTGGAAGTTATTATTCATTAACTGAAGACTATGTGTTAAAAAGTTATGTTGTAGTCTTGAATTGTAGTAGAGTATTATGCTAATAATTGTTGAAGTATGTGAAAGGTCGACAAGATTAAGCTGGAGTTAATGCATGATGTGAATTTGAATTTGTATAAGATGAATGCAGGATGAATTTGGAAGATATATCTTCTCAGGTGTTCTCTGAAAATATATGCTTGCTTAATCATTTACATGCTGTATAAAATGTTTTGAATTGGTAATATTTTCAACTTTAGAATGTATTAGTATTACTATGGTTTGATCCCTTATTTATATGACTTCTCTAGATTCTTGGAACTGATAAAAAACCATCAAATTTCATATTTCATTGAATTTGCTTGTTGGTGTATTCTTATTCCTTCTCGAAGTTATGAATTGATGAATAATTTGTATAAATTGAAGAAATTGATTGTTACAAACAATTTCTTCATTTTAGACAGTATTTTATAAGTTGATATCCCAGAGAGGCGTCCAAAAGCGTCATTGTGTGGGAATGGGTTAAGAAATACTGTAAAAGTAAAGAATTACTTGCGTCAAGCAATTATTCCTTATTTCTCGGTGTTGTTGTAACTGTTGTAACTTCCGGGGTTGCAAGAAGTGATATTTCTCTCAGCTATCAAGATAAAGTTGTGAAAAAGGTCGGAGACTGAGAAAGCTGAACAATTAATAAAATTGTCTTATACTTTCGTTTATCTATACCCCATCATAATAATAAAAATAATGTTTACACGCATTCAGTTAAAATTGTCAGATAAAATGCCATAGGTATAAATGTCAGAGTTAAAAATTCCATGGGTAAAAATACCATACTCAAACGCTTTAAATACAATAGGTAAAAATGAAATTTATAGGTTTATCAGGCCATTTTTTTTATTAAAAAGAAAAAAAAAATAACCAAACTTGTATATTTCTTTTTTGAATTGGATAACCCATTCATCAATACCGAAGTATTAAACATATCAGAAATGTTCGTCTTAATCATGATATTGTGAATCAATGGGATGTTTTAAAATCCTTTCAAAGGCTGACTGCAGGTATAAGTGTATGCATTTACGTTTATTTATCGTTGCTACCGTTCCTCGCTTTGCTATGTAACTCTGCAACATGTTCGATATATAGAATCACTCACGGGGCCTCGGTTTAACGCTGCATCATAAAGTCAGTTAGTTTGTACTTCACCAGCTGAGGTAATCGGCTGACAAAGCAGATATAACGAGCAGATATAACAAATGAATTGGCTTTATATATACAAGTGTATACATGTAAACAATTGGGCTTACAAACATAAAAAATAACAAATTTATTTTTGTGACTGATTTTGTTGTGCTTTGCTTGGTTGGTTTGTTATTCGTGCAATATATGTCAGAGCATACATTAGGTATACTAATGGTAGAATGTCTTATTATCACCTATGCATTGTAAATCGACTAGGGTGTTGTAAACAAATAAAAACATCTCACATTACATTATTAGAAAATTATTTCATTGTTTGATAGTTAATTTTGAGGCCATATTTAAATTGCATAAGTAGTAATTGTTTTTCTATCCTTCCTTCTTTAATTAGTTTCATCTATTCTCTTTAGAGAATTCAGAGTACATTACTTATTCGCAATATCAATAACTTAATTTTTCTTCTTGAGACAAAGTTAATTTAATAGTAAATAATCACAAGCTTTCAGCGGCACAGCTGCCTTTCTCAGGTGTAATCCTATGAATGAACATGTTTTTTTTATGCAACGTCAATGTAACATTGACGTCACTTACAAGTGATACAATACAACGACCCGGGATAACGTCATGATTATCCCTCCCTTCGGGGATTAAACCAATAGTAATACGCTACAGCCACCCAAGAGTACAGCGGTTCAAAAATTAATGAACATAGTTGGAGGCTAAGGAATCACTTGTAACATGCGAGTCCCCAGGAAGCCACCGTGATTTCATCAATTTTATATATAAAAGGTAAGAAAACAAACTAGTTACATAAATATGATACCCCATACATTATTTGTGAGCGATCAAAACCTCGCAACCACAGCTCATTTAGCTATAGTTACGAAGCTCCGCTAATACACCGATATTGCGATCAGTCATACATAAAAAGAGACCTAAAAGTCGAAACCACAGGCTCTTATCGCAGTTTTATCATTTATTGCTTTTTATTGACCAAACATATTTTGCCATATAAGGCTATTTAATGTCGGAGTGGAACTTCCTGTCGGAGCTCTGTGGTTACTACCATCAGTCCATCAACAGACGGATCATGTCCGTCAATCACCCCCCGACAAATTCATCATACATTTATTCGCAAGATAAAGACAGGGAAAACAATCAAAATACACGTTTTTACGAGGTGTTATTGAACAGTTCGTGGCTTTATGTAGATAGAAGCGGTTTAACTTTAAAATTTTCATCTATTGTTCAGCCAACTTGAAAGATTACAAACTTTGACTGATGGTTGTAATGCATTAGGGTATATTCTTCGGCCCAAAATGCGTATCAGCTTATTTTACGTCAAATAAATGCGAAATGGTCGTCTATATCTTGGGATCAGCCAAATGTCAAACCTTTGCTAAGTCAGACTCAATCGCTTTGAGATCACATTCCCCAATAGCATCCATAGCAATTGTAAACTTGTGTGCTGGCAACTTATGTCTTGTGGATAAGCACACCTAATGGCAGTTCTACACGCATTTCCTCATTGCTTTTCGCTTACACCTTTATGTATGGTCATAAACTTTACAGCGGATGTTGTTCCTTGGTTCTACTGTTTTGATCAATGTTTTATTTCAGGTTCGAAGTCGTGGACCCTTTTCTTTTAACTGGGTAACCTCTAACACTGTAAACTCCTAACTCGCAGATGCCAGTGGCAGATACAGTAAAGCAGCACTATTTGGGGCATTTAAATAGGCTTATTATTTCTGCAAAATCATGGTTCGTCACCATGTTGATGTAGATCTCAACATTGGTTTCAACCATTTAGAGAGCAATCAAGACAACACCACCATTAGGGATTTCGAATTCCTTAATTACAGTTAATTGACTAGAGGTCACTAATGCATCACAGTGCCATTTCTTCCCACCCAGGTTATTTTTTTCTTCTCGACATATGTTGTGGAATAACATAAAAATAAAGAGTTGCAGTTTTCAAGATACCACGCTAGTTTTTGGATCAGAACTATCTGCCCTTGACTGAAATACGCTACTTTCAGTGAGAATGGAAATATGAGTTCACGTATATCCGTGGAATTAGGTTAAATGATGCTTTCGTCGTAATTTATACCCATTCTCCCACCAGGTGATATTTTCTAAATCGGATTTTTTAAATACCCAACACAATGGTGATATATCAAAGCTGAATAATGTAACACGTTGATTGGATTTCAGAAGACTTATTTCTGAATCTAAAAAATATCTTTCTTTCAAATAGTTTGTAGACCTTGGCCTAATATTTCCGATTGCAAAATATCAGGATACCTTTCTTAGAATTTCTGTACATTACTGACCCTACTACGTTGCATAAGGGTTAAATTGTTTCTTTTTTATTTTATTGAGGTTTCCAAAAAAATGGAGATAAGTTTTATATATGTCTTTCTTGTCGATGGGTCAGTGCAAAACAGTTGTAACTGCTTACATATTTATTTGCAGTTGAAATGTTTCTCGCTAACCCTTCGTTATGACAATCAGGTAATTCCTATTTTCATGCAAGCTAAACAGAATATGATTTAACACGCCCTCCGCCCGATTAACTTGTGTTTCGCCCTATATAAACGTCAAATTATTACTTTATTTGATTATTTTTCGTTGAGTATCTTTCACCATTTATATAAATCTACGCGAAGGATTAAAAAGAAAAGTTATCATTATGAATTTGAACTTTAACCCTAATTATTTCTATGCTTTAGAGATACAGAATTCGAAATAAAAGGCCTTTAGAGTTCCTAAGGTTGAAGCAAAAGTCATATACAAATAAATGACGTCACTTGTGACGTCAATACAACGTCATGACGTCACTAACGAAAAAGTAACATGTCCTATTGCGGATTTGATATCATTGTATGGATTCTAACTATCAAAGTTACCGAGGAAAATGCACCAAATTGAATAATATGAGTCATTATAGTTAATGCTCTTGGCAAAGGAAAAGAAATTGCAGATGAAAGTTTAAATTGGGTAAATTGAAAGGTCTTCTCTAAGTAGAAAACATCGAGGGAAACGAAGATATTGCTTCTAAAACAATTTCTCTATTTTCCATAATTTTACATTCAATTATAAAAGTCGATATAATCATGGAGGTTGATTAGACATAACCCAAGCTAGGTCGATATTTTGTTGTACAAACAAACAACAAAATTTCAGATTCGTGTGAACTGAAAGAACTTACAGACGACAATTTGAAGTTAATGAAAATGTCACTGTCTTTATGAGTAAAAACGTTGTGGTAACGAAGAAAATGCTACTATTAAATACTTTCTTTTTTACACAATGTTTTTCCAAATTGTATTGTTGCTTATAGAGTTCTGTCGGGACTATTTGTTGTTAGACCCAACAACTCTGAGCATACGCTGCAACTCTGAGGGTCTGCTAACATGTCCACTAGCGTATTCCCAAATAAGAACAGTCGCTAGCTATTTGGAGTTCTCAGCAGTTTCGTCCTGTATCCTTGCACTTTCCCCCGTAACAACTAACCGTCTTCTGGGGGCGTCGCTTATATGGGCATGTGCTACGGTAGAGACGATAAATAAACGGAAATAAACACATATTTGGAGTTCGTGCTTGGTCTTCACATCGAGCATTTGGAACTCCAAATAGCTAGCGACTGTTCTTATTTGGGAATACGCTAGTGGACATATTTGCAGACCCTCAGAGTTGCCGCGTATGCTCAGAGTTGTTGGGTCTCATAATTGTCCACACCTTCTCCCGGTATGAATAGTAGCCAAGCTTATATCGCTTTGTATAAGGTCATTGGTATAGTACAAGGTATTGACTACGTCCTGCGCCGACCCCGTTTTATAGGCTAGTTCATTATACAACGAGGGTTGGTTAGTACAATACTGGTCTTGTGTAAGGCTATCCCGTCTTACACACAGCCCGGTGTTGTTATTGATAGACCGTTTTAGACTTGAGACAATATCGCCTAAAACTTGGTTCTGTACCTAGGTTTTGAACAGAACTTGCTGGGCCCAACTCAGAGTTGACGTGATTCTTCACAACTTCCCCTCGGTGCACGTCACAGTATCATTATCCTCGCATGAATTTCAAAGCAAATAAAATGTTTTAATATGAGGGCAGGTCTGAATCCTAATGAAACTTTTGAAAGAGCTATATGCTGCTAAAAAGTGACCTTGTTATCTCTATTTTACTGAGTGAAAATCGAACAGGAGTTAACCATATAGCCAGAGAAATTAGATTCGAAGTAATCGGAATTTATGAATCAAGCCCGCCCTAAATGTAAACAAAAGAACTTGCAAAAAGTGACCAAGACGTGTATTTTTTAAGCCATCCTGTAAAGAATTAGTCTTGAAGACGAGAGGAATAAGTCATTCATGCTCATTTAGCCCGAAAACGTATATTTATACACATCTTCATTGTTTGCGCTATCAATATGTATGGATTTCTGCAAAATGGCTATCATCGAATCCGTTCGCCCCAGAATATTTTCGCCCTTAATCCCGTTCGACCGGGTAAATTCGACTCGTATTTATGCATTATGTGGTTTTTTAGCAGAAAACATACTTAAATACGAATTCTAAATGTTTTGAATATTTAACACAATAGAATAATTGTCCTTGTGATATAATTCTTGATAAGTACTGGTGGTGGATTAGCCTGTAGTCTCCCATATTTGATCACCTTAAGCTATAAATTTGCGCATGTGCACTTACAAAATGATAATGAGACTTTGTGAACTAAACTGAAAGTAACATAAATTTAATTAGAATATTGCAGTGGGAACGAAAAACATTAGAAAACAAAATTTAACAAAAATTACACTCTTTGTGTATCCATACACTGATCATTGAGATCCAAATTCAGATTCTCATAATCCAGCACCTTAGCAAAATACATCCAAGGATCAATGTCACACTTGCAGCATTGGTGCAATGGACTTGAAAAATGTATTTTGAGTTACTTTCCATCTATCTACCTAAATTTAAAAGAGCATCTACATTGCAACAGCATTTGCGAGAAGAAAAAAACATGAAAATATTTATAAGGAATGACAAAAAATAGTATAAACCGGGTAATGCAAGAGTTTTAAGGAATAAGTTGTATTTCTTTTATTAATTTCATACATTGACATTAAAAAATGTTGATTTCTTACAATTTGCACATTGTTTGTAATACACAAGTCAACTGCAAGTGTGCAGAAATGAAACTGATCGAATATGGGAGACTGCTCAACTACGGGAAACTCAAGTATAATTGCCAAATCCCAATTAAATCGCCTACCTAAGTTATTGGGCATGATTCCCTTAGGAGCCTCAGTGGGCTTTGGTGCCCTAACTTTTTTACAGGATAATTGCTTTTAGCATTCCCCTTTCCGATGTGTGATTATGGTATTCAGTCATTTCTTACCATAACCATTTCGTACCATGCATTGGTTATTTCGTACCAAAGAATTGGTCATTTCGTACCACAAATAAACGACTCAATCAAGTTCAGAGAATTTGATAATTAGATTGTTTGTCATTGTTTGGTCGTGTTAGGTATGATCAGTTAAGGTCTAATTGTGGAAGGGTGAATGATTGTTGATTGCTTAATATTGATTAGATTGGCGTTTGACTGTCACACTTTTATACACCCATCAATTACTTGGGAAAACATTGCTGGTGACAATTTCTTCATTATCACAATGTTTTCTTATCCAAAAGACAAATATTTTAAAAATTCCGTCCTCATGAAATTGTGGTTTGCATTTTTTTTAAATTTGGAACTGTCTTAAATCTTGTTGTGTGGCAATTCGTTCATGGTTACCGGTACTTTGTCACATTATTTGATAAACCATGATACAAATTTGACATAATACGGTTGTGATTATCAACAAATTTTCTTCTAATGAACACAATCCCCTATTAGAAAAAAGTAATGTGCTGATACGATATCGTCAACTATCTGTTTGCCTGAATGGACTGACTTAATCGATTTTCACTTGGCTAATGATCGGTAAATTAGATAAAACAAATACATAATAAAATATTTTCGTATTTCATTAATTTCGAATGCCTTATTTTACCATTTAAATAATACAAGATTTTATTTTTTCCAAACATGGTATGAAATATTCGACGTATGGTACGAAATGACTATAACATGGTTCAAAATGGTCACAGTATGGTACGAAACAACCAATATCATGGTACAAAATGATCAAATGACTGGTAAGAAGTGGTTATGGTATGAAGCGTCCGTAATTAGTGAATTAGTAATTAGTGAATACCAACTCACCATATAGCACACTTAAATAAAACTGAATGAGATGTAAAATTTAGCCTTAAAGAAAACATATCATAGAATTTAGAGCTTTGATATAGATTTAACTTGAATGTACAAAATCTGTACTAGATTTTACATCAAACAAATATACCAAGATAGTTGTTCAAAGCAAAGACAGATTGTGAAAATTGAAATGACATTTTGCTTTTTTTTGTTGTCATAGACAATCTTTTTTTGTAAGATGCACAGTAGCAATCCAAAATTTCTTGAGAGCTAACAAGGCAGCTTTCAAGAAGAATTTCTTGTAGAAGTTAAGCATAGAACTGGATAAAATTTTGTTAAAAGATAAATCAAATGTCTGTCAGATATATAAAACCCATTTGGTCAGATAAAAAAAAATTTTTATTTGTACTGAACTCCAGCTTCCCTACATGTAAGATAATTAAGGTGAAGAGGATATAGGGGGTTTAGAGAGGTTGGGGTAGCTCGTTTGACCCCCCCCCCCCTTCCATCTGTAGCTAAATTATTTCATTTTCATGGGAAAATTCAATAAGAAGGAATATTGTAATAATGGGGAAACAAACCACCCTTGGTAAGTTAGAACTCACTTCTAAGAAATCCCGGATCCGCTCTAGAGTACAAAATGTTGAAGGTGATTTTCAAAAGTAATTTATGTTAATTTAAGTGCGAGGGGAAGTGGAAGTAATGTGAGAAAAGGAAAAATTATGATTGTAGCATTTTTTCCTTTCTTATTTTTCCATGTAATATATCTTCTGTGATGTTCACAATTGTAATTTAGGTGATCATATTTGTTACTTTTTCATATATATATATATTTTCAGGTAAAAATTGTGGCTCAGATGAAAAGAAATAGTGTAACAATGTTGAAATATATATATGATTTTAATGAAAAAAGTCAATTCATGACAAAATTATTCAAGAAAAAATAAAACAATTATTTATATCATACTTGAACAAAAATTATATATTTTGTAATTAAGTTAGGTTTTCTTCACAAATATATACAACACCTGAAATATAACAAACCAACTCCTATGGGAGAAATTTATAAGGGTCACATCCTGTGTATGTCAGTTTTTTTTTACTGTATTGAATTAAGCTTTATTATTTTTTCACAGAGAAAATGGTCAGCACAAGGTCTCCAAAACCAACAGGAGTTTTAACCAGGAAAAAATCAGCATCAGATCTTAACAAGGGTAGACCAAAAAGAAATGTTTCTCCGAAAAATCTTGTGAGTACAATGTACATCTATTTATTCTTAGCCAGAGTCCAGAATCTGTTTCATTCATTTGAAGATTAGATGGTTGTGCAAATGTAAGAAACATTTTATGAGATATAGTCCAAAAGTTTCAGGACTGCTTTTATACCCTAAATGACTTGCATTCAATTTAGTCAAACTTTTCAAAAGATGTAATTTGCACTGAATGACAGATAATCTCTAATGATAAAAGAATCAATCAACCAATCAAATAATTCCTTTAGACAGGAAGTGAACTTTGAACTCTGACATTGGTCGACATTGAAGAATTTTTGTTGGTTTGGTGGCTTGATATATAAGTCAAAGATCCTATTGGACCATCAATTCAGGGTTCTCCCCAGAAATTTTTGAAGGCGTAGTGGCAAATGCGCGGCGTGTTGTCTGTTAACATCTTGGTATGACTATACATAATAAAGGTCATTAAAAGTGATTTTTAGCTTGATTATTGACATCTTGTTGTTTTATTGAGAGTTATTCTTGAATTATATTCTTCAACTTTTTAATTATTATAAGTTGATTTATCTATTCTGAGGCTTATTTTGATACCAACCAATTGTGACATTACTCAGCTTACTTCAACTCTCTATCCTATTTGTTGGCACTTAATTGTGTCATAAAAAGGATGTGAAATGGAAGGATAATGAAATAATATACCCAAAAGTCTCATGAGTAAAAAAAAGTGTCAAGTGCTTGTCTATTAGATAGGATTAGCTTTTCATGCTTGGCCATTTTATCAATTCTGTCCAAAAATCATATCCTTGAGGACTCTTTAAAAAAGCATGGAGTGTTGGATTGACGAAAAATGCCCTTCATCAGAAAAAAAAAATATTATCAGTAATTTCAAAAATGTATTTATAAGGTTCCTGTGTGAAATACCTGGTTTCATTTTCAAATTTTGCATCTTAAAGAGCTCCATTAGATTCTCTGTGTAAAATTTGAAATGCTCATTATTTGCCCATTCAGAAGCCTTTGACTTTCTGACACTATAAATATTCTTCTAACAGTACTTTCAGCTATTTGATTTCAATAAGTTAATAAAAAATGTATAATATATCAGCAGTGTCCAACCTTATTTCTCAAATTATAACATGAAACTTGATCAGATTAATTAAACAAGTGTGTTTACTCTTCTCTTCTTTAAGTGATTTCAGCACTTTGATTTTCAAAAGAGGATATTGTTTTCCAAATATTATAGCGTGAATGATCTTTTCCTGATTCTAAATAATTATTAAATCATTACTTTTTATAAAAGAAATCCCTAATTGGTCTAAGGCATTCTTTTCTTGAAGTGCTTTCAGCACTTTTATTTTTATTGTGGTATTATTTCTTTTTGGGTAAAAAACATGAGAGGATGAGATATTATTAGATGATTACTAAAAGTATAATAATTTTTTTCATCAAACTTTTAAAACAAATTTATTGAAAAAATGGGTTGAACAAACAAGGGTACAAATGTTTGAGATAATGCCCTCCATGTTGGATAAAAAATAAATGGACCTATTCCAGAAGAAACATGTGTGTAATTATTAAACTGAGTTGAAAACAAGAGCTTAGTATAACTGGGATGGCTTCTATACAAATCTGTCTTTATTATTTTGGCAAATTCTCGTAAGGAAAAAAGATCGCGAAAAGGGTATGTTTTCAGCGATCAATGTATGAAATAAACTGACCCAATAAATCTTTCCTTCAAAAAATTAAATTTTAAACCACTGTGGCTTTAGTCTGATAGTTGTCACATCAAATTACCACATCTTTTACATTTAACTAGACCAATCTCAGCCGAAGTGACAATTTTCCGGAACCGGGTCGCCATTTTGAATTCATTGTTTACATATTGGTACCGATCATGCTTGGTAACTGAAAGCGAGGTACCAGTGGGAAACGCAAGAAAAAATCGATAATCATCAATTAGTAAGAGTGTAAGGGTCTTATCAATAGAGATGTTATGCAATACGTGGTATACAACATTGTAGATAAAGAGCCTGTCGTGTCCGTGCTTCTGCAGCCAATTTTAATGGTTTGCTTTTCCCTTTCTTCTGCTTGAATTTAAGCCGTATCGGTGACCAAATTTAAGCGTATCGGCGATCTGAAGGCGCATCGGCAAACTCTCTTAATTAATGAAGGCGTATCGGGGCCGATACGCCATAATGGCCTGTGGAGAACCCTGCAATTGTAATCATTTTATCAACCTCGTATGTTTCAGATCAATAAATCAGGATTAACTCTTTGTTTTTCAAAATCTAACACCTTTCCAAATTCAAAGAATTTGCAGACAAAAATTTTATTTTGATTCAATTGAAAAAATAACCATTCAGTAGGGTAGAAAATACTGTGAAAAAAAAGAATAAATTGCTTGTGACAAGCAATTTCTTCTTTTTCTACAATATTTTCTCAATTAGAAATTCATAAGGATGTAAAAATCATTGATTGTATAGGAAAGGGTTAAAAGTGAGTTTAAATATGGAGAAAACATATTTACTGCACAATTTGAAAAAGCTCTAGATTTCAAACCATTGCTTTCTGTTCTAAATGGATGTATTTTTAATTGACTTCAAAATAAGTGAAATTATATCTGGTTAAATAGGGCTCTGCAGACTCTCAAAATTTGAGGAGAAGTGACTTCTCCATAATCTAATAATTCGGAGAAGTTTTTCAAAATAGGGAAATTATGTCAATTAACAATATCCATATCAATTCAGTGTATGTCTAATAATTTTTTTTTCTGTTTGTTTTTAGCTCCACTGGCTGAAAGCCAGAGAGCTATTGTCATGGCGTTGTGTCTGCCGTGCGTGCGTCTGGTCGTCTGTCCGTCCATAAACTTTTACTTTGAAAATCATCTCCTCAGAAAGTATTGAACAGATTTCAACCAAATTTTACAGAAATGAACTTTGGGTGACCCTCTATCAGATTCTTTCAAAGAATTTTGATTGGATGAAAAACATGGCTTTAATTGGCGGGGCTAATTTCAATATATGGTGAATGCTTTGAAAATCTTCTTCTCAGATACCAGTACATGGATTTCAACCAAATTTCACAGAAATGATCCTATGGTTAACCTTTATAAGATTCCTTCAAAGAAATTTGATTGGATGAAAATATGGCTCTGATGGGCGGGGCTTATTTGCATATATGGTAAAAGCTTTGAAAAACTTCTTCTTAGAACCTAGTGGATGGATTTCAACCCAATTTCACAGAAAAGATCCTTGAGTGAACCCATATCAGTTTCCTTCAAAGAATTTTGATCAGATGAAAAACATGGCTTTAATGGGCGGGACTAATTTCCATATATGATAAAAGCTTTAAAAATCATCTTCTCAGAAACCGGTGAATGGATTTCAACCAAATTTCACAGAAATGATTTTTGGGTGACCCTTTATCAGATTCCTTCAAAGGAATTTGATTGGATGAAAAATATGGCTCTAATGGGCGGGCTTATTTCCATATATATGGTAAAATCTTTGAAAATCTTCTTCTCAGAAACAAGTGAATGGATTTCAACCAAATCGACCGGAAAGTTCCTGGGGTTACCTTTTATCAGATTATGAAAAAGAATTTTGATTGGATGAAAAATATGGCTTTAATGGGCAGGGCTAATTTCCATATATGGTATATAGTGAAAACTTTGCAAATTTCTCAGAAACCTGTTGATGGATTTCAACCAAATTTCACAGGAATGATAACCAGATGACTGTTTGTCAGATTCCTTCATATAATTTTGATTGGCTGAAAAACATGGCTATTATGGTGGTGGGTTGTGTCCATATATGGTATACAGTGAAAATTTTACATAATGAGTTTTACTTAACTTGACTTGACTTTTGTAAAAACAATAAAACATTTAAAATGGTTCTCTAGAACTATTTCAAAGATTTCAATGATTAAGATTTATTTTCATTATATTCATTTTTAAATTTCTTAATCAGTCTATTCATGCCTGTGGGTGCCTCTAGTTATGTTTTCGTCCAACCTTAACACATTACCAGGTGACAAATTTTAGACTGGTCCGAATTGAAAGGAGTTGCAGACGGCAAACTTTTTGAAATTTTAGATTTTTTCAACTTTCTGCATTGAAAACATTGTGAAAAATTGAGACATTGCTTCTTGCAAGCAATTTCTTAATTTTACACAATGTTTACCCAATTGCTTTAAGGAGAGGCATCAAAAAGCATCATTGTGTGGGAATAGTTTAATGAAAGTATGTTATAAGGTAAATTGATAGGTATAAGATAGATTTTATCAAACTTCATAAATTTATGACAATTGACCAATCGCTGGCCCCTCCCCATGGCAACCGACTCTGACAGGAATTCCTGCTTCCATTTTTAAGTGCGTAATTCTGCAAAATTTATGGTGTAACAAAATAGTAAAATGGTTGGTTGGTTAGTGACCGAAACATTGTAACTACAGCTTGAATAAGCTGTAGTTACAACATTTAAGTCGCCAAACCAACAATGAAGGCAAACAAAAATGGCGCCAATGTTTGAGCTGATAAGGACAGGTCTGAGCAGAATAGATTATTTGATTGGTCGGTTTATTCCTTGATTGACATCCTCAGGTCTGAGCAGAATAGATTATTTGATTGGTCGGTTTATTCCTTGATGGACATCTGCGATTGGTCAATTTCATAGTGGTCATAGTACAAGTTTCTAGTAGCTGATACCAATTGACGGATTGCTGGCCCTGCCCACTTACCTCGTTACCGCCCATTGACTCTGACAGAAAGTCCTGCTCTGATTTTCAAGAGCGTTATTTTGAAAAATGTATAGCCACTAGCATATAACATGAAAGTAGTATAGTTAATTGGTGGCCTAAACATTGTAGCTACAGCTTGAATAAGCAGTAGTTACTGTGTTTTAAGTTGCAAAACCAACAAAAAAGGTTAACCAAAATGGTGGCGGATGTTGAAGATCAAACTCATTTCTGGTCTCAATGAATGATTTCATTGGTTGATTGGTTATTTGATTGACAGCTGTGGTTAGTCAGTTCTTAAAACTTCGACTTTTACTTGGTTTGAAGCACATTCTGAAATCATAACATGGTTGTTTATACAAATGAAAGAGGCAAATGAAAGAGAATATTCACAAGTTGAAACAAAATGTTTTGATATTAACTCTTTCCTGTATAATCACTGGTTTTTACGTCCATGCAATTTTTTATTTAAGTAAATATTGTGATAAAAGAAGAAATTGCTTGACACAAGCAATTTCTTCTTTTATCACAATATTTTCTACCACATAGAATGCTATCGTTTCAAATTGTACTCACTTTTGATTGTCATCTGCAACATGTTTTAAATTGAGCCAGTCTAAAATTTTGAGAAACAGGAAAGGGTTAAAATACTCTGTTCAGTGAAACTGTGTATCATATTTATAGACAATACCAGTAAATCTTGAAAGAACATGATCCTCCTTGTAAAATCACCATTTTGTAGTGCAAATAATCATTTTACTGTGGTTTATTTATTGGGGTTTAACGCAACTTTTAACAGTATTTCAGTCATATCACAGCGGCTGGAGCACCTAACAATGGATTCCTGGTATTTCTCACACCAGTACTACCACTACATCCTTTCCTAGCCTCCAGCTGCTATCCCACTTAGGTTTACAATTATCCACCCATTGGTGAGAGACAAATGTCGGAAAAAATGTGTGCCGCCGTGAGGGATTGAACCAATTACATCCTGTGATTGAAGATTGGGAGTCTAGTTTTTCTTTTTGGTACCAAAATGTTCTTCTATTACATGTCAAAGCACTTGGATATTTTGTTGTCCCAGAAATTTTGTACTATACATGTATTTCGTACTTAGAAATACTTAATACAGGGCTGAACCATTAATTATATGGCAATGATAGAATTTGTTTTGGAATTTAAGCTATTTTCTCACAATGATGCTTTTTGATGCCTCTGAGAAAAACAATTGGGAAAACATTGTGTAAAATGAAGAAACTGCTTGTCACAAGCAATTTCTACATTTTACACAATTTGTTCTACCCAGAAAGTTGAAAAAATCTAAAATTCTATAAACTTGAAATTTTTGTCTGAATCTCCTTTCAATTTGGACCAGTCTAAAATTTTGCTGTTGGGTAATGGATTAACCAAAACATGTCCTTTTATTGCAGGATGACTCTGTGTCTGGTTTGTCATGGCGAGAAGAGAGAGAGTTGAAGAAAGCCTTGTATGCATCACTACAAGAGGCGCGCAGACAGTCGAAGGACGAAAAGTCAGATGATATGGACTTTGTTTTCCATGATACTAGTAAACCACAGACAAGTCTTTCAGATAGCATGTATGGCTCAACTTTTTACATAATACTTTTTTCAGATTGGTTGTTTTAACCCTTGTCATGCTGAACCCAAAATATTTCTATTTGGGCAGGAGGAATAGACAAAGATCAGCATGCACATATGTGCAGTCTGATCTTAGTCTACACCACCTGCTTGTCCTTTTTGTTTACAAAATTAGTTTTCAAATGAAATATTGACCCCCAGCTAGTGCCTCCATTGATTTTAGTCCTTTGATTTTGGTGCAATTCTAAACAGAATTTTTACTCAGCATGACAAGGGTTAATAGAGCTCCCTTGGTATTGTCATTATCAGGTATTGTTAGGCATGAAAACTTTGTCATTATTCAAGATATCTACTTAAGCCTCATCATGCTGAATTTTTATTCTCTTTATTAAAATCAAAGGGCTGAAAACACGGAAGGCTCTTATTGTGGGTTGATAATGATTTTGAAAATTTATCTTACTTTAAAAACAAATTAAGCTTCTAAGGTCCAGGCAGATGGTCTACACAAAGATCAGACTGCACATATGTGTGGGCTTATCTTTGTGTAGACCTCCTGCAAAAATAGGAATATTCCAGGTTCATCATGACAAGGGTTAATAATAGGAGCTATACAACTATGATTACTATCACATGAGCGACCTGTAAAGTGTTACTTATCCCTTTCCTGTACAATCTCTGGTTTTTAAGACACTGTGATTTTATACTTGAGAGAACATTGTGGGAAAAGAAGAAATTGCTTGTAACAAGCAATTTCTTGCTTCTTTTTCCACTATATTTTCTTCCCCGTAGGATTCTTTATTTTCAAATTGCTCTCAATTTTAATTGTTGTCAGCAACTTCTTTCAAATTGGATGAGTCTTAAATTTAGAAAAACAGGAAAGGGTTAAACACATTCATTTAATACCTTTTGCTTGCGTTAAATGCCTTTTTGTGTTCACATGAGCACAAAATGTTCAAGGAGAGCTTTTGTGATCTAGCTATGTCCAGTGTTTGGATTTTTCAAGTCTGAGTCTAACAAAGAAGTAGTCAGGCATCTCAAAAACATCTGAAGTGAGTCCCGTGGGCCCTTTGAGACTCAACTTGAGAAAAAAATTGAAGGCTGTTTGAAACAGTCTTCAATTCTTTTCTAAAGTGGAGCTCCAGAGAATCATAGTTGTTGAATACATTGGTTGCCTTTTTCCTACAATTTACTAAATTTGAACTTTTATGCTTTGAATTTAACCCTTTCCCATTTTTGGAAATATTAGACTAGTCTGAAATGAAAGAAGTTGCAGAGGACTATGAAAACTGGATGCCATTTGAAATGAAACCATCCTAGGTGGTAGAAAATATTGTGGAAAAAGGTGAAATTGCTTGTTATTAGCAATTTCTTCTTTTTCCACAATGTTTTCTCAAGTATAAAATCACAGGAACGTAAAATCCCGTATTTGAAGAGGAAAGGGTTAATATTCATATGATAGTTTAAGAAAAGTCAATGTCAGTGACTCCCAAACCTTCCGTTAGGAGCCGTACGACCTCAAATTTTTAATATCTGATTAAAACACAGTATCTGTTGTGGATCTATATTACCTTGCGTGCACAATGGAGTCCATCAGAATCAGAATTGTTAAAAAATCCAGTATTTATAAAGTGATAAAGATGAAAATCTTTAATGACCTTCTTCAACTCTATAAAGCTTAAAGCTATCATACCCAGGTGAGTAATATAGAACCATCATAGTCCTCTTGTTTTAAACCATTCCCAGAATGCAACATCTTTCAAATTGGACCAGTCTAAAAACTTCTCATGTTGGCATGAGTTAAAGTCAATGATTCTTATCCTAGTTTGTCTTGTACTTCAACAGTGTTTAAGGTGATAGCAAATCTCATTTGCTGTGCTCTGTACATTATCTGTTTTACATCAAAATTAAAGACTGGTCCAGATTGAATGGAGTTGCAGATGACGATTTCAAGTCTATAAAATTTCAGATTTTTTCAACTTTATGTGCGTAAAACATTGTGTAAAATGAAGAAATTGCTTGTTACAAGCAATTTCTTCATTTTGCAGAATGTTTTCCCTGTTGTACTTCTTGAGGGGTGTCACAAATTGTCATTGTGTAGTAATGGGTTAAGAATATAAATGTATATATTCTTCTTTAGTCGCAGAGAGTTGACAACCAGTAAAGTTTGGAAAGTTGAGAAAAGTTCATCAAGTTTGAATCAAGACACAGGGAAGATTAGTATAGATGAAAAGGAAAATGAGCAAAAAAGGTAGAATGTTAACCTCATACTCTAAGTATCTTTCTCAATAGAACATGGTGGAAATTTTCCATGAACTTTTAACTCATTAACACACAATCAAAATATAGACCTGTCCAGTATCAAAGAAGTTGCAGATGATAGATTTTGGCTGGTGAATTCTTGAATTATTTTCTTTGTCTTTTAAGGTAGAGAACAGTGTGTACCATGAGGAAATTGCTTGTAATAATCAATTTCTTTATGGTCCACAATGTATCCCAAACTTTATTTCTTTGGGGTGTCGATAAAAGGATTGTGTTGGAATAAGTTAATCAAAAAAGATCTTAAATTTTGATAGTACATAAGATGTTTCAAAGAATATGTTGACTCGGTGTACTCTGGGTAATTAGCCTATTACTAGAAAACAAAATATTTGGGACTAGTCCTAATTGAAGAAGGTATTTCAACTTTTCAAAGTGAGTGTGCCACCGTCATAGAGCAGTTGGTAGTGTGTCAGCCTCCCAATCTTCAATCATGGGATGTCATGGGTTCGACCCCGGCCATCGGCACATATCTTTTCATACATTTGCTTCTCATCACTGGGTGGATAATCGTAAACCTATGTGGGATAGCAGCTGGAGGCCAGGAAAGGATGAAGCGATAGTACTGGTGTGAGAAATACCAGGAATCTATTGTTAGGTGATCCTGCTGCCGTGATATGACTGAAATACTTTCAAAAGTGGTGTTAACCCTTTCCTGGTTAATCCCTGCTTTTTATGTCCCTGTGATTTTATTATTGAGAAAACATTGTGGAAGAAGAAGAAATTGCTTGTAACAAGCAATTACTCTTTTTCCCACAATATTTTCTACCCTACCTGAATGATTATTTTTCAAAAAAAATAACTATTAGTTGTCATTTGCAAAACCTTTGAATTAGGACAGGTCTAAAATTTTGAAAAGCAGTAAAGGGTTAAAAATTCCATTCAATCAATCAATTCAAAGTGAGTGTTAATTTAACCCTTTTCTTTTTTTTGCAAAGTTTTAGACCTGCCCAAATTCAAAGGATTTGCAGACAACATTATCAAAATCAATTTTATTTGGAAAATAATCATTCAATATGATAGGATAGAAATATTGTAGAAAATGAAGGACAATCAATTTCTTTATGGTCATAAGAAGTGCTTTCTCATGTATAAAAATATAGGGATGTAAACACAAGGGATTGAACTGGAAAGGGTTAAGACATAGATTCATGTGGGCTAGATATCATGGGAAAAGGAGAAATTGCACGCTTGTTTATCCCTCATCATAATTCTATGAGCATTTGATTGATATGGATCATTTGAATTAGCCTGGGCAAATATTTTCTATAATATCACCTGTGCCTCAAGCAAAAACTTGGAGCAGCCTTGAAAGCCAGACAATGTATCTTGAATATTGGCTGGTCGTCTATAAGAGACTTGACTTAGTCTGTACCAATCAGAAGGCATTGTTAAAATGACTGCTTCGATTGCTGCGTGGTATAGGTGCTTGTGATCTGATGGTCACTGGTACAAGCCTCACCATCACCCAGGGTGTGTTCGTGGGTAAGACACTCAATAGTTAGTCCCATTCTATGGAGCTGTAAAATTGGGTAGTAGTGGCGTTATGCGACTGCCTCTCTTTCGGGTATGTGAAAGCATGTGGATTGTAAGTGTTTGAGAGCGACTCTATACACTTAAAGTTTTGATCAAACTGCAATAAATTTGTATAAACTAAAACGGATCAGACTATTTAAATGCACATTCTGATCAGAGTCTACTTTGACTCATGTAAAGTTCTTTAAAAAATCATGATCGAGCTGAAAGTACTTTTTAATGATTAGAACAATTCATAGCTATATAAATGACTAAAATGTTGGATTGAAAGATGCCATATTAATCCAGTACCAAATGACAAAATATCAAATTGTCAAAATTCAAAGATGTTACAAAAGAAAATTTTTCATTGATTTGTCTTTTAGGTAAAAAAGAAGAAATTGCTTGTAACACAGTGTTTTCTAAAGACTTCAACTTTTGACTGTTTCTACTGTTTGTGTAAGCTGAATCTACAAACTGAACATTATTTGTTTACTCATCACTTTTTAATGTTCAGTGCTCATATTTTGGTTCAATCCTTTACTGTATTGCAAAATTTAAGATGTGTCCAGATTCAAAGGTTTTACAGATGACCATTTAAAGTAAATTTTATTTCAAAAATAATTTTTCAGAAGGGTAGGAAATATTGTTGAAAAAGAAGAACTTGCTTGTTACAAGCAATTTCTTCTTTTCTGACAACATTTTCTAAAGTAACACTGGCATGTAAGAAACAAGGATCTGATAGGAAAGGTTTAACCCTTTTCTGTACAGTCCCTGATTTTTACATCCTCATGAATTTATACTTGAGAAAACATTTTGGGAAAACAAACAATTGCATGTTACAAGTAATTTTGTTCTTCTCCACAATATTTTCCACCATTTAGGAGTGAAGCATTTAGAATTAAGTTCGCTTTAAATTGTCATCTGCACCTTTTTCAAAATGGACAAGTCGAAAATTTGATAAAACAGGAAAGGGTAAAGATGCCTCTTATTGGTAGACATTTGTTATTGTCAAGTTTGATCAGCTGCAGTTAAACTTTTGATATGCTTCTGTTTGGGGGCCCTTAGTATTTCATAAAAACATCTTGTTTCATATGGTAAAACTTTGTTTTAGGAATAACTTTGTAAGAAGACTGTTAAATCAATTTGTGGAAAAAATTTCAGGACAAAATACCATGCACAAAGAAAATTTGCTGTGAATTCGTTCACAGTAACCCATCAGGTCTCTGATTCTTTACGATCAAGCTTGAATGGGTCGGCATCATGTTTAGCTAGTGATCAGTAAGTTTGTTATATTGTGTAGTTTGCCAATTTTGTGCCAGTTCTGTTTAAAAGCTCTTGTAAAGTAAAAAGGATCTACTTTCTGTAAGAAATCTTCTGAAGCCATTGTCTTCTAAAATGGTTTCAGATTTAATGCTAGTTTTTTACTGTCTTGTGCAAATGTGAATCAATTTGAGAATCTTTCTATTCAGTACAAATTAATTTACTCTAACCTCATAAGAAGACTGTTGATTCCTGTTTTCCTCACTGTCTGCAAATATAGTTTTTAACTCATTAACAGACATTAAAAATCTATCCTCAGATATCTTGAAAGAAGTTACAGATGATGATTTCAAGATGACAAAATTGTTTAAATCTTTGTCTTTCGTAGTTGAAAGTATCGTGAAGTGAAGAAATTATTTGCTACAAGCAATTACTTCATTTTACACAATGCTTCCCAGTCTTTTTTGATGGTAGTTAAAAAGTGGGATTATTTGGAAAAGAGATAATTAGTTATTTTGGCTCTCTTTTTTCATGCCCCTTTTACTGATTTAGCTGCCCCGCCTTTTAAATATGACTTGTTATAAATTTTGTCATATGCTTATTGGTTAAAATCGAACTTTGAAATGTGAACCCTTAACCCTTGTCATGCTGTATAAAATCCCATACTAAATTGCATTAAAATCAAAGGGCTGAGAGCACTTACAGCACTTGTAGTTCAACAATCAATATCTCTTTTGTAAATCAATTTCATAACTTCTCGTGCAGGAAAAGCACAAGCAGGAGGTGTAGACCTAGATCAGACTGCACTTATGTGCAGGCTAATCTTTGTCTGTACCTCCTGCCCAAACCAGAATATTCCAGGCTCAGCATGACAAGGGTTAACTTGCTGATCCCGGAATATACCTGTTTTGGCAGGTGGAGTAGACTAATATCAGTCTGCAGACTCTGAATGTATGTGCAGTCTGATCTTATTCTTCACCTATTTGTCCAATCCCAGTAATTATACTTCCAAAAAACTATGTTTGTGGGGTATATAGGAGTTAGCTTGTCAGTCCGTCCGTCTGTAGCTTTTTTGTGTCCGCTCAATTTCTCGGCAACCATTGGACAGATTTGATTCAAACTTCACTGATATAATCAGTATCAAGCAGTGATGTGCATATTCATTTTTGTTGCGGTCCATAGATTTTTGACGGAGTTATGACCCTTTGGTGAAAAATTGTGTCTGCTCAATTTCTCAGCAACCATTGGAAGGATTTGATTCAAATTTCACAGAAAGACTCAGTATAAGTCAGACATGTGCATATCCTATTTTGCTTATGGTCCATTGATTTTTGACTGAGTTATGGCCCTTTAATTAAAAAGTACGATTTTGTTATGGCCCTTTGGCAGATAGCACTTGTATATGGACAAGCGCTGTTCGGGGGGGGGGGGTATAAGTCAGCTTTGCGACAATGTCTAGTTGTTCATGAAATCAATTTCAAAAGAAATATTGACCCACCACTAATGCCTCCAGTCCTTTGACTTTTGTGCATTTCTGGAAAAGGATTTTATTCAGCATGACAAGGGTAAATGATTCAGAAAGCAATTTTGGTTCTGTCTGATGTAGATTTGACTTGAAATAGCAACAAAAAGATCCTTTTTACTTATAATTGTTCCTTTACCCCCACAGTTCTAATTTGTACTATTTAGTTTTAACATTTTAAGAAATATTGTTCAGCAACAAGATTTGAAATGATAATATTTTTCAGCTGTATTAAAACAGTTTGAAAAATAAATGGACAAATTATACACAGAATTTGATAAGGTATTAAGAGCTTATTTAACCTTTCCCACATAAGAAAATTTTATTCTATGCCAAATTGAAAGAAGATGCAGACGGTAATTTTTGGTTGTTTAAACTCTAAAATTCTTTGTCTTTTGGGGTATAAAAAATTGTGGACATAGAAGAAATTACTTGAATCAAGCAATTTTTCTATGTCGACAATGTTTTCCAAAGCTTTTTTCTTGAGGGATTTAGGGATGTTAAAAGGAGGGATTGTGTGGAAATCAGTTTTTAACAACTCAAAGAATTCAAAGAAAATTTCATTGTATTCTTGTAAGCAAAATGAATGAACCAAGACCTGCAAGGGAAGATATAGGATTTATGTAATGGGAGTTCAACTTACTAATGGAAGAGTAGGGTCATTTTCCAATTAATGCCAAAGTTTTATTGAATTTCCTCACATAAATGAATTTATTATACTACAGAGAGGGGGTTCAAACACCCCTGCCAACCCCGCTCGGCCACTGAACCTGCCTTAATTAAAAAAATAAACTACATTTCACGATTTTGTAGGGTTATTAAACTTTTCTTGATAAAAAGTTATGTTTAGGACTGAAAATTTAGACTTGGATGATACTTTTGAATGATTGGAAATTATCTAGTATTGACATACAGTTTATCCTTAATCTTAAAGTGTTATCAGCACATTTTAACCCATTACTAGACGACAAATATTAGACTGGTCTAAATTCAAAGAAGTTTGAAATGACATTTCACAGCAGTTTGAAATTGACAAAAGTGAAACATAGGATAGAAAACATACTCGGAAAAGAAGAAATTTCTTGTAACAAGCAATTCCTCCTTTTCTCAAATATTTTTCTAATATGATTCCTCAGAGGCATTTAACCCATTCCCACTCAATGATGCTTTTAAACGCCCCTCAAGAAAAACAATTGGGGAAACATTGTGTAAAATGAAGAAATTGCTTGTAACAAGCAATTTCTTCTTTTTACACAATATTTTCTACCCACAAAGTTGAAAAAATCTAAAATTCCACAAACTTTGAATTGTTGTCTGCAACTCCTTTCAATTTGTACCGGTCCAAAATTTTGCTGTCTAGTAGTAGGTTAAATGCATGTTTGTTTGGGAATGGGTTAAGTATGTTATTCAATCTTTTGTTCCTATATTTTCTTCATTGCTGTGGTGTAATATTCAGCTAATTTCTTCATTATTCCAAAAAAATATTACGACATGATAAATAGGGAATGGATGGTTGGTGTCTTGGAAAAGTTTAATCGGGCAAGGTGTAGGAATTTTTCTGGTAAGCTGAAGGCAGATAAATTCGGAAGCTGAGTCAGATGAACTTTTCCATATCAAGACACCAACAATCTATTTTATTTATCCTGTTATTTATTTTTAAATATGAATTCAACCAAAAATGTTCCCAACAAGTAAACTTAAGTTAACCTCCCTTACCCGTACATGATGATTTGTACTGGGTTGGAGTGTGGGGTTGACCTTAGAAAGAACTCTCAAAATATACATTTCCAAGGTCAGAAAAAGACAGAATTGACAGGAACATCTAAAACTTAAACCCCAAACAGCAAAGATCTACCTTGATTATGGAAATTGATATGCCTAGATTTATTATCTTGGCGTTCACTTGACTAAAGTGTTGAAGATTTTCTGGCGAGTTTGTTGTTATGCAGCTAAAACCAAACCCAAGTCAGTGCCATCCTTATCAAATATCAGATGGACAGAGCTTGATATTAGATGCCTAGCTTCTCACTAAAATAATATCCACGATAAGTTCTCTCAGATAATGTTTTAAAATCCTGCCTTTCTGAAGTTGTTTGTATGCTTCCTTGTAGTATGACGTTATCTCTATGTCATTGAATTATTATTTGACCAATGAATGTTTTTATTGGACATAAATTCTAGCTGAATATAAAACATTAATTGTTTAAAAGCAAGGTTTTTAAAGTACCCCAACCTCTGTAAAAGTAGTTCTGGCCTTTCACCTGATCAAGTGACATGATAAAGCTTATCATGTGACCATGTGACCTGATATCAACAAGTTTATCACACACCCCTTTATTAGGCAGTATTTATAGTAGGTGACAGGATAAAGGCTTATTGTTGTATAGGGAGTTGATAATAACTTGATAATGTGTTGCAGTTCCCTGCATGGGTAAAGTTAACTGTATAGATTGAAATTGTGTTGGGTTATGCATGCAGGTTGAAGTAGTGTAGATTTGTTGTACTTCTAGCTTGACCTATTGGTAAGAATATTACTGACGAATTTTTTGTGACGCCCACTGACACCCGACATGGCAGTGAGACTAAATTATTGAAAGATGTTAGTTTGCCAAGTATTTGGCAAGGAAGTTATAACAAAAAGCAAATTGTTTTTTAATGAGCTAATGTCATAACTACATCTTAAATAAGCTGAAGTTACAATGTTCAAGTTGCAAATCTGAAATGTACAATTTCAGTATTCTCACTTTTGGCCTATATGTATGAATTAATTGGTTCATCAATTTTTTGATTGGCTGTGGTAATCCCTCACATGTTTGAAATGAATGTAGGACATTTTGGCCACGGACGTTTTGGCCAGGACGTTTTGGCCACGGATGTTTTGGCCAACACTTTTGGAAAAACGGACGTTTTGGCCAAATTCATTTTATATGTACTTATTTTAGATTATTAAGCCAAATTATTAGTATTTCTTAATAAAAACAAATAGTATTATGTAATGATAATTTGAAAATTGTGATTTTGATTTTTTTAGGTCACCTGACCGAATGGTCATGGTGACCTATTGCAATCATCGTTTGTCCGTCGTCGTGCGTCGTCCGTCGTTCGTCGTCCGTTAACTTTTAAACATTTTCATCTTCTCAAGAACTACTGGGCGGATTTCAACCAAACTTGGTAGAAAGCATCATTGGGGGATGCCAATTCAAGTTTGTGAAAATAGGGGTTCTGGGGGTCATAGGGGCCCAAATAGGGGGCAAAAAGGGGTAATTTTTGGTACTTCTTTAAAAATCTTCTTCTAATAAACCGTTAATACCAGAGCTTAAATATTTAGTGTGCATGACAACTAGGACAGGTAAATTATAAATTGTGAAATTCATGCCCCTGGGGTCATGTATGGGGCCACACCCAGAGGTTAAAGTTCATCATTTTAAAAAATTCACATTTTCATCTTCTTTTGGTGAAGTACTAAGCCCATTTCAAACAAACTTGGTGAAAAGCATCATTTGGTAATGGTTATTTGGATTTGTGAAAATAAAAAGGCTGGAGGGTCAGGGGGCCCTAAAATGGGGACCAAAAGGGTGTAATTTTTGGTAACTTTTAAACATTTTCATCTTCTTCTCAAGAACTACTGGGCGGATTTCAACCAAACTTGGTAGAAAGCATCATTGGGGGATGCCAATTCGATTTTGTGAAAATAGGGGTTCTGGGGGTCATAGGGGCCTAAATAGGGGGCAAAAAGGGTTAATTTTTGGTACTTCTTTAAAAATCTTCTTCTAATAAACCGTTAATACCAGAGCTTAAATATTTTGTGTGCATGACAACTAGGACAGGTATATTATAAATTGTGAAATTCATGCCCCTGGGGTCATGTATGGGGCCACACCCAGAGGTCAAAGTTCATCATGTTAAAAAATTCACATTTTCATCTTCTTCTGATGAAGTACAAAGCCAATTTCAAACAAACTTAGTGAAAAGCATCATTTGGTAATGGTTATTCGGATTTGTGAAAATAAAAAGGCTGAGGGGTCAGGGGGCCCTAAAATGGGGACCAAAAGGGGGTAATTTTTGGTAACTTTTAAATATTTCATCTTCTTCTCAAGAACTACTGGGCGGATTTCAACCAAACTTGGTAGAAAGCATCATTGGGGGATGCCAATTCAAGTTTGTGAAAAAAGGGGTTCTCGGGGTCAAAGGGGCCCAAATAGGGGGCAAAAAGGGTTAATTTTTGGTACTTCTTTAAAAATCTTCTTCTAATAAACCGTTAATACCAGAGCTTAAATATTTTGTGTGCATGACAACTAGGACAGGTATATTATAAATTGTGAAATTCATGCCCCTGGGGTCATGTATGGGGCCACACCCAGAGGTCAAAGTTCATCATGTTAAAAAATTCACATTTTCATCTTCTTCTGATGAAGTACAAAGCCAATTTCAAACAAACTTAGTGAAAAGCATCATTTGATACTGATTATACAGATTTGTGAAAATAAAAAGGCTGGAGGTCAGGGGTGCCTTAAATGGGGACCAAAAGGGGGTCATTTTTGGTAACTTTTAAACATTTTCATCTTCTTCTCAAGAACTACTGAGGGGATTTCAACCAAACCTTTTTGTAATTCTTTCAAACAAAATCACTTGTCTTGATGCTCTTTTACTCAGGTGACCGTTAAGGCCCACTGGGCCTCTTGTTTACTCTATGTTTTTCTTAAGCATTTTCTTCTTTTGTCTTAATATTCGGAAACATTCAGCATCTTCTCTTCTCTCAATATTTTCCATGATACAACATACACATTTTCCAATTTTGACATCAATTATGTTTTTGTCTGAAACCATTTTCAAATTAGAGCAGTCAAAGTCTAAAATTGTATTGTTGATAAAAAAAGCCATTTACAAGTACAATGTTGCACAGACAATTTGAGGTAAAGGAGAAAATGTCGAAAATTAGTTTTTTGGGGAAAGAATTTTCCAACTGTCATCTATGTTTTTCTAACTATCAAATAATAAATCTTTGAAATTGTCCACAGCAGAAGCTTTCAATAAAAAAAGAGTTTATATGTCGCTTCACTTCATCAGAGTCAAGGCTTGGATTATCTAATGGTAGCTATTTTGAGTACAGGTTTAAATGTTATTAACATAGCTTTGCATATTCATATCTGACTAAGAAAATTTAAGTTTCATTTATATATTCTCTTTGTTTCTTCTTATTAATTGACCATTTCCAAATTGATGAGAAATTGGTGGAAAAATGTTCTTTTCCTTCTTTTTCTTTGATGTTTTCCAAAGTTTCCAGTACTAGGGTTGTCAAAACTAAATTATCATGAAACTGTTATTCAATGGGAATGATAAATGGGAAAATGCTGGTTATCTATATACATGTCTTTACTAAGAAATAAAACAACCACTATGATCCATAGGAGCGGAGAAAACATTTATGAAAGATGAAAAAAATGCTTAAAATCTATAATAAGTACATTTAAAATGAATTTGGCCAAAACGTCCGTTTTTCCAATAGTGGTGGCCAAAACGTCCCTGGCCAAAACGTCCGTCCTCCGTTTGAAATCAATCATAAGCAGTTTTTTTTTTTTTGGTAAACATTGTGACATTGAAAGCAATTTCTCTTGATGGTTTATTAAACCCATTTCCAAACAACAAAGTTTTAGACTAGTCCAAATTGAAAGAAGTTACAGACGACATTTTAAAGTTGATGGAATTCTAATTTTTTCTGTCTTTTGCTGTAGAAAATATTGTAGATAATTAAGAAATGTTTTTTTTGCCAAACTCTGAATTTGAAATAAACTCTGCAGAATAATAAATAAATTGCAGTATATAAGAAAGAATATTAATTCAAATTTTATGTTATGTAATCAAAACTAGACCATAGAACATCAAGTCTAAAGATTACAGTTTCTTGATTAAGTTGTGCTATTAAAATATAATGAATTATTTTACTGCAGAAGTGTACTTGTTGAAAACTTGCACCATGTCTGTAACACTATTTTGTCTAGTTACACCATGTAATTAGTCCCCTACTGGCAAAGCTGAAGGAGACTTAAGGTTTGTACTCCATCCATCCGTCCATCTTTCTGCCTGTCAGTCCTGTAAATCAGTTTTCGGGATTTTTTTTTTCTAACAGCTTACAGGTATTGAGTTGAATTGTGTAAGTGAGTCCATATTAATGAGTTACTGTGCAAGTTTGAGTTTTGTTTTCGGTCCATTCTTTTTTAGGAAGAAATGGATGCTTGACAAGATCGAGATAAAATGTACCGGAAAATTACAGTTTTCCGAACTTTTTTTCTAACCACTGGCAGGTATTGAGCTGATTTTTAGTGAGACAACATTAATTAGTTACAGTACAAGTTAAAGTTTTGTTCTGGTTCAATGATTTTTTAGGAAAATATACATGCTGGACTTAGAAATTTATTGGGAAATTACAGTTTTACGTACTATATTTCTAAACACTGGCAGGTATAGAGCTGAATTTTGGTATGCGAGTCTGCATTAATGAGTTAAAGAACAAGTTAAATTGTTTTTTAGGAAGAAATAGATGCTTGACAAGATCAGGGTAACAATTGAACTTTTATTGAAAACTGTTTCTGTGCTGTACCTTATTATGCCATTTGACCTAGGACCATGAAACTTTACACAAATTTCATCCATGACCCATGAGATGCCCTTTTATTTTGGGGTAACATTATTGAGGTCAAAGATTAGTTGTGCTTCTTTAGTGGCGAATTACTGGTCGGGCATGTAAGTCAACATTGTGACAATTCTAGTCAATGTAAATGCTCTTTGAATTGACATAATTACTTATCTTTTTAGCTCACCTGAACACAATGACTTTAGGTCTTTATGGTGAGCTTTTGTGATCATTAATGTCTGTTGTGCGGCGTCAACAATTGAAGTGTATACACTCTATAGGCCGCAGTTTTGACACAATCTTATTGAAACTTGGCAGAATAATTATTAGATCATAAGGATGAGCCCTATAGATTATAGGAGGGTTCTATTGGAAAACACAGGAAAAGGGGCCTCAATGATAATTTCTTTGTTTACACTTTAGTGGCCACAATTTTGGCCCAATCTTCATGAAACTTGGCCAGAGTAATTGTAAGATCATAAGGATGAATCCTATTGGGAAGGTTCTATAGGAAAACACTGGTGAAGGGGCCTCAATTACAATTTCTTTGTTTACTCTCTAGAGGCCACAATTTTTGCTCAATCTTCATGAAATTTGGCCAGAATAATCGTTAGTTCATTAAAAGATTGCCTGATTAACGGATTCCCCCACTAATTCTGTTTTTTTATGTCCCCACAGAATAAAGATTTGGAAAATGTAATGGAAAATGAAGAAACTGCTTGAAACAAGCAATTTCATCAATATCCACCATGTTTTCTACCCAAAAGGACGAAAAGATTTTTAATTCCATCGACTTAATATTGACATTTTCAAGTTTTTTCTGTTTGAACCAGTCTTCATTTTATTATTTGTTTACTTAGGATAGGTTAACCCATTCCCAGATGACAAAATTTTAGACTAGTCCAAATTGAAAGGAGTTGCAGACAATAATTCAAAGTTTATGAAAATTTGGATATTTTACTTTTGTGGTAGAAAACATTGTGGATAATGAAGAAATTGCTTGTAACAATCAAATTCTTCATTTCACACAATGTTTTCCAAAGCTTTTTTCTTGGGGGTGTCTAAAAGCGTCACTGAGAGGGAATGGGTTAATAGTGGTGATTAAGAGAATGGTAATACATTTGTAACAGACTTTAAGTTTGAAAAAAAAGGGAAATTAAATACTATATTTTCTCTTAAATCTATGCTCTTAAACTTTTCAGAAAGAAGATTCATGCTCAGAGAAAGTTTGCCCAGGGTTCCTTGCCCTCTACGCCTTCAGAGACACCGTCAAAACCCAAAACTAAGGTATCACCGGTAAAACTATTTCCTGTGAGACCCAAAACAGAAGATTTCCTGACTTATCTCTGCTTTAGGGGTAGGTATCCTGATTTTAACCCATTGCCAGATGGCAAGATTTCAGACTGGTCCAAACTCAAAGGAGTTGCAGATGACAATTTAAAGTTTATGAAATTTTAGATTTTCTCTAATATTTGGTCAGAAAACATTGTGGAAAATGAAGAAATTGCTTATTGCAAGCAATTTCTTCGTTTTACACAATGTTTTCCAAATCATTTTTTGAGGGTCGTCAAAAAACAAAGCAGATTCGTACAGAAGCGTTATTAGGTTTTTCTTTCATACTTGTATGAAAAACAAAAATATTCCCTTCATTTCTTATAGTTTAATGACATTGAGGGACACAAGCAAATATTTTACAAATTTTGATTCCTTTTTGTTTGGAACTATTTAGTGCAAGGGCATACAAAATAGCTGTGTGCTCAAAATTTTGTTGATGGAGCTATGAATTGGTTTTTTTTGCCAATCAGAACGCTTGTTTTTGATAGAAAAATTCAAAATTTAACTATTTTGTCATATTTCTTGAAATTGGCATTCTTGTCCTGCAAGAACTCATTAATTTGGACAATAGAGAGAAATTAGGATGATAATATTAGAAACATTTTTAATTGATTATCCTTTAATATATCCTAATCCAAAAAAGTTTTAGTTAAAGAGATTGTGGAAAGAAGTTTTAGATTTCCTCAATTTAAAACATGCCAAGAAGAGGGCTTGTCCCTTCAATGTTTCTAGTGTCCCCTTGAAATCATGGAAGATGTTCCCCTTAAGATTTGGCCTAGGCATAACAAGGCAGAAATATATGATCCAATACTGTCTGTACAAATGTTTTTCATCAAAGTTTTCTGCTTATACCAATCTTAAAGCAACTTTCCCCAACTTTTACATTTGAGTTATCTTGGTGAGATGAGAAATCCTTTTTTAAACCCAATCCTGCTTTTTAACGCCCTCAAGAGTGAAGCTTTGGAAAATGTTGTGGAAAAAAAGAAATTTACTCATACCACCAATTTGTTCATTATCCAAATGCTTTCCACTCCAAAAAATGATGATTGTTAAAAGTCCACCAACCTGGAATTGTCATCCGCAAAATCTTTCAATTTGAAGGAGTCTAATTTGCTTTTGTCTTGGAGTAGTTTTACCCTTTCCTGTTCATACCCGGGATTATATGTCACTGTGATTTTATGCTTGAGAAAACATTGAGGAAAAAGAAGAAATTGCTTGTGACAAGCAATTTCTTCTTTTCCCACAATATTTTCTACCACATAGGATGGTTTATTGTCAAATTGAATCCAATTTTCATTGTCGTGTGCAACGTCTTTCAAATTGGATAAGTCAACAATTTCCAAAAACTGGAAAGGGTTAAAGGAGAAGGTCATAGACGGTAATGGAGGAAGAGAATCCCATTGAAATTTAGGTCTTCATTTTCATATTTTACAGGTAAGCCATTCCTCCCTCCACATCTAGATTTGATGAATGTTCAGAAGGAGGAGACAGACTCTGACATGATGAATGGTAAAAATGGGACACGAGAAAGTTCACCAGCATCAAGTAGCACAATGAGTCATAACAACGAAGATAGCATGGACGTTCCAGATATGTCAACTGTAAGAGAGTTTTACGTGATATAGTGTCCGTCAGTGTAAACCTTAACCAATTACCAGACAATGATGGTTTCTAGGCCCCAAAAAACAATCATAGAAAACTTTTGGGAAAGGAGAAATTGCTTGAAATAATCAGTTTATATATACCTCACAATGTTTTCTACCCTTTTGACATTTGTTTTCCATTTTAGTGTTATTTAAAATGTTGTCTAAACATTTCTTTTAAAAGAAAATCCCTCGGTAACGATTGGGCCATTTTCAATCAGACTTGGTAGGAATGTTCCTTGGGTGACCTAGAGAATTCAGAAAAAAAATCTTTAAAAATCTTTCTCCTAAACCACTGAGAAAATTAACCCATTACAGACAGCAAAATTTTAGACTAGCCCAAATTGAAAGTAGCTGCAGATGACAATTTAAAGTGTATGAAATTTTGGATTTTACAACTTTCTGGGAAGAAAACTGTGAGGAAAATGAAGAAAGTGCTTGCAACAAGCAATTTCCTCATTTTCCACAATGTTTTTAAAGCTTTTTTTCTTTTGGGCATCTAAAAGTGTCACTGAGTGGGAATGGGTTTAGCAAGAATATTCCTAGGGTGACTCTTTTCAAAATTTGTTCATGAACTAGGCTAGGAAAGAATGTAATGGTAGTACTGGTGTGAGAAATACCAGGATTCATTTGGTAGGTGCTCCAGCCGCCGTGATATAACTGAAAGATTGTTGAAAGCGGCGTAAAAACCCCATTCAAATAAACAAACAAGAAGGTTCCTTGGGTGACCCTTTTCAAATCTTTTTCTTAGAATTTTGATTCTCAAAATATTAGGGGCTTGGTAGGAAAAGCTTTTCAAAGGGAAATCATGAACCAATTTGTTAAAAAAAACTCCTACTCCTTAACCAACCAATTTGTACTAAATCTGGCAGTAATGTTTTTTTTGGTGACCCTTTTTAAAATCTGTTTCTGAAATATTTATTTGTGAAAAGGTATGAGTGTGGCAGGGCTTATCAGTCTCAGAGACATTATGAAATTTTACTCAGATGAGCAATTTAGGGCCATTTCAGCCCTCTAGTTGTTACAAATAGTTTCTATAACATGTTACAGAGAACACCACTAAAGAAAGCAGCAAGGGCTAGTGCCAGTACTCCTGATACAGCCAGGGGATTTTCACATCTTCGATCGAAAGTTGGCGCAAAAGGATCTACAACATCAAGATCTCGGCACATAGAATCTTCACTCCACAGAAAACGGCTGTCAGATTCATATTTATCGTCTAGAGGTGGTAGTAGAAGTCCTTCCAAATCTGATCGACTAAGTTTGAAGAGAAAGGCTTTGGCCACCTTGACAGCTGCTAGACGATCTTCATCAAATGTTAGTTTACGCAAATCAAAATCAACCATGTCCGAAGGGGATCTTAAGAAAGGAAAGGTAAGATTGAAACAAAAAAAATTCTCTTCTATTGTATTGAGAGAAAAAGTTTATTGAAATCTTCACCCTTGTCATATTGATTTAGATCTTTTTATGTTCCCCCAAGGAAGAGAATATAGCCACCGCTTTGTCTGTCTCTCCATATGTCCGTCTTTCCATCCCTTGTCCGTTCGTCTGCTTCCATGTCTCCACAACCCTTGGACCAAATTGGATGAAACTTCATATGTGAATTCCTTATAAGTTATGATATTGCGCCAACACATATTTCTGTTGTTTTTTTTTGATAGCTCCAAGGTCAAGGTCACAGTTCAAGGTTAAAATATTATAAGTGACCTTGATCAAAGAATAGCTCCTTCAATTACCGAAGAATTTCAAAATAACTTGGCACGATTGTTTTCTTTTAATAGTGGATGTACCTTTTGAAAAATATTTTCAGATAGCGTCAAGGTCACAGTTCATGCTCAAACATTAAAATTAAGCATGCCCAGAGCATGTCTCCTTTAATTAGGGACAGATTTCAATTTAACTTGGCACAATTGTTCTCTATTATGAGTAGATGTACCATTAAAAAAAATTCAGATGGCCTTAAGGTCAAGATTACAGCTCAAGGTCAAATATTGAAATTAAGCATGTCTGGAGCATAGCTTCTAAGACTATATGTAGATTTCAAAACAACATTGCACAGTAGTTCTCTATTAAGAGTAGACGTGCCATTTGAAACAAAGTTTCAGATAGCTCCTAGTTCAAGGTCACAGCTCAGGGTTGTATGTTTGGATTAGGGTGAGCATATAGGCCCATTTCATCTGTTGGTCTATTTGAACCCTTTCACCCTTTATTTAATACTTTTTGGGCTATATTTGGGGAGCATAATCAGTCTCTGACAGCTCTTGTTTAATATTTCAAAACAATCAAAAGGCTGAACGCACTGAAGGGATTGGGTGTATGTCAATATTGCTTTTGTCTGTTAAAATTCTTAAATGCTCTTGGTTTAAACATCAAACAAGTGGTGTAGATCTAGTCTATACCTCTTGCTTCAGTATGGCAAAGGTTTTGAAATTTATATGGTAGATTAAAAGCAACCTGATCATAATTCTTTTCCCAGATAAGGCTATTTTAATGTCTTTAACCCTGTAACACACAAACAATGAATATTTGCCCAATTTCAAAGAGATTAAGGAGATTTGAATTAAATCAAAATATTGCAAAGGACAGAAAAAATAAGTGAATGAAAGGGGAACTAACTGCAAGGTTAATTGTGAAATTGTAATGCATGTATGTATCAAGCAATTTCTTCATTTTCCACAATGTTTTCTAAAGTTTGTTTAGGAATAGGTTTTGCTTTCAACAAAACATAGAAAAGAATCAATCATATGACTTTAATCCTTTCTTGTACAAACCTGGATTTTTATGTTACTGTGATTTTTTACTTGAGAAAACATTGTGGAAAAAGAAGAAATTGCTTGGACAAGCAATTTCGCCTTTCCCATGAAATTTTCTACCACATAGGATGGTTTCATTTCAAAAAGCATTAAATTGACATTGTCATCTGCTACCTCTTTCTATTTGGACCACTCTAAAATTTAGCAAAAAACAGAAAAGAGATAACTAATGAATTGCTATACCATCCAAATCATTGAATTCACAAACAGTGTTTTTCTGCTAGACAAAACTGTGTTTCCCCAGTTATACTAGGCTTTTTTGGTTTTTATTGCAGTCAGTATAATGACTGTAGTCTTAGAATCAGCCAAATTCGCTCTTTGCTTCTAGGAAACTGACAAATTGAATTGATTCATAATTTCTTGTAGTATACTATCTGAAAATGTAAGCCCATTCATAAAGAATGACCACGAAAAGCCGAAACACTGAATGTTGGCAGTGATTAAGGTCACATCCTCTACAGGTACTTTTATATATACCATCTTAAACAGTGTTGCATCTAGGCCATTCAATAGTTAACATCATCAGAGACATAGAATAATGTATATTTATGTCTCTGACATCATGTAATCGATTGCCTGAACTGACCATCTTTACGGATTTCATTTAACAAAAAATGGGTATGGAAGGCCTCGGTGTTCAATGATTAGTCGATCTTAGACATAGTCAAAAGTGAAACTAGACATTCCGCTGTCTCAGATTTTTTCGATTATTATTACCTTCATTCTTAAATGCTAAAAGTTAACCACTACAAAGTTTAACCCAGTTTTGTACTCATGCATCTGTTCAGTGTAAATTCCTGATTTGTAAAATAGAGTTCTTTGTTGATTTATAGTTACCATATTTTTAACAATGGTAAAGAAATTAGACTAAGTCCATTACCGCGAAAGAAGTTTGGCTGTCGATCCACGTGACATTTTACCCTAGGTATTCAAAAACTCTTCAGTCTCAAAGGAGACGTTGCTATGCCGGATACTTAGATTTTATCCCTTTTGTCTAAGGATATTTACGTCAGTGTAAAACTGAGTTCAATTAGAATAATTCCAACAACTATCAACAATTATAAAACATGTCTCGGGTGAAGTATTTGCGTGGACCGAAAGAGAACCACAATTTGTAAACCTGTAGAAATTAACGGATTTTTCAATTCTGATAGATCGAGAAGGTAAGGGTAGTTTTAGTAATTCTCCGCACACTTAATTCTGCTAAAATCTCGTTACTACAGTTGTTATCTTTCGAAATATCAGAGGGTGATGCTCCTTAAATTATCCTTCGTATAAGTTGTCCAAATTCGACAATTACGCTGTTGACCAAGTCAGTTATGGGCGAGAAAACAAGGTTGGAATTCTGTCGGGGGGGGGGAAGAAAGAAGTCTTCAAATGTGATTTCATAATAAGGAAAACTTAAGAGGCAAATCAGAGATTGACTTCAACTATCATACAAATTGTTAATATACAGTCCTGACTGCATTTTAGGCCATTCAGGCCTTTATTACAAAACTGTGTAAACTTGTTATAAATGAGTAGATGCACTAGCTGTAAAATACAGATGTGCAAAGCAAGATTGAAATATAAATGATGAAATGATTTTAATATATACAGCAGCCAAAAGATTTTTAAAACTGTTGTATAGGGCAAACAGCTGTGTGAAACTGTTATTCTCAAAGAAACTTCAAAGCAACACCAACAGTTTACAGAAAACTTGACAGGGATTGTATCTGTACATGATCCTTTGGAGGATTCTGGAATTTATATCTCAACTCTCAGTCTCTCAGATAAAGATATAGAAAAGGAAACTTTAGTAGCTGAATCTTCAAAAGGTGTGGAAAGAGTTGAAAATGATTTTGAGGGAAATCCTATTAAGACACACACTAATATAGTTGACAATGGTTCTATAATGGCAAATACTGAGAAGGACAATAGATTGATAAAAAGAAAGGCAGATTTACAACAAAGACCAACATCACCTAGCCTAGTGGACTCTTTATTGAATCCTTTGTCCTCAGATTTAGAAGGGTCACTTGACATCTCAGTAGATCTCGATATTAGTTTAAATATATCCCTTGATTTAAATGACATTCTTAGAACTGCTGATCAAGGAATTGAAGAAATGGACATCAATAACATGCTTAGTAAAGAATGCAGTAGGCATAACCTTAACTTTGAAGAAAACCATGGACAAGAAGAGATTTGTGGTAGAACTAGGACTCAAGGTCATGTGGAAGTATACAGAAACATTGCATCTTTTACACCAGCTTTCAAAGAACCATCCAGAAGCCCCACTAACTTTTACGTAAGAAATGAACCCTACAATAATGAAAATGACCACAAGAGAAAGTTTGACAGACATGAGCACAATTATTCCAAGGTCATGAAAGCTGTGAAGTTCAAGGTCAAATCTAGTTGTAATCAGGGTGAAATGAGACTAAGTTCCACTCCATGTAAAGCCTTGGTTCATTTGGCACGTGGTTTTGAGGTATATGTTGGTTCAAGTTTGGTTCTGTTTCACAGTTTATTTAAGCAATTTAACAGCTTTTATTTTATATTGTTGAGAGATTTGATATCATGAAAATGCATACAGAACTTTGGTCTGCTTAGAAAAATGGCAAGGATTAACACTAACATCAGTCACTGGGCCTGCGGCCTATGATTTATAGGGAGGAGTGGGAGGTCCCTAGGGCCTGTGGTTTTTCTTATCAAAATCAAGTTCATACAAATCTTCTATTTTTGCCATTACCCAGTCAGTTACTAGTTATCAGGAAGCACAGATATTTTTTTAGGGTAAACAGTATTGCAAAAGTAGAAATTGCTTGTAACAAGCAATTTCAACTTTTCCAGCACTGTTTTCTAACCGAAATTCTACATTCAGTCATATGCACTACACTTTATTTGCTTTATAATACATGTACTTTTGAACTGCAAAAATGGGTATAGATTTTGCAGCCCTTCAATCACAGAGGAGGATTTGTATGAATTGGAACAAACTGGTCCTACAGGCCCCATGGCAAATTTCAGTTAGTATCAAACCCTGAAAGGTCAAGTAATTCTTGACCATATTTTGTATGTTGTTTATTTCATGAATTGTTATATTATGGTTATTCTACAAAGTTTAATACAATGGTTTGGATATTTTTTCATGCTTTAATTGATAACACTGTTTGTTCAAATTAAACACTTAGTTACTTGAAGTTTGAATGTTTATTGTTCAAGCATCTACTAAATAGTAGTGAGTTTGCAGATTTCACCATATTTTTCACCAGGTCTATTCATCTGCCTGTCTGACCTTTTATATCACATGAGCACAAAGCTATTGTGATCTATCAATGTCTGTTGTCCTTCTGTCCGTCCACAATTACAAAAAACCTACCATCAAACTGCATAGAAAGGATTCTTAGGTCATACTTCACAGAATTTGCATCCTCAAAGAACTCTTATTGCCATGACAACCAAATGGAAAAAGAACAACAACTTCTTCTTCAAAACTCAAAGGCCCAAACCTTTGATATTTGGCATTTAATATTGCTTAATAAGCCTTTACCAAATACTTCATACAATTGCTTTACAAAGAGAATTAGCCCCATGTTACGGGATCTCATATTTTACATAGAAATGAAAAAGGCAATTCTTGAAAAATCTTCTCCCCATAAACTGAAAGGCCTAGAGCTTTTAAATTCTTCATACGGTACTCTTGATATATACTTCAACTTTTTACTCTATTATCAAAACAAGCCGTATGTTGTGGGTTTCCAGATTTTATAAAGAGATTCAGGAGGAAAACTTTAAAAATCTTCTCTTCCCAAACCAAGAGCCATAAAGCTTCCAAATTTTACATTCAGAATCATATTACCTTCTCTACCAAAAACCTTCAAATTGACCGATGGCTTGCCCTGCCCACATACTCCTTTTGCCTATTAACTCCAGCAGGAAGTCCCACTTTGATTTTGAGTAGCATTATTTTGCAAAATTCATGTCCAGTAGCATGTAACAAAAAGTATAATAGTTGGTTGGCAACCTAAACGTCATAACTACATCCAAATAAACAATTTGATTGGTTGTTTTGATTCCTTGATTGACAGCCGCCATCGCTCAATTAAAACTTGGAGATCAACTTAAGCCCTATGTTATACGTTCACTGGTTTAACGTGGAAATTAAGAAGGAAAACTCTAAAAGTATTCCCTGTAATCAGCCTGTACTTCCTTAGTCTGATTAGATTCTGCACTATTTAATTTTAATGTAAACTAAAAGCAATTTCTCCTCTTCTCACAATGTGTTTAATGCACTTCTTTTACATATTAAATCAATTTTGAATTGTCATTGGTTTCTTTCAATTTTTTTCAGTCTAAAGTTTGTCATTATGTAATGGGTTAATATAACATTTGTAATTTGGTCCTCTGGACAAAGGCCAGAGGACTATTTTAATAGTGTAAAGTCCACAGTACAAGAATCCAGGCAACCATCTATCTGTAAACATTTTCTTTTTTCTAATCTTCTAAAAATGCTTGATTTAAACCAAATCCATAGGATTGATCCTTGATTGACCCTTTATCAGATTCTCTGAAGAAATTTTGGTTTTTTGGGTGAGGCTTCTATCCATATGTCACCTGCTTGCTTGATTTCAAATAAGTTTCACCTCAGTGACTCTTTATCCGTTTATCAAGAAATTTAGTTTGGATGATAAATGTTGAATTTGTGGGCTGATCTTATTTCCATAAGTATATTGTGAAAACCTTGAAAATTCTATCTTGTTAAATATGTCATGGATTTCAACCAAACTTTACCAGAATATTCCTTGGATGACTTTTAAAAAGATCCTGAAGACGATTCAGATTTAGTGAAAATTATGGAAAGAATGATCCTAAATTTGAAAGAAAATTGTCGCTTGAAACATTTTGAATGATAATAAGTCTAGGTAATTTTGGGGTAGAAAATATTGTAAGCAATTCCTTCATTTTCCACAATGTTTTCAAAAGCTTATTTGCTGAGGGATGTATATTGTATGGGAATGAGTAAATGAAAAAATGTTGAAAGCAGTTTTAAACCCCATTGAATATTTTTTTCTCTTAAACACAGTTTAGAATGTCATGCACTTATTCTATGATGCCTTTTTTATTATTATTTTCAATTTAAAGAGTGAGAGGTACAATACAAGTTTTGAGTCAAAAAGTTTATTACATTGTATTATTTTCAATTTTCAGAGCGAGAGGTACTGTTCAAGTTTTGAGTCGGAAAGTTCTAGGAGGAGTTCTAGCTCGAGAACGGATCAAATACGCAAGAGAAGATCCACAAGTGATCTGCCAGATAACAAAGGTCATTCACCCATTAAGAGGTCAAGGTTAAACATGAACACAAGGTCACGGTCAACACACGACCATGGGTCAAAGGTCAAACCAGAAAGTAGAGTTACTGGACTTGAAACTCATCCAAAGAAAAGGTTTGCTATTACCAGCAAAAAGGTGAAGAAAACATTCAAACCACATCGACCAGTCACAAGGGCAGCATCACATTTTAAATCCGTGTTAAAGGCAGCCAAGATGGCAGCTAGTAGAAAAATGAGACTTGTGAAGCGTTCAGAGCATGGTGCAATACGCAGGGATAAAGGTCATGAGAAGGTGAAAAAACTCCCAGATCGTAAGAAATCTGTGTCACCGGATAAGAAGAACATCGAGGAGAAGAAAATATCCAACTCATCACTTGGTAAGCTTTTTAGCCCATTACCCTTTCCTGTTTTGTAAAATTAACGAACTGTCCAAATTCAGAGGTTTTGCAGACAGAAAAATTTCAAGTCAATTTCAATTCATAAATAATCATTTGGGTGGAAAATATTGTGGAAAAAGAAGAAATTGCTTGTAACAAGCAATTTCTTTTTTTTCAACACTATTTTCTCATGTTGAAAAACACAGGGACATAAAAAACAGGGATTGAACAGGTAAGGGATAATCAGAAAACAGCAATTAAGCTCATTTTTTAGTCCTTTCCTGTACAAACCAGAGATTTTATGTCGATTTTTTACTTGAGAAATCACTGTGGAAAAAGAAGAAATTGATTGTAACAAACAATTTCTCCCTTTCCACGGCATTTTCTGTCACATAGGATGCTTTCATTTCAAGTCACATCCAATCAATTGCATCTGCAACCTCTGTGAATGTGGACTGGTCCAAAATTTAAAAAAAGATGGGAAAAGGTTAAATCACCCAAGCACAACTTGCTTAAGGTGAGCTTGTATGGTTGTGTAATGTCCATGGTTACAATTTACCTTGTAGATACTCTAGAGGTCACAGTTTTTGCTCAGAATTGGTCAGACTATTTGTTGTGATGAAATCGCAGACAAGTTCAAAATTGGGTCAATTTATGTAAAAAAACTTAGACATTAGATCAGTTCATACAAAAATCTTGTAGACATTCTAAAGGCCTTATATTATGAAATCTTGAACAAATTCAGAATTAGATCTCTTTGGGTAAAAAAAACTATGGTATAACCATGAAATACTTCGGTATACTTGATGAAATTTGAATTGATTATTGAAAATTTCCTAATATGAACTGATTTATATTCAGGAAGCACCCATTCTGGTGAGGCTCATGTAAAGACAGAACAATTCCCATGTGAAGGTGACATTCCCACAGTTGTACAATGTCCTACTTATTACCCATCAGAAGAACAGTTTAAAGATCCCATACTTTACATACAGAGTATTCAAGAGGAAGCGGAACAATACGGAATGTGTAAAATTGTTCCTCCGCCTACTTGGAAGGTAACATGATTATCCCATTAACAAACAAAAATTTAGGCTGGTCCAAAATGAAAGAAATTAAAGACTATAATTTTAAGTGGATCGAATTTCTTTAGAATGTCTCTCTAGGTGAAAAACAATGTGGAAAATGCAGAAATTGCTTGGAACAGGCAATTTCTACAGAGGCAATTTCTACATTTTCCACTTTGTTTTCATGAGCAATTAAGTTTAGGGACAGCAGAAAGCGGGATAGTATGGTAATGTGTAAAAGTGAGTTCACTTACTGTTTAAACAGTAAATGTACTACAAGATGACGCTAAATAGTTTGAGATGTGTAAAGCTATTGTACAAGAGGTAGCTGAGAAGTATAGGAGGTATGAGAGTGTGCCTGCTATTATTGGCTATTATCCCATTACTGGAGTACATAATTTTAGACTGGTCCATGTTCAAAAAAGTTGCAGACAACATTTCAAATTGTGATTAAATTGAAAAATAACAACTCATTGGGTGGGAAAATTGTGAGAGAAAGATAAATCATTGTTATTAGCAATTTGTTCTTTTCTCACAACATTTTGCACAGTTATATATCTACAGGATTGTGTAGTTATGGGTTAATTGAAGACAGTAACATATCTACCCATAATGATATACCATTATGAATTAGTGTTTAAAGTTGCCCTAACATAGACACATACATAATTTAGCTGTAAAAAGATAGAAGTTTGAAAAGCATTGACCTTTGTCACACTGGAGGGCAAAAGGTTGTTAGGGTTAGAACTTCCCTTTTGCAGAAATCTGTGCTAGATCTAATCCATTTTTATGCCCTTGGAATTTAATGGTGACAAGCATATACAGTTACCTCTGTCTGTGTGTGAGTGTGTGCATTTCTTGTCTGAAGCATATCTTCTGCATTAATTGGCAGAATTCAAATAACTTGGCCCCTTGATGAGTACTAGTGTTACACTGGATACCCTCAAGTTTTAGGTAACAACTGAAGGTCATTTGACAAGCGTATAAACAAGGACATCTGTGTCTGTGAAACATTTCTGGTAAAATATTTTATTCTATGGGATTCTTGGACAGTCCATATCTGCAACCGGTCTCAAATGGACAGCAATAGAGGTGGAGTTTTAGCAGGATTAGAAGCATGAAATGTTGACAAGTCTATGAAATTTTAACCCTTGTCAAGCTGAACCCAGAATACTTCTGCTTTGGCAGGAGGTATAGACAAAGATCAACCTGCAAAATTGTACAGTGTGATCTTAGTCTAAGCCTCCTGTTTGGCATTTTAATTTCAGATTTGTATATAGAATTGATTAACAAAAAATTATGTCCCATAATATCTGGGCATTCCAGTGCTTTTAGCCCTTTGATTTTAACCCTTGTCATGCTGAGCCCGGAATATTCCGGTTTTGGCAGGAGGTGTAGACTAAGATCAGACTGCACATATGTGCAGGCTGATCTTAGTCTACACCTCCTGCTTGTACTTTACCTGCCAGAGTTGTTTATGAAGTTGATTTCCAAAAGAAATATTGGTTTTTGAAGAAGTTCTATCAGTGCTTTCAGTCCTTTGATTTGACAGCATTTCAGTAAGGTAATTAATACAGCATGACAAGGGTTAATATGATTCTGAATAAGGATTTTATACAGCATGACAAGTTTTAACCATAGATAACTTCAGTCCATTACCAGACAACAAAATTACAGACTGGTTCAAATTCAAAGGGTTCAGATTACAATTTATAATAAATGAAATTTTGAAATGAGTCTTGTAGGTTAGAAAACGATGTGGAAAAATAAGAAATTGCTTGCTATAAGCTATTTCTTCTTTTTCTACATTTTCCAAACTCTTTTCTAGAGGGGCATCTAAAGTTGGGTTGTATTGGAATGGGTTAAGACCAATTGGTTACAGTCTGACAAGAATAGCTTATATTTCCAATTATTTATCCTAGATCCAATGTCTAATATTGACTTTGTTGTCATAAAAGTATTGAAAAGAATCCAGTTTGACCTTGAACACTTTCATCAACAACTATAGTCATTTCTTAGTCTTTGATATGGTGATTCTCTGACTTGAAATTATTTATTGATATTATATAATTAGCTTTTTTCACTTCAGATGGAAAGTCGAGAGCTAGAAGACTTTCGGTTCATGACACAAGTGCAATATATTCACAAATTATTTCACAAGTAAGTCAGTTTTATCATATTATTGATATCAATGATCATTTGTTAAACATAGGTTGTTTCTTTTTATCTAGCTCTTAATTTGACATTTAGCAATATGTGTATTATCTAAAAACAAAAGAAATCAAGCCCTTGGTTAGATAGTTAGTAATATGAGTAGTATTTTAAAAAATTCCATGTGTTTTGAACTTATTTAGTAATGTATATTTTATTTTAAGAACAAATCGGTGGTTCAGCACGAAACAGGTGTAACTGCCTATTCATTTAGCACTGAAATTTATGTTTGATTATAATATATACTGGTATTACCTAGAAACTAGTACCATTTGGCTGTGGACTTGACATTTTGCAATAAATATGCTATCTTAAAACAAATACCATTGATGTCTAGACTTAACATGAAGCAACATACATATGATTTAAAGACAAATACCATTCATTTGATTTGCTCCTTAACCCATTCCCACACAATCCCTCCTTTTTATGCCCCTCAAGAAAAAAAGCATTGAAAAACATTGCTTGTTTCAATGTTAAAATTCTATCATCTTGAAATTGTCGTCTGCAGCTTCTTTCAATTTGGACCAGTCTAAAATTTTTGTTGTGTGGAAATTGGGTTAAGATCAAGAATGATTTTACAGAACTCTCTAGGTTGTTCTCCTGTATAGTTATCTCAACCCATTACCAGGTGACAAAATGTTAGACTGGTCCAAATTTAAAGACAATACAGATGACAATTTCAAGTTACCCCATTCCAACTCAATCCCTCCTTTTTACGCCCCTCAAGAAAAAAACTTTGGAAAACATTGTGGAAAATGAAGAAATTGCTTGGATCAAGCAATTTCTTCATTATCCACAATGTTTTCTATCCAAAAAGACGAAAAAATTCAAAATTCCATCAACTTGAAATTGTCGTCTGCAGCTTCTCTCAATTTTGACCAGTCTAAAATTTTGCTGTTTTGGAATGGGTTAATGAAATTATTTTACAATCTATTTCTTAAATTTCTGCCATATTTTGAGAGGTTTTGTCTTGAACATTTGAAAAAGGCGGTATTGTGCAGGAATGGGTAAATGGACATAGACACTTCTTCAATTCAAGTACCTAGGTTGTTGATCCATAGAAAGTCATTTGTAATAAGTTGTACTTATTGTTATAACTTGTACATTGTAATTGTGGCATAATCATGATGTAGTAGAATCTAGAGGTCAAGAGGATATTGCTTCTTAACCCTTTCCTGGTTAATCCCTGGTTTTTACATCCCTGTGATTTTGTAATTGAGAAAACATTGTGGAAAAAGAAGAAATTGCTTGTATCAAGCAATTTCTTCTTTACCACAATATTTTCTACCCTACCAAATGGTTATTTTTCAAATAAAATCAACTTTCGTCTGCAAAACGTTTGAATTTGGACAGGTCTAAAAATTTGCAAAGCAGGAAAGGGTTTAGCATTATTTTTAAGGAAAAAGAAAAGCAGAAAATGTCATCTATTTCCTCTCTATTTCTAATTGTAGTATGCTTTTACTAAATAACAAGTGTTCTGGAAATATAGATTTTCTCAGCTTGACCTAAGACAATTAAAACATGATTTTCTACTTGACGAATTTGTCGACAAACAAGTAAAAAGAAATATTTTGAGAAATCCTGTTAAGAAAATGCTGAAAACCAGTATTTTCTTCATTAACCAGATAATTTTCTACCTTTCAATATAACATAAACCCATTAGAAGGTTAAGAGTGAGCCAAAATGAAGTTGTAGACAACAATTTCAAGTTCATGAAATTTTAGATTTTTTCTTTTCTAAGTAAAAAAAAAACCACTGTGTAAAATGAAGAAATTGCTTGTTGCAAGCAATTTCTTCATTTTACACAATGTTTTCCCACTTGTTTTGCTTGAGGGGTGTCAAAAAGTGTCATATTGTTGGAATGGTTCAAGACACTTTTCCATTATATTATGAGATATCTTTGTGATCTATTGCATACCATTCCAAGAATCACTGTGGTATTCTCTTGTCTACGGGCCCCCGTCATAGCGCAGTCGGTAGCGCATCAGACTCCCAATCTTCAATCATCGGATGCCATGGGTTCGATCCCCGGCAGCGGTATATATCCTCTTCAACATATGTCTCTCAACAATGGGTGGATAATCGTAAACCTAAGTGGGATAGCAGCTGGAAGCTAGGAAAGGATGTAGTAGTAGTACTGGTGTGAGGAATACCAGGAATCCATGATTAGGTGCTCAAGCCCCCTCGATATGACTGAAATACTATTAAAAGTGGTGTTAAACCCCAATCAATCAATCACTTGTCTATGAACAAGGAATCCTGAAAAATGTTCATGTTTGTGTCTGCAAGTAGAAAAACCCATGACAGACAAGTTGGTCATGGGAATTTCACGTCTCTGAAATTGCTGAAGTCATCCTTAACCCGAGCTATGCTGAACAAAGAATGTTCCTGCTTTGGCAGGAGGTATAGACTAATATTAGCCTGCACATATGTGCAGTCTGATCTTAGTCTATACCACCTGCTAATCAATTTAAACCAAAATTTGTTTCAAAATAAATTTTCAATATTCATATTGACCATTAATTTGGTACTTCCAGTGCTTTCAGCCCTTTGATTTTAACGCAATTTTGTCATGTATTTATAATTCAGCATGACAAGGGTTAAAATTCTACTGTGAAATATTGTGTATTTCTATCACAGGTGGAGTCCCATCACAGAACAATTAGAATTCATCAAAACTCTGAACAAAAACAATGAAAATGAAATCACTCATATACCACAGGTAAGATGGTTAAATTAGTCTTCGGTTACTTTTGTCCTCTCCAATGTCTAAACCCATTAACCCTTTACTGTTCAATGCCTGGTTTTTACATCCTGTGATTTTATAATTGAGAAAAAATTGTAGAAAAAGAAGAAATTGCTTACTGAATGGTTACTTTTTAGATTAAACCCACTTTATATTTTTGTCTGCAAAACCTTTGAATTTGGTCTAAAATATGGTCCATGTTAAAAGCAGTTGAGTCTAAGAAATCTGAACATTTTTGTCTTAGGAAAGAAAATATTTTGGAAATGAAAGATGAAATTGCTTGTAACAAACAATTTCTACTTTTTATCACAATGTTGTCTATCCTACATTGCGCTTAATTTTCATTGCAAATGCACAATTAACTCTTTCCTGGACAAACCCAGGATTTTACGTCACTGTGATTTTATACTTGAGAAAACATTGCTTAAAAAGGAGAAATTGCTTGTTACAAGCAATTTCTCCTTTTTCCACAATATTTTCTACCACATAGGATGGTCAGATTTCAAATTGCTTGCATTTTTCATTGTGGTTTGCAACCTCTTTCAAATTGGACCAGTCTGAAATTTCATAAAACAGGAAAGGGTTAACTGTAATCTGCAGCCTAGTTCAATTTGGACCAGTCTAGATTTTTTTTGTACAGTTTGAAGTAGCAGCTCAAGTCAGACAAAATCTTGTCTATACGTAATCTATATTGCCTAGGACTACATCCTCAGAAAAGAGGGGGGGGGGGGCTGTCTTTTAATAACTCCCTTTATACCAATGGTATTGCTTTGAAACTTTGCACATGCTTTTGTGACCATCATATTATCTTCTAGGCAAAGATTCATTACAATTACATTTATTATAGTTGAGTTTTAACCCTTTTCTGACTTAAAAATTCTTGGTTAAACCTTGAGTACATCTGTCATTTATCTTTAATTACTCTCTTTCTACCAATGCTATTCCTTTGAAACTTTGCAAATGTTTTTGTGACCAGCATATCATCTTGTAGGCAAAAATTAATTACTCAATCATTCATTTTAGTGCAATTTTAACCCTTTTTGGACTTAGAAATTCTTGTTTCACTTAAAATTTTAATTGGAAGATTTTTATCTCTATTACTGCTTAGGTATTATGCTTAATGTTGACATTGAATTGCTTTACAATCCAGCAATAGTCAAGCATTGCTGTCCACTGACAGCTCTTGTTAATGTATTTACCCTATTTACCCCTTATAATCTCACCTGACCACGAAGTGCTCATGAAAGCTATTGTGATCACCTTTTGTCTGGTTTCCGTCCGTCATGTGTTGTCCATCAACAATTTCTTTAAAAAAAATCTCCTCCCCAACAACTGGGCCAATTTAAACCAAAACGGCAGAAATGTTCCTTAGGTTGGCCCCTTTAAAAATAGCTAAATGAAAAAAAAATCTGGTTGCCATGGCAACAAAGCCGAAAATTTCAAAATAATCATTAAAAGTCTTCTTCTCCTGACCCAGAAGGAATAGAGCCTTGACATTTTGCATGAAGCATCAGTAAAATTGACCTCTTTCAAAATAGTTAAAATCATGATCCTCAAGACCCCAGAGGCTGAGCCCCAGGGGGTGGGGTTTATATAGAAATAAAGAACAAATTTTTTAAATGACATCTCCTCCCAAACCACTGGGCCAATTTGAACCAAATTTGGCAGAAATGTTGCTTAGGTGGTCCCCTTAAAAATAGCTAAATGAATTGAAATCCGTTAAAAACTCTGGTTGCAACAAAGGTGAAATTTTAAAATAACCTCTAAAAATCTTCTCCTCCTGACCAAGAAGGCGTAGAGCCTTGATACTTTGCATGAAGCATCAATATATTGACCTCTTTCAAAATAGCTAAAATCATGATCCTCGCGTCCCAAGGGGTGGAGCCCCAGGGGGATGGGGTTTATATAGAAATAAAGAACGATTTTTTAAATGACATCTCCTCCAAAACCACAGGGCTGATTGGAACCAAATTTGGCAGAAATGTTACCTAGGTGGTCCCCTTAAAAAATAGCTAGAAGAATTGAAATCCGTTAAAAACTCAGCTTGCCATGGCAACAAAAATGAAATTTCAAATTAATCTTTAAGAATCTTTTCCTCCTGACCCAGAAGGAGTAGAGCCTAAATATTTTGCATGAAATATCAGTTTATTGATCTCTTACAAAATAGCCAAAATCATGATCCTCTGGTTTCCAGGGGCGGAGCTGGGGGTGGGGGGTGGGGGGGTGGGGGTATAGGCATGAAGCAACAGTTCACAAACTTCTTTCTTGTTTCTGAAAATATAACCCATGGATCCAGAGGGAGGAAAAGGTTTTTTCCTTCTTTCAAATCAGCACTAAAGCCTTGGAATTTGTAATTTAGACTTTTGGATCCCAAGGTTCATAGTCTGTATATGTAAGTGTGGCCCATTTGTTTCATAATCCTAACCTTAACATGAAATTAGACTGTTGAATGAAAAAGAGCCTTTATCTCAAGTGAGTGCCCCAGGGCCAACAGCCCTCTTGTATGTTTCTGTAGCAGCTCTAACTCTAGAACCAATTGGCCTGCAACCATGAAACTTCATGAATTATTCCCAATGATCTAATGAAGTGTTCTATGGTTATGTAGGTCAAGGTCAACTGTGCTACAAATAGTGTATGGGGTACAAGTCCACTTTGCAACAATTCTAGTTATCATAGAGGTATTTTGATTTACAGATAGGAGGTGTTGAAATAGACCTTGTTAGGCTGTATGAACTTGTGCAGAAATATGGGGGTATGAAAGGGACAGTCGGAAAGGAAAAGAAATGGATGAAAATAGCAGACACTATGAAAATTCCAAAACAGGCAAGTTTTTTAACCCATTCCAACTCAATCCCTCCTTTTTACGCCCCCCAAGAAAAAAACTTTGGAAAACATTGTGGAAAATGAAGAAATTGCTTGTATCAAGCAATTTCTTCATTATCCACAATGTTTTCTATCCAAAAAGACGAAAAAATTCAAAATTCCATCAACTTGAAATTGTCATCTGCAGCTTTTTTCAATTTGGACCAGTCTAAAATTTTGCTGTGTTGGAATGGGTTAATGCAAATTCTGACATGGTGAATGACCTCAGCACTGCACATATCCAATAGAACAAAGGTATGTTGGATTATTGAAAGATAACTGGCCCTGTCCACTGAGTTCCAGCAGGAAGTTTTCTAAGATGGCAAACATGTTTTTTTGCAAAGTTGATGGTTAGTAGCAAATAAAGTGATTGGTGGGCAATCTAAACGTCATAACTATAAATTGTAAAAGCTGTAGTTATGATGTTTAAGTCACCAAACCAACAATTAATAACAATGTTAAAAGTTCACTTTTGGTCTAAATGAATGTTTTCATTTGTCAATTTATTCTTTAATGGATCTGCAATTATTGCGTCAATTGTTTGTTTCAAAGTAAGATTGAATTATCTTTCATAAAGTGAATAATGAAAGTTGTATTTTCACACTTTTTCTATTTCCTTAAAAATGGATATGTATGCGAACCGGTAAAGATAAAGAATCTTTAAAGATAGTAATGTGTTGTTATAAATAGTCAAAATCCGAGATTACCATGCCAAAATGTTTGAAGGTTTGCCCTGGAATTTTATGCATTGAAAGTCTTGGCCCTCATCTATCACTCAATACAACAAGAAGAACAATTTTCTTATCAGTTTGTGTGGATTTCACTGTGCAGGTTTAATTCATTTGGTTGCCACTATTGCGCAATTGGTAATCCATCAGACTGTCAATCATGAGGTCCAAGGATCCATTCTCTGTCACATCAAAAATCCTTTCCGCCATTTGTCTCCCACCACGGGGTGGATAATCATAAGCCTAAGTGGGATGAGCAGCTGGAGGCTCGGAAAGGATGTAGTGGTAGTTCTGGTGTGAGAAATACCAGGAATCCATGGTAAGATGCTCTAGCCGCCTCGATATGTCTGAACTAATGTTAAAAGTGGCGTTAAACCCCATTCCTTTAAACAATTACTACAACTTATTCAAACTTACTCAAACTAGGTGCCTGAGCTGTTGCGGTATGACTGATATACCATTAAATGTTTATCCCCATTCAAACAAACAAATCTAATTCATACACCAAGCAGGGTAACCAATTTCTTGAGGATACACCTTTTAAATGGTTCAAATGTAAAGAAGTTTTTAAATTGTTTTAGATAGAAGAAAAAGTGCCTAATAGGATACACAACATCATGGGAGGAGAAATTGCTTTTTGTCAGAGTTCACTAAGCATCTAAATGAATGATATGATTGGTTGAGTGAATCTTTGAATGACTGCCACTAAATGTTGATTATGCACATCTAAGGTTGCTTGTTTGATTGTTCTAGACTGATAGAGTTTCTAAGCTGTATGCTGCCTACTGTAAATACCTGTTGGCATACGAAACTTTGTCTGATGAAGAAACAGAAAAACTGATGGACTCTGTTAAAGCTGAAAGGCAAAAACATATCAAAGAGGATAACAAAACATCACCTGTCTTTGAACAGTGTATCTACAAGGTAAATTGGGATATCAACTTTCTAATATCAACCTGTTTTAACAGAATATCGAATGTTCACCCATCTTCATACAAAGCTTCAGACTGACAAAATATGAAAAAATTTACTCCATTCCCACACATTGATGCTTGTTAATGCATTTCAAGAAAATAAATTGATTAGAATGAAGAAATTTCTTGCAATAAGTATATCTTCATTTATCAGTTTTTTTTACCCAGAAAGTTTAAACAAAAAAAAAAAAAAAAAAAAAAAACAATCATAAACTTTGAATAATTGTCTGCAACTCCTTTCAATTTGGACCAATTTGAAAAATTGCTGTCTGGATATGATTTAACCCTCTCCTGTTTTGAAAAATTTTAGACCTATCCAAAGGTTTTGAGGACAAAAGTTAAAGTGGAATTAATTTGAAAAATAATAATTTTGTAGGGTAAGAAAATATTGTGGACACAGAAAAAATTGCTTTCTACAAGCGGTTTCTTCTTTTCTGCATTTTTTATCAGTCATATTACACAGGGATGTAAAAACCAGGGATCAAAAAAGAAAGGGTTAAGATTGCAAAACTGAATAATTAAGTGCAAATTAAGGTTGGAAACAAGTAGCCTCTCCTTTTCCCACAATTATATCCCATAGCTATTTTTCTGGGATTTGTCAAAATGTAAATCAGTAAATACACTGCCAATTCCTAAGCAACAAGACCAGCATACTGGTCCAAATTGAAAGAGGTTGCAGAAGATGATGAAAATTGGATAAAAGTTAGAATTAACCATCCTATGTGGTAGACAATATTGTGAGAAAGGGAGAAATTTTTTTCACAAAGATAAAATCACTCGTAATGTTCCTTCTTCTTGGTCTTTTGAAAGCTTTTTTTATTCAGCATGTCAAAATGCAGGATAGCCTGTGAAAGGGTAATATAATCTGATTATTAAAATAATCATTTTAGGGTAAGTCCCAGCCACTGTCTTCATTCCACAGAGCTGCTAGAAATACACAATTATTGTTTGGTAGAGAGAACTGCATCAGACCTGATGATATAGAGGTAATAGACACACTTCTAAACATACATTGTTGGCCAAGTCTGCCCTCCCCCTTTTCTACATTAACCCTTTCCTGTTTTCCAAAATTTTAGACCTGTCCAAATTCAAAGGCTGTTTAAAGGAAAATTCAAAGTGGATTTATTTTGAAAAATAGCCATTCAGTAAGGAAAAAATATTTGTTACGAGCAGTTTCTTCTTTTTCTACAATGTTTTCTCAATGATAAAATGTAATGTAGCACTGTCCATGTGTTGGTGGTTTGGTGTGGGTGTCAAATTTTTGTCCAGAGCATGCCTTCTACATTAATCAATGGATTTCAAAAGAACTTCGCACAGTTGTTCCCCTTGATGATTATTAGTGTCATGCATCTTGTTCTGTTAGATACTCCCAAGTTCAAGGTCACAACTGAAAGTCATGTGACAAGCACTTAAAAAAGGGCATCTGTCTCTGTTATGTATTTCGAGTTCATCTTCTCCTCAGAAAGTAATGGCTTAATGTCAATCAAATTTTCAGCAATTCCTTGGTTGACCCTGTCATCAGATTCTTGTAAGAATTTTTTATCAGATGAATAAATAACTTTTATCGGTAGGGCTCTTATCCAATTTTGGTATATGGTGAAAACTTTGAAAATCTCTTCCTAAAAAGATGGCTGGATTACAACAAAAATGACACGAAAATGACCAATGATTGACCCCTGATGAGATTTTTTGGATTTTTTTATTGGAGTAAAGCAAGGATTTTGCAGAGGGGAGTCATTTCCATACATGGTGTATAAAGCAAAAGCTTTGAAGGTTTTCTCCTCAGAAGGTCTCCAAGGGTTATCAACCAAATATTACCCAGATGATCATTGAATTCCTATAATTTGACTCTTTAAAAAATGTTTGAAAGAATAGAATGAACTTATGAACAAGAAATTCTCCATTTAACGTAAAGTTTTTTTGTTTCTTTCTTAAGGATCATATTAAATCAGGATTGATTTGGAATTGATTAATCAGTTCATTATGGCAGGTGGAGGGATACAGGCCTCGAGCACCTCTAGGTTCTTAATTTTCCTGATGAAATTTTGTAAATTGTACAAATTTATGGAGGATTATGGGTCGTTTCAGTGTAAGTTCCATTTATCTTTCATTTAGTGAACAAGAAAATCGAAATTTTCACTTGTGACAGACCAAAAAATGAAATAATTGTTTATGTTGTTGACAATGTATGATTTATTGATTTTACAGATAAGAAGAATTATTCAATCTCCTTATAATGTAAAAAATATCAAATGAAATGTGAAATTCTTATGTCAAAAATATCAACAGCTTCTGTAGAACGAAGTTAACATTCTGTAGAGAAAAATGAAAGCAGATGAGGTAAAATCAATCCAAAATATAGAATTTATCATATTTATAATTTTATAGATCTACCAGTTGTATTATCTAGTGTTAATCCAATGAGAAATCTGGATAATTCAATAAATTTTGCCTATTATATAGATTGATTTCTGGGAGACAGTAGAGAAGGCAGATGACCATGTGACAGTTCAGGCTGCTAGTCTAGATACCAGTATATATGGTAGCATGTTTCCAGTACGCAGAGATAATCCCTATGCAAGGTGAGTTAAAAACAGAGTCAGTCATTATTCCAACTATAGTTAACCCATTACCAGTCAGCAAAATTTTAGACTGGTCCAAATCGAAAGGCCTTTTCAAAGACAATTTTTAGATTTCTCAATCTTTCTGGGTAGAAAGCATTGTGAAAGATGAAAAAAAAGCTTGTTACAAGAAATTTCTTCATTTCACTCAATGTTTCCAAATATATCCCCCAATGGCCTATCTTTAGGGCCATCAAAAAGCAACATTTTGTCGGAATGGGTTAAGGAATTGGAATTAATTTTATGTGGAAGTCTCATTATTTTGATATGAAGATTCATATATGTTCACTAAACTTTTTGTTTCTGTAAAAAGCATCTGGATTAGCTTACAATACAAGTAAAGATTACTGTTGAAAGGACTGTTTGAAGGGCAAAATATTTTGTGCAAATAAAGTTTTTAAAAAATGTAATGAATTATAAAGGTTTGGTTAAATGTTTTTTAAATAGAAAATCTTAAAATCACTCTCAAATAATTGCTATTTTATCCATAACCTCAAAGTAAAAAGCTTGGGAAAGTAGTATAATAAATGAAGCAATTGCTTGTTACAAGTAATTTCACAATTTCTAACAATATTTTTTTACCCTGGCAAAGTCTTAACCAATTCCCACACCAGCCTTCCTTTTTGCCCTGCTCCAGAAAAAAGCTATAGAAATCATTGTAGAAAATGAAGAAATTGCTTGTATCAACAATTTCTATATTATCCACAATGTTTTCTATTCAAAAAGAAGAGAGAAAAAAAATCCATCAACTTGAAATTCTTCAATTTGGACCAGTGTAAAATTTTGTTTTCTTGAAATGCATTGAAATTCTATTAACTTATATTGTTGTCTTTCAATTTGAACCAGACGGAAATTTTGCTGTCTTGTTATGTGTTCAATAAAAAAAATTCCCATGTTTCAGACATGGATGGAATCTACACAACCTTGTAGAAAGTAAAGGATCCATACTACATCATCTTGGACTCATAGCAGGTATGTTTATTGGTCCTCAGTTTACAATTCACAATTCACCTTTTAAATCCCTGGTTATTACATCCCTGTGATTTTATACTTGAGAAAACATTGCAGAAAAAGAAAAAATTGCTGGTGTTTTGTCCGTTGTTGTGAGTTGCGCATTTTCACCTTCTTCTTAAGAACCCTTGAATGAATTTCAACTAAACTTGGCAGGAAGCATCCTTATGGGAAGGCGCTTCAGATTTGTACACGTCATGGAGTTATCTACCATTGGGGCCCCATAAGAGGCCAAAAAGGGGTACAAAAGGGTACATCTTTAAAAATCTTCTTCTCAGCTGACGGATTGGATTCACATTTTGTTTTTAGAGGCTTTAGGGCAACTACTTTCAAGTTTGAACAAGAAAAAAAAATCTGTCAAGAAATGACCATGCTAGGGAGGAGGGGGGGGGGGGGGAATGGGGGGACAAAGGTGGGGGAGGGGTGTGTACATAGGCTTACATAGTGACAACTTTGAAGATCTTTTTCTACCAAACCAAAAGACCTACAGCTCTGATATTTGATATGTGGCATCATCTAGTGGACCTCTATCAAGATTGTATAAATTATAACCCCAGGATTAAAATTAGCCCATTCCCGGACATCGCAAGTTTAACGTAGGCTTATATAGTGAAAGTTTCAAAAATCTTTTTCTTCCAAGCGACAGGGCCTTTAGCTTTTATATTCGTTATGTAGCTGCATCTGGTGGATTTCTATCAAGATTGTATAAATCATGGTTCCAGAGACAGAACTAGCCCATTCCCGTATGTCACAAGTTTATCATAGGCTTATGTAGTGAAAATTTTGAAAAACTTCTTCGCCCAAAGGATAGGGCCTTGAGCTTTGATATTTGGTATGTAGCATCATATTGTGATCCTCTATCAAGATTGTATAAATTATGGCCTTAGGGTCATAATTTGCCCATCCCCTTACATCAGTTTTACAAAGGGCTTACATAGTGAATTCTCTCAAATCTTCTTTTCCAAACAGGAGGGCCTAGAACTTTTAAATAATCTGTTTTTGTGCTCGTTTGACTTAGGTGACCAATAAGGCCCTATGGGCCTCTTGTTCCACAATATTTTCTACCCTACTGAATGCTTATTTTCCAAATTCAATCCACTTTAGATATTCGTCTGCAATGCCTTTCAATTTGGACAGGTCTAAAATTTTGCAAGATAGGAAAGGGTTAAGGCTGTCAAAATAAAACTGACTTGAATGTACATAAAACACATGGTCTCCCATATTTTTCAAATACATTTATTATTTAGCCCATTACCAGACAGCAAAATATTATTGATACAAGCAATTTCTTCATTTACAATGTTTTCTTCCCCTAAAGTCAAATATTTTTACAATTTCCTTAGAAATTGTTGTCTTCATCGTCTTTGAATATGGACCAGTCTAAAATTCAGTTCTCTGGTAATGGGTTAAAGGTTGACAGTAAAAAATGGATGGTTTGTTTAGACAGAATTCCAAGTTAGCTTTACCAAGCAGAACTTTTTACTCAGAGATTTCAACTGCATAGTATAGTCCTTTTGCTAGACTTTTAAGATCATTTGTATTCAGTTAAAAACCCAAATGTATTCCTTTCATTCACTTGGAACTTGAAAAACATTTCCGCTACAAAAGAACAATCTATTCTATCCATAGTGATAACTCTGTTTGCATTTTTGGTTGAGTTACTCGTCTTTTTTTTATGAGGGGGGTGTCAAGCACTCAACAGATGAATGACTGACATTCATTTACATGCTTATTGTTTTCAATAGTTAATTGAAGAAAATATGTATTATGAAAGTACATGAGAGAACATCAGGGATGATGTTTTTTTGCTAAATGTCTCGGCTGTAATGTACACAATTTACCTACTGTGCAATATTTTCTTGTATTCAGACATGTTTGTTTTATTTTAGGCATAACAGTTCCAACACTTCATGTGGGGATGTTGTTTTCCACCAAATGTCTCAGCTGTAATGTACATAATTTACCTACTGTGCAATATTTACATCAAGGACCAGGACTTGTCTGGTATGACTCATTTTAATAATCAAATTATTATTTCTCAAGTAGAAGACTCCCCTGGGGTGATGTTGTTATTGCTTTCTGTGCTCTTTTCTATCTGTACAGAGTGACATCTTGGCTACCCTTATGCTTAGTGGCAACTCTGTTTTCCCTAATATCATCTTCTGATATATAGGGAATATAATATTACAATACTGATATAACATCTTGTATTTGCTTTGAGCTGCTCAGGAAAAATTTGTTATTTCACTATAACGAAGGTCTAGTGGAATATCAAAATTTCCTCTACAGCAAGAAGCAAATACTAGATGTTGTATCGTTATCATAACTTAGTATTCCATATACTATATACCGACATTTGTCATCAAATAAATTCCGTAAAATTACCAGTATTTCCCTTCTTCTTTACCATTCCGATTATGTTAACCAATTCCAACTCAAGCCCTCCTTTTTACGCCCCTCAAGAAAAATACTTTGGAAACATTGTGGAAAATGAAGAAATTGCTTGTATCAAGCAATTTCTTCATTATCCACAATGTTTTCTATTCAAAAGGACAAAGAAATTTGAAATTCCATCAACTTTAAATTGTCGTCTGCAGCTTCTATCAATTTGGACCAGTCTAAAATTTTCTTGTGTTGGAATGGGTTAATTTGCATCATGACGTCATCTATAGAATGAAAATGATGTCATCTGAGACTACCTTATTTAGAATCGTATATGACACAATCAGATACGGATTTTGTTTCTCACATGTCTGATTTTGTCTGTGTGGAATGTATATAATTTACTAGAAATATTTATAGGCATATAATAAGATTTTTTCCTTCATAGCCATTTCACAGAAAAAGAAGACTTTATTTGAAATTCCATTTTTCTGCCAATATCTCTATAACAATTTGGCATAATATAACCCATTCCCACACAGGGACGCTTTTGGATGCCCCACAAATAAAAAACTTTGGAAACATGGTGTAAAATGAAGAAATTGATTGTAACATGCAATTTCTTCATTGTATACCATGCTTACTACCCAGAAAGTTGAAAAAATCTAAAATCTGATCATCTTTGAATTGTCGTCTGCAACTCCCTTCAATTTGGACCAGTCTATAATTTTGCCGTTTGGTAATGGGTTAATAAAGCTTCATGTTCATATCTTTTGTCATGCAGTGAAGCAATCATTTTTAATTTACAATCAATTAACCAATTCATACACAATAATACTTTTTGATGCGTCCAAGAAAATATCTTTGAAATACATTGTGGACATTGAAGAAATTGCTTGTTACAAGCAATTTCTTCATTATCCACAATATTTTCAACTTCAAAAGATGAAAAATTTTAGATTTCATCAAATATGAATTGCCATCTGCAACTTCTTTCAATTTAGATCAGTCTAATTTTTCTTGTTTGGACTTGATTTACTTGATTGGAAATGTTGTCTGTAGCTTCTTTTTAGCTCACCTAAGCACAAAGTTCTAGTTTGAACCAAATTTGGCAGAAATGTTCCTTAGGTGGCACTGTATAAAAAATAACCTAAAGAATTGGAATCCGTTGAAAACTCTGGTTGCCCTATGAACAAAAGTGAAATAATCTTCAAAGATCTTGTCCTCATGACCCAGAAGGCATAGAGCCTTAACAGTTTGCATGAAGCATCTGTGACCTTGATCTCTTTCAAAATTGCTAAAATCATGATCTTTGGGTCCCAAGGGGTGAGGCCCCAGGGGGTGGGGTTTTATTGAAATAAAGAAAGGTTTTTAAACAACATCTCCCTCCAAACTAATGTGCCACTTTGAACCAAATTTGGCAGATATGTTCCTTAGTTGGACCTCTTTCATAATAGCTTAAATTATTAAAATCCAGCGGAAAAACTATGGTTGCCATGGCAACAAAAGCTAAATCTTAAACCTGACCCAGTTTGTTTTCAGCCTTGATATTTAGAGTGAAAGCATCAGTTCATTGGCTTCTTTCTCATTTCTTCAAATATTACCTACAGAACCAGAGGAGAGGAAAAAGTGTTCTCCATATTACATTTAAGTCCTAAAGCCTTGGAATTTGTCTTGGATTTGCAAAGTGTCTGACCAGTTGCCATATACATGTAGTCACACAGTTTAATGAAAATAAAAAAAAACTTGCCGTAGGAAACGGTGTGAGGGAAGGAAAATTGTGTCTGTTAAACAATTTCTAATTCTTGTCAAGGTTTCCTACCCTTTATGGCTCTTGTTTTTAATTGATGTTCACTTTGAAAATCTTTGAATCTGGACCAACATGTGATTGTATCACCTTGTAACTAAAAACCAGGTTTTATTGATTTTCAAAGTTTCTAAAACTAACCCACAACATGTAAACTAAAACGTTAATATTCTACTTACATTGTACTATTACTTTATAGGTATGCAGTACCAAAACAAGAAACAGACAAACTCAAGTCTGCTTTAAGAAAATTGTTACCACAACATATAAGAGAGAGAGGCTTTATAACAGAACAGGATTCAATTATGGTGTGTTTTATTTTTCACTTTAATAAAATCCTCTCTTAAACCATTACTATTTGAACAAAATTTTAGATAGGTCCAAATAGAAGGTAGTCGCAAGTGATAATTTCTACTGGATAACATGTTGAATTTTTACATCAATTAGGATAGGAAAAATTGAGAGTTTGGGGATGTTTTTTCATGACTGGCATAAAAAGAGGTATTGTGTGGGCTTAGGTAAATAGAAGTGAACATTTTACTTCATTATGAATTTTTTGACCCCCAGTATTGATAAGAGCGGAATTGTATTTTCTTATCACTATATATGGTGGATTTTTTTTAATGAAAAATATTGAAAAATTGAAAATAAGAGTTATTTGAGGTAAGAAATTTTGTGAGAAAAGAACAAGCAATTGTTACAAGCAATTTCTTCTTTTCTCACAGTAATTTCTGCACATATACTTCTTTACCTCATACATATGCAGGTTTGTGTAGTGATGGGTAAGAACATACATGTATTATATGTATTGGATATTACATTGCAGGTTCCACCATTCAAGTTGACAGAGAGGGGTGTGTCCTTAAGTCGTTGTGTCCAATCAGAGAGAGAGTTTGTGGTTGTGTTCTCGCCCTCGTACTATAGTAACATAAGTCTAGGATATAATCTATCTGAATCTGTACAATATGGAACACAAGAATGGATTCCATTTGGTTGTCAAGCTGCAAAGGTAGCTAATATTCAACTGATTAACCCATTACCAGTTTACAAATTTATTAGAATGTTCAAAATCAGAAGAAGTGCATACAATATGTTTAAGTTGATTGAATCAAGGAATCCATTGTCCTTACGGGTAGAAAACATTGTGAGTGATGAAGAAATTGCCTGAAAAAGCAATTTCTTCATTGTCCACAATGTTTTCCAAAATTATTTTCCTTTAGCACATGTGGAAATGGTTAATTCTGGAAGATTTATAATGACAAACTGCTGTATACACTGGTGATTAACCAAGGAGATGGTCTTGGTCTAGTACTTTGATGCCTAGGAAAAATATGAGTAGGTATACTTGACCCATTACTAGACAACAAAATTTTAGACTGGTTACAGATGTTACAGACAGCAAATTTTAGTCAATGAAATTTTGGATGTTTTTTCCCTTAAAAACATTGTGGATTATTAACAAATTGCTTGTAAAAAGCATTTTCTTCATTTTCAACAAAGTTTTTTAAGTTTATTTTTTTTGGGTCATCAAAAAGTGGCACCGTTGGAATGGGTCAATACCATTTACCTTGTCAACAAACTAGCAATCAACCATATACAGCTCATTTTGCTTGAGAGACACTTTTCTTCAACTGATCACCAGGTAACATATTTTAGATTGGTCTAAATTGAAATAAGTTGCAGATTGTATCTGAAAGTATGTTTAAGTTGAATTTTAAGTGCCATACAGAGTAAAAACATGTGGAAAAAAGTAAAGAAATGTCTCATGATAGACTTTTTCTCACACTTTTTTAAAGCTATTTTGCTTCAGCACAATGAAATGTGTGATTGTTGGTAATTGGCTAACCCATTCCCACACAAGCCCTCTTTATTAGGATACACATTTGTGAAAACATTGTGGAAAATGAAAAAAATGCTTGGAACAAGCATATTTTTCAATTTCCACAATGTTTTCTTTACAGAAAGTTGAAAAAATCTAAAAATTCCATTAACTTTAAATTGTCATCTGCAACTCTTTTCAATTTGGACCAATCTAAAATTTTGTGGCTTAAGAAAAGGTTAAGCATAATTATAAGATTCAATTTTCCCATTCACAGCAGAAGACCATTGATAAAAATTAATTCTTAAGCTATAGATATCTGATAATATGTCTCAATTAGGACCTATGTATTGGGTACTCATTATGAAATACATTATGTGGAAATTTAATGAATGCAAGGCCTAAATATGAAATTTTGTCTACATTTGCAACCAGATTGATGCTTTTTACTTGTGTATGAGTTAACAAAAAGTGACCATTTCTAAGAATGTACCACTTTTACTAGGCAGCCACTATTACATGTTTTCATTCAAAAGCTGAAACATATTCTTGGAATATTCTTACCTAGTAAATAGATGGTGCATGATTTATTTTACTTCTTTGTTACAGGATTTGAGTGTGAATTATGATGTGGAACTTTTCTCTATGGATGCCATGTTGATCTTCCTAGCCCGAGAATCCACAACTCCTTCAAATACTTTATCCATATTGTTGCCATATCTAGAAAGACTTGTGTAAGTAATTTGTAGAACTGACCATTTACGACTGTCAATCAAAGAATCAATTGACAAATCAAATCATAAATTTACACCGGAAGTGAACTTTGAACACAAACATTGGCCAATATTTTTGAAGCATATTTTTTAATTTGATAACTTAAACATCATAACTACAGCTTATTCAAGCTGTTTTTACCTCGAAAGTTGAAAAGATCTAAATTTTATTGACTTTAAATTGTTGTCAGCAATTACTTTGAATTTTGACCAGTCTAAAATTTTGTAGTCTGGTAATGGGTTAATCCTTTCCTGGATAAACCTGGGATTTTACGTCACTGTGATTTTATATTTGAGAAAACATTGTGAGAAAAGGAGAATTTGCTTATAATAAGCAATTTCTCCTTTTCCCACAGCGTTTTCTACCACATAGGGTGGTTTTATTTTGAATTGCATCCAATTTTCATTGTTGCCTGCATCCTCTTTCTATTTGGACCAGTCTAAAATTTCAAAAACCAGGAGAGGGGTTAAAGAACATTTTATTTGTTTTCTGTATATGTTGTCATCTTTGGAAAACCCCACAGGTTTCTTTTCTACTGGAAAACATTTTATTATTCAGCATAATCTATTTCAGTGAGCGTGAGATCACAGAAAGGAAGAAGTTATATGATGCTGGTCTGAAAGAGACAGAAAGGCTTCATGATAAACTCAACAAACCTCCACAGAAAACTGAAGTTTTAGAGGAAATTATCATCTGTGATAACTCAAACAAAATCTGTTACTTGTCCATGGTATGTATATATATTGAGGAAATTATCAACTGTCATAAGTCAAACAAACTGATAAGAAACTTACAAAATATGTTACTCATCTGTGTTATGTAAGAATAAAGAGGAAATTATCATGTGATAATACTAAAACAACTATTTCTTGTCTATGGTGTATAATACTAAAGGGGAAATTATCATCTATGATAATTCAAAACAATTACTTGTCAATGGCATTTAATGATAAAGACAAAATTATCATCTGTGATACCTCAAACAAAATCATAACTTGTCTATGGTATGTAATCATAAAGACAAAATTATCATCTGTGATAACTCAAACAAAACTATTCTTGTCTATGGTATGTAATACTATAGAAGAAATTATCATCTGTGATATTTCAACCATAACATGGTGTGGATATTAAGAAGTCAACAGCCCAGCTATTTTAATTCTAATTAACAGAAGATGTATCACATTCATTTTAATATACCCAAATTGTCTTACTTTGTCACAGCCAAGATCATCCGTCTGTCCATCTATCAGTCTGTCTTTCCATTGTCTAGATGTCTAGTTGTGCACGAGAACAAAATTATTTTGAACCTAAAAGTCGTTTGAAAATTATCTGCCCTTACCCTAGCTAAATAGCCTACAATTACGGTGATTTTTGTTTTTATGTTTCTTAAACCCTTTCAAAAGATTTTTTTAGCAAGTTTAGATATGTATTTCACTGATCAGCCCTTTTTAGAGTATATGTGCCACTCTGCAAAGGCTTGTTCATGTTTAAATTGATTCATTATGTAACACATATGCAAATTTTAGAGCATAATTTGGAGATGTCGTCCATCACCTTACATCGAAAAATGAATTTTATGAAATCATTTTGGAATAGTGTGATGGTTAAATTTTTCATTTCCATCTTAAATTCAGTGTCTTAACCAATTTAAACACAATCTTTTTGACGCTCATCAAGAAAAGTATGCTAAAATATTGTCAATTTTGACTAGTCAAAAAATTTGTTGTCTGGTAAAGTGTTAAATTTTAGACTGATCCATATTGGAAGGAGTTGCAGATGACAAGTTAAAGTGTATGAATTTTTAGATGTTTTCAACTATCTGCATAGAAATTTTTTTTGGAGCTTTTAGGGGCAATTTCTTCATTTTCATCAATGTTCAACAATTTCTTATTCTTGAGGGGCGTAAAAAAAGGTCATTGTGTGGGAATGGCTTGATCAAATTTAATATGTAACAATAACAATTGCATCCTCTTTTAACTTTGATTTACTTCTGTAAACCAAAAAAATTTTGTTTTCAAACATTTGGTTTCAGCTGAAGCTTTGTTTGATTTTGTAAGTTTTCATTTTGTAGTAATGGCCGAGTTTGTTTTAAAATTGCGCTGAAATTTGATCTCTCAAATATCATTTGATAATAAATCATGAAACTGATTGGTTTATGTAGGGTTTAACATATCTTTAACATTTCAGTTAATTTTAGCAACTTGTGAACCTAACCATAGATTCCTGTAAATTCTCCATTATAACCACAAGTTTAACCCATATCATCTCAATGGTGCTTTTAATTCCCCAAAGACAAAAAAGCTGTGGAAAAAACTGTGGAAAATGAAGAAATTATAAGCAATTTCTGGATTATCCACAGTAATTTCTACCAAAAAAATCCAAAATTTCATCAGGTAAAATTTGTCATCTGTAACATTTATAGATTTGGACCAGTCTATAGTTTTGTTGTCTGATAATGGGGAGCCACCGTCATAGCGCAGTTGGTAGCGCGTTGGACTGTCAATCTAGAGGTCCCGGGTTCGATCCCCGACGGCGGCACTCATCCTTTCCGACTATTTGTCTCCCACCAATGGGTCGATAATCGTAGACCTATGTGGGATAGCAGCTGGAGGCTAGGAAAGGATGTGATGGTGGTATTGGTGTGAGAAATACCAGGAACCCATTGTTAGGTGCTCCAGCCGCTGCGATATAACTGAAAGATTGTTGAAAGCGGCGTAAAACCCCATTCAACCAAACAAACAATTGTCTGATAATGGGTTACATCCAAGTCAGCAGCTGCTCATTCAAAACAGCCAAACTTTTGTCTTATAATTTGGCTATTTTTGAGAGACAAGTGAACCATGTTGCAACTAATATTGCGAAACATTGATACAAATTAAGCAATGCTGTCATTTTACGCAATGTTTTCTTTATAGAAAGTTGAAAAATTTAAAATTTCATCAATTTTAAATTGTTGTCTACCACTTCTTTCAATATGAACCAGTCTCAAATTTTATTGTGTGGGAATGAGTTAAAGATAGGATTTCGGGCACAACATGCTGCTTAGCTTACAGGGCTCAACATTAATCTACTGGTATTATTAATCATTTTGTTTTCAACTCAGCACATAAATATAGATATCAAAACATATATTCGTAGGTTTTGAATACTCATGAGAACAGTGCATTTTCCCTGGAACAAGGTCTACAACATATACAAAAAAGGAGAAATCTGAAGAATTGTAAACTCATGTACAGATACTCAGAGGTATTATAGGATTTTATTACATATATAACAAAAGACATAGTCAAAGAGTTTAGATTTAGAATTCAAATGACATAAAAAAAAAGTTTAATGTACTATGCTGTCATCGAATTTTGCATGTTATGTTCAGGTGTTATGTGGGATACATACTGTTTTTTGCCTGCACTGTCTGTCTTTCTGTCCATCTATCCATCCACTTTTTCTTGTGTGGACAAATGATCAGTAACCATTGGACTGATTTTGACACATCTTTCACACACTTGTGCGGTATCACCCTCAGTTTGTGTGTGACATTTTTTTTCTTGAAATGGCCATGGACATCATTGAATGAGCTGTAGTTACTAAGTTTAAGTCACCAAACCAGCAAAATGCTTCACATAGATATCAGCCAATGTTGTAGTTCAAAGTTAATTTCTGGTCTAAATGAATGATTCATTCTTTTATTGACAGCTGTGATCAATTGGTCAATTGTTATGATAAAGTTCTAGGGGGTTTGATTGAGGATACTTTGTAGAAAGTTGAATAATGAAAGTTTTTTACACACATAAATGGTATAGGTTTTATACAGATTTTGACTGTAAGGCTATCATTTCAGTTTATTTCTTAAAATTTAGAATGGTATACAATCATTGATACGGTATTAATGCTCCGATATTCCTACAATTCAATTTGTTTTTAAAACAAACAAAAATTGTCTCTCACCAATGGGTGGATAATCGTAGACCTAAGTGGGATAGCAACTGGAGGCTAGGAAAGGATGTAGTGGCAGTGCTGGTATGAGAAATCCATTGTTAGGTGTTCCAGCCACCGCAATATGATCGAAATTCTGTTAAAAGTGGCGTTAAACCCATTCAATCAATCAACAAACAAAAAGTAATTAACCCATTCCTACACAATCAGCTTTTAAACTCCTCTCAAGAATAAGGCTTTGGAAAATATTGTGAATGTGTTTATGAAGAAATTACTTGTAACAAGCGATTCCTTCATTATCCACAATATTTTCTACAGCAAAAAGCAAAGATTTTTATAATATTGTCCGCTCAAAATTTTTGAATTTGGACAATTATTAAATTTTATTGTTTTGGAATACGTTAATGTTATAAAGCTTACCCAATCTTAACATACTTTAAGGTGCAATATAGCATGAAAAAGCTAAACTTAAATGACATTGAATGCAAATTCAAAACCAAATAATCTAATTGATTTATTTAAAAAGGCTACCTATTATTTTTTTCTTCTGATTGTATCTGAAAGCCCTATGTTTCTACTACATATATTTACATCTGCCTCTAATTTGACAGCCAGGAGGTAAAAATAGACTTACTAACAAAATTATTATTTTGACAGCATATGGTTTACAAAATTATTATAGCATAATTTAAGTGAAACAATGAAAAAGCCAAATTTGAATATCATTAAAACTAGACAATCATTAAAACTCTTTTAAGACAAGGCTTTCTACTGAATGCCTCCGGAATATACTGGCAACGAAAAATCAGTATCAGATTACAGCCTGATTGATACCAACCTATGAATATAAAACTATGATGTCAGTGATGACATTTTAACTTTCACAAGTCATTTAAACAACTAGCTAGGTCATGGAAATTAATGAAATCATCCATAAAGTTTAATCATCAGCACTTGTGCATATAGCAATCAATGCCAGAGGTTAGTGAACATTTCCAGTGAAAAACTTGGTGCGTTGGACTTGATCACAAAATGTGAATAAATGCACGTTGAAATTGATAATAAAGAACACAAAGTACTCTTTCCAGAGAGTATCCCTTCTTTTGCATATTGATATAAAGGAAGGCTTTTGTTTGCTTTAGTGACCAAATAAACGATAGATTTTGTTTGAACTATTTTTCTTCCATGGAAGGAAGAACTGGCTTTAACCCATTCCAACACAGCAAAATTTTAGACCGGTCCAAATTGAAAGGAGCTGCAGACGACAATTTCAAGTTGATGGAATTTTGATTTTTTTCGTCTTTTTTGATAGAAAACATTGTGGATAATGAAGAAATTGCTTGATACAAGCAATTTCTTCATTTTCCACAATGTTTTCTAAAGCTTTTTTCTCGAGGGGCGTAAAAAGGAGGGATTGAGTTGGAATGGGTTAAGCATAAAACAGTTATGTGGAAGTAAAGAAATTTCTCTCTTGAAAGTCAAAGTATGTGTTACAGTTTAAGTAAAATTTATTTTTGGAAAGAGCTGATTCTCAAAAAGAGGGTTATATCCAGTCTTTCAAGGTCATGATATGTATATACACTTCTGCCCTTTAATGACTAAGGTTTCAATTTTTTTTTAAAACCATACTAGTCTTACCAAACTGTCATAAGATATTATTATTCCTTATGAATAACAGGTGCAATTGTTTGATTTTAATTTTCATTCATTTGTGTATTTTGCATTGTCTTCTTTTAATTTATTAATCCATTCCCTCACAGTGACACTTTTGGACGCCCCTCAAGAAAAGCAATTGGGAAAACATTGTGTTAAATGAAGAAATTGCTTGTAACAAGCAATTTCTTCATTTTACACAATGTTTTCTAACTAGAAAGGTGAAAAAATCTTAAATTTCTTAAACTTAAAATTGTTGTTTACAACTCCTTTCAGTTAGGAACAGTCAAAAATTTTGTTTTGTATTTATGGGTTAAAGGTTTTAAGATTTTATGCAATGAAGAGTTTGACACAAAATTTTGGCTCTTTCTTGTCTTTTTGTCAGAACCTAGAATTTTAACACCTTGTCTGCTTTCCATTGCTATGTTTGAATAGCTGGCTTAATACACTAAATGGACTAAGTTGGCAGGTTATAGAATATTGTAGTCAGATAAAGATTTGTCTTGTTCTCGTAACTGATTCATTCAGTTTTTATGTCAAGAAGGCCATAATCCCCTATGCATGAAATAAAGTGACATGTTTAAACATCAATTTATTCATTAATATACCAGAAAAGGTAAATATTTTGTCATTCGATCTTTGTATATTCTCGGCTTACTTTGTACCTTTCTGTATTTTAATGTACTAATGGTTCAATTTAAGCAAGATTCTTGAAATTGAAATTGTTGCTTCATGAATATTAGTGAAAGTAAAGCCCTTGCAAATATAGCCGGATTTATAGTATTATGATTTCTTTCTGAATTTATCTGTGAACCACATGTTTCTACCACATTTACTATGCTTCACACATGCTTCTTATTCAACCATCATCTCTGACTAATCATGTAGACAGAGTTATTATTTTGACAGCAAATAGGCTGAGCATTTTCTCTTCCTTTATAATAGTTATGTCACTTCTGCCAACATTAATTGGTAGTACCAATTGTTTAATATTGAGTTTATATGTAAACTACAGGAGGAGTTGAAGGCACTTGTCAAAGATGTAAAACAGAGACTGAAGACAGCAACCAGCTCTAGTCCTAGTGGTACGAGTCCAAAGAGGAAACCAGTCAGAAAGTCAGACTCAAAGATATCTCCTTGATACCTCTATTGTGGACATAATTTTGGACACCGCACTTGACTAGTAAAGGTCGAGAGGAAGGATTTAGGATGGCATGTCTTGAATATCTCAAAAAGTAACCTCTTTCAGTGGTTAAAGCTACAGAATGTTTGAAAATTGATGGAGAAGAAAGAATAGCAATAAAAAAGAAAACAAAAACAAACTTTTATGGAAAACATGCATTGTGCTCTGCTGAATGTCATCTATGAGGGACAAAAGACATTGATGACATCATCAGGTTGTCATGTCTTCAAGTGTGAAATGACACGTTTATTTGGAAAATTTCCTCCGAAAAGATCACATTTTAGTTTCACCAAAGAAATAGGACAATCGTTTGTTTTTGTGTAAGATCTATTTATTTTTCATTTAAAATAAATGAATCTAATACTGAAACCAACAATTAGCCTCTATTTCTCACCTTGACTTTTGTTATGGGAACTCATTTGATTTGTCTTCGTAGTGAGTACATAATACACATGGTATGGTGGACAAAAGAGAGAAGTTACTTGTCAAATCAAAGTTACTCCCTCTGTCTGGACCATTGATTAATCCATTACCAGATGACAAAATTGCAAACTGAAATTGCAGATGAAATGTCAAGTTGCGCTTAAGTTGGAAATTAAGAGCCAAACAGGGTAGAAAACAATGTGAGAAAGGAGACATGGCTTATAACAAGTAATGTCTCATTTTTCCAACAAAGATTTCCATGGTTGTATTTGTAACCTAATACCAGGGTATCAGAAAATTTCATTGTGTCGAAATGGGTTAATAGAAAAATTTTACTATATACCTATGCAATTTAGTTCAAAGCAGCTTTCTTGGTTGCGTTTCCGTTGAACAAAGGTCATAAAAATGTTGCAGATACCTCAATCAAAAGTCCTGGAACCTTGACATGTAAACTCTCCAAACTATTTTGAGGGCTGATGCAAAATATTGTAAGTGAATATAAATATATGCGCACTACCAAATTTTTTTTTGAACCCATCAATTTGAGAGAGACATAATCGAGGGTTAATTGCAATACTGTTCTAAATGTCTTTACATTGTATTGGCTCTTAAAATAATATCCCAGTTTACCCATGAAATGACAAAAATTTGTACAGGATCCAGTTCTTTGTCATTGTATATTTTTTCAATTGAAAGAATAAAATACATTGTTAATTCAGATGATGATGTTCGATTTATTATGCCCCTGTAGTAAAGTGTAACCCATTCCTACACAATCCTCCCTCGTGATAAAAGTTTGCGGAAAATATACGGAAAATCAAGAAATTGTTTGTCATAAGCAATTCCGTAATTCAACTAAATTTTTATATCCAGAAAGGCAAAAACGTTTCGCTCACCTGAGTACGTTGTGCTCGGGGTAAGCTATTGTGATACTCCTATATCTGCTGTCCTTCAGATGACGTCCACAACTTCTTTAAACATCTTATCCGAAACCATTTTACCAACCTTGATGAAACTTGGCAGGGATGTTCCCTAGGTGAAGCCCCCCACCAAACTAAAAGGCATAGAGCTTTTATACATGTATATTTTGTATGTAGCATCTCTTAAGTGGAGCTCTACCAGTTCATGCGTTGACTTTGGAGTCATATGTGGACTCGGATGCTTTGGGACCTATCTGGCAGAAAGCTTTTTCATTTGCAGGTAATTTTGGGTAACTGCTTTGACTCGTTCCTGTAACACACCTATCTGCGTAGCAATGTACCGCCACGTAATTTACCGATCTGCCGTAATCATGGGTTTTATTGATGGCGTTCTTTAAGGTGACAATGGCCTTTCAGAACAGGCGTAATCTTCAATACTCTCATTACCCCGTTTAAATTCATGGGCGGGTGTTATATAACCCCTAAGTTTGCCACCATGTCACCGTGAATTTCCTCAGACAATAAGTCTTTGATACCAAGGTATTGAACAACCGCATTATGACCAACATTTTCCATTTGTTTAGAATAACTCGTTATTGGTAGGTTTGAGATCAAAGTCTGTCTGTCAATAGAAAGAAAAAGAATCTCACTGTCACTGAAATGTGATAACAATCATTATCCTGCATAGACCTTATACGAGGTCTGTTTCTGCCCTAGGCCAAAGACTTTTCAATCGCTGTCGTATGTACCTACAGTAATTCTTTCGCATTTTTTCTCATTGTTAGCTCCACTGACTGAAAGCAAGCGGGCTATTGCCATGGCGTGGTGCCGTAATGCGTCCCACCATCCATAAACTTTAAAAAACATGGCTTTTTGTGGGCGTGACTTATGTCCATATGTGGCTCTAAGTGAAAAAAAAAATAAAATCTTGTTAATACCTTTAATTGGACATAGTAAATGAATTTTGAATAAATTGACTTTTGTGAAACGATGAAAAGTTAAAAGATTTCAGTGACTTATTTACTAGATATGGCAAAGATGATTCAGTTTATAGTGAATTCTTAAAATACATTTTGCTTAATCAGTGCATTCAGGCCTGTTGAGCAATACAAGCGCCTCTAGTTGAGGATGGACCGACTTTCAATAGGATAGTGCAATTAATACTGCAAGACCTCATATGTTTGATGTATAAAAGATTACGTTTCCCTTCAAGTAAATTGACCTCTCGCTGGTCCCGCCCACTTACTCAGTAAGCCCCGCCCATTGACTCCACTAGGAAGTACTGCTTCGATTTTAAACGGTGTTACTTTTCAAAATTCACAACCAGTTACACGCTACAAAAAGTAGATTGTTGGTCGGTAACCTAAACGTAACTACAGCTTGAATAAGATTGACGTTTAAGTCGCCAACCAACACAAATGCTTCAAAAAATGCCGGCCGATGTCGTAGCTCAAAGATCAAATCCGGGCTGAATGAATGATTTGATTTGTCGATTGAATCCTTGATTGACACCCGCGGTTGGTCAACTGCAAAGCGAGCTGTAACTTTTGACATGAGTTACCACCTTTTTTTTAATAAAAAAGCTAACTTACTATATATACAACAAGATAATCCAGATCGATGAGCAATTCAGACGCCCTCTTGTTTTGAATGAATTTGACATCGAAAAATTATATTTACATCAAGAGATAACGTTGAACTTGTTACCAGCGGAAAGGAATCTCTTATGTGTGTGTCTTTTCGTTTATTTATCATCGCTACCGTAGCACATGTCTATATGCGCGACGACCACAGAAGACGGGTAGTTGTTACGGGGGATACAAGTGCAAGGATACAGGACGATAGCTACGCCTATTTCTTTAACGTGCTCGATGGATAGCACCGTCACATAGGGCCTCGGTTTAACTTCTCATCCTAAGACAATTAGTTTATTTGAGTCTTCAGCTTAAACTCGCGCTAAAAACACATATTTGAAAATATTGAGGCCATACTACTTGTCGGTCAACGGATCGCCGCAGTCAAGTTATAGAACTTAACCCATTCCAACACGGCACAATTTTAGACTGGTCCAAATTGAAAGAAGCTGCAGACGACAATTTCAAGTTGATGGAATTTTGAATTTTTTCGTCTTTTTGGATAGAAAACATTGTGGATAATGAAGAAATTGCTTGATACAAGCAATTTCTTCATTTTCCACAATGTTTTCTAATGCTTTTATCTTTAGGGGCGTAAAAAGGAGGGATTGAGTGGGAATGGGTTAAATCGATTTTCGTTCAATTTAGGTGTATATAAAATAATAGTAATGGGTTAAAGCTTTATAAGTAACAAAGGCATAATGTTTATAACTTTATGTTTGGGATTAACTGAATCGAACAGATTAAAGATTATTAAATGCCCTTACTCAATTCCAACAATACTACTGGTTTTGCTAAGTATAACCCCGTGTAACACTTTGCTTTATAGAATATGATACGATCCAGGGACGTTCGCGTCGGACACTGCACGTTGAAGCTGCTTAACTCTTGTTGATCCAAAGATACTTTATACTCTCGTTAGTGTTGCGACGGGTGGATTACTAAATACGCCAAATGATTCTGACAAGAAAAATTGTCGAGGATGCCTAAACACATTAGTTTGAAAAATATAAGGTAGGAGACATAAGCCAAAAGAAGAAAAAGAAATCGTTTACTAGTAGAAATTGACCTAAATGTCATGCGTATATCATTTTACGATTTCATCAATTGCCGAATAATCCCGACTTGTAGGGTAGGATACTTTTTATATCATTGAAATATGTGGGAAATTAACATAATCAGCTGAATAACTGAAATTTCTGCTTGTCCTCGAAACAGACGATTAATTTTTTTCACAGACGGATTATCTTGCTTGCTTTCGCAATTGACAGATCACTGGCCACGCCCACTGACCTCGGACACGACAGATCAAATAGGATGATAAATGGCATTATGTTATAATGTACTCTCAGGATGAATTTTATTATTATTATTTCAGACTGGTCCAAATTCACAGGTATTACCGACAACAATTTAAAGTCGAATTTATTTGAAAAACAATCATTCAGCAGTGTAGAAAATATTGTTGAAAAGAAGAAATTGTCACAAGCAATTTCATCTTTTTTCACAAAAATTTTTCATGTATAAAAATACAGGGACGCAATACCAGGGATTAAACAGGAAAGATTTAAATGGCCGATCGTTTTTATTTATTTACAGCAGTTGTTTGCCCACTGACCTATAACAATGCATTTTTTTCTACTATATCAGACCATGTTTATTGGTCCACACTTGAAACGATCGATGGTGAGCGACCTAAACGTCGTGAATAAGTTTGAATAAGTTGTAGTTATTGATTGATTGAATTGGATTTAACGCCACTTTTGACAATTTTTCAGTCATATCGTGGCGGTTTGAACACCTTACCATGGATTTTTGGTATTTCTCACACATTACTAACACTACATCCTTTCCGAGCCTTCATCTGCTCATCCCACATAGGTTTACGATTATCACCCAATGATGGGAGGCTATTGTCGGAAAGGATATCCGCCGCCGCCGGGGATCGAACTTGGGACTCCATGACTTAGCGCCACCACTGCGCTATGGCTGCGGCTTAAGCTGTAGTTATGACTTTGAAGTCTCATACTATCGAAAAAAGGGGGGTGACCCCGGCGATTCGTCAATTTTAAGGCAGGCGATAATTAGACATTGACGAATTGACTGAGTTATAGAATGCTTGAGACAAAAACAGTTCTTTAAAGACCAAGGGTTCTAATACCGATATGGTCTGTAGCAATTGGTGAATGTAAGAGGTGTTTAGGTTTAGAGTCCTGCGAAAAAACAATCCGGGGATTAGCTTTAAATCCTGACTTTTCCCTTGAGTCCAGTTATAAAGTTCAATATTGAAAGAGGAAATGTGACGGGATACCATCACGGTGAGGTAGGCATCATTTTGTACTTTTAATTGACGGATCCCTGGCCCCGCCCACTGAGCTCCGACAGGAAGTTCGACTAAGATTTTAAACGGCAGTATTATTTAGAATTTGTGGCAAATAACCTGCAACAAGAAAATAGAATATTTGTTTGGCGATCTTAACGTCGTAGCTGCAGCTTGAATAAGCTGTAGTTACGACGGTTAGGCCGCCAAACCAACAAACCCTCTTCAAATAAATGTGGATAAATGTCGGAACTCAAAGTCCACTACCTATCTAATTGTATGATTTGATTGGTCTATCAATTATTTGATCGGATGTCGGGATTCGCCAATAATGTGTTTAGAAACTGTGTACAATCAAACATAATAAATTAAGCTACTAGTCTGTGTATGATAATAATAATTATGATGTTAACTTCATTTATATATATAGACGATAACATGTTAAGCCACAAGTAACCAAAGTAAGTTGGAGCATGATTGAATAGGACAACGAATCGAGAATGAATGAAACGTTTGGAAATGAACGCCTTGAAAATGTATTTTTTCTGGATATTCGTATTTGCCGAAGTAAGCTGGTCAAATCATGGCTATATTTAAACCGGAGAAAATAATTTGTAAACTTCAGGACAAACAGAGGAATTTCTGGGTGTTTCCATAGAACTAAGAGAAGTCGGATTTAGCAGAGGTCATTTTGTTTAAGAAATAAACAAGTAGCAATATAGAATGACCATTCTCGATTCACAAAGTTTACCGCAAGCGAAAAGTTTTGACTCAACTTAGTCTGCGTCAGACTCGATAGCTTTTTCGCACCCCAAGAAGATCCTTTTTCCCCGACGGGTCTAAATTCCTTTATTTCTGAAATAATTTAATTGTTAGTTTCGTCTATCAAAAACTAGTGTTCTGATTGGTCGAAAAATTTAATTCATAACTCCATGAACAAAATTTTGAGCACGCAGTCATTTTGTATGCTTCCGCATAAAATAGTTCCATACAAAAAGGTATCAAAATTTATACAGTTTTTGGTTTTTTCGCTCGATGCTATTAAATTATAAGAAATGAAGAGAATATTTTTTGTTTTCATGAAGGTATGAACCGAAAAACCTAATCACACAATGTATGAATCCGCTTCGCGTATTCATACAGTGTGATTAGGTGTTTCGGTTCATACCTCCATGAAAACAAAAAATATTCTCTTCATCTCTTAAATGAATCCCAATTCCTGACAAGAACTATGGAGCGGATTATAAGCACTCTGTTCGTCAATTGATGTATTGCTGCATTCCGATTATTTTGTTAAGTATTTTTGTTGGCTTAGCAACTTAAAACGTCATAACTGCAGCTTATTCAAACTGTAGCTGAGACGTTTAGATTGCTAATCAACGATTTGTTTTATTTTGTATCCCTGGTCGTAAATTTTACAACCAGATGTCGTTTTTTACCTCAGTCAAGATACCGTATCGGAGGCAAGTGGGCGTGGCCGGCTATCCGTCAGCTGTGCTAGTGTTAATCACTTAGTATCGGTATTATAGATTCTGAATGGGGAATACCTATCATCTAAATGGTGAATACCTACCTGCAAAACCGAACAAACAATTGGAAAACATTTGAGAGAGAATCTTTCATGGAATTACAGTCGATTTTGCTCGAGCGACCTCTACTATTAAATGAGAATTATCGAAATATATTTTCATCTTTTAAGCAAATTCTCATCAGAAAAGACGAAAAATTTGATAAAAAGTATATCATAACTAAATCCTATGTTGTTGGAACTCATTAGAAGAGTCGCAATGAAACGATTCGAATGGGTCCAAAAAACACAGGATCAAACGAGAATTCTGAAATAATTCATGGACGCAATCGAATCAATCATTCTTATCATTCGCAAAAATGTATTAAACGACCACTTTTTGGTCGCTCCTGGATTGGTCGCTTAATACAAGATTTACTGTAAAGGCAATTCTCATCCTAGACAATTAATATTTCAGACGACCTATTTGACAGAATCATGAGTTCTGTGACCCACAGTTCAAGGTCGAAGGCCTCCATATTTACGATCGACGATTCGACCTTCACCATGGTGGTTGCCATAGATATTGGAACTTCGTATTCTGGCTATGCATATTGTAACAGGTAAATATTTTTAGAACTTCATATGCATCAGGTATATCAATCGGGTTATTTGACCCCTTCCGGCAAAGCCTAAAGTAACTTCAGGTTAACACTCTGTCCATCCGTATGCCTATCAAGTCAATCAGTATTTGGGATTTTTTTCTGAAGGCGTGCAGATATGGTAACGTTGTGAGTCTTCAACAATGAGTAACAGATTAAGTTCGAGTTTTGTTTCGGTCAATTCTGTTTGTTTGTGTGTTTTTTTGTTGTTTTTTGTTTTTTTTTTTTTTTTTGTCCAGCATGAGTTGGTAATAGATTTTTTTCTAGACTTCTTTGTATCCACGCTTCATTGAAAACAATAGTAACCATTGTAATGCTAAATAAAATCATTTGTAGAGTTGTATAAGCATAAAAGTGATGAAAGGACTGGATACACCATTTGTGGGGTTAATATATCTTTAGCAAATTTATATTAACCCTTGTCATGCTGAACCTGGAGTATTCCTGTTTTAGCAGGAGGTATAGACAAAGATCAGACTGAACATAAGTGCAGTCTGATCTTAGTCTACACACTCTGTCCGTCCCTTTGAAACCAGAGTTGTTTATGTATCTAATTTTCAAAAGAAGTATTGATAACTGAACAACTACTACTAGTACTTTCAGCCCTTTGATTTTTTTTTATACAATTCTGAAAAGCATTTTATTCAGCATGACAAGGGTTAAAAACAACTCTCACTAGAAAGGGAAAAACAGGTGGTGTAAACTAAGACCAGATTGCATATAAGTGCAGGTTGATCTTTGTCTATACATCCTTCAAAAACCAGGAATATTCCTGGTTCAGCACGACAAGGATTATACCGTTGGGACACAATCAGGCACTTGTGCCTCACTGACCATACTTCCAGTGAAATATAAGTATAGATTAACATTTTTTTGTGATTTTGTATAGACCAAAATATTTTCAATTCCTATTATCAGCGCGTTTAAGCTCCTACAATACGTTATTTCTCCTCTAGACGAGAGTTAGATGAAAGTATTGACAATATTCTGTTGAACCCTCTGTGGGCCAACCTTACAATTCTTTATTTCTTCTCTAGACGAGAGTTAGACGAAAGTATCGACAATATTCTATTGAACCCACTGTGGACCAACTCGGACAAGTCAGTCTCCACGTTTAAAGCCCCGTCTCATCTACTACTGAACGAGAAAAGAGAGTTTGAGGCATTTGGTTACGAGGCAGAGAAACGTTATGCTGATCTACACCAACAAGGAAGATTACAAAGGTGTTTCTTCTTTAGAAGGTTTAAGAGTAAACTGCTTGGTATACAGGTATGTGATTCTTATATAGTCGTAGGTGCTTTTTGGCCTTTTCCTATTTTCTCAAAATTTTAGACTTGTCCAATTTGAAAGAAGTTACAGATGACAACTTAAAGAGAGTGCAGTTTGAAAAGTAACCAACCTACAGGGTAGAAAATATTGAGGGAAAAGAGGAAATTGCTTGTTACAAGCAATTTCTTCTTTTCCCACAATGTTTTCTCATTTATAAAATCACAGGGACGTAAAAGTCAGGAACTGAACAGGCAAGGATTAATAAAATAGTTGATTAGTTTTTGTGTTTCAAATCTTTAAGTTTACTGCAAATCTGAATATTCTGACAGAAATCCCTTTCAAAATAATGATAAACATAAAATGTTAAAACATAAAAAGTTATAGCATTTATTTTTTTCCAAATTGACAGGCCGCGGTTGTCAGTCAAAACATTCGTCGACAATTCATATCATTTATTTAGATCAAAATTGAACTTTTAACCCTGACTTTGGCCGACATTTACGTGACGCATTTTGGTTGGTTTGGCGAATTAAACGTAGTAACTACAGTTTATTTAGCAGAGCTACGATGCTAAGTACGCCAACCAAGCATTTTATTATTCATTCCATGTGACTTGCGATGAATTTGGCGTCATAACGCCGTTTAAAATCGAAGTGGAACTCCCCCTACCGGAGCTCGGTGGGCGTGGCCAGCGATCGGTCACTTCCACTCAATGATCCTCTTGACTCCTTTTTGTTTTTCAGAACTTCAAGTCAACAAGTCCCATTAAAGACGAGACTGGTAAATCATTATCAGCAATTAAGATATTCGCCATTGCAATTAGGTTTCTCAAAAGCCATCTTCTAAATGCATTACGCATGCGCAGAAAGGAAGTGTCAACAGAAGACATTAAATGGATTGTGACGGTACCAGCGTTCTGGAATGACGCCCTTAAACAGTTTATGAGACACGCAGCAGTACAGGTAATGTTGTAACAAATATTTGTTGTTTAACAAAAAACATTCTTTTCTACAGTCCGAACGTTCCTTTTTTTTAATAGTATTGATCGCTTTAGAGATTTGAAACCAATATTAGAAACAAGCTTTGCGCAAGTACTCCTCGCTTCCAAAAAGGTAGGACAAACAAGGAATGTATTACCATTTGATTATTATTAAAGATATAGAAACTCAAATCTAAAATCCATTTAAAACCGAATTGAACGGGGAAACAATACGATGAGAAATATGGACATATGAAAGTACTTTCAGACACTTATAAGGCTTGTGATAGCCTTTGAAAGCTCGGAATTAAGCGAATCCTTAAACACCCAGGGGTCAAAGCAACAAAAGAGAAAATTTTAAGTATACATTTTAAAGTTAACCAATTCCCACACGATAAATTTTTAGACCGGTCCAGATTGGAAGAAGTTGCAGACGACAATTTAAGTTAATGAAATCTTTACCATTTTGTATGTTCGGACAGAAAACATTGTGGATAATAAAGAAATTGCTTGTAACAAGCAATTTCTTTATTTTCCGCAATGTTTCCCAAAGCTCTTTCATATTGAGTTGCAATCAAAAGTATTATTGTGCAGGAATGGGTAAGAGTGTCAAAAGATTCTTTCTTATTTATACGATGATATAACTAGTATAGGTCTCCCATAAAGTCATGATGTAAACAGTTGACTTTATGGTTTTCACTAGTACATAAGATACATTACTGAATGTTTGATGGTCAAAATATTCTATTTTTGCCCTCAGAAATTTCTCTCATGGGGTAAAAATGACCTCCTATCAGAATAGGATATTTTCAGATTTTTGATGCTCAAATCTCTAGCTTACGAGTAAAAGCAAAAAGGGGTCAAAGCAGCAAAAGAGAAAATTTTCAGTATATATTTTTAAGCTAACCAATGAGGGACATTCCTGTGTTATCTTCCCTTTGTCCTGTGACCATTAAATCAGAGGTGTGCCAAAATGTACATTGGTCCTTTCACTTCATTACCTTTGTTTTTATCCTTGTTCAGTATGGGGAAGTTGCGATTTTTTATTTGCCTTTTCTAGTTTTATTACAAATGCAAATCTCTCGATGGTGTTAGTTTATGGTTCAGAAATAACATAGAAATGTATTTTCGAGATGAAATTAATTTTTCAGCTCTAAAGTTTGCATTATACTGCTGATCTTAAAACCAGACCGTGCAAAGAAACCTAGGATAAAGTCCAAGTAAATTACTGATAGGGACCAATGTATTTCTGGAGAGTATTCAAGAGAGATAACCCAAGAATGTCCTTCATTCCCACACGATAACGACAACTTTAAGTTAATTAAATCTTTACCATTTTAATATGTTCGGACAGAAAACAATTTTGGCCTCAGAGGGCCAAAATGACATCCTGTCAGAGTAGGATATTTTCAGATTCTTGATGCTCAAATCGCTAGTTTACGATTAAAATAGGAGCCTTGACTTACATAAAAAATCACAAAATATTTGCCATACACAATTTCAAAATTATAAACATGGAAAAAATATATAATCAAATGGCCCTTTCCGAAAACGTGGTTTACTTCCCTTTGACCCAAAGTCGTTAGAGTGATTTCCCTTTGTACGGGTAGCAAATTTTGATAGAACGCCGTGAACCACGGAGGGTGACGGCTTTCTACCAGACGAAAACATCGACTTTTCAACTTTTAAATTTGCTATTTGAAGAAATACTTGCGTGCCAGTAATTCAAAAAGAAAACTGAAAACTAAGGTGTTTTAGACCGACAGCTTATTTTCAAATTATGTGTTTCAACCAATATTTCAATAAAAATAACCTTGACAGATGCATATTATGTCAAAGTTATATTAGAATGAAGTCTTATGTGGAAAGATTATTTATTTTTTTACCAGCCATTTTCCTCAAGATCTTTTTCTTAACCTAAGTAATATTTATCTATAACATAGAAAAGGGGATGGATAAAGAATTATACTGTAGAAAAAAAAAACCCCAAAAACTCTCCTATCTGAAACAGGATTATTATCATCATATTGACATGTAAAAATATGTCCAGCATCATCAAATACACGTACTTGAAATAGATTAACCTATGAATATGTTACTGTTTCGCCAAATTTTAGACCCGTCTAAAAATCAAAGGCCTTGCAGACGGCAATTCAATTTTATCTTAAAAATAATCATTCAGTAGGATAGAAAATATTGTGGAAAAGGAAGAAAGGAAGAACGTAAAAACACAGGGACGTAAAAACCAGGGATTTAACAGGAAATAGTTAAGGGGTTGCTAATTAAAACCAATATATATCATTGTGAAGCATTGTCGTGTGTCCTATCATCATGTCATGTGTGTACTTTACTTTGATCATAAGAAGTCATCTCTTTGTCACATCTGCTGTATTTAAGTTTTCTTGGTAAATAATCCTCGCAAACCCTTTAATATTTTTTTGTTTCAGTTTCGTTTAACTTATTTTGGAAACTTGAATGAGAAGTTCATTCTTTTCAAAAATATTTCCATCAAAACTGTATTTATACATTTTTTCTCTTTTATCGAAGATAACTTATTTTGACAAAGGTCTAAATTTTATCTCTCATTTCTTTTCGTTTACTTTGATGGATTATGTTATAAATTTCTCTGGAATAACTTTGTGCTCATATATTCTGAAACAATTTTAAAGAAATAACATGATGTAAATTATTTAAAAGGGTATTCAAAAGAAAGTCATCATTAGACTTTGACATCATTTTGTTCAAGTTTAATGTGCAATAATTTCTTCATCTCTGCAATGACTTAAGATTTGTTTCGAGCATTCGCTCATTTATAATGGGCCTTACAATGTAAGTCAACCTTTTAACCCCTTACCAGGCAAAATCTTAGACTTGTCTTAAATGAAAGTTGCAGAAGGCGATTAATTTCGGGGATGAAAATGAATTCCTTGCTACAAGTAACTTCTCCTTTTATCATTATGTTTTCGACATATTATGTTCTCTAGTGTGTATAAGAAAAGGGATAAGGGGGTAATGGGTAAACCAATTCCCACATAATTGCTGCCTTTTGACACCCTTCAAGGAAAGCGATTTGGAGACATTTTGGATAATGAAGAAATTGTTACAAGGTTGGAGCAATTCCTTCATTGTCCATAATGTTTTCTGCCATAAATGAAGAATTATTTAATTTAATCAGCTTAAACTTGTCATCTGCATCTCCTTTGAATTGGGACCAGCATATTAATATTTTGTTGTCTGAGAATGGGTTAACCCATTCCCTCACCATCCTGCTTTTGTTATGTGGGAATGTGTTAACTAGCTTCCGCCCCTAAAGGAAACGACTTTGGAAAACATTGTAGAAAATGGAGAAATTGCTTGAAACAAGCAATTTCTTCATTTTCAACAATGTTTCCTACCCTATACGTGAGATATTTAAATTCTATCATCTTAAACTTCTTTCAATTTGGACCAGTTATATTGTTTTGTAAATGGAAAGCAAGGATTTATTACCCAGGCAATGATCATTGGAGTTGAATCTAGTTTTGCTGTTTACAAACAGCTCTTATTTGGTATCTTACAAAGGTTCGTTCACCTCTGAGTCTGATTGCATCTTACCTCTAATAAAATGTGTTTGATCTGAGGAAACATTTTGACTTTTTACTAATATGCGCATTTTAAAGCATTTCAACACATGAATTACTATATTTCTTTATTTTTCGAAGAAAGCAAAAGATTTGTTATTCAAAACAGATATGGTATACACAAATGAAATGTGAACTTCAAACGCAGATTTATATGCAATATAAAGGAAAGTATTTCCTAGGACCATTTTTGAAGTTCACCTATATTATATCTGAAATGTTGTCTGTAACATTAATTTTGACCAGTCTAAAATTGCGTTATTCGGATATAGGTTAAAGACATGGGACCAATTATTACTAAGGCCTTATTTACTTCATAATCCTTTCAGAGACAAGTCACTCTAAGAGGAGATCTTTTTGTACATATTTTATTCATTATATACTCTTTGTCCCTATAAACAGTGGTTACTCTTATCCGAACTAGAGTTTGAAACTCGCTTTTTTTTTAGCGGCGAGCTTTAATGATGGTGCCGTGTCCATCGTCTGTCATGTCAACTATTTTCCCTCGATAATTAAAGTATACGGAACAATAAACTCGATTTTTCTGAGTCGATTTAATTAATGCCTTATCATCTGACATTTCTTTTATCTAAATTTGCTACCCGGAAGTAGAATTGGGACCGTTTTGTAGTTTCATCACGTGGGAGAGTATTCAAGCGCAATAACTCTTTCAACGTATTTTCGGAATGGGCCATATCAATATATCATGCTGTAGTTTACCAAGGATAACAAACGTCATTTCATGTGTGTATTACCGTTTATTTATCGTCGCTACCGCATCACATGCCGATATGAGCGATACCCCCAGAAGACAGTTAGTTGTTATCGGGGTTAGTGCAAGGATACAGGACGAAAGTGCTGAGAGCCCCGCCTGGTTCTTTAATGTGCTCGATGGATAGCACCGTCACTAGGGGCCTCGGTTTAACGTCTCATCCTAAAGACAATAAGTTCGGGCTCGAGCCCTATGGCCCTTTCCGAAAACGTGGTTTACTTCCCTTTGACCCAAAGTCGTTAGAGTGATTTCCCTTTGTACGGGTAGCAAATTTTGATAGAACGCCGTGAACCACGGAGGGTGACGGCTTTCTACCAGACGAAAACATCGACTTTTCAACTTTTAAATTTGCTATTTGAAGAAATACTTGCGTGCCAGTAATTCAAAAAGAAAACTGAAAACTAAGGTGTTTTAGACCGACAGCTTATTTTCAAATTATGTGTTTCAACCAATATTTCAATAAAAATAACCTTGACAGATGCATATTATGTCAAAGTTATATTAGAATGAAGTCTTATGTGGAAAGATTATTTATTTTTTTACCAGCCATTTTCCTCAAGATCTTTTTCTTAACCTAAGTAATATTTATCTATAACATAGAAAAGGGGATGGATAAAGAATTATACTGTAGAAAAAAAAAACCCCAAAAACTCTCCTATCTGAAACAGGATTATTATCATCATATTGACATGTAAAAATATGTCCAGCATCATCAAATACACGTACTTGAAATAGATTAACCTATGAATATGTTACTGTTTCGCCAAATTTTAGACCCGTCTAAAAATCAAAGGCCTTGCAGACGGCAATTCAATTTTATCTTAAAAATAATCATTCAGTAGGATAGAAAATATTGTGGAAAAGGAAGAAAGGAAGAACGTAAAAACACAGGGACGTAAAAACCAGGGATTTAACAGGAAATAGTTAAGGGGTTGCTAATTAAAACCAATATATATCATTGTGAAGCATTGTCGTGTGTCCTATCATCATGTCATGTGTGTACTTTACTTTGATCATAAGAAGTCATCTCTTTGTCACATCTGCTGTATTTAAGTTTTCTTGGTAAATAATCCTCGCAAACCCTTTAATATTTTTTTGTTTCAGTTTCGTTTAACTTATTTTGGAAACTTGAATGAGAAGTTCATTCTTTTCAAAAATATTTCCATCAAAACTGTATTTATACATTTTTTCTCTTTTATCGAAGATAACTTATTTTGACAAAGGTCTAAATTTTATCTCTCATTTCTTTTCGTTTACTTTGATGGATTATGTTATAAATTTCTCTGGAATAACTTTGTGCTCATATATTCTGAAACAATTTTAAAGAAATAACATGATGTAAATTATTTAAAAGGGTATTCAAAAGAAAGTCATCATTAGACTTTGACATCATTTTGTTCAAGTTTAATGTGCAATAATTTCTTCATCTCTGCAATGACTTAAGATTTGTTTCGAGCATTCGCTCATTTATAATGGGCCTTACAATGTAAGTCAACCTTTTAACCCCTTACCAGGCAAAATCTTAGACTTGTCTTAAATGAAAGTTGCAGAAGGCGATTAATTTCGGGGATGAAAATGAATTCCTTGCTACAAGTAACTTCTCCTTTTATCATTATGTTTTCGACATATTATGTTCTCTAGTGTGTATAAGAAAAGGGATAAGGGGGTAATGGGTAAACCAATTCCCACATAATTGCTGCCTTTTGACACCCTTCAAGGAAAGCGATTTGGAGACATTTTGGATAATGAAGAAATTGTTACAAGGTTGGAGCAATTCCTTCATTGTCCATAATGTTTTCTGCCATAAATGAAGAATTATTTAATTTAATCAGCTTAAACTTGTCATCTGCATCTCCTTTGAATTGGGACCAGCATATTAATATTTTGTTGTCTGAGAATGGGTTAACCCATTCCCTCACCATCCTGCTTTTGTTATGTGGGAATGTGTTAACTAGCTTCCGCCCCTAAAGGAAACGACTTTGGAAAACATTGTAGAAAATGGAGAAATTGCTTGAAACAAGCAATTTCTTCATTTTCAACAATGTTTCCTACCCTATACGTGAGATATTTAAATTCTATCATCTTAAACTTCTTTCAATTTGGACCAGTTATATTGTTTTGTAAATGGAAAGCAAGGATTTATTACCCAGGCAATGATCATTGGAGTTGAATCTAGTTTTGCTGTTTACAAACAGCTCTTATTTGGTATCTTACAAAGGTTCGTTCACCTCTGAGTCTGATTGCATCTTACCTCTAATAAAATGTGTTTGATCTGAGGAAACATTTTGACTTTTTACTAATATGCGCATTTTAAAGCATTTCAACACATGAATTACTATATTTCTTTATTTTTCGAAGAAAGCAAAAGATTTGTTATTCAAAACAGATATGGTATACACAAATGAAATGTGAACTTCAAACGCAGATTTATATGCAATATAAAGGAAAGTATTTCCTAGGACCATTTTTGAAGTTCACCTATATTATATCTGAAATGTTGTCTGTAACATTAATTTTGACCAGTCTAAAATTGCGTTATTCGGATATAGGTTAAAGACATGGGACCAATTATTACTAAGGCCTTATTTACTTCATAATCCTTTCAGAGACAAGTCACTCTAAGAGGAGATCTTTTTGTACATATTTTATTCATTATATACTCTTTGTCCCTATAAACAGTGGTTACTCTTATCCGAACTAGAGTTTGAAACTCGCTTTTTTTTTAGCGGCGAGCTTTAATGATGGTGCCGTGTCCATCGTCTGTCATGTCAACTATTTTCCCTCGATAATTAAAGTATACGGAACAATAAACTCGATTTTTCTGAGTCGATTTAATTAATGCCTTATCATCTGACATTTCTTTTATCTAAATTTGCTACCCGGAAGTAGAATTGGGACCGTTTTGTAGTTTCATCACGTGGGAGAGTATTCAAGCGCAATAACTCTTTCAACGTATTTTCGGAATGGGCCATATCAAGGTTTGAAGTCAACTAATACGGGTGAGCTCAAAACCTATATAATATGTCAACAGTTTTCAACTGCATTTCTGATATTCACTTCATTTTAGGCAGGTATTCCTGGGGAGAGACTTAAGCTCGGATTAGAACCAGAGGTCGCGTCCATTTTATGTCAAAACCTGCAACATACGAAAGGATTTGGTCGATTGCCAATCACGATGTCTGGAGCTTCGTATGTGGTAGCCGATATTGGAGGTGAGTTATAAAACAAGTCAGATGTAAACCTCTGTTTGAATGTTTGGGAAAGTGTAAATCAGACAATGGCACTAGTCAGTATCGACAATTGCCCGATCGCTGGGCCTGCCCACAAACCTCCACAGAAAGTTCGGCTTAGATATCAAATGGCATTTTTTTTATAAAATTTATGGGCAATAACATGCGACAAAAAGATAAAATGGTTGGTTCTCGATCCAAACGTAGTAACTACAGCCTGTATTAGCTGCAGTTACGACGACTAAGTCGCCATCCCCCCTCAAAAAATGCGTTAGATAAATGACGATCAGTGTTGGACTTCACAGTTCACTTCCGGTCTAAATGAATTATTTGATTGGTCTATCGATTTTCTGATCAACAGCAGAGATCCATCAACGTTATACTGTGTACGGAACTGGAAATTCTGTTTCCTTTTTTTGTACATGATGTCAAATCTGTTATTTCATATAAAAGATCAAGTGTATAAAACAACAGTTAAGAATGCAAAATGTATGCCTTTTAGAAGCTTTTATTCGAAACTCGGAATCTTTTAAACCTTTCCTACTAGCATATTTACGACAACCCATTTTCTTTGGTGAAAATAACCCCCTAAAGTATGTTATTGCTTCTGCTTTGTGTGGTACAGTTGTAGGAGTGATACTGGCTTTAACACTTTCCCGTTTTTGGAAATTTTAGACTGGTACAAATTCAAAAGTTTTGCAGACGACAATTCAAAGTTGAATTTATTTAAAAAATAATCAGTCAGTAGGGTAGAAAGTATTGTGGAAAAAGGAGAAATTGCTTGTTACAAGCAATTTCTTCTTTTTCCACAATGTTTTCCCAAGTATAACACAGGGACGTAAAAACCAGTGATTATACAGGAAAGGGTTAAAGATTTACTTGAAAATACATACCATTGATGACCAATAATAACTTGTTATACTTTTTCTACAGGAGGTAAGACGGACATTGTTTATCATGAGAGGAGACAAGATGGACGTCTAAAAGAGATGTGTAAGGGTGGCGGTTGTGTTGTGGGTACTGGTCATATAGACAACGCTTTCCTACAATTTTTGGTTCGTTTGTTAGGCGCACCAGTTGTCAGGGAATTCATAGACGATTGTAAACTAGATTTTCTCGATCTGTTGAGGGAATTTGATTCTGCCAAAAGATATCTATCCCCGGTCCACAGGAATCAGATGTCACTACGTATCCCGGTTGGTTTAGAGAGGTTCTGTAGACAGAAACATAATGGCGAGAGTATAGCAAATATCGTGTCTAAATCTGTGTATAGGGATAGAGTTCGTGTCATGGACGATAAAATGAAGATCGACTACATACTAACAGTGGAATTCTTCAGGTCAGGCTGTTCTGAAATAGCACGGAGTATAAAGAATGTTTTGACTAATACTGTGGCTAGAGATTCTGCCTACTTGATTCTAGTCGGTGGCATGGCGGATTCCCCCGTGTTACAGGATATTCTTAGACAGGAACTTGAAAAGGGTACCAGAATACAACGAATTATTGTACCACCGGAACCGGAAATAGCCGTGCTGAAAGGTGCTGTGTTATTCGGGCACCAGCCGAGTGCCATCTTCCAACGAGTCATGAGGTATACATATGGACTGAGGAAGGCTAAACTCTTCAACCCCGACATTCATCCCGACGACAAACTTGTCAACTTTCATGGAATAGACTTCATCACCGATATCTTTTGCCCATTTATTACAGCTGGTACTCGCGCACCTGTTGGGTTCATGTCTTATGATTCGCTCACGTCTATAGAACCATACCAGAAAGTGATAGAAATTGACATTTATTTTACACAAGAAACTAACCCAGTCTATGTGACTGATAAAAATGTGCACTTGCTTGGGAAAATACAATACCAGATCCCAAACCCTTCAAAGGAAGAAAGAACAATCTATATAGAATTTATATTTGGTGATACGGAATTAGTGATCAATATCACTGATAGAAAAACAGCGTCTAGGTTTAAAAATACCTTTCCAGAGGTAGAAAAATAAAGCGATAAGGAAAGTAGCCTTAACCTATTCCCACACAAGCCCTCCTTTTTACGCCCCTCAAGAAAAAAGCTTTAGAAAACATTGTGGAAAATGAAGAAATTGCTTGTATCAAGCAATTTCTTCATTTTTCACATTGTTTTCTTTCCCAAAAGACAAAAAAAAAAAATCAAAATTCCATCAACTTGAAATTTTCGTCTGCAGCTCCTTTCAATTTGGACCAGTCTAAAATTTTGTTGTGTTGGAATGGGTTAACATACAGGCTTCGTATCATTGTACTTACTTCTAAAAAAATCATGTGTTAAAACCCTTCTTTTTTCTTTTATATCTCTAGAGTTGTGATTGGCGGATTTATTTCGGTGAAAAGGAAGTCCAGTATAAAGGGGATATTTAAAACCGAAGTCTAGTTCTTGTATAGTTTATCAAATCGTTAAGGCATGCAGTATGTTTGAACGTCTCTATTCGATGAATACAATATTCTTTTCAAGATTCGAGTTTGCTTAATTACCCGACTCGTATTTCTCGTCGAACTGATTGCTTTGGGATTTTGAACCCAATCAATAACCAAGGCTGTTCTAGAGACGTTATTTCGATTTAAGTCTCACCCGAAAGACCAGAGTAGTGTGTGCTTTTGTTATAGCATACTTTGAATATATATTGACAATATTTAAAAATAAGAGTACTAGAAAAAATGATTGATTTTTGTTTACTGACTGTTTGTATTGTATGGACGTAATTGACGGATCGCTGGCCACGCCCATTGACTCAGCTGGCCATGCCAACTGACTCCAACAAGAAGTTCCACTTCGATATTTAACGGCGTTGTTTTGCAATATTTATGGCCAGTGACATGTTACAAAAAAGTAAAAGTGTTGGGAGGCGACCTTTACGTCGCAACTGCAGGTTGAAACAGCTGTAATCACGACATTTAAGCCGCCAAACTAACGTAAATGTTTTCAAAAATGTCGGCCAATGTTGGAGTTCAAAATTCACTTCCGGTATATAATGAATGACTTGATTGGTCTATTGACTTTTTGACTCACATACGCGATCCGTCAACACAGTTCTATCACGGTAGCTGGTGCTTCTAACTATGTATTCTCTCACAGCCTTTCAGTCCGAACCATCAGATGTTCATCCAACTTAAAGCTGTTCTACTTGTTTTTTGCTCTTTTTTGAAAAATAATTTATACTACTATCAAATGTCGTAGAGAATATTGGCCAAAACTTGGTTTGAATCCACGATTTTCAACACAAGGCATTGCAGAACAAGCTGATCGGGATCCGCTAGAAAATCAAAGCACTGAAATTACTAATGATGGACGTCCGTGTTGATACGGTAGAGTGATATGCCCGTTTCGGTGTAAAAAATGGCAATTTTCATATACATTTGTATCTTTTTTAGGCATAACATCTCGTCTAGCCTGGTTTGTTTAATAGGTAATATAGGATATTTTCTATTCTAAAGTCCTGATCCCGATCACAAGTTCGGGGAAAATGCCATTTTTACACACGTCATTTGTCTTTCACCGATGAAAATATGATAAGTTATTTGCCCATTAAGTTGGCTGAGCAGCTGCACATGTAACGGCCCAAATTTATTGTTGCAGTTGTACATGTTACTGATGTGAAAATTGACAGGAAGCCATGGTTGGGAGCACCTACCAACCGTGGTTTAACTGAAATACTACTAAATGTCACGTGAAACTAAATTCACTTGATCACAGTCTAACTAGCTTTCAAGATCAATACTTTGTTTTACTTTTCCGAGATTATCTTTTTCCGAGACATTTCACAGATTATTAAGATATCATTAAGGAAACTTGGACAATATTAGATTAACAATAACTTTTGAAAATTATTTAAATGAGAGATTGTGTATACCTTTTAAACCTTCCTTGCTTAACCTATTCCCACAAAATCATGCTTTTTACAACCCTGAAGAATTACAATGGAGAAAACATACTGAGAAAAGGAGAAAAAGCTTGTTTCACAATGTTTTTTACCCTATCTGGGCCTTGAATTTCCATCTGTAATTAGTCCAGCATTTTGTCGATTGGTAATGGATTGAAAAGGCTAATTCAAAATAATTATAAACATATTTAACCAATTCCCACACAAAAAAGTTCAAAAGTTTAGACTGATACAAATTGATAGAAGCTGCAGACAACAATTTAAAGTTGGTTTAATTTATTTATTTATTTTTTTCCGTCATTTTGGAAAGAAAACGTGGATAATGAAGAAATTGCTTGATACAAGCAATTTAATAATTTCCACGATGTTTTCCAAAGCTTTTTTCTTCAGGGGCGTCAAAAGGAGGGATTGTGTGGGAATTAATTAAATATATGTAACTTTATAGCTTATCACTCCCACGGTATACATCTGGTATGCGGAGTTCTAAAAACAAAAGGCAAATTACTCACTGTAAAATTGAAAGACTCCAAGTTATTTAAACTGTGATCGCATCTATGCTAAGCGTCTTATTTGTAGGTAATTTTGTATTTAAGAGGAGTCTTTACGCGTTCTACGAATTAAATAAATTCCTCGTACTACCCCATTTTAAGAATATACAGTTAATTTGGGGAGACAGGTTTTGAAAAATGATAAATCGAACCTAACTGGGCGCTACTTATCTTCTAACATAGTAATATCCTGCTGGATTTTCCAAACTGGGTAAGCCTGGTGGACGCCTACGGAGTCCA